>CM034155.1:321482321-322210525 GCA_019776745.2 Taxus chinensis | reverse complement strand
GATCCACGGACTAAGGAAGAAATTACATATGGTTGTTACCCTGTACATTTTTCCAAGGTCCTCTTGGCTGCCCCAGTTGTTCAATGTATTTTTTGAAGGGCTCCTTTTATGTTTTGAAAATTGTAACATGAAGGATCTTTTAAGTTCTGAAAAATGGGTATATTGTGTAGCTCACAGCTACCTATGCCATACTAAGATCCCAATAGTGGCATAATTGTTGATTGGAGCCGAGATTGCCGAGTGCACTGCCAGAATACCGAAGGTCTCTTTGGCCAAAATTCAGTCTCAAGGATGTCTATCGACATGTTATGGGCATGAGCCTGTGTCATCATCATGGCAGCATTAGGTCTTTATTGGTAATGGCATTTTCTCATTGTTTGGAGGGTACAATTGCGCTTATTATGGCAAAGCTAAACATTCTTACTACAAGTGTTATATGATAAGGAAGAACCGTGAGCATTGTGGTAAAACCATTCTTAGAGGCGTGAAATGTGAACATGATCGAACAAATCTTAATATTTCCCGCAGATACAAAGCCAGGTCGAATCAGTTGAAGAGCTCGTGGTGTTGTTTCATGGAGTTTGAACGTGGAATGCATGTGAATATGTGGTCCAAAACAAGAAGAAATAACTCTATCTGTCAAACTAGAGTTATCACAGAGAAATCAATCGATTGAGTGTTGACAGGGCCACGTAACGTGATCCCTAACAATTTTCATAGCTTGAAAATCATTTCTAAATGGCGCAACATGCAGGAGTGAAATAATTTAAATTCATTAAATTGTTTAAACCTCTGTGAGTACAAGCAATGTATCATGGGTCAAATCCACTAAGTATGATTTAGAGTCAAACTTTTCATATTGTGGAAACGTTGGTACCAAGTCAAGATAAAGAATAAGCTCACGGGTGTCGAAGTTTAATGTATTTGTAGAGGCTTTCAATTTCGAGCTTAAAGCTTCATGTTCACGATGCATATAGGTGGCTTGGTAATTCAGAATGGCCTCGAGTTAACAGAGCAAAATGGTAAGAATCAAGTTTGATAGCCCACCATTCGGAGGACTCAATGCAAAAGAGCGCGATTACCAAAGCAAGGAAAGAGTTAGTGTAGGGTCAAAAATCGATTGCAACACCGAATTAGCGGATTCGAAGCTCACCAAGTTGAGATTTGTGCAGACTCTATCCACATGGACCCCCCCTCCTCTTCAAGTCAAACGGGTCAACGGGGGGGTCCCAACATTATGTTAATTAAATTAATATTTTTATTTAAATATTTTAATAATAATATTTATTATTATTATTTAAATATTTTATTTAAATATTCTTTTAATTAATTGAGAAGACTAGGTCATCAGGCAATTAATGACCCATGATGGAACCTTCTCAGGTAGTTCAACTAACTGCAATAAATACATCATGGGCCTTCATTTTAGGAATGTAATTATGACCATTTCCTCTTCTTTCTCACATATTTTTCTATAAATGTAAGTTGGAAGCTCATTTCAAAGGGTTCCAACAGTTCAGACAAGTTGGACAGTTAGATATCTCAGGCGAGTGTATACTTTTCAAAAATCCTCTCTCTTCTGCAAGTTGTTCTTGTGTGTTGAGAGAACTTTCAAGCCTCCTCTTCAAGACTGTAATGGCAACTATTGCCTCTTCTGAATGTATGATGCATTGTGCATGTTATTGAAGCAATAAAAGTGTGTGTTTTGTGACTAATCTCGGTCCTTTCATCCTTCTATGCTTTTTTGTGCCTTTCTCATACTTGCAGGTACACTGTGCAAGTTTAAGTTCTATTGCAGGTTCTTGGAGTTCTGTGCTTATCGAGTGGTGGAGTATTGCATGCAGTTGAGTTGTGGTGTCTATTCACCCTTCTTGAGTTCATCCTTCTTCGCTGGGAAACTGGTATATTTCTCAGTCTGATACAGTTTAACCAGGGAACGCGTGTCTCTTAGTCTGTGGTATCATGTACCCTCTCTAAGTTGCAGTAGGTGAAGTTGACCTGTGGTGCACACACCCTCTTCAAATTAACCCTTCCTGAATCTGAAGACACCCTTTATTCGGTGCATCACCATCCCTAGTATAGTTTCATTTCTGTAAATCTCTTTCCCTAAAACCCCATGAAAATGTTAGCATAGGACTAGATAATCATTTTTGTTACACTAGGAGTAGTACAGCACTTAGTTTAGGAAGAGGAAGCCGGCCTTCTCCGGAGGTTCACCTCGAGCCCAAGTCCCACAGCTTGAGAGGTGATCCCATGTGTCCCAATCACACCGAACGTCCTATTCACATCCTGGATATTCGGGGGGTGCAGTGATTTGGCGACAACAGAGATTAAGCATTTTATTTCATACAGACGTCCAACACTCACTAAGCAATCATCCAACAACCATCTAACACTCATTCTAACATAGAGCTGGTCTAGTCCATCAAGAAGGAGAGCACAGGCATCCCATGCAAGATCTCCCCAACACTTGCTGATTCCTCCATAGCATCCAACCACTCATCATCATCTCCATTCTTCATTCATAGGTGTCTAGGCCAAGATTCCAAGTAAGTAGAACCTATCCTCATCTCATTCACTTCATTAGTTCCAATATTTTCATCTTTCTCTATTGTTATTTACTCCCACAACCACTTACCTATCTCCTTTGGTAACATTCCCTCCATACCCCCGTAAAACCCTTGCAAAACCCCATCTAAACAACCTGATTCCTCATTCTAATCAACCAAGCCCCTTTGTGCAACCACAAAGAAGACCCAAAAATGTGTTTTGTGATATTCCTAATATCCCAAAGTAACCGACATCAGTTCTTCCTAACCGACGTCGGTTATCCCACAGTACATTGGCCTCATGCCACCATTTTCCAACCCAACCCATAGCTTATCCTAGCTCCATCCAAACCCCATTAGATCTACCCACTAGCCTGATATCCCACATGGACCTCATAGATATCCCACTCAGCTCCCTATCAACTTGAAATACCTCCTCTAGAACTTTGTTCTTGACCCTCTATCATTTTATCTGTGATCGGTGTTGGTCACCCTTTACCATCATTGGTCACCCCTAAACTGACATCAATCTCTGTATCTACCAATATAGCTCAGAAAAGCAACCTACCTACTTGTTCTTGAGTTATCCATAATTACCCGTGACCTTTTATAGACCTCTGCTAGACCTGCAGAAGCCCAGAACCATTTACCTCACCCCTAGATCTTGTTTTAACGTAGCTTGTTGAATTAGACCTTTCTTATTGTTTAAAAAAGTGGATTAACAGCCTTCCAGGAAGTACCATACTTCCAGGATCTAGCATACGCTAGGTAGTCCACTGCATATACTATTTAACTCTTTCTGGTGGTCTTGCTTTCTATTTTAGGTAGTTCCTCCAAGCAAAAAGGAAGCTCTCACGGTCAACTGTGGATTGAGGATTCAATATGTGTACAACAACCTATAACCAACATCTTCAACAGGTATTCCTCCTATGCCCATTACCCTATCTGTTTCGTCAACATTCGAAGAAACGATCTAGAATTAGGTGAAACATTTTGGCATGCCCAGTGGGACCCATTCGGGGTTCCTTTGCATTCTTTCATTCCTAGGTGAAATTTTTTAATGTTTGTTTCTTTTCTAAAAATTTCTTACATTAAACTTTCTCCCCTAGAACCTTCTTCTCTTCTATTATCTAAAAGTAATCATACTTTAGTGCTTTAAAATGAACATTTCTTCCCTTTCATTAGTATCGCATTAGTGAAAGAACATCCCTTCCCTTGTTCATCTATTTATGGCATCGAATTCAACATTTCGATTTGGGTTTAAAAATCATTTCATTTCATTCTACTTTTCTGCATTAGCTCACATTAATTGAGGACAACCTATACGCTAGAAGTCATGCCCAACTGATGGTTGAAAAAAAAATCGTAGAAAAGCACTTCCTTTCTCTTTCTCTCTCTCTGAGTCTTATCCAATCATCACAAATTTAAAATACACACATTATTAAACAACATATTTCCTAGTAGAAGTTGTAGGTGATCACATGATCACGGTACAGTGGGCACCCAACTCACTGCTCTGTCAAGTCATACTTCAAAGCAAAGCCTGCCCCCGCCATAACATACCTGAAACCTCTCCTTGTAGATCTCCTTCTTCATAGGAAGCCATCCTCACCAAAAAAATCTATGTTACAGTTCATGAGTCAGTCCTTAAAATAGCATAAGCTAAACAAACATAATATAAAAGGCACTCTTAGAATCGTATTTTTCTTAGTGTTTCTACTTGGCTTGTATTTTGAGGTGAGAGGTCATGCTCTTCATTTTTCCTATTTCTCCTTGCACGCTCCTCATCACAGTTGGTGTATTCCAGCTTCATTTGAGTGTGCCTAGACCATATTCTCATCATTCCCAAAATTATGGGTTTAATTCAACATCAAATTTTAACTCACAACCACATTTTCTTCATCACTGTTTCAATTTCACAGTAACCGGTGTCAGTCTAGTGATCATCGTCGGTTATCCTCTGACCATCATCAGTTATACCCAACCGGCATTGGTTCACCATTCTTTTGGTTAACCTACCCAAAAGGACACCTATTCACCTTCTTTAGCTATTTAGAATCCCTATCACTCTTATCACATCCATTGACCTCGTAAGTCTCATCAAAATTTTGCATACCTAGTAAATTTGGCCTTATACCTTATTTTTGACCAACTGTCCACTTTCCACCTTGATCGGCAATGGTTACCTGTGACTGGCGTCAGTTTACTCTAACCGACATCGGTTAGCTTGTGTCATTTTCTAGTTGAAATTTTAACCCTAATTCACCTACCACCGCCTATTTATCCTATATGTGTTGTATTTCTATGTCACTTACAAAAAGTAGTCTTACCACGTTAGTACCTGTTCAGATGGTACTGACGCGTCAACAAGCAAGAACCCTTGTATTCCATGCCAGTTGTTAACCACTCCCACCTAGCCCTTCACCACATTCCATTTTATCACCCACCATGGAATCTATCCAACCTATCTGCATTGCTATCAGAGATGAGGAGTTCACATAACTCCTTGACCGAAATCCTACCGCCTTGCAGTTTTACCTTTCCCACTCGTCTACTCGAGATGCCTTGGGTTAGTTGATATACAACATGCCCGTATCTATCCCCCTAACACTTGCTCCTACTTCTGCTCGAGTCCTTGTTAACCCCATGTTTCTTGCATCTATATTACCCCAGTCATTTCGTAGCTAGGCCCTATACCCACTAGGACTACCGTGTCTTCTACCTCTATTGTACTCGCCACATCCACTATCACTTCGCCAACCACCTAGAATACAACCTCATCTATGCCTATTGTCTCTCATATACCCGTAGCTATACAACCACCCCGAGTATTGGTGACCCCTACCCCTTTTCAAAACATCATCCTTTCTATTCCAAAATCTTTATCCCCCATTGCCACTAAGGTCACCACGACCCTTCCACCTCCATATATGTACTATCCGCATCCTCTTGTTTAATCTATTATTCACTCTAGGTACGTACCCCCTATTTCACTACCTTTATCTCAATCTACCTACACGGGAGCACCATATAATGGAATGCCACCCTTATTATAGGACCAACACCAACCCTCTTACGCTGCAGGAGGCACCGATCCATCACAACCTACCAATGACCTAATTAAGTTAATGATGGACAAGATGTAGACATTGGAGGCATTGGTTTCTAGCTCCCACAACACTCTCACCTATGACGAGATTTGTAATGAGCCTATCCACCCATATCCCATGCATTGAGAAATGCCTAAATTCAATTGTTTCAATAGCAAAGAAGACCCGCAACAATATTTACGGTTTTTCAAACATGGGTACTACCTAATCACCCACGATGATGCTTTGCTCCTGATGACCTTTCCCATGTCTCTAATTAGACCCACGTTAGATTGGTATAGTGGGTTACCTAGACACTCTATATTTTCATTTAATCAGGTAGCCCAAGCCTTCTTGGATCACTTCTCCATTAATATTGTTAAGAAGGTTACCATGAATGACCTATACTCCACGCGTCAGTATGACGATGAATCTATCGTAGATTTTGTTTCTCGCTAGTGTAGCCTAATCAATCAACTCACATCCCAACTACCACAAACCAAACTCATCGAACTCTTCACATGGGCTTCTGCTAGACATATCTCACCAACCCTACAGGTCCAAAATTTCCAAACCTTCAACGAAGCATTCACCATGGCACGAAAGCTAAAGATTCGAGCCATTGAAGAGAAGAAAGTTCAATTATGCATTAAGAACTCGACATTCAAGTCAAATGATACCTCTTCTTCTTCAAAACCATAGAACAATTATTCAAAAGCTAAGGGAACCACTAATGTAGTGGTACTTAAAGCTGGCCCAGCTCATCTATCAAATCAAGTGAGCCCCTCATTTAATCACTCAACCGTTCAAACTTTTCAATTCAGATGGGAACAACGCATATATATCCCAATTGGAGAACCTTATTCTTCTGTCTTAGAGAAGATCATCAAAGTTGGGGCTATCACGCTTCCTCCTATAAAACCACACACTGGTTTTGACCCTGCTTGCCCCACACCCGCATGGTATAAAGAACACAACTTCTATAACTATCATCGAGTAAAGGGTCACAGTGACGGAAATTACATCACTTTTAAAAACATTGTCCAAGAAATACTCGAGAAAGGAGAGTTAACGATGGATAATCCTAACGTACCTACTAATCAAAACCTACATATCTTTAAGAAACCCTTTCCTAATCATGCCCCTTTGTTTGATCAAATTGGAGAAAACTCAACTCATGATATCCATACTCGTGAGGTCCACGCTATTTTCAGTGACGCACCCGTTACTTCCCAATTACCTCATATTCCTTCGATAGAGGAAATTCTAGCCTGAAGTCCTCCTTCTCCATTGGAACCGACCTCATCTATTCCTCTACCCACGAAGGAAGACCTTTCACATCCTTCCTCACCCACAAAGGAGCCTTTTGTTAACATCGAGACCATTTCACCTTTGGCTTCTCTACTTAGAGAACCGTCACCCACAATACTTCTTCAGTCCATGGAGGATACTTGTTTATCTCCTCCACCCACAGAGGTGTACCCATCATCTCCTTCACCTATAGAGGAGCACCCATTTTCTCCTCCACCTATCAAGGATCCAGAAGAGATACCTTTGCCTCTAGGTGACCATTCTCCATTAGCTACCCAAGATCCTACAGAACTACTTTCGGCTCTTTTACCCACGGAAGCTAAAGCTAGTGAAATCCTTGTCTCTAAGACACATTTTACGGGAATTTCCATTAGGTCCTCATCAACCTCACCTACAGATGTGGCGTTCTCACGTTTAGCCGATCGCTTAGGTTATGTGGATAGAGCCTTACTGTGGGGGCACCTTCTGCTTCATGTCTAAATGCAAATGTAGATGTCACTTCGTGATACTTCCACTATTTACCCAAAAATATTTTGACCAATCGAACTGAGAATAACCAACTCTATCACAACTTCTTCCATGAAACCCATCATAGCTCAACACACACCCTTACCTATAACCCAACATACATCTAAATCCAAACCCACACCTCCATCATCTTCCTCAACTAAACCTATTATTACCTTAGGGGTCACCCCAACCACCAGCCTTACTCATCCACCTATCAAACTAGATTTAGCTATATCCTCCAAAGTAAACACCAAACCTACTTCTGCACCCAAATAAAAGAACCAAACCCATAGAAATCACACCCCAGCTGTGTCAATCATACCTTCATCACCTACACCCTTTCCATCCGTCTTACAACCTTAACCTCCCAACATGGTCAAGAAACCTCCACTTGTCAATAAAATAAAAGCACAACAACCCATTCCTTCCTCGCAAACCTCTAACATACCTAAGCATCTGACATGACTTACACCCACACTTGTAGTATATTTACCACCCATACCTCTAATACCCTTAACAACTTATTCACTACCCACTACACTTCAATCTTTGTCCCTCACACCCCCCACATGACCCACATCATCTACCTTCACAGCACCTCAGTTATCCCACTGGGTAACTTGCCCTCTTCTGCCATATACTTTTTCCTCTAGATCTTGTATACCCATATCTTTACCCAAGAAGGTGTAACCCAAAGGAAAAAATACGCTACCCTCCAATAAGGTAGTCAAAATAGCCATACACCCTCCTGCCCGTTCATATACCATAACCCTACCCAAGAAAACATGACCAACACCCAAGACCACTCCAGCACCCAAAACCATAGCTCGACCCACTCCCCCTCCTGCAAAGACCGTTCCTCAACAATCAACCACACCTACACCCAAACCCACTTTCACTTCCCATTGTGACCCACTAGTAGGGTGCTATGCCAAAATCCTAACCAACCTCCTTGATACATCTGTCATCACATTACCGCCACTCAGACCTTATGACCCCCTCAAACCCAAGCCAAAAGGGTTTGATGACACTAAAATTTGAGCCTACCATCATGTGCCAGGGCACGATGTGGATAACTGCAAGACTTTGAAAACCGTCCTTATCCAGTTGTGTCCTCCTGAAATATACTTTGATGATGACAACCTTCTCGATGAGGACCTCATTTCACCAACAACCATTCCCACAGTCCTTCCCTCATTTCCTACTCAACAACCATGACCTCCACTCACTCAACTCTTAGAGCCACCCCCAAGATTCAAAATTAACATGGTTCACATCAGAGAACTTGGCACACCATCACCTAAATGTCATTGTGCCCAGCTGATCCACATTGCTACCCATGCTCAGAAGGACAAAGGCAAGGAAAAGACAACTGACTCACCAACCAATCCAATACCTAACATACCATCTGCACCCAAACCAAAAATTATTATCTGCAACCACACTGTAGACACCAAATTTGTGTCTTACGACCCCTTGTGACTCGCATTTCATTCCGTAACCTAACCCCATCACCTAAACCTTACACAATTATTTATTAATTACCTTGTAATTGATAAATCCACATCACCTTACCTGCCACCTCATTTTGCCACCTCATCATGACCTAGCCCTAACCCTAAACTAACCTAATTAAGACCCATAACTAATGACCCCTTTCTCGCACCCAAAACCGACCTTCTAGTCATTTGACCAAGCCCGCAACTGATCTCTCGGGAGAAAAGCAGGGAAGGTGGGCTATTTTACTAAAAATAGCCTACTTTTTCCTTACCGATGCCGGTTCCTACTCGACCGCCGTCGGTTATGTAACCACCATCGGCTCCCTGTAAATGGGCTCCCCGAACCAAAATCAAAGGTGGAAGGATTTTTGAATCAACAGAGATCATTGGGAACGAGGAACAGAGTCCAGATCTTCACTTGACCGAGCAGAGATGAGTGGAGATACCAGAAGTGTTTACAGCAAAGGAGATCAGCTTGCATCTTCGTCAAAACCAGTAGTCCTTCCAAGACAAAAAGGAGTTCTTCGCAGTCATCCTGATCTTCCTCTACGGTACGCGCACACCATCTCGATAGTCCACAGTTATTCCTCCTAGCCCTAACCCTTATCTGTTTCTAAAAGGAATGAAAGGATAGAAGCAACTCTATTCCTAGAAGCCGAAACATTCCGAGCGAAACATTTTGGCACGCCCAGTGGGACCCATTTTGGGTTTCTTTATTTCTTGCTTGCTTTCATATAGGGAGCATACTTGCTGTTTTCTTCTTCTAAAGATATTCACAAGGTATTTTATTATTTTGGTAAAAGAACTTGCTTTGTTTTTTTGCATCTTGCATTAGTGAAAGTCATCTCTTTTGCTTCATCGAATATCATTTTCGATTTGGGTTTAAAACACGTGCATTGGCATCCTTGCTTGCTGTTTTCAATTCTAGTAAACATAGATTAAGTAACAGGTCGTACATGTGGGGGTGATATCCACGGTATTGACAAGAAATTAATCTTACATTCACTGCACAACACATACCGAATCACTTCACAATTAACACAACAGCTCAAACATCCCCCCTTTTTCTGCGGTATTCCTCCGCCCGATTGAGGTAACCTTATAAGCCAAAACAAACTTGACATTTCCCCTAAGTCTTTTGTTTAGGATTCTGACATCATTCTACGTCTAAAGGCATAAGCCCACAATAATTAAAATTAACCCTAGGGTTAGTCTCTGGATTTTGCGTGTGCATCTTGTTTGTTTTCAAATTCTGTTTTCTCTGTCATACTTTGTCTTCTGTGATCAATAATTGGACAAGTATACTAAACGTTGTTAAAAATCAAATTAGTAGCCTTTTATATCTTGTTAGCCCAGACTTCTTACACCGAAATCAGTTACCTGACTGACGTCAGCTATAGTATAACCGACATCGGTTACTAGACTGATATCGGTTACTGTCTTTCCCAATTCCTGACAAACTAGCAACCTACCAATTTCACCAGTCTGAGTTTGTTTCTATTCCTGACAGATTGAAACCCTACTGTGAACACCTGTCCATGGTTGTTATCACTCGAAAGCAAGCCGCTGCTATGGTTTCACATGCTTGCTCTATTTCTTTACCTGAATCACCCCCTTCACATTCTGTGGGGAATCCTACGGATACCAGCGAGGTTCCTAAAATTCCCGTGGGAGACAAGGACTTTGCCAAATTTCTAGATGCTAATCCTAGTGCTGTACAATACTATTTGTCTCATGCCCCTGACCATACGCCTGATGGTCAGCTCCTTGTTGGCATGCCTATTAGTATAGCTGCTCATTTAGCGCCCACTCCGCCTGATAACACCGCCTTGCTTCCTGCACCTTTAGCCCCATCTCCCAATCCGACAGCTTCAGAGATTCATACGACTCAGATTGGATTTCCTTTGGCTAATCTTGGACCCCACATATCATTACCACCGACTGACCCTACCTCATCTCTCTTGCAGACCACTCCATTCATGACTTGCTCTCTGCCACCTATCCACACGAGCTTTCCTTCTCAAGCTCTGCCTACCTTTTCATTCCCATACATGTATCCAGTAACCTCAACATCTTATATGGGACATCCCTATTCGGTCGCCTCAACATATTCATCCTCCATACCTTATCAACACTTAACCCCACCATTGTCCAGCGGAGGCCCTTGGCCCAATTTGCCTCTGTTTACCACAACCGCACCATCATCTCATCCAACCACAGATTTCATCAAACAAATGATGGACAAAATGCAAAATCTAGAGGCTTCTGTTTCGGGAAGTCGTAGTGCCTTGACATACGAGAAAGTTTGTCGGGAGCCTATTCACCCTTTTGCCCCCCTTCACTCATATCCTCCTCAATGGGAATTGCCGAAATTTACTCATTTTAATAGTAAAGAGGATCCTCAACAACACTTGCGATCATTTAGACATGCTTGTTATTTGATTGCCCATGATGATGCCTTGTTACTCTGCACATTTCCCATGTCCTTATCAGGACCCGCCGTGGAGTGGTACAGTGCTTTAACCCAACACTCAATCTTCTCTTTTAACCAACTAGCCCAATCTTTCTTGGATCATTTCTCCATTAATATTGCTAAGAAAGTATCCATCACCGACCTTTATGCCATTCGACAATTCGAAGACGAAACTATCGCAGATTTCGTCGGACGATGGCGCAGCCTTATCAACCAACTTACATATGCCTTGCCTCAGGTTGAACTTATCGAACTTTTCACGCAGGCATGTGCTAAGCACATTTCTCCTACTCTTCAAATTCAAACTTTCCACACATTTGATGAGGCCTTTACCATGGCTCAGAAACTAGAAATTCGAGCCTTAGAAGAAGAGAAATTGCGGTTGCGCAACAAAAACCCCAATTTCCAAACTCCTGATTCTACCAATAAACCAAATACCACCACTCCTCATGCGTCCACTTCTTCTAAATCAAAAGGAGCTGTCCACGCGGTGATGGTTAAATCTCAAACACCGTCTAATACCCCACCAAAAACCACCTATAAGTATAAAGCAGAGCCCATCAATTACACTCCCTTGGGAGAAACCTATGGTGTCATCTTGGAAAAATTGCTCAAGGCTGGAGCTATCACCTTGCCTCCTGTTAAACCTCACTCCGGGTTTGACTCCACTCGCACTATACCTTCCTGGTACAAAGAAAATGACTTCTGTAACTTTCATCGTGTAAAAGGACATAGTCATGAAAACTGCAAGATGTTGAAAAACATAGTGCAGGAAATGGTTGACGCAGGGGATATAACCCTCGATAATCCTAATGCCCCTACCAACCAAAATTTGAAAATCTTCAACAAACCATTCCCGAATCACTCTTCCAACAGTAACGTAAACCAGGATATCTTAGCCAAGGAGAGTGTTCATGAGATCCATGCAGTCTTCGATACCCAGCCAAAAGCCTCTATCGAGAAAATTTTGAATCAAGCCTCTTCACTAACACAGGAGCCCGAACCTCCTTTACCACCATCAAGCCAAAGCGAAATCATTCCTTTACCCATAAAGGAATTAACCGCCCAGACTTCTCTTCCTATCAATGAGTCTTCTTATACCACATCCCTACAAGACTGCGAACAAATGTTATCTAATCTATCTATTTCCTAGACTTCCCCTTCTACCGCTCTTACTGTACAAGAGGAAGGTACGCCACTCCTTTTGACATCCTTAGACGAGAAATCTCTTACACTGACATCACCAAATTCTTTAACCATGACGGATCCTCTCGAACATGCCCTCTTACCTATTAGTTCTTCATTGCCTAAATCTTTTCAACGACTGGTTGACCTCGTAACATCTATTGATACAATGCCTCTTCTACTCCCTGTATCACACCCACAGTGGACTGGAATCACAACCGACTTTTCTTCCGTACCAAATTTACAATTCAAACCTAAAGACTGTCATTCTCCAGAAGATAGACGAATCCTATGGGAACGTTTGAGTACCCCTTATTCTACTCAAATACAGATGACCGATCCTGACACCTCTACCATATATCCTAAGTGTTTACAAAAACTCAAAATGCCTATGTCCTCATTCTCACCCCCCGTATCTATATTAAGTATCCCATCCACCTCTATTAACCTAACCAAACCTTCCCCTACACTTGGGACCTCACCCATACCCAGTCTAACACACCCGCCTAAGCGACTAGATTTATCCAAGAATAAAGCCGCCCCGCTACCTAGAAGACAAGCTCAATCCGTGCCTCTATCACAATAAAAACCATCATCGTCACACCTACCTTCCATATTGGGACCTCATCCTTCCACCTTGCATCAATATATCATACCTCCTGCGTTTTCTTCAAAACGACCTACGCCTTCTGCACCTATATAGAGATCTAAGGGTATATCAACATTATCACCCCATGTATCCTGTCCACCCATCAACCCTAAACAAACTCCATCATCAAAGGATTTATTTTCTGTCACT
Source organism: Taxus chinensis (assembly GCA_019776745.2). Classification (NCBI taxonomy): domain Eukaryota; kingdom Viridiplantae; phylum Streptophyta; class Pinopsida; order Cupressales; family Taxaceae; genus Taxus; species Taxus chinensis. The sequence continues at coordinate 322,197,110 of CM034155.1, read as the reverse complement.
CCCCTTTCTCAGTGGTTGTTTCCCGCTACCACGTCATCTGTAGCCTCATCATCTAACCAACCAAACATAGCTCCTGCGCCAAAGAAACCACGTTTGGTGAAAACCACGTGTCAACACCCCTTGGCTAAACCACCACCCGTATGAACCAACCACGCCCAAACATTACCGAAACCCGCAAAACCAATGCCCTCATCCTCCTCCGATTTTGACCCACTCAAAGGATCTTACGCCAAAATCCTTGCTATGTTGGTGGAGAATGCGACCATTTCTCTACCCCCACTTAGACCTTATGACCCTTCTAAACCTCGCCCTATAGGTTACGATGAGTCTAAAATCTGTGCTTATCACCGCACACTAGGACATGATGTGGAGGGATGCAAAGCTTTAAAAACCATCCTTCGTTAGTCACCTCTCCCCGATAAAAAGGTTAAGAAAGACAACTTATGAAGGGAGAGACCTTTAGCTTCAATTCCCTCTCCTATACCATCTGTCCCTGCCTCACCAAGATCCATCATTATTACAACCCCACCTCTTGAAAACCATGATTTATCCCAAACATCTTCCTCATCTCAGGTCTACGAGATTAATATGATTAGTGTTGCTACTCGAGCGCAGAAAAACAACGAGAAAGCGAAAGAAAGCACACCTGCACCCTCTCTTTCTCCGTCTAGCATCCCGATTGCACCACCACCCAAAGTGGTTATTCGTGGACCCACTTACCCCGTCTCTAATGGAGCTGCCCATCGAGCCATGATCAAACAGCTTCACCAATCACCCGTAAAAATGACACTATATGATCTCATTCAGACTTCTGAATCTCATCGAAAAGCTCTTGTTGAAATTCTTCAGGGGATCGAGGTCTTACCGAATGAAACCCTACCCATTGCCTCCATTCTGACACCCAATCACGTTGCCTCTCTCACCAAACAACCCACCACCCCAACCACTTCCGTCTCTGTACCACAAGCTACTGCAGTCAATTTCTCTGAAGATGAAATTGTTGATTTTGGTACAGAAGACCCTAACCCTACCCTTTTCATCTCCGCTTACGTCCAGGACATTCGGGTACGTCGTGTTATGATTGACGGGGGTGCTAGCCTAAACATCATCTCTTCAAAAGCCTTCCAACAAATGAATATCCCTTCTAGCTACATGTGTGCCAACCCCATCATGTTGCGGTCATTTAATGACGCTATTACCTCTACCTTAGGCATCGTGATCCTCAACATTCGGGTAGGACCACGTACTTTACCGAAACTCTTCTATGTCCTTGAGGGAGAGTTCTAATAAAATATATTGCTGGGTCGTCCTTGGATCTGGGCCATGGGATGTGTTCCCTCAACATTACATAGATGCATAAAATTTGAGTACGAGGGGAAATACTACACCGTAAAAGCTGATCCCCCCTTTAAAACCTGCAATATGTTATACCACCCAAACGATGTGCTTGTACCAATCAAGACACCCGTTCACTCAACCCAACCATCCTCTTCAACTATGCCTCAACCACCCACCTCAACCGCACCTACGCCTTCAACTGATGAAACTACCGTCGCAAAAACCACTTCCCTTCCCGCAGCTAACATCCCAACCGTTGATCCCTTAGTAGATGTTTTTCAACGCCTTACGCTGGGGGAGTATCGCTTATATAACGTTAGTTCTTTCCATACCCCACAGGAGTATGGATAGGTACATGCACATCCTACTTATGACCGTCGTGTGGGAGAAGTAATCTCCTACGGACCACCGCACTGCCGTACTAACCTAACATATGGGGGTGTCGACGCATCTTCCATTGCCCCTGAGCCTCCTCTTGGTGTGGTTCCTTTCCAATCTGATTTTCAATACCTAACAAATCGTCGCTTCACCCTCACCTTCTTGACTCGCTGTGCTTGGAAAGGCTTTGGTTTTGGCCTTTATGAACAAGGCCGACATACGCTCATCCCCATCACCACACGCAAACATAATGATCGTAGTGGTCTCAGATTTCCGGGAACACTTACATCGACGAAACCTCGTGTCAGTTGTCTTCTAGAAGACAATGAAGTCACCCCTACCAAACCATCATCACCCATTTTGCCTTCGTCACCCACAGAGTCAATAGATCCCGAATCTATCCCTCCTAACTTTTTTTTTCATAAATGCTATCTTCCTAGGTCCTCTCACTTATCAACGCGATAATGAGGACCCCTCTTCTATTCCCCTTCTATATCCAGACATGATTGAAGAGGACTCCCCTTCAATTAACATTATTGAGTGCCAGGATGATGACTCCATCCTCACTTACCTTGGCGCGAATGACTCTTATATTCAACGATCCTTACCATCTGAAACCCAAACCATGCTGAACGAATCTACTATAGAAATAAACATCCACACGGAGGAGGATCCTCACATTGTGAAGATCAGACAATCCCTTAACGCATCAGAACAAGTCGCCTTTACTACTTTCCTCCGTGCTCGCAACCAAGCTTTCACTTGGTCCTACGCTGACATGCCAGGAATTGATCCTGACATTGCTGTCCATAACATTACCCTGAAACCTGATTCCAAGCCAATTAAATAGAAATTGAGAAAAATGCATCCACGCATTGCTCTCTTGGTCAAAGAGGAGCTCCAACGACTCCTTTCTGTTTCCTTCATTCTACCTATTGACTATCCTCAATGGATTTCTAACATCGTACCTGTCACTAAAGCGACGGGGGGACTTCGGATATGCATGGATTTCTGAGATCTTAACCTCTCTTGCCCTAAGGATGACTTCCCCCTACCTAGTATTGACCAACTTGTTGATCTCACTGCAGGCCATGAGATGCTCTCTCTCATGGATGGCTTTTCAGGATACAACCAAATTTTGGTTGCCCCTGTCGATCAACACAAAACTGCCTTCATAACTCCTTGGGGAACCTTCTGTTACCGTGTAATGCCATTTGGCCTTAAGAATGCTGGTGCGACCTATCAGCGGGCTATGACCTACATTTTTCATGACATTATGCACAATATCCTTGAAGATTACGTCGACGATCTTCTTGGCAAGTCTAAATATCGCAGTGAACATCTCGATGTTTTAACAATTATTTTTGATCGCCTGTTACAATATTATGTCCGTCTTCAACCAAAAAAATGTGTCTTTGGTGTCCTTTCGGGAAAACTTCTTGGCTTTATCGTCTCTTTGCGTGGCATTGAGGTCGACCCATCTAAAGTCAAAGCTATCCTAGAAATGCCCCCACCTACCAATCTCAAACAATTGCGTAGTTTACAAGGTAAGCTCCAATCTATCCGACGTTTCATCTCCCAACTCTCGGATCGATGTCTACCTTTCCATCACCTCCTTAAAAAGGACGTTGATTTTCAATGGAGCAAAGAGTGCCACCAAGCCTTTGAAGCTCTCAAAACTTATCTCTTACAGCCACCTGTGCTTATCCCACCTCAAGACGACTGCCCTTTCTACCTTTACCTTTCCGCCACTGACCACGCTGTAGGGGCCATGCTTGCACATCGTGACTCTAAAAATAGAGAACAAGCCGTTTATTATATAAGTCGTACTTTGGTGGACTATGAGACTAGGTATACACATGTAGAAAGGTTGTGCCTAGCCCTATCATTCGTGGCTACCAAACTCCGACACTACCTTCTGAATCACAAAACTTTCGTCATCACCAACACGGACCCCATCCATTACATGTATGCCAAACCTCATCTAAACCAATGCATCGCCCGATGGCTCATGCTCCTTGCCGACCTAGACCTTGAGTTTGTCCACCAGAAATCAATCAAAGGACAAACCATCGCAGACCAACTTGCGGAAGCCCCTTTACTTGGGGAACAATTTACCAATTTTACATTCCCCGACGAACTCATTGCCACTCTTTCACTCTAGGAGGAGTCGTATTCAATGACTCTCTTCTTCGATGGATCCAAATGCCAATGCGGTGGAGGAGCCGGAGTTGTTCTTATTCCTCTTGACGCCGAGCCTATGCCTCTTTCATTCTGACTCGATTTCCCTTGCACTAATAATACAGCTGAATATGAGGCCCTTGTTCTAGGTCTCTAGGTTGCGCTGCACTTAGGTATCAAATCTATCAATATTTTTGGCGACTCTCAATTGGTAGTCAATCAAGTTATGGGCATCTACCAATGTAAAAATGAGGAACTTCAAAAATACAAACACTACGTGGATTCACTTCTAGCCTTATTTACTCACTATTCTATCCAAACCATTCCCCGCTCCACTAACAAATTTGCGGATACTATGGCTTGCTTAGCCTCGCAAATTCCAGCCTCATCAACTGACTCTGACATTTTCGTCTTGGTCCAACAACTCTTTACCCCATCTTATTCAGCCCCGGTTGTTTGTACGATAAATACTGTGTCTGCTAACTCGCAGGATACTTGGTATCACCAATTCCATGACTACCTTACAACCTCTATTCTCCCTTCTGACCTTACTAGAACTGGTAAACGTGCTTTTCTTAAACACATTTCTCGTTATGTAGTTATGGGGGGACTCCTTTATAAACATGGCTTTGATGGCATCCTCCTTCGATGTCTCACCGGCGCGGAGGTCACCCATACCATCCAACAGGTCCATGACGGTATTTGTGGTGGACATTTTAGCGACCTTGCCGTGGCCAAACGAATCCTTCGCCTTGGTTATTATTGGCCTACTCTCAATAACGACTGCTACGAATATGTTAAGCGTTGTGTTATGTGTCAATAACATGCCAACCTTCAACATACTCCTAGCCACCCGCTCCAGGTCGCTCGAGATCTTTGGCCCTTCTCACAATGGGGTTTAGACCTTATTGGTGAGATTCATCCGTCCTCTTCGCAACGTCACCGATGGATTATCACAGCAACCGAATATTACACAAAATGGGTGGAGGCTATTCCAATCATTTCAACTAGAAAAGAAAAACTTGTAGAGTTCATTAACCACCACATTATCTGTCATTTTGGTGTTCCTCATCGCCTGATTACAGATAATGGCAAATCTTTCAAAAATAAGTTGTTGCAAGACCTTTGTGACAACTTTGGTATCAAACTCAGCTTATCATCACCGTACTATCCACAAGCAAATGGACAAGCCGAATCCTCTAATAAAACCCTAACCAAAATCCTCTTGAAAGTTGTCAATGAGTCCGGACAAAATTGGCACGATCACATCCCCTTTGCCCTTTGGGCTTATCGTACTAGCATTCGTACCTCTACTAATGCCACACCTTTTTCTTTGGTATATGGTACCGAGGCTGTCTTACCTCTCGAAATACAAATACCCTCCCTCAGAATATCCTTTAGGATATTCTCACTAACGATGATTTCCGCCAAGAGCGGTTAGCCCAATTGGAGCTTCTTGACGAACGTCACCTTACAACTCTCGATCACCTTCAAATCTATCAAAAACGCATCAAGCGTGCTTATGATAAGCGACTTCATGAGCGTACCTTTAAGGTTGGTGATCTTGTCCTCAAAGAGAATCAACATATAACCAAACTAGAAAAGAGCAAACATGGAAAATTTGCTCCCAATTGGATTGGGCCTTATATAATCACTCACACTTATGGATTAGGCACTTATCGTTTAGCTTCGCTTAATGGTAAACCTGAGCCTGAGCCCCTTAATGCCTTGCATCTTCGACCATTCTACTGTTGAATTTAGTGTTATATCACTTCTTATCTACCTACTGCTCGTCCCTTGAGCTCATTTACCGCTACATACACTTTGTTTTCTACATCTCAAAATAAAATCAAGATCACTTCTCACCTCCCCTTGACGATGCCTTCCCCTTTTTAGTCTAGTCCATGACTTCAAAGTATTAAAATAAGCCGTATTCTTATGGGATTTTCTTGAGTCAAACTTCCTACTAAACTAGATGCTTCACGCCAAAAGAACATCTAGTCATCTAAATTAAATATAGACTACTCCCTCGAAGGACAGCTATATGCCGAACTATTGCTGCTATTATAAATAGACTGCTCCCCCGAAGGACAGCTATGCATTAAAATCATATCTGCTATTATAAATAGACTGCTCCCTCGAAGGACAGCTATACACAGTCAGCCTTTATCAGAAGCTTCTCGCATTGATCAGCTTCGTGAAGACCTCAAGAATAAAACAATCAAAATCCCTTGTAGACTTCCCACATCGATCAGTCTATATTCAATAAAATAAAAGCCTCATTCAAAATAACTTTTGAGTCATGGAATTTTCTATTTAGGGTAGGTTCTCTTTCATCCGAACACTCACTTTGTAATAAGTTTTCCATACCTCAACTATACCATTCACCTCACCTCACCATTTGTTTCAACTCAAGGGACATGACGTACACCTGATAGGATGTGATCATACAACTCTTTTCAACTATTGACTTCTCGTCTATGCATCGGTACCTAGGGCTTCACGTTCATTCTATGTTGTGTGGTTCGTTTTGCTCTTTTCACCTACGGAGCAATCTTTCCTTTTTGCCTCGCATCTAGGATTGTGTGTTGATCTTAAGCAGGACATGGTTCCCTACCACTTGGGTAGGATAACTTTCACTTCTCTTATACCTTTTACAAACCTCAGCAATTCGTTACCAACACCATCAACCTTGCCTTACCAATATTACTATCAATACCTTTACCAACCAACCAGTCACCTAACCATACCTAAATTGCCTGAATTCACCTCTCCCTGGTCCTAAGGGAGAACTAAATCGGTCTGAGGCCCCTCCTTACTTTGTGCAATGGGCTATGTAGGCAGCACTTCGGAGACATGGGGTCTCCCAAGGTTAGCTCGACCATCCCCTACCATAACCTATCATGTGTGGTAAATATAAATATTTTTGTGTATTTCTATTATTTCACATTCCTCTTTATCCTTTTTCAAAACACCGAAAGTCAAAACGAAAACATTCTTATTATTATTGTAACTCAAATCAACATACATATTCAGTTTTATTTAGATGTTAAACAAATACATCTTCTCTATCATTGACACGCAGGTCGGCATCCTTATTAATTCTTATACGTTGCTAACATTTATTTAGACCCTTACGCCTCATCCCGAACTAGGTGAGGATCGTAATCGTCGACCCCTCTCGCCAGGCCTCTCTGTCCTCAAAGGTACCACGGCTATTGGTACCGCCCACTGATCTTCCAACCTCTCCTGTAACATATGAATACGCCCTCTCGCATGGAGGACTCCAGCCTCTAGTCTCTCCGCCCGTGACTCCGCAACCGCTAACAATCCTCTTGTCTCATTCACCTGCGTTTGGAGCTGCTGAACCAAACTGCAGACGATCCCTCTCTGCTGTAATCACCGCTATGTCAGGACGATCACGTACACCTTGCAGCTCTGCTACCCACCATAATCTATAGGCCTCTGTCGTTCCTGCATCCATTACCCTGCAATCGGCTTGCTACTCCTCTTCAGCCCTTCTGGAGGTGTTGGCTGGGGAGGTGAGAATGCTGCCTCTGCGTCGATCCTCATATATGGTCTATAAGCCTGCGGTATGTCCTGCACAAATCCAAATTTGTCGGCCGCAACGATCTAGAGGAATCCTCTCATATTCACCTGGCCTGTGCCCCCGCGATCCACCTCAATCGCTCTACACCCCTCAACTCCTCAGCTATGTTCTCTGTTACCATATAGTTCCCGTAAGGCCTCCAACAGATATTCGCACCGTCACCCTCTCCCATACCTACCTGTAATACTCAATGTCACCCGTCACGGCCTGGATCTTGCCTCTTGTTCTGTCTGGACCCATCGTCTGAATCCCAACCTCTGTACCTCCTCTCCTGCCTGGATGGGTCGGCCTATTGGTCGCACACAACAATGTGCTCATAGGCCCAACAGTGTAATAAGTATGAACAATCCAGTGTCAGTCCTGTGATGTCACCTACAAGCCCATAAACCCCTGTATAGCTCCGCCAAATATGCAGGTGCCCATGCAAACTTCACGTTCCTTTCTATCATCTCCCAAATAACACACATCAATGCCTTTGGAAATCTTCCCCCTTCCGCCCTCGGTAATGCATAATACCCTACCGCTATCATTATATCACTGCTAACCTTGTCTCCTCAGGGTGTGCTGCATACATTACCCCATATGTAAATGTCAAACCTCACTGTGTCAGATCTCGTGCGTATGGACCAAATACTACTGTTATCGCTTCCTCCCCCGCCCTGCTAGGCATTGCCTGATATACTGGTGTTCCTATAATTGTGGGGAGTCTCAAAATACGGAACACATCTTCCAATGTCACTGTCATCTCCCCTGTTGGTAGATAGAAGGTATTTTTCTCAGGATTCCATCTCTCAATCAACGCCTGTAACATAGCATGGTTACGTGTGATTCGTGAATAATAGCGGATTCCACTTAACCCCAAACGATTTATCAATGTCCATTCAGCTGGCGTTACATCCGCTCGGATTCGTGACAACACCTGCTGGTACACTATCATTCATCATCCTACCCTGCCTCTGCCTGTAATACATCAAATAACAAACAAACCATTCAATCCCCATCAAATCCCCGGGGTTTTTCCTCACATTCTGGAAATTCCTACAGCAACGGTATCGTTTATAGTCAACCGGTACCGGTTCAATAACCGATACCGGCTGTCCCTAACCGATATCGGTCACTGTCACCTTCATATAGCCTGCCTAAACACATTGCCTACGACAATAATTTGAGTGTTTATTCCTTTCTATACATACAAACATACCTGAAACCCCTGATTACCTACCCCGTAACACTTACCTCACCTATAACCCTTGCTATCATGTTTTCTTTTTCATATCTACCCACTTAATCTCCTATTCATAACACATGCAAAAATAAAATCACAACCAAAACGTTTACCTCTTGGGTTGTTGCAGCAGCTTGCGGTGGCACTTGTCTTCCCTCTCGTCCCTGCCTGCTGGATGCTTCTCCTCATTCTGCCATGATCACCACTCTTTCAAATTCACCACTCTTTTCAATTCACCCTTTCTACTTTCTAAATCTCTTTTCTTATCACTCAAATCTCTCATACAATTACCTGTCTCAGTCATCAAAAAGTGTCGCATTCGCGTATTTAACCTCTTGCATGGCTCTAAAAATAAGAACTGAAGTTGCCACCCTAGCTTTTCTATTTTTAGAAAAGCTCATACCCAAGTAACCGGTATCGGTTATATAACCGATATCGGTCTATCAGCTACCGTCATCGGTTCCCTAACCGATATCAGTTACACACCTGGCTTTTTAAAACATGGTTCTTTTCTTCATTTTCTACCTAATTTTTTGTCGCACCCACCTCTTTTCCTGCATCACAACACCATTATCCATATTTGTCCATCCACCACACATATCATCATTTAAATTTCATTAACATCGTCTATTTTTTACAAAAACAAACAAACCATCAACTAAGGATATCAAAAAACTATCAATCTATCTACATCATTTGGATCCAACTCATCAGATACATATATAAACAATGTCACAAAACCAGCCCACAACATGCAACATTTCATCATATAACATGTCATCCATATATACGTGCCCAAAACAAAAAACATCAACATCATCCATATATCACAGGTCAATTCAACACATGTCCAAAACATCAACTCATCCTACATTCTATATAAGAAACCATTGACGAAATACTTAAAAACATTTTCAACACTGCATATGGATCAACACATCATCTCTCTATATATATACAAGTTTCAAATGTACAATGTGCCCTGCATCGGGGCCTCTGTGATCTCATAATACAACAACAAAGCCGGCACGCAGGCCACAATAAATATCAATCACCTTGACTCGGCTCGCAGGCCGGTCCCTCATATCAAAAATATACTCGGCTCGCAGGCCGGTATCAACTGTACAACCCGTACTCGGCTCGCAGGCCGGTATATAATGAATGAATGAATCAATACATGAATAAATGTAGGCACGCAGGCCTCTATCAACACAACCGGTTCGCAGACCGGTGCCCATGTCCATATACAAAAACTATGTGGGGATCCCCTCAGCTCTCCCCACCACCCTCAGCACCTCTCCCTGCTGGTCCCTGTGGTGCCTCTCACCTCCTACCTGTAACGGACACGCCAGCTGTGGCTGTGCCTCCCTGCGATCTCTGACTATGTGAGGTCTCCGCTCGGTGTGCCACATATGGCTGATACTCCGCTCCGGTACTATCAAGGACATCCTGATAGTATCGGGCCTCTGCTCTCACCTCCATGTATCTATCCCGTGCCACCGTCGGTACTGGGGCTGGTCCCCAGACTCCTACTGCCAGTACCCCCCCCTGTGCCTGTGCTGGTGGTGTACCTGTACCTGTGGCTGTGGTGGCTGGTGGTGTGCCTGGTGGTATCTATACCTGTGCCTGGGCTGTGGCTGTGCCGCTGCTGGTGGTGGTGCCTGTGCCTGTGCCTGTACCTTCCACACCTACACCTGGGCTAGCTACCCCTGTAGGACACCTATCTGTGCCTGTGCAGCAGCCAACTATCCCTGTAATAGCTGCACCTGGCCCCGGAGCTGATCTCGCTCTACTATCACTGCAGCCAAGTCTGGCTGTGCCGGTGGTACTATCCTAGCTGCTCTTTGACCAGCCCACCAAACCATGAATGCCCCCGTACACCTAGCATCATCTACACCATCACCTGCTGGCCTCTCACAGCAACCCAATCTGGGTCCAAGGGCTGTGGTGCAGGCAGTGGGGCCTCTACATCATCCCTCCTATACTGAGGGAAGGGAGGTGGCTCATCCTGTCGTAGCCCCATCTACCTGCGTACCCTCTCTAGGGGTATCCTCTCGTACTCTCTCGGCCTTCGTCCTACTATCCAGAATGTGTACTGGATCATGCGCAACTGTAAGCGGGCTCCTCTGCGAGGGTGATGATCTCTGTAAGGTCTCCATACAATGTCTAACTACCGCTGTCAGGCCCTCTAACAAATGTCTATAATATGCCACATCCCGACCTGCAAGAACTGCTCGTGGCTGGCCTATGACCCCCAACCATCTCTGAAAGCCATATCTGTATATGACCTATGGCCCTCGCTGCTGGGGTAACCCTACTGGCCTGATGCATATGATGTGCTCATATGCCAACAGTGAAGTAAAAAAGGTAGAGCAAATCCCAAATCACCTCATCCGGCGATAGCCCCATAGCTCCCTGTATAACTGCACCAGGTGATATACTGGTGCCCAAGCGTAACAGGTGTGCTCCCTCCTCCACCATCTCAAGCAGCACCCCCATCAATGCCCGTGGAAAGCGCCCTCCCTCTGAGTCCGGGAGGGCGAAGCAGGTGATCCCGATCATCATCAGCACACGGCTAGCCGTGTCTCATGTCGGTGCGCACGGTACATGTCACCATACCCGATACTCGCGCTGTGATAGGTAAGTAGCGCGGCTGCATCTCCAAAAACCTGCAGGATCCTGTCCATCGCCATCTCCGAATCTACCTGGAACACTGCCTCTCCCTCGATTGGTTCAAAGGATGCGATACACATCCTCCAATGTGATAGTCATCTCCCCAGTCGGGAGATGGAACACATTGGTCAACCGGATCCCATCTCTCGATGAGGGCAACCATCAGGCTATGTGATCTCTATCAATAGTTCTATATCGCTGGACTCCGCCGAGTCCCAGCTCGCGCATGATAGCCCAGTGTGCCGTGGATACATGTGGCCGCATCCGCACCAACAGCGGGGGCATCCTATCCCACATCGTCAACTGCTGACGTGCCTACAAAACCAACCCACAACCTTAGACCTACTCTTTATCACATCATCTACTTTACCCTCTCTATACCCCCTTTTATCCCCCCGACCACACCCCGACTCTAACCCCCCCCTCTAGTCACCTACCTTTTCCACTATCTCCCTCCCATAACCCAAACCCCCAAACCCAAACCCACCCCAACCCCATACAACCCACCTCCAACCCATACCAACCCAAACCCAAAACCCAAACCCACACAAACCCGCAACAACCCCACACAAACCAAAACAACCAAAAACAAACCAAAACAAAAACAAAACAATAAACATCCAAACCGACGCCGGCCGATACATGACCGACGCCGGTCAAGCAAAAAACCACCCTGCCCGTTAACTTTTGCGACCGATGCCGGTCGCTCTTAGCGACCGACATCGGTCACTGTCATTTTCCCGGAGCCGAACCCCTGCGCGCCCCCCCACCACCTTTTTTTTTTCCTTTTTCTACCTACATACCCACCCAAACACCCTAAAAATCTACCCACCCCCTAGCCGCCTTAGCTTATTTTTACCTATCTACCCTCTCCCTTTTTCAAATCATTTCCATTTTCTCATTATTTCCTAAAAAATGTACATTCCTACCCAAACCCCAAATCTAGCTTAATACCATTCAAATGCACAAATTAAAGATTTTCGAACCTACCCGTACGACGACACGTCGTCGTGGTGGGATGGGTGGTGGTGGTCCAGCTGGTCCAGCCCCTCCTGAAAACCTCCTCCTGCCTGTGCCATGGGTCAAACTTTGCTTTGCTGGGTCCTCTAACCAATCAAATGTTGCCTGCTACTCACTCAGGCCCCCAATCAACTCTTTCTTCTCACTTCTCCAAAACTAGTGCCACCTCAGCCAACAAATGCACCGCTATCCAAAATCCACCTCAAACAACTCAAATCGATTTTCAAATTAGACAAGTGACAATGACCGGCTGTATTTTTCTTTTTATAGGTTTTTCACATGGAACCGATACCAGTCAAATTGTGCCCTAAGAAACTGGCGTCAGTTATCTAAACGATACCGGTCATAGATAACCGATATCGGTTTTTATCCTTTTTTTTTTTACCCAACTTTTTGCCCTTATTTACTATTTTCCTTTTCCACCAACATCACCTATATCCACCTTTGATGCAAACATTTTCACCATTTGGCCCGACCCAAGGCCTCACCCTACCCTACTGGCCCGACCCAAGGCCTCGCCCTAACCATTTGGCCCGACCCAAGGCCTCGCCCTAACCCACTGGTCCGACCCAAGGCCTCACCCTACCCTACTGGCCTGACCCAAGGCCTTGCCCTAACCATTTGGCCCGACCCAAGGCCTCACCCTACCCTACTGGCCTGACCCAAGGCCTCGCCCTAACCATTTGGCCCGACTCAAGGCCTCACCCTACCCCTACTGGCCCGACCCAAGGCCTCGCCCTAACCTTTGGCCCGACCCAAGGCCTCACCCTACCCTACTGGCCCGACCCAAGGCCTCACCCTACCCTACTAAGCATCCCGACCCAAGGCCTCGCCCTAACCATTGGCCCGACCCAAGGCCTCACCCTAACCATGTGGCCCGAAAAGGCCTCGCCCTAACCATTTGGCCCGACCCAAGGCCTCACCCTACCCTACTGGCCTGACCCAAGGCCCTCTACCCTAACCATTTGGCCCGACCCAAGGCCTCACCCTAACCATTTGGCCTGTCCCAAGGCCTCACCCTAACCCATGGCCTGACCCAAGGCCCTCACCCTACCTACTGGCCCGACCCAAGGCCTCGCCCTAACCATTTGGCCCGACCCAAGGCCTCGCCCTAACCAACCGGCCCGACCCGAAGGCCTCGCCCTACCCTTCTGGCCTGACCCAAGGCTGTAATCCAAAACTCGGCTCTACCCACGACCGTACCACTTCAATACTTTACCCAAAATCAACACCATACACTTTTATCCACCCATCCTGTAGTTTTTTTTGTTCAATCGAGCTCACCTGTTCATGTTTTTAGCATGATTAGGGTTCTTGACTTGATCTGTCGACCAACTTACCTAGACCTAGACCGTGACGTTTTAGTTCAACCAAACCAACCATTTGGTACTGCCGAACATGCCTAAACGTTCCTGTACCTTACTTGTTATATACCCTGGAGCTACTTCCTATGCATTGGATACCAGGATTATATCACCCTTGTTTTTGGATAAACTATCGACCTTTGCCTATGCATTGCTGTTGGTTTTCCTCGTCAAATCATGTACCCCCTAGTACCCTCGTTGCACTAATGCATTTCAACATGTGTCTGCTTTCCTTAGACCTACCCCACCATCTACCCCATCATCTCCACAAACATTTACCCTTTATCAACCCTATCCTTGATTTCCACTTTCTCTCTCAATCAGTGATAGATTTGAGGGGGATTACCTATATCCCTTAACAGGAGAAACCACTTCATATTATTGTCCGTGCAGCTTTATAAAACAAGCTACCATGACAATAAGGGGCTAATGTAGACACAAATTTTGTCTTACGACCCCTTGTGACCCACATTTCATTTCGCAACCTAACCCCATCACCTAAACCTTACACAATTATTTATTAATTACCTTGTAATTGATAAATCCACATCACCTTACCTGCCACCTCATTTTGCCACCTCATCATGACCTAGCCCTAACCCTAAACTAACCTAATTAAGACCCATAACTTGGTCCACACCTACACCCATAACTAATGACCCCTTTCTTGCACCCAAAACCGACCTTCTAGTCATTTGACCAAGCCCGCAAACTGATCTCTCGAGAAAAGTAGGGAAGGTGGGCTATTTTACTAAAAATAGCCTACTTTTTTCCTTACCGATGCCGGTTCCTACTCGACCACCGTCGGTTACGTGACCGCCATCGGCTCCCTGTAAATGGGCTCCCCGAACCAAAAATCAAAAGGTCAAAGGTGGAAGGATTTTTGAATCAACAGAGATCATTGGGAATGAGTAACAGAGTCCAATCTTCACTTGACTGAGTAAGACGAGTGGAGATAACCAAAAGTGTTTACAGCAAAGGAGATCAGCTTGCATCTTCGTCAAACCAGTAGTCCTTCCAAGACAAAAAGAAGTTCTTCGCAGTCAGCCTGATCTTCCTCTACGGTACGTGCACACCATCTCGACAGTCCACAGGTATTCCTCCTAGCCCCTAAACCCTTATCTGTTTCTAAAAGGAATGAAAGTATAGAAGCAACTCTATTCCCAGAAGCTGAAACATTCCGAGCGAAACACAACACACATCCTATTTCTAATGGGGTCACATATCATGCCATGCTCAAACAACTACACCAATCCCCCCTCAAAATGTCCTTATATGACCTCATCCAAACCACAAAAATCCCATCATCAAGCTCTCATGGAGGTCCTACAATCTATTGAGGTTTTACCCAATGACCCTACACCTGTAGCCTCCATTATCACCCCATCATGTAACCTCTCTCACAAAATTCCCATCTTTATCCACACCTCACCCTACTCACCAAGTAGCCTCCCTTAGCTTCTCAGAGGAAGAGATCGCACTGCACCAAATTGATGACCCAGACCCAGCTTTCTTCATCTCTGTCCACATCGATGATATACATGTACGATTAATAATGATAGATGGGGGAACAAGCATAATAATATCATTTCATCCCATTGCATTTCACTCAAATGTGAATTCCTAAAAATTACATGCATAAACATCCTGTCATATTGCGTTCATTCAATGATGCTATCACCTCTACACTAGGCCACCGTTGTCCTCCACATTCACGTGGGCCCCCACACTGTTCCAGAGTTATTTTATGTTTTAGAAGGGGAATTTCAATATAACCTGTTACTTGTAGACCCTGGATTCGTGTCATGGGTTGTGTTCCTTCCACTTTGCATTGCTGTGTAAAGTTTGAGCATGAAGGACACACCTATACTATTCCAGCTGATCCATCACCTTTTAAAACATGCAACATGCTTTATCGACCCAATGACATGCTTATACTTCATTAAGGCATCTACCTCCATGACCACTACCACTTCACCTAAACCTCTGCTTACCAGTACAGTCTCTACCTCAACCACACATACGTCCTCCATTCCTACCACTGCTATAACCTCCATAGTCAACCCATCAGCCTCCTAATCCATTAGATCCACCTCCGCGTCAACCTCCGACACATCATATATTCTAGCTACCCACATACCAACCATAGATCCCTTGGAAGGCATTTTTCAACGCCTCACTCTGGGGGAATATTGCCTATATAGTGTCAACACATTCCTTACTCCACAAGAGTATGGAAATCTTCACCAAAATCCTTGTTATGATCACCACATAGGAGAATGCCTCCTTTATGGTCCTCCTCACCTTCATACTAGTCTCACCAATGGGGGACTATCAACACCAATCTGGCACTATGATAATTCTTCACCAGGAACTCCTCGTGCTATGATTCTTAACTAATGCATAGCTCTTAGTTTGGTGGATGTAATCTGGAAACACAACAACAAACATAACATAAGAATACCATAGACTATGATAAGAAAGAATAATGATAAATCTGAAATATCAGTGTAAATTATAATATCAATATGAAATGAAGTTTACAATCTCACCCATGAGTTCTTCAAGTGTTATTAACTTCACTTGCCTTCAAACAATAACTATGGGAGAAACTTCACACATTACACCTCTTAATGGCTTCTTTACACACACCTTCAAAATGATGGCTTCCTTTACACACTTACTCATACAATATTTCTCACTACTTCTCTCTATGCTAAATGAGGGGGGGTGGCCTCTTATTTATAGGAATTTAGGCTTATCCACCTTATCTCTAAGATCCTTCCAGATCTAGGCATCGAGCTTCCTCCTTAGCTCTGGAACATGAGCATGATAATCCTTTATCTTCTCTTTCTCTCCTTGGGATAGCTTTGTGATATCGATCATGAGATTTGCATATTTATGTTGTTCACCAAATTCTTCGAGAAAAATTTCAGTTAATAAATCCCATGAGTTTTTCACATTATCACCTAGTGTTTCAAACCACCTAAGGGCTGAACCATCTAAAAATCTAGGAAAAAACTCAGTCCATTGTTCCCTTAGTATAAGGCCATTACAATACAAGATCATTTAAAATATTGAATGAAAGAGGAAGCATCTTCATTAGATTGGGCTGAAAAATAGGAATCTTCCCCATTTATAAAAGTAACCACAGTGAAATACAAACCCACAAGTACAATCAGGAAGACTTATGTGCACAAATAATTGGACTCACTACAATAGAAAGTGACTTTACACCTTTCTACAGTAAAATAGAAATGACCATGGTAACTATGGTAAAACTTGACTTACAGTGGTAAAAATTGACTTTACTGTGGTAAACACTATTTACGGTAAAAATGAAGTTACTGGGGTAAACACTATTCACGGTAAAAAATGAAGTTACTGGGGTAAACACTATTCATGGTAAAAAATGAAGTTACTGGGGTAAACACTATTCACGGTAAAAATGACTTTACCATGGTAACTCCTATGCACAATAAAAATAAGGTTACCCTCCAAATGATTTCTGACTAAGTGGGAATATCTCCCAGAAAATCCACCGAGGAATGGTCCCAGCAACGGAACCAAAATTTCAACACCAATCCGACACTATGATAATTCTTCACCGGGAACTCCTCGTGCTATGATTATTAACTAATGCACAACTCTTAGTTTGGTGGATGTAATTTGGAAACACAACAACAAACATAACACAAGAATACCATAGACTATGATAAGAAAGAATAATGATAAATCTGAAATATCAGTGTAAATTATAATATCAAGATGAAATTGTTACAATCTCACCCATGAGGTTCTTCAAGTGTTATTAACTTCACTTGCCTTCAAACAATAACTATGGGAGAAACTTCACAATTACACCTCTTAATGGCTTCTTTAACACACCTTCAAAATGATGGCTTCCTTTACACACTTACTCATACAATATTTCTCACTACTTCTCTCTATGCTAAATGAGGGGGGGGTGGCCTCTTTATTTATAGGAATTTAGGCTTATCCACCTTATCTCTAAGATAGGATAGGAAATATCTTCCGGCCAATCATATTCCATGCCTAAACTCTTGCCTTTACATGTAGGCTTATCTTCTAAGATAAGATAAACCTTATCATCTCACATGGGTTCCACCTTTTTAGACTTTCCACAAATAAAATACACAAAATATTTATGACATCACTCTTTGTCCTTATTACAAATATAATATTTCTAATTCCTAATCATGTAGACCCTACTTCTTTACTTATCCCAACTTTGACATTTTAACATTACCGGACCACTTACGACAAATATTTAATTTTTACAACATTCCTATTATACTTTGACTGTTACCATACTCTACATTATTGGGGGCACTGTACTGACGGTGTTGTTATCTTCTATTAGATGCCACTATTAATTATACTTAACAACATCCTATTCCTAATACATACATTAATAAAATAGAAATTACGGAGGAAATTTTTAATGTCGATAGGACTTGATCTACCTCTTACACACCTGAACCACCGTCACAAACCCGCCCATTTTCTGTTGACTTCCAGTCACCCACTAATCACCTTTTTGCCCACACCTTCCTACACCAATGTGCGTGGAAGGGTTTTGGTTTTGGATTTTATGAGAAAGGCTGCCATATTATTATTCCATGTACTACACAAACATAACAACCGTAGTGGTATCGGCTTTGTTGAACCACCTACCAAGAAGGTGTTAGGAAATTGATATTAATGTTTACTATAATTAAGAATTAATGAGTGATTTGTAATAAAAAATCACGTATATATTTTGTTAGTATATAAGTTGTTATTAAAAACTTATATTTATGGATATATTATTTGGTGATATATTGTTACAACAATATATCACGAATAGATTATTGTTTTAGGAGAAGTTGCAGGAGATGTTGTAGGAGATATTTGAGGAATTGTAGTTCCTCATATTTAGGAGAAATCTCTCCTATACATATGCATTGTATGTAAAATGTAATGTATCTGAAATGAATTGAAAGTATATTATTATTCCGTGTTTAATATTGTATAGTATTAATCTGTAAAACTGATCCAAATTTATTATTTGGTATCAGAGTGACACCATGGAGGATTAAAATATTAAGGGGAAAATTTCTCGTGCCCTGAGATATGATATTCGACGCATGCATTGATGTATCCATTCATCGACTCTCTCATGCGTATAGTTTTTCTTCTTGCTGTAGATCTGTTCAAAGGATATATTGATCAGTGTATGACATGAATTGTGTTCAACACATGTAGTTTTTTTATATGACAGATCCTTCTATCAACGTGCCACTGTATCACTATTTTTTTTTGCGCTACGTAGTAGATTTGTGGATCTCCGTGAAATTTTCAGCAGGCTTGATTTTGGTTCCACGTGGCTCATCAATTTATGACTCGATTTGATTCATACTGTCAACATTTATATGTTTTTAGATCGACTTCAATGATTTTTGAATAACAATCAGCCGCTGGAAGTGGGCAATATGTCTGAGTAGTATTTGTGATAGATCTAAGGAGCGAATGTTGTGAAGAGACAAGACAGATTATTTGCATCGGATCCACCGTGTGTATTTCTCCAACCTGATAGATGCATTCAGAAAAGAGGACTTCAACAGCTTGTGAATCTGTTTGCTAACTAAATCTTGACAATCTACCTGTTGAAATTGTCACGCATGAAGTCAACTGCATTGGCTTTGAAGAATTGACACTGTACAACCAATTTGTTTTTGGGTTCACATCTAGTGTTTTCACTCAGAAGTTTGTGCACATTTCAGCGTGCTTGCATTCTAACCATTCCAAGCCCACGTGTTTCTTTAGATCACCATTCCAAGCATCTGTTCTACATACACACAAGAGCATCAGAATGATTGCAAGTGCCTCATAGACAACCACGGTTAATGGTGGAGTGATTATAGTTTTTCATTTCGCCACTCTCACCATGCATTTTCTCCAAAAATGTGTTCACTACATTGCATGTCTGCCACGTCATAGCTTCCAATAAACTAGGTGGTGATTGTGCAAGAGATCAGTTTCAATGATTTAGCAGTGTTGACCGATCCAATTTTTCCTGACACACCTAGCATTGACAGAGATGACTGTATTCGAATGTAGATCTGCTACGCATGTTCTGATATGGGAAATAGGATGAAAACTATACAAAGCAACCTGGTTTGGTATGAGACACATGGGTTATGATCTCAGATTCACCAATTTTCAATAGTTCATGCAATCGCACCCATCGTGTGGAGATTAGATTCAAATTTGAACAACTATTGTCCATCAAACAAGAAGATCCCACAGGTTGATAAAGGCAAGTCTTATTTAGATAAATTGTATGGTCTTAGTCCGTTGGTATATTAGTGCCTATTCTATTTAAATTTATTTGTTATTAAAGTTGTTTAAATCTGTATAATATTCGTTTAATGCCATGCATTCGGTTGAATGCTATAAGCTAGACGTTTAAAGATATCAAAATTAGAATTTGGGATATTTTATAAAATTGGTCATTATAACGTCACTATTGTTTTTTGTTTCGAGTCAATTAGAGTCATCAATTGTCATTTAGAATCAAAATACCAAAAGCGTTGTAATTATGTTGTTAGTTTCGTTATTGTCAAGTCTCATTGTGTCTTATGTCAAGTTAATTGAAATAGGTGATTTTAGGTTATCTGTTTAGTCGAGTCTTCTTGTCTAAGTCAATTGTGTTATATGGTTAGTCAAACCATAAAGTTTTGTTATGTGAGTCAAAACTTGTAAAAATAAAAAATTTTGCCTCACGGACACATTTTCGGTGTTACCCGACGTCCGGAAAAAAAATAAAGTGTTTCACATTGCGGGAAGGAAGAAAAGAATAAGATCAATGTGGAAACAAATGCACTTCATGTTCACATTTTGCTGAGTTAGCAGCATGATAATGGAGGATGGAGGCATCGGAGGCTGGAGGTCAGACAACGACCTCTCGTCAGTCACCAACGACGGGGCCGCATAGAATGATTTGGTGGCACAGGTGTGTAGTGTGAGTACTTGTTTTTTGAGTTTTGTAGTGTTCCAGCTTCAGTTGTGTGGTGTGAATTTCAGCTTGGTGTGATTATTTTTCAGAGTTCCTATTATGTGTTGAATAATTGAAATGTTCACATTGAGGGGGAAACATGATCAACATGATCCAATGTTCCATTTTCAGTTTTTCAGTTGAGTATGTGGCTTTTCCTATTTCTCCAAATGCAAAAAAACATAGTACAGAACAAATAACGCAGTGAAACGTAGCATCATGAGGCTTGATGAGGTAGAACAGTCAAATGTGTTCCTGTTCGTACCTAGGTTTGTGGTTAGCCTCTTGAAAACCATTGACGGATATTCAGATGTGTTCCTTCTTGAGTTCCCACACTGCTAGGTCAGATGTGTTCCCTAGAGTGACAGGTTGATAAGCAGATGATTCCAGAGCATGTTCCCATCCTCGTCGGTCAGATGTGTTCCTGACAGTGCTTAGTCAATAAGAAGTTGATGTGTTCCTTCTTCTACCTTCAGTTCGAGTGTGTGCCAAGATCATGAGTGCGCAGAGGCGGCAGGCTGTAAAGGAAGTGTGAAAGTTCTTTTGTTACCATGTAAACATTAAGGGGGGGGAATGTTAGGAAATTAATATTAATGTTTACTATGATTAAGAATTAATGAGTGATTTGTAATAACAAATCACATATATATTTTGTTAGTATATAAGTTGTTATTAACAACTTATATTTATGGATATATTATTTGGTGATATATTGTTACAACAATATATCACGAATAGATTATTGTTTTAGGAGAAGTTGCAGGAGATGTTGTAGGAGATATTTGAGAAATTGTAGTTCCTCATATTTAGGAGCAATCTCTCCTATACATATGCATTATATGTAAAATGTAATGTATCCGGAATGAATTGAAAGTATATTATTATTCCGTGTTTAATATTGTACATTATTCATCTGTAAAACTGATCCAAATTTATTAGCAGGCACACATTGAACTCATCGAGGACATCAGCCCTTCTCCACCCTCTTCACCCACTCCAACATCATTACAACCTTCACCGACAAAGTTGATGGATCCAGAATCCATTCCTCCGAACTTTTTTTCATAAACACCATTTCCTTGGGGCCTCTAACTTATCAACGCAAGGGTGAGGCTCCTTCCTCTCTTCCCTTCTTATATCTTGAAATGATTGATGATGGTACGCCTTCAATTCAAGTTATCCATTGTCAGGATGATGAATCTATACTCACCTACCTTGGTGCAGAATACTCATAAATTCATCGGTCGTTACCCTCTGAGACGCAAATCATGTTGAATGAATCAACTATTGAGATCAACATTCATACTTAGGATGACCCGTACATCCTAAAGTTTGGTCAATCTTTAGATGCTGCTGAACAGGAAGGCATCACTTCTTTTCTTAGATATCATAACCACGCTTTCACTTGGTCTTACACAAACATGCCCAGTATTGACCCCACCATAGTGGTCCACAATATCGTAACTGTTCCTGATGCCAAACCCATCAAATAAAAGCTGAGGAAAATGCAGCCTCGCATTTCCCTTCTCGTCAAAGAAGAACTTTAGTACCTTCTTTCCATTTCCTTCATCTTACCCATTGATTATCCTTGTTTGATTTCTAACATTGTCCCTGTCACTAAGGTGACAGGGGGACTCCGTATTTTCACGGACTTCCATGACCTCAACCTAGCATGTCTGAAAGATTACTTTCCCTTACATGGTATTGACCAGCTGGTTGACCTTACCACTGGCCATGAGATGCTTTCACTCATGGACGACTTCTTCAGTTATAGTCAAATCTTTCTTTCCTTAGAGGATCAACACAAAACCTCATTCATCACCCCTTGGGGGACCTTCTACTATCGAGTCATGCCTTTTGGCCTTAAAAATGCTAGTGCCACATATCAACGAGCTATGAATTATATCTTCCATGACATAATAAATCATATATTGGAAAATTACATGGAAGATCTCCTGGCCAAATCTAAACACCACTCCGAGCACCTCACCATCCTAAAAACCATCTTTGACCACCTCATGAAATATTACGTTTACCTTCAGCCCAAGAAGTGTGTCTTCATGGTCCTCTCAGGAAAACTCTTGGCATTTATAATTTTGCTACGTGGTATAGAAGTTGACCCTGCTAAATTCTAGGAAATTCTAGAAATGCCTCCACCCACCAATCTTAGGAAACTCTGTAGCCTATAAGGTAAGTTATAATCTATTCACCATTTAATTTCACAATTATCTGATCGTTGTCAACCATTTCATCATCTTCTCAAGAAGGATGTCTCCTTTAAATGGGATGATGACTGCCACAAATATTTTGAGGCCTTAAAAAAATACCTTCTCTAACCATCTGTACTCATCCCACCTAAAGATGATCAACCCTTCTACCTATACATCTCAACTACCGATCACTCCTTGGGAACCATGCTCGCTCATTGTGATGAACAATACAGAGATTAGGTGGTTTATTACATAAGATGTACTCTTTTAGACTATCAAACCAAATATACCCCTGCTAAAAAACTTTTCCTAGCCTTAGTTTTCATTTCCACCAAACTCTGTCATTACCTACTCAACCACAAAACCTATGTTGTGACCAACACAGACCCCTTACACTTCATGTACGCCAAACCCTACCAAAATCAGCGCGCCGCATGCTAGCTTATGCTTTTAGCTGATCTCGACCTCAAATTCATTCATAAAAAGTCCATCAAGGGATAAGCTATCACCGAATAATTGGACGACACATCTATTTTCGGGGATCAACCCTCTAATTTTGACTTTCCAGATGAGTTAATTGCTACCCTTTCCTTGGACGAACCCGCTTATCAAATGATACACTTCTTCGATGGTTCCAAGTGTTAGTGTGGGGGTGGGGCTGGTGTTATCCTCATTCTGCTTGATGGTGAACCCATGCCTTTGTCTTTCAAACTCAATTTTGATTGTACAAACAAAATTTTTGGATACGAAGCACTCGTATTAGGTCTCCAAGCTACCTACACCGTAGATGTCAAATCAATCAACATATTTGGTGATTCTCAATTGGTCATAAACCAAGTGAATGGTATATACCAATTTCGTAATGAGATACTTCAAAAGTATAAACATTATGTAGACATACTTTTGACCACCTTTGACCATTATGCCCTTCACACCGTCCCCTATTCAACCAACAAATTTACAGATACCATACCCGCTTCACATACTGATTCTAAAATCTTTTTCACCATACAAAGACTCCAATCAATCTCTTATTTACCTCATGATGTTTACTCCATTAGAACCATCACCCCGGACCCGAGCGACCTTTGGTATAAACAATATTCCAACTGTCTTTTTCTCTCCATCTTACCTCCTAATCTCACCCGTAATGGACAATGCACCTTCCTTAAAAAGGTCTCTCATTACATCATCATGGGGGCATCTTCTATAAGCATGGATTTGATGGTATTCTCTTACGATGCCTCATGAGCTCTAAAATTTCTTATACCATTAAGGAAGTTCATGATGGCATATGTGGAGGTCACTTCAGCAGCCTCGCTGTTACTAAGCGTATTCTTTTCCTAGGCTATTACTTGCTGACCCATAACCATGATTGTTGTGACTACGTAAAACATTGTGTAAAATGCCAACAACACGCCAACCTTCATCATACACCCAGTCACACCTTACAGGTCACCCGTGACCTTTGGCCCTTTTCTCAATGGGGTTGGATCTTGTTGGAGAGATCAATCCCCATTCATCCCAATGACATTAATGGATCATCACCACTACTTAATACTACACAAAATGGGTCAAATCCATACCAATCATCTCCATGAAAGCAAGAAAAATATGTGTGTTCATAAATCATCACATCATTTTTTGCTTTGGTGTTCCTCATCGTTTCATCATTGACAATGGAAAACAATTCAAAAACAAAACATTGCAAAAAATTTGTGATACCTTCAGCATTCAGCTAAGTTTCTTGTCACCTTATTACCCACAGACCAACAAACAAGCTGAATCCACTAAGAAAACCTTCAACAAAATTCTCATGAAAGTGGTTAACGATACTGGGAAGGACTGACATACGCACATTCCTTTCGCCCTGTGGGCATACCACACTAGTATCTGTACTTCCAGTGTTGCCACACCCTTTTCTCTGGTGTACGGTATAGAGGCTGTTCTACCTCTCGAAGTCTAGATTCCCTCACTCTACATTTCTCTCCATGACATGCTCAATGATGATGAATTTTGTCAGGACCATTTAGCACAACTTGAGTTATTAGACAAATGTTGTCTTAATGCTCTTGACCACCTTCAAGTTTACCAAAAACGTATCAAATGTGCCTATGATAAATGTTTCCATGAATGCACCTTTCATGTTGGTGATCTCATCCTGAAAGAAAATCAACACGTAACCAAAGCAGAAAAAATTAAACAGGGAAAATTTGCTCCTAATTGGCTTGGACCATACATCATGACCCATACTTATAGATCAAGTTCTTATCGTTTATCTTCACTTGATGGTAAACCGAACCTGAGCCCCTTAATGCCTTGCATCTTCGACCATTCTACTATTGAATTTTAGTCCTACCTCACCTTTTTCCTCTTTCCATGCTTGTCCCTTGAGTGCTATCCACTTCTTACACCTCACCAACGATTAAACAAGAATCATGTGTGTACCCGTCACTTGTTATCTTCTGTTGAATATGTGTACCACGACACTACACAAAGCATGATTCTCATGGATACTTTTCATCTACCTTTAGATGAGATCCCATGGTTGTTTCACCCTGCTTTCTAAACAAGAATCCTATTCTTCACCTTGGTCTTTTCCATGACTTCAAATCCCTCACATGGGACCCAACTCCTTGAGTCAAACTTCTAATAAAAAGATGAATCCATCAAAAGGACATCTTCCTCTCTACAATTGCTACTATAAATAGACTGCTCCCTTGAAGGACAAATATGTAAAGCTGTTCCTAAAAAAAAAAAGGAGAGGGAGAATCTGAAGCTTCCCACATTGATCAGCTTCACGAAGACCTCAAGGATTTAATTTCCTCATCCCATATAGAATTCCTACATTGATCAGTCTATCTCAAATACAAGTCAACACAGAAAGCCTTTTAGTCATGGAATTTCCCATTGTGACCTCAGATCTCTTGCCCAAAGAGCATGCTACCTCATACCATATAAAAATTAACCAACTTTCACCCCTCTCACTATTTGCACTCCCATTTCCTACCACCTCAAGGGACCTCTTGGAACTGTGACATTTGGTGATCATGCGACTATTATTCACCTTTAGAAAAATCAATCATGCAATGTCTTTAGGGTCTTACGTCCATCACCTCCTCTAAGGTATGACCTACTTGGTATGATCCTAACCAATCAGGTGGCTTTCTTTCCCCCTTTTATCTTTTAAACCTTATTTATTACGTATTGATTACCTTATACAGGACTTGGTCCTCGACACTTACCTTTGGGATAATCTTCTTCTTCCACCATAATCAAAATCACCTATACCAAGTTGCCCACAACTCACCCACACCTAACATACCTAAACCCAAATCATGCCTAAAACTTACCAACTCATTTTCACACCTCCTCATATTCTTCCCTAGCTTATGGGAGAACTACATCAGCTTGAGGTCCCTTTTGACTAGGGCTATGTAGGCAACACTCCGAGGGCATGGGGCCCTTGGAGGTTAGCTTGACTACTCTCTAACCTAATTAATTCATCTTTCATCTTCCTAAATTACATTCTACCCCACTTAGTTTCCTTTTTATATCAAAAATAGGAAATTAAACCAAACAAACAACAAGTTGCTTCAAATTTTTATCATCATCACACCATACATTTATTATGACTACCATTTCTCTACCATCATCATGCATGTATTATAAAGCATCTTAAACATGACCCATATCATCATTCATTGCACAAATTACTGAATCACAACTTCATCCAATTTAAACTCAACCATGCCTATGACATAACTCAACCATGCCTATGACCTAACTCAACCATGCCTAAAACCTAACTCAACCATTCATAGACCATAGACCTGAATCGATCCATGCCTATGAACTGACTCGATCCATGCCTATGACCCGACTCGATCCATGCCTAAGACCTGACTCAGTCCATGCCTATGACCTGACTCAATCCATGCCTAAACCAACTTGACTCGATCCATGCCTAAACCAACGTGACTCCATCATGCCTCACTCCCCTAGTTTCCGTCCATATCACCAAAAAATTAAAATTCTCATAAAACACCAACAAATCATCAGAATCTCATCTACCTCATTGTATAAACAAATATGTGTGTCTTTATACAATATACATGGATATCCAATCATGAGCATCTCTCAAAAACATCGGCACGCAGGATGATACCTAATACAAAATGTCATCAGCACATAGGCCTATATCATATACAATAAAACAATACAAAATTTCTTCGGCATGCAGGTTAGTATATGATCAAAATAATAAACCACTCTCATATACATCCTCACTATCTTCAGCACGCAGGCCGATATATATCCATGATAAAAATATCTACAAAATGGAAAAGAACATGGCTATCAGGAATCTTCCTGATGGGTATCCATCGTCTCTATCTCACCTATCTCGTCCTTAGCACCTGTGTGGTGTTCTGCTAACAACAATGTCTATGGCCTAGCCCCTGAAGGTCCTACATCTAGAGCTGGCCTTCATGCACTGGTTACCTCACCATGACCCTATCCATGGGCTTGCCGATCCCCTGTGCTCTCATCACTTTGAGTGTGGGTGCTCCTCCTCTCACTCGAGGTCTGCTGGGGCTCTATACTCTGCATATGACTGAACATAAATCCTAGCCTCTAGCAGGTGATCATGATAATACCATGCCTCACCCAAGGTGTCTCTCAAAATGCCTGTAGGTACTGTTCATGGCGATGCCATCAGCCTCTGATCCTGTCCTGACCTTGCTTGTATAATAGGACCCTATCCCTGAGCCTATGGTGGTGCCACTAGCACCAGACCCTACACTTGTATCTGGGCCTAAAGGGCTATTATCTGTGCTTGTACTACTATCAGCTGACCCTGTAAGCTCGTAACCTATCCCTGTGCCATGGTCAACTGGCCCTAAAAATATATCACCTGCACCTATAGGGTAGCTATCTACCCCCCATCCCCCTCACCCTCTTCTCCATCTCCACCCTGAGTGGGTACATGTCCATGTCCTACCTATGGCTGTAGTATGGCCACCTGTGCCTGTAATGTTGTAACCTGTGCCTTTATACCTATTAGATGCCCCTGCATGATCCCTAACTAGGTCACTAGGGTCACCATCTGTCCCTGGAGGGCATCTCTTTGAATGGTGATGGTGGCTAGATCTAGCTACCTTGGCCTCAGTGGTACTTGTAGACACTAAAATTAGGTCACACTCCTCTTTGGTCCCTCGACAAATAAGCACCCTTCATCACATTCAACTAGCCATATCACCTTTCACCCCGCTAATATTAATTAAATTAAATTAATTTATTATCCTCACCATATTTATTATTTAAATATCTTAGTTTAGATAATATCCACACATAAACCTCACCTAGACACCTCATCAAGCCAACTCACCCTGAAACCTATTCTTAGTAAGTTTTCATAACTAACTAAGACTTACCCAAACCCTAAAAATCAATGCCTACATTCTCTCTAACCACATTCCCACATGCTTATAAGAATCTTCCAGTCTAATCCATGGGTTAATGACACAAGATCTAAGAAAATCAAGAGGATCTCCTTAGTTTAGTAAACCTAGGAAATCCTGCCTTGACCGACGCCGACTACCCCTAAATGTCGCCGGTTAGGATGGAACCACCATCGGTTACCCTTTTAACCCCCAAAACAACCTTATTTTCAAGGTTGACAAAGATTAAAAAAAGGTTTGTGAACATTAGCACATCCTTGAGAGATATCACATCTTCTGAGATCAAATTCCAATGAGAACATGCATGCAAGGAGGAGATCAAGCATTTTTCTCTTGTATAGCCATCCAACACTCACTCCAACATTGATTTGATCCAACCAAGCAAAAAGGAATGCCCATGCAGTCCATGCAGAAGCTCTCCTACAATTGGTGATCACCTACAGCCTTCAACCTCTCACCAGCACCTCCATTCATCACTCATAGGTGTCCAGGACCAGAATCCAAGTAAGTAAAATGTTATACTTCTCTAGTTCATTTCATTTTGTTATTATATTATCACCTATTCCTTACCTAGCCACCCATTGACCTCCTTCAACACTCCCCCTCCATATACCCATTAAAACCTCGCTAAATCCCACCCAAGCTACCAAATACCTCATTCCAACCAACTAAAGTCCTTTGTGTAATCACAAAGGAAACCCAAAACTCATTCTGTGGCATTCCCAGTTTTCCACATTAACTGATTCCGATTACACCCAACTGCCATTGGTCACCCTTAACCGACATTAGTTTCTATATTTTCCCATACAACCTAGAACAGTGACCTATCCACCTAATTCTACATCACCCTCATGCGCCTGTGATCTGCCTAAGACTTCTGTCAGACCTATAGAGACCTAGAACCAGTTACTTGACCTTTGGATCTTATTTTAACCTAGCCTGTTAGATTAGATCTTTCTTATTGTGTTTTAAGTGAGATACCTAAATCATTTCAAACTATGATATGATTTAATTTATTTCCTGCATTAAATTTTCTTAAACAATGGATTGACAGCTGTCAAGGAAGTATCACACTTTCCGGATCTAGCACACCCTAGGTAGTTCACTGCACATATTGTTTATTCTTTCTAGTGGTCTTGTTTTTCATTACAGGTAGTTCTTCCTAGCCAAAAGGAAGCTCTCACATTCAGCTATGGATTTAGAATTCATACGTGCACAATAACCCATTAACCAACATTTGAACATGTATTCCTCCTATGCCCGTTACCCTATCTGTTTCATCAATACTTCAAAGAAACATCTAAGAAATAGGTGAAATGTTTTGGCACACCTGGTGGGACCCATCCAGGATTCGTTGCATTTTATTCATTCCTAGGAAAAGTTGTGTGTTTGTTTCCCTTTGGAAAAGCATACACATTAATTTTCTTCCTTGGTAACCCACCTGTTCTTTCTATTTGATCTAAAGGAAACCTTTCTTTTGGTGTAATTAAAAAGAACCATTTCTTTGTGTTTTCTGCATTGTATTAAAAGATCATCCCTCTTCCTCTTCATCTTTTTTTGTCATCTAACTTGACACTTTGATTTGGGCTTAAAAATAAGTGCATTGCATTCTGATTTATCGCATTATCTCACATTAATTACGGGCAACCTAGATGCTGGAATTTATGACCAATTGATGGTTTACAAATGAACTGTAGAAATCACTTTCTTTCTCTTTATCTCTTTCTGAGTTTTACCAAACCTCACAAAAATTGAAAATACACACATTCTTAAACAACATCTTACTTGGAAGAAGCTATAGGTGATCACACGATCACAGTATAGTGGTCACCCAACTCACTACTTTTTCGAGTCATACTTTAGAACGAGGCCCGCCCCCACCATAACATACTTAAAACCTCACCTTTTAGATCTCCTTCTTTGTAGGAAGCCATCCTCACCAAAAAAATCTATTTCACAGTTCATGTGTCAGTCCTTAAATAGCATAAGCTAAAAAAACATAATAGAAAAGGCACTCCTAGGATCACATTTTTCTTAGTGATCTGCTTGGCTTGCGTTTTGAGGTGAGAGATCATGTTATTAATTTTTCTTGTTCATCCTTGCATGCTCCTCATCATAGTTTCTATATTCTGACTTCACCTGAGTGTGCTTGGACCATATTCTCATCATTCTTCAAATTCTGGGTCTGATTCCACATCATATTTTAATTCACAACCACTATTCTTTCATCACTATTTCAATTTCACAGTGACCGATGTTGGTCTAGTGATTGTCATCGGCTACCCTCTTATCATTGTCGGTTATACCCAACTGGAATTAGTTCTAGGTCCTTTTGCTAACCTACTCAAAGGGACATTTATTCATCTTCTTCCACTTTTCATAGTCCTTGTCATTCTTATCATTCCCATTGACATTGTAAACCTCATCAAATTCGACATACCTGTCAGATTTGACCTTATACCTTATTTTTCATTCACTATCCTTTTTCTACAGTGACCGGCAGTGGTTACCCCTAACCAGCGTCAATTTTCCCTAACCAACATCGGTTAGCCTATTTCACTTTCCCACCAACATTTGGTACCTAATCCACTTTTTACCACTAGGTTCACCTATTCCTACTTTTTTTCTGTGTCATTTAAAGAGAAGTAGCCCTACCTGATCAGTACTGGTTCACATGGTGCTGACCCAAAGACAAGTAAGCACACTTGTATTTCATGCTAGTTGTCAACCACTCCCACCTAGTCCTTCACCACCTTCCATTTTATCATTAGACATGGATCCCATCCAACCTATCACTATTGCCACTGGAGATGAGGAGTTCACATGACTCCTTGACTAAAACCCTTCTGCTTTACAATTTTACCTTTCCCACTCATCCAATCGAGATGCCTTAGATTAGTTGATATAAGGCATGCCCGTATCTATCCCCCCGACTCTCACTCCTGGTCTTGCATTGGCCCCATCTGGCTCTGTGCAGCCCACATCTATTTTACCCCCAATTATTTTGTAGCTAGGTCCTATACCCACTATGAGTGCTGCATCTGCCACCTCCGTGGCACATGCCACATCCACCATACCTTCGAAAACTACCCAAAACGTAACCTCATTTTCCCCTAACATCTCAAACATACATGTAGCTACACTACCACCTCCGATGTTGGTGACCCCTACCCCTTTTCAAAACGTGGTCCTTTCCATTCCACAATCATTAGTCCCCATTGCCTCAGGTTTACCATGATCCTTCCACCTCCATATACATACTATCAGCAACCTCCCGTTTCATCTATTATTCACTCAGGGTACGTACCCCCTATTTCACTGCCTTCTTCTCAATCAACCTACATGGCAGCACCATACACTGGAGTGCCACCCCCATTATATTCCCAAAACCAACCCTCTCATGCTACATGAGGCATCCAATCATCACAACCTACTAATGAACTAATCAAAGTAATGTTGGATATGATGAAAACATTGGAGGCATCAGTTTCTAGCTCCCGTAACACTCTCACCTACGATGAGATTTACAATGAGCCCATCCACCCATCCATTCCTATCCGCCCATACCCCATGCATTGGGAAATACCTAAATTTAATCATTTCAATAGCAAAGAAGACTTGCAGCAGCATTTACGGTCATTCAAACACGGGTGTTATCTGATCGCTCACGATGATGCTTTACTATTGTGAACCTTTCCCATGTCTTTGACTGGACCTTCATTATATTGGTATAGTGGGTTACCTAGACACTCTATATTCTCATTCAATCAGGTAGCCCAAGCCTTCTTGGATAATTTCTCTATCAATATCATCAATAAGGTTACTATGACTGACCTATACTCCATGTGTCAGTATGGAGATGAATCTATCACAGATTTTGTCAGTCGCTAGCATAGCTTGATCAATCAACTCACCTTCCAACTACCACAAACAAAACTCATCGAACTCTTCACATGGGCTTGTGCCAGACATATCTCACTGACCTTTCAGGTCCAAACCTACTGAACATTCGATGAAGCATTCACTATGGCATGAAATTTAGAGATTTGGGCCATCAAAGAGAAGAAAATCCAATTACACAATAAGAATTCGACATTCAAGTCGAATGATACCTATTCTTCTTCCAAACCACAAAAAAATTATTCAAAAGCTAAGGGAACCACTAACGCAGTGGTACTCAAGGTTGGTCCATCTCATCGATCAAATCAGGCTACCTCCTCATCTAATCTCTCACTTGTTCAGACTTTTCAATTTAGACGAGAACCATGGAAATACACCCCAATTGGGGAACCTTACTCCTCTGTCTAAGAAAATATTATCAAAGTCGGAGCCATCACCCTTCCACCTATTAAACCACACACTGGTTTTGACCCTACTCGCCCCATTCCTGTATGGTATAAAGAACATGAATTTTGTAACTATCATCGAGTAAAGGGTCATAGTGACGGCAATTGCATCACTTTCAAAAATATTGTCCAAGAAATGCTTGAGAAAGGCTAGTTAACTATGGATAATCCTAACGCACCTACCAACCAAAACCTACACATCTTCAATAAACCATTTCCTAATCACACCCCTTCATCTGATCAAACTGGTGAGACCTCAACTCATGATACCCATACCCGCGAGGTCCACACTATTTTTAGTGACACATCCGTTGTTTCTCAATTACTTCACATTCCTTCCATAGAGGAAATCCTAGCTCGAAATCCTCCTTCCACGTTGGAACCCACCGCACCTATTCCTCTAACCACAGAGGAACACCTTTCATCCCCTTCATCACCTACATCAAAGTATTTCACTAACATCAAGACCATTTCACCTTTGGCTTCTCCACTTAAATAACCGATACCCATAGTACTTATTCAGTCCACGGAGGGTACTTATTTACCTCCTTCACCCATAGAGGAGCTTCCATCATCTCCTCCACCTGTCATAGACCCAATTGAGATACCTCTACCTCTAAGACACATTTTACGAGAATTTCCATTAATTCCTTATCAACTCCACCCACAAACATCCCATTCTCATGTTTGGCCAATCACTTAGATTATGTAGATAT
This sequence comes from Taxus chinensis, assembly GCA_019776745.2. Classification (NCBI taxonomy): domain Eukaryota; kingdom Viridiplantae; phylum Streptophyta; class Pinopsida; order Cupressales; family Taxaceae; genus Taxus; species Taxus chinensis. The sequence goes on along the minus strand of CM034155.1, from coordinate 322,163,527 downwards.
GGCTTTACTATGGGGGTGCCTTTTGCTTCCTATCTCAATGCAGATGCAGATGTCACTTGCTGATACCTCCACTATCTACCTATAAATATTTCGACCAATCGAACCAAACACAACCAATTTTATCACAACTCCTTCCATGACACCTGTCATAGCTCAAACCAAACCCTTACCCATAACCCAACCTATATCTAAACCCAAACCCACACCTATGGCATCTTCCTTGACTAAACCTATTACCACTTACCTGCCTTACTCATCCACCTATCAAACTGGATTTAGCTACATCCTCCAAATTCAACACCACACGTACTCAGACACCCAAACATAAGCACCAAACCCATATAACTCATACCTCGACTGCACCAATCACACTTGCACATGTCCCGTTTATCTTAGGACCTCAGCTTCCCAACATGGCCAAGTAACCTACACCCATCAATAAACCAAAAACACAACAACCCATTCCTTCCTTGCAAACCTCTAATGCACCCAAGAACCTGACACGACTTACACCCACACCACAACATCTTTACCACCCATACCTCTAATACCTTCAGCAATTCCTTCACTACCCACTACACTTCAGTCTCTGTCCCTTATACCTCTTGCACAACTTGCATCCTCTACCTTCATAGCACCTCCGTTATCCCCATGGGTAACTCATCCTCTCCCCCCATCTGCCTTTCCTTCTAGACCTCGTACAACCATATCACCTTTACCCAAGAAGGTGCAACCCAAAGACAAATCTCCACTTCCCCACAATAAGGTAGTCAGGACAACCACACACCCTCCTACCCATCCATCTACTATACCCCCAACTAAACAAACACAACCAACACCCAAAACCATTCCAGCACCCCAAACTATAGCTCAATCCACTCCTCCTCTTCCAAAGACCATTCCTCAACAATCAACCACACCTAGACCCAAACCCATGTTCATTTCCTATTGCGATCCACTAGCAGGGTCTTATGCCAAAAATTTAACCAACCTCCTTGAGACATCTGTCATCACATTATTGCCACTCAGACCTTATGACCCCCTCAAACCCAAGCCAAAAGGGTTTGATGAAATAGAAATTTGTGCATACCATATTGTGCTAAGGCATGATGTGGAGAACTGCAAGTCTTTGAAAGCCGTCCTTATCTAGTTGTGTCCTCCTGAAGCCAACTTTGATGATGATGACCTTCTCAATGAGGACCCTGATTCACCGAAACCCATTCCCACACTACCCACTCAATAACCACAACCTCCACCCCCACAAATCCTCAAACCACCACCAATATTTGAAAATAACATGGTTTGCATTAGAGAACTAGCCACACCACCACCCAAATTTTGTTACGCCAAACTCACCTCATAGGGTTTTTTTCCTCCAGTAGGTTTTTTCCCATCTTGTCGTTATACCACTCACCCTACACCTTCTCCATTTACCAACTCCCCTCAGATCAACATGATATATGTCACTACACGTGTTTAGAAGGATAAGGGAAAAGAAAAAGGCAACCAACCCACCAACTAATCCAATACCCAACATACCATCTACACCCATGCCTAAAATCACTATCCACGGCCCCACATATCCTATTTCTAATGGGGTTACACATCGGACCATGCTAAAACAATTACACTAGTATCCCCTAAAAATGTCCTTATATGACCTCATCCAAACCTTGGAATCCCATCGTCAAGCTCTCATGGAGGTTCTTCAATCTATTGAGGTTTTACCCAATGACCCTACACCCGTAGCCTCCATTATCACACCCCATCATGTAGCATCTCTCACTAAATTACCACCTTTATCTTCGGCCCACCCTATTCACCAAGTAGGCTCCCTTAGCTTCTTAGAGGAAGAGATTGCGCCACACCAAAATGATGACCCAGACCCAGCCCTCTTCATCTCTGTCCACATTGATGACATACAGGTACGCCGTGTGATGATTGATGGGGGTGCTAGCATTAACATCATTTCATCCCATGCATTCACTCAAATGCACATACCTAACAATTGCATGTATAAACATCCTGTCATGTTGCATTCATTCAATGACACTATCACCTCTACACTAGGAACCTTCTTCATCCACATGGGCCCCCACACTATTCCAGAATTATTTTACATATTGGAGGAGGAATTCCAATATAACATGTTGCTTAACAGACCCTAGATTCATGTCATAGGGTGTGTTGCTTCCACTTTGCATCGTTGTGTAAAGTTTGAACATGAAGGACACACCTATACCATTCCAGTTGACCCATCACCTTTTAAAACATACAACATGCTTTACCAACCCAATGATGTGCTCATACCCATTAAAGCATCTACCTCTACGACCACCACCATTTTACATACACCTCCACTTACCAGTATAACCACTGCTTCAACCGTACATACCTCCTCCATTCCTATCACTGCCACAACCTCCATGGCTGACCCATCAGCTTCCCAATCCATTAGATCTACCTCCACATTGACCTCCGACACTTTATCCATCCCAGCTACCTACATACTAACCACCGATTCCTTGGAAGGTGTTTTTCAATGTCTCACTCTGGGGGAGTACCACCTATATAATGTCAACACATTCCATACTCCACAAGAGTAAGAAAGCCTTCAAAAACACCCACATTATGATCACCATATAGGATAACATCTCCTGTATGGTCCTCCCCACCTTCGTACTAGTCTCACCTATGGGGGACTTGATACTACCACTTACACACCCGAACCACCATCACAAAACCACCCATTTTCTACTTACTTACCAATCACCATTTTTCCCACACCTTCCTACACTGATGTGCGTGGAAGGGTTTTGGTTTTAGATTTTACAAGCAAGGCCACCATACTGTTATTCCATGTACCACCTATAAATATAATGACCATAGTGGTATTGGCTTTCCTGAACCACCTACCAAACAGGCCCACATTGAACTCATTAAGGACACTAGCCCTTCTCCACCTTCTTCACCTACTCCATCTTCATCACTAACCTCACCGACAAAGTTGATAGATCCTGAATCTATCCCTCCACACTTTTTTTTTTCATAAACACCATTTCCTTGGGGCCTCTAACTTATCAACATGAGGGCAAGGCCCCTTCCACTCTTCCCTTCCTGTATCTTGAAATGATTGATGATGATACACCTTCCATTAATATTGTTCTATGTCAGGATGCTAAATCTATACTCACCTAACTTGGTGTAGAAGACTCATATATTCATCAGTCATTACCATCTGAGATGCAAACCATGTTGAATGAATTGACTATCGAGATAAAAATTCATATTCAGGATGACTCGCACATCCTAAAGATCGGTCAATCTTTAGATGCTACTGAACAGGAAGCCATCACTTCTTTTCTCAGAGATCATAACCACGCTTTCACTTGGTCTTATGCAGACATGCCCGATATTGACTGCACCATAGTGGTCCACAATATCCTAATTGTTCCTGATGCCAAACCCATCAAACAAAAGCTGAGGAAAATGCACCCTTGCATTGCCATCCTCGTCAAAGAAGAACTTCAATGCCTTCTTTCCGTTTCCTTCATCTTACCCATTGATTATCCTTATTGGATTTCTAACATTTTCCCTGTCACTAAGGTGACAGGGGGACTCTGTATTTTCACGGACTTCCATGACCTCAACCTAGCATGTCTGAAAGATGACTTTCCCCTACCCAGTATTGACCAGCTGGTTGACCTTACCGCTAGCCATGAGATGCTATCACTCATGGATGGATTTTTGGGTTACAACCAAATCTTTCTTGCTCCAGAGGATCAACTCAAAACATTTTTCATCACCCCTTGGGGCAACTCCTGCTATCGAGTCATGCCTTTCGGCTTTAAAAACATTGGTGCCACATATCAGCGAGATATGAATTACATTTTCCATGACATCATGCATCGCATATTGGAAGATTATGTGGAAAATATCTTGGCCAAATCTAAATGCTGTATCAAGCACCTTGCCATCCTAAAAAACATTTTTGACCACCTCATTAAATATTGTGTTCACCTTCAGCCTAAGAAGTGCATCTTCACGGTCCTCTTAGGAAAACTATTGGGCTTTATCATTTCCCTATGTGGTATAGAAGTTTACCCTACTAAAGTCAAGGACATTCTTGAAATGCCTCCGCCCACTAACCTTAGACAACTCCGTAGCCTGCAAGGCAAGTTGTAGTCTATTCGCCATTTCATTTCACAATTATTGGATTAGTGCTAACCATTTCATCAGCTACTCAAGAAGGATGTCCCCTTTAAATGGGATGATGACTACGATCAACCTTTCTACCTATACATCTCAGCTACCACTCAAAAGATGGCTCCCTCAAAAGGACATCTTCCTCTCGATAATGGCTCCTATAAATAGACTACTCCCTCAAAAGACAACTGTGTAAATCTCTTAAAAAAAATGACGAGAGCAACTGAAGATTCACGCATCAATAAGCTTCATGAAGACCTCAAGGAGTTACATTTTCTTCATCCTATATAGACTTCCTACATCAGTCAGTCTATCTCAACTATAAGTCAAAACAACAAACCTTTTAGTCATGGACTTGCCCATTGTGACCTAGGATCGCTTGCCTGAAGTGCATGCTACCTATACCATAAAAATTAACTACCTTTCACCCTTCTTACCATTCCCATGCCCATTTCCTACTGCCTCAAGGAACCTCTCAGAAACCATGAAATTTGGTGATCATGTGACTACTTTTCACTATAGAATAATCAATCATGCAATGTCTTTAGGGTCTTACGTTCATCACCTCTTTCAGGGTGTGATCTACTCAGTATGATCCTTACCAATCAGGTGGCTTTATTGCCCCCTCTTCTATTTTAGCCGTCCTTGTTTACGTTTTGATTACCTTATATAGGAATTGGTCCTTGATTCTTTATTTTGGGGTAATCTATCTTCTTATTTTCCCACATTTAAAATCACCATTGACATCACTTACACTAATTTTCTTATAACCCACCCACACCTAACAAACCTAAGCCCACACCATGCCTAAAACCTACTAACTCATTTTCATACCTCCTCATATTCTTCCCTAGCTCATGGGAGAACTACATCGGCCTGAGGTCCCTTTTTACCGGGACTATGTAGGAAGCAATCCAAGGGCATGGGGCCCTTGGAGGTTAGCTTGGCCATTCTCTACCCTAAACAATTCATCTTCCATGTTCCTCACATTACATCACACCTCACTTAGTTTACCTTTTATACCTAGCATTGGAAATTAAACCACATACATAACAAGTTGCTTCATATTTTTTTTTATTAAGGGCAAATAGTTTTGAAGGGACTATACCCTGTATACAAAAGGGCTCAAAAGCTAGAAAGTAAAGATGAGAGAAGCAGCCCATAGAAGGGAAGAAATAGCCAACCAAGGAAGGCTCAACAGCCAAATATTACAATATAGGAGAAAAAAGGATCTAAACGTACAAAGATCCAGAGAAAAGAAGGAAAGAACAAAAAGGAACCAAAAGAGAAACAACATAAGGATCCTCACCACAAAACAGCTCCAGAACCGCCTGATGACAGCCACATCACAGCCAAAAACCAGCATCACTACAGCCCTTTACTTGATGGCTTTGTCAATTTTGGTCTTGATAGCCTGTAGTGACATGAAGAAGGCAATGGCAGTGGCCTGAGAGGGGTCTTGTAAATCAGCTTGGGAAATTGCAATGTCCCTTTTCTCTTTAGGGCCCCATATATCCTCATTGATCCCACTTAAACTGCAAACACTGTGGACATGTTACTCAATGAAATTGTAGATGCTTTTGAGGGCAGACAATATGCAGTCATTTCAGCTTTTAGCATTCCCCAATCTGCCATCTAGGGACTATAGTTTCTTGAATATTTCACCAATAACCCCCTCATCCTCCTCACTTTGAAGGATCCTTTTACCCTTAGCTCTTTCCATGTTTTTTATAGCCCCTTTGAGCTCTTGAAGCTCCTTTTCTAATTTGTCCACCCTATCCAGCAAATCCTCCTCTTTGGGATCCTCCACCAGCCTGCTGATATGCAGAAGGCTTTCAGCTAGTTCTAAATCCTTGTGGCTCCTTAGGACTCATTGGGAAGCAGGGATTTTGGCTTTGAGGCTCTTGCTTTTTTTGTTGGAGGTCGCATCTTCATTCTTTCTTTTTAGCAGGGGGTAGTGGGAGCAGTGTGGGCAGGTGTAGGTATGGAGGAGGGAGGTGGGATAGGATTCATAGGAGGGCAGTTGGAGAAATGGTGGTGAATCATAAGGATAAGGCCCTGGTGCCAAGGGACAGCCCTAGAGTGGCTTTGAACTTCCCTTATGGATTTCTCAAAGAGTTAATCAGATAATGAGGAAAGCTGATAATGTTATTTCTACGAAAATGATTCAGAAAAATCAGATGTTTTTGAGGTATAGTCACATATCTTCCTTCAAGGGTAACATACCTTACCACCATTTTGGCTAGTTCAGCAAATGGTTCAGGGATCGACTCCACCTTGAGGCCAGCAGTCACGAACTCAAGATTCTCTCCCTCTTCCAGAAATTTCTTGGTTTCAACGTCCCTGTCTACCTTCTTATTGAAGAATTTTGTGCCTTCCAGGCTGAGACCTGTGATTTGAGCTATGAGCTCTTCTGTGATTTCCATTTTCATGTTATTATATTTGACTATTATGTTCTTCCAACCCCGGGCAAATTTGATAGAGATGTCTTGGTCTAAGCCTTGGATCCTTTCGATGAAATTAGACAGGCCCCCGATTTGCAGGTATTCCCACAAGCTCCATGTTCTCTTTCCACTCAGGATTGTGGGTCGGTTCGGTTTTGCATGGTGGCCCCCCCATGTTTCCTCTGCACCTTTTCCTGTTCTCAATGGTAAAATAGCTATCAATGTGTGGAATAGGCCGAACTTTGAACTTGGAATTTAAATCTTTCCTTCCCGTGAAAGCTGATTTAATTATTATGCTACACTTGTTATTATTACCCCGCGCCTCGGCTTTCCTCCTATACCAAGAAATGATGACAGCCCAGCCCACACAGATCACAACAATCATCCAAATCTTTTGTGATGTCATCCACATGTACTTGGGGATCCGCACATTAGCGTCAAAAAAATAGCCGTTAGTTATGATTTTCACTACCATGAAGATCAATGATTATGGCTTTATTGACATGAGTGGGCAGAACGTCCCCTCCAATCCAAGTTTGAAAGGGATTATTAACACCGAAGTTAGCCAAACTGTCAGCTACCCTATTTCCTTCCCGGTAGGTGTGGGTGATTTGGACATTTACAAAGCTTTTACATATATCAATAGCTTCTTCTATAAAGTCCCTAATGGACCAGCTGGGGTGTTGTTTTTTATTTAGAAGATTGATAATATTTAGAGAATCACCTTCAATTATGATATTTGGAATGTTACAATCTCTGGCAAGTCTAATGCCCCAAAGAGCTGCCTTGGCTTCGGAATAATGATTAGTCTATCTGCCCATTCTCTCAGAAAAAGTAGCAACATAACAGCCTCTTTTATCCCTGATGATTCCCCCTCCTCCAGAGTCACCCGGATTGCCCTTATAGGCCCCATCAAAATTTAACTAATGCCAATCAGTGGGTGGTTTAATCCATCAGACTGTGTTTCTGTCAGTACCATTGTTATTTCTATTGACAGTGGCAATATTCCATTCAGTCAGAATGCACTCTTCATTCTCCGGGTATAGTCTATTTTTAGGGGGTTTAAATCTAGCAATATTATCTTGCACAGCAATGATAATTTCCTTATATATTTTGTTACAAGCCTGTCTATTGTTTCTAAAAATATTATCATTACGAGCCTTCCAGATTCTCCACATAGTGTGGGGAAAAACAAGTTGCCATAGCCTTTTTACCATGCAATGTTTGAACGGAGAGTTCCATTGCTCCCAAGCCTGAGGGCAGGTAAGGGGAAAAATCCATCTCAGATTGAATTTTGCAATAACAAGCTGCCAAATTTTGGAAGCAATCTCACAATGGAGGAATAAATGCTTTATATCTTCAGCCTCATGCTGACACATGCAACATCTATTCGGCATGATGAATCCCTTCTTGATGAGGTTGTCATTAGTTAGGATCTTGCCATTAATAATTAGCCACCAAAAATAAGTTCACTCTAGGAGTTAGCTCTGGCATCCACAATTTGTGCCACTTAATTTCGCTTGCCATGGATGCAAAGAAAGAATTATATCCTGCTTTAACAGTGTAATCCCCATCAAAAGAATCTTTCCAGATGAGCTCATCCTTAAGATTTTGATTACTTATATGGATTAGGGAAAGTTGATTCTGGAGAGATGTAATATCAGCCTCGAATATTAATATTCTCCACTTTTAGTTGCTTCCATTTTCTTTTGTTTCCATTCTTCTCAATGTACCCCTGGATTTTGTGTCCATACTTTGCAATTAAGCTGTCTTTAATATGATCATAATCAGAAATCCAGTTAGAATCTGTCCACTTATCAGTCCAGAAGTTTATGTTTTGCCCATCTCCAAGCTTCCAGCTGCACCCCTGAGAAAGAATGTGTCTGCTGCGAAGAAGGTTGTTCCAGAAAATAGAACCACTTGGAAGGGACTGATCATAAATGAAGGAAATCTTGCTTTGATTTGAAAGATATTTGGTCTTAATCAGCTCTGTCCAAGGTCTGTGCTCTTTTATAAGCCTCCATCCTAATTTTGCAGTAAGGGCAGTACTCATATGATTGATATCTTTGATGTCTAACCCCCCTAGTCTCTTAGGTTTACAAACCTGTTCCCAAGCCACAAGATGATATCTGAATCTATCCTCCGTACCGTGCCACAAAAAGTTTTTTTGAATCTTCTCAATACTATTCATCACAACTATAGGCATGCTGAACATTGACAGAATGTAGATAGGCAAGTTTTGAAGCGTGCTTTTAACCAAAAGACACTTACCTGCACTTGAAAGAACTGCTCCTTTCCAGCCAGCCAACTTTCTTTAAAATCTGTTAATGAGATCATTCCATACCTCCACTGAAATCTTGCCAGTACTTAAAGGTAACCCTAAGTAAGTAGCTGGTAGAGAATTAATTGTGCATCCTAGAATATTAGCGATCTTTCTTTGCCTCTCCTCAGGAGTATTGAAGAAATAAATAGAGCTTTTGTCAAAATTAACTTTTTGCCCCGAGGCTTCCTCATAAAATCTGAGGACAGTTTTAATGGCCTTTGCTTCAATAATAGAAGCCATTAGTAGCAGCAAAGTGTCATCAGCAAACTGCTGATGAGAGGAGATCTGATTACCCGTAGTTGGAGGGAAGCCTTTTAGCATGCCAATGTCAATAGCTTTGGAAATAGATCTGCTTAAACTGTCAGCCATAATAATGAATAAAAGAGGGGAGATTGGGTCGCCTTGCCGTATACCTCTATTACTGGCAAAAAAATCCCACAGGTTCCCCATTAACAACCACAGAGAATCTAGAGGTAGAGATGCAAGAGTGAATGATTTTTCTGAATTTTCTTTGAAAACCAAATTTGGACAGGACCTCATCCATGAATCTCCAGGAGACTCTGTCGAAAGCTTTATGCATGTCAAGTTTGATGGCCATCCCCGCCTTCTTACTTTTATCCATAGAATGTATAGTTTCATGAACCATGATAATTCCATCTTGAATAATTCTTCCTTGAATGAATCCGCTCTGCTGTTGAGAAATGATCTCCATGAGAATAGGTTGCATTCTAGTGGTGAGAATCTTTGTAAAGATCCTATAAATGACATTAACCAAACTGATAGGCCTGAAATCTTTGAAGTCTTTTGCATCCATCTTTTTTCGGGGCAAGCACAATGTGTGTATTATTTAGTTCTTTAATAAGATTTCCCGTTCTGTAAAATTCATTAACAGCTTTCAAGAGATCTTCAGAGCAAATTTCCCAACATCTTTGGAAAAAGTTGGCCGAGAAACCATCTGGACCTGGAGCCTTATCCCCTTCTAAAGAAAAGACAGCCTTTTTTAGTTCCTCAATGGATGACATTTTTTGAGAGATTTTTAAATCGCTCAGCAGGTATTATATTATTAGGAATGGAGTCCAGAAGGAAATATGCCTCTTGTTCATTGTAGGAGGTATCTTCAGTGAGGAGGTTCTTGTAAAAATTTAGTGCCTCTGATTTGATATCTTTCAGGATCCTTAGTAATGTTTCCATTTATTTTAGCAACTTCAGAAATTCTGTTACAAGCTCTATGTTTGATGGCTGTCAAGTGAAAAAAATTTGTATTTATGTCTCCATCCTTAAGCCAAAGGGCTCTAGATTTCATTCTCCAAAAGGTTTCTTCATGGCTGTTTATATTATGCAGATTTGATAGGAGTTTTTTTTCCCACTGATGATCCTTAAGAGTCATACCTTTCATGGAGACATTTAGCTCAAGCTCTTCAAGCTGTTGCTTAAGTTCTTTATTCTTTTCAAAAATGTTTCCAAAAACCTCTTTATTCCATTTTCTAACTTTCTGTTTAACATTATTTAACTTCTGAAGGAGCCTGAATTGGGCCGTCCCTATGCCTTCCCAAACCCACCACTCTTTAATTCTGTCTAGAATGTCCTCATGTTCGAACCACGTTTTCTCAAATTTGAAATTACAATGAAAAGGTTTTGTCCAATTGAAGAAATTGAGGACTATTGGATTATGATCAGATCCCGTTCTGGAGAGAGTAGAAAGATGGAAATTCTGGTCTAGGATCCAATTTGCAGAAATAAGAGCTCTGTCAAGTTTAACCTGAATTAAGCTCTCTCCTAATCTTCTGTTAGACCATGTGAATTTATTTCCATGAAGCTCTATGTCCATAAGATTAAGAGTCGAGATGAAGTCTGTAAATTCTTCCATACCAAGGGAGAATTCAGAGCTTCCTCCAAAATTTTCTCCTAGATTAAAAGGAGTATTGAAGTCTCCCATAACCAACCAGTTCATGTTTTCAACCTTGCTTCAGAACAAGGTTAACTCTTTCCATAGCCTTCTTTTACCAGTAGCAGTATTGGGCGCATAAATATTAGACAAGATCCAACTATGATTATTTTCAAGGCTTTTAAAGATAATAGCTAAATGATTCTGGGTTGAGGAGAGTACCTTACCATCAACCATCTTTGTATCCCAAAGATTTCTAAATCTCCAGAGGCCCCTTGAGAGTCAACAACAGCAAAGGCAACGTTCTGCCAAAAATGTCTTTTGAAGTCTTCAACTGCTTTACTTTTCATTTTAGTTTCTTGAATGAGAAGAATGTTGGGTTTGTTTGCTCTTTTAATTTCCTTAAGCATTCTTTGCTTAGGCCCTCCATTGAGGACTTCGACATTTCAAGAAATAACCTTCATTAAAAAAAATTTGGAGATGCATTTGCCGGATGACTCAGAATTCTCTGTGTACCATCTGCAATTTCTTTTTCAGTCTCTTTTTCTCTTGCTTCTCTCTTAGATGGCCTGCCTTTTCTAAAGGTTACTCCAAAATTTGTAGTTCTTCTAGTCGTGGCCCTTGTGATTCTTGAGGTGGAAGCTTCCTAGCCTCCAAGCTGCTTTTCTTTATTTTCACTAAGATGAATCCATCATTATCACAATCATTTTCCTTACTGATTGGGGTAATTTCACCATCCTCCTTTCCTGTGGTAACATCAGCCTACTTACCCATTTTAGAAGTCAACTCCTCCACATTTGTGTCCTCTTTCTCTTGGTTTAGATCTCGTGTAGTGGATTCTAGATCCTCTTTGCCTTTTTCTTGTCTCATTTTTAGTTTCTCCATAGAGCTGCTCCTTAGCAACTCTTGATGGGCACTGATTTTGTCTTCCTCTTCTTCCATGTATGAGAGAGAAATGCTAACTTTTTAATTTTCTTCATCAATCTCCATGTTTAGCTTTACCAGATTTGGAGTCAAAAAGTTCAATATTGAATCCACTGACATCTCCCTTTTGTTTTCTTCCTCATTCGGACCCAGATCTAATACTTGTTGAGACTCAATCAGCTTCTTAGGTTTCCAAAGTTTTCTGTAAACCGGTGGTCTCTTTGCCTTAAACCCTTTTTTCCTTTATTTTAGCTTGTAATACCTCTCTAAACACCTATTTCCAGTAGTTGGTTCAGATATCAGTTCTTTATCTGCCTTATCTCTCTGATTCTGTTCTTGATCTTCAGGAATAACTGAGAAATCTTCTAGCTTTTGAACTGTATGTTCAGGACATTTGCTGGAAAAATGCCTTAATCTGTGGCATTTGCTACATCTTAACTTGAAAGCTTCATATTCTATTTTATGATTCCATTCTCCAAATTTGGATTGCAGAACAATGTTATCGGGGAGCTCCTGATCCATTTCTATGGAGACACAGAACTGAGAAAATGCCAGCCTAGACCTGTTTCTCGTGGGCCCATCCAGGCCAATAGGTGAACCAATTGATTTGGTAATGTGAAGGAGGATTTCATCATCCCAAAGATGTAGAGGAAGCACTGGGAGTCTACACCAGATGGGTATTGCATGAATATTTTCAACAAATGGATTAAATCCGGGGTACCATTTTTTTAAAAATAGTCCCATCTTACCCAGACACCAGGGACCACCCAACAAGACTGAGTCAACATCAGATTGGAGATTAAATCTGGCCAGAAAAAAACCTTTTGCCATAGTGGTGATTATTAAATCCCCTTTTGGTTTCCATCTACGAATGGCCCATTTCCTAATGGTATTCACATTAGGTTTTGCCCCCAAAAATTTTCCGACAAGTGCCAGATTGGTTTTCTCCAGAGCTCTTTGTAGACATCTATCAGGCACCTGTAAGTGGGTCACCCCTTCAGCATCTTTTGTACTTTTAAAATCACATGCAGCCTGAGGTTTCACATTTTTGTCAGGAGGAGTCTTAACAACTTCTGCCTAGGATCTAGACCCGAAGCTGCCACCAATGATCGCATTTTTCACTTTTACCGGTTCCTTAGCGGCTACATCGCAGTTCTTTGAGAGACATTCAACAGCCAGAGCTGCTAAAACAGCACTTTCGAAACCCTCACGCAGCCCGCCCAAAGGAGTTGCTTCATATTTTAATCCTTATCATAGCATACACTTATTACGCCTACCATTTCTTTATCATCACTATGCATGGATTATACCACATCTCACATATGACTGATATTATCATTCATTGCATAAAATAATGAATCACAACCATTCCTAATAAACCTAACTCAACCATACCTAATAAACCTAACTCAGCCATACCTACAACCTAACTCAATCCATGCCTAACAAACCTAACTCAACCATGCCTAAACAGACCCGAATCAATCATACCTAAACAAGCCTGACTCCACCATGCCTAACAAAACTAACTCAACCATGCCTAATAAACCTAACTAAACCATGCCTAAACAAACCTGACTCGATCCATGCCTAAGACCCGACTCAATCCATGGCTAAACCAACCTAAATCCACCATGCCTATGACTTGACTTGATCCATGCCTAAACCAACCTCACTCCATCATGCCTAACTCACCTAATTTCCATCCATATCAAAACACCAAATCAAAAATTTCATCAATGCACCAATAAATCAAAAATCTAATCACCACATCAACAAATAAAAAAATATCATGTATCTCATCATATAAATACAAGTGTATCTCAATACAATAGACATGGCTATCTCCTCATGTCCATCATCTCAAAATTGTCATTACACAGGCCGATACACAATAAAAAATGTCATCAACATGCAGGCTGGTCTCATATATACACTAAAATAATAAATCAATACAAAATATCTTCGGCATGCAGGCTGGTATATGCTCGAAATATACAAAAATCTCTCATACATCCTCACTATCTTTAGCACGTAGGTCGGTATGTGATAAAAAATACAACTATCTCTTTGCACACGGGCCGGTATATATCACAAAAAGACTACCATACATCAAAAACCAGGCACCACATATGAGGCATCTCGACGGATGTCCTCCATCTCTGTATCACCTATATCCTTGGCTTCCTGGGTCCCTACTGGTGCCTCAACTGGAGCTGGTCTCCTTGCGCTGGTAGCCTTTTCCTAATCTGGCCTCGGAGCTCGATGACTCCCTGTTCTCTCCACACTGTGAGTGTGGGATCTCGTCCTCTCACTGGATGCCTGCTATGCTCTTTACTTGGCATATCATATGAAGTCTATCCCAACCGCCATCAGCTGGTCCTAGTAATATCTAGCCTCACCTATGGCATCCCATAACCTAGATATAGGCACAGTCTGTGGTGGTCCCATAGGTCTCGGACCCTGTAACTGTCCTACAAGACCTTGCCCTGCTCCTTCCTGTGAACTGGGACCTAGTCCCGGTGCCTGTGGTGGTGCCCTTTGCCTATATCTGGGCCTGGAAGACCCCAATTTATGCCTAGGCTATGGCCAATTGGCCCTATAAACCTGCCACTTGATCATGTAAGGCCATCACCTGACCATTACCCTCCTCTCCATCTCCATCTCCTCCACCCACCATCTGGGCTTGCAGACTAGCTAGCTGTACACATAGCTCTACTACCTTTTCCTCAAAGCTCTCCAGTTGTGTCTATAGTATACCCAACTGGGTAATGAGAGTAGCCACCTGCCCCTATAGGTTGTTTCTTTGCACTATGATGGTGGCTAGATTCGGCTGCCCCGGTCTGGGTGGTATGGCTCGTAAGTGAGCCACTCATCACTGTTTGTACTTGTCTATGACCCCGACATCATCTATCCGCCAGTCCACTACCTACTCCTCCTACCCTGTGGGCACTGTAGGATGTGGTAGAGGTAAGGGCCTCTCTATGTTGTGTCTCCAGTACTGTGGGAAGGGTGGAGGTACGTCTTGTAAAATCCCAAACTGCCACCGAACTGTGTCAACTGGGATCATCTCGTACTCCCTGGCATGGCAACCCTATAATCCATCTCACTAGCTGGAGATCAGCTAGCTTCTTATGCATATGCCTATATGATGGGAATCCCACATATGACCTCCATATAATGTCCACTCCAGACAAAACCTCCAATAACTGCCAGAAATAGGCCACATCATGTGTGGGCCTCTCAGATCTCCACTCTCTAATAGTCAGCACCCATCTCCTATACCAAACCCACACAAATCTCGGTGGGAATGCATATGCTCGGGGCATCCCTATAGGCCGCACACAAACTATGTGCTTATATGCCTAACAGTGCAGTAAAAATGTACAACACAGGCTGAACTTGTGCAGCTGCCCATATGCCCACAACTCCCTATACAGCTACACCAAGAATGTTGGTGCCCAGGAAAAGTGGGTCTCATATACAATCATGTCATGGAGTACCCCCATCAGTGATCAGGGAAAACCTCCACCCTATGCATCTGGTAGTGCAAAGCAGCACACTGCTTCCATCAACAGAACCACTAGCCTCGTCTCCTCTAGACGGGCTAGGTACATCTCTCCATAGCTCAAGTTGGCGCTATGGAATCTCAGTTCGGCCATCCCCTCTCCAAAAATAGTCATAATCAGCTCCTCTGAGGCCTTGGAGGAGACAAAGTAGATCTGTGTACCCAATATGGGTAACCATAGAATTTGAAACCTGTCCTCTAGGGTGATAGTAATTTCACCCGTCAGCAGGTGGAATATGTTGGTTGCGTAATCCCATCTATCGATGAGCGTGACCATCAAACTGGGCTATCAGACTACATGTCGATATCACTGGAATCCACTCAAGCCAACTGCCTCCACATGCTGCAGCTCCTCTGGGGTCACTGTGCTACGTACTATCACCAGTAGAGGCAGAACCTTTTCCTGCATACGTAGCTAATCTCTCCCCTGCATCCAATACAAACAAAACATTAATCTACATTTACCATACCCATACTCACCTACTATCATTTTCCCACAACCTATTTTCACCCTACCCATCTCAACCACCTAGCCCACATAACTTTTTGACACGTGTCCCCCAAAACCCGACTGGTGCTGGTTGCCCCTAACCAAACCTGGTCACCCTTTAACCGGCATCGGTCACCTGTTTGGTGACTGATACTGGTTCACACTTATAGATGTTGGCCACAATTGACCAACACTAGTAAATGTCATGGTAATAACCTGTGATTCCTAAACCCCCCTTTTCTAACAAACCTCCCCCTTTGCCCCTCTTACCCACCTACAATGACCTAAACTACCCTTACACCTCCACCCACCCCCTATCCCATTTATTACCCTACCCATTCCTCTTTTTACCCACTTTTCCCCCCATTCCCAAATTTAATCTTTACCCACCCACAAAAACAAAAAACAAACAAAAACTACAAAAACAATTTACTACTCCCCTAATCTATCTAATCAAATACACCTAGAGTAGGGTGCTTACCTCATCGTGCTACCGTCGTCTTAGTGGCATGTCTAGTTGCTGCACCAATGGCCCACCAAATCCCTCTCTGGCTTCTGCCATAACCAAATCGCTACCCGTAACCTCTACCCAATCAAATCTCTCGCACTGATCCTATGGACCCACTTCTCACCAACCAATCAACCATTGTTCACACTGCTAACTCAATGCTCCCTTTTGTCTGGACACTTCTCTCTCTTTTCTCTCTCTTTTGTCATTTTCACAAATCGCAATATGAAAAATGAATAATAAAAAAAATGGATTTTTTATTTTTATAACAAATCCGACCTAACCGATGTCGGTTTACCCTTCACTGGCATCGGTCTCATGCCCTACCTTACCGTGGACGGTTTCCCTATACCGGCGTCAGTTACCCTTGACCAACATTGGTCACCATATCTAGCACAAAACCCAAAATTTTACCCTATTACCCTGCCTATCCCTCCTTTTTTTCCACACCTCCCCTTTACCCTTTACCCTGACCAATTACCTCACCTACCCTTTACCATGACCATTTACCTCACCTTCCAGAACTCAACATTTTACCTACCTACCTTTTTCCTCCTTTGGGGACTACTTATTTTACCCATCCCTCGGCCTTACTCGTGCGGCAACCTAGATTTTTGGCCCTGGACCATCGCTAGTGACCTTTGACCTCATGTGTTCACTATACCTTGCAACACTGTTACCTATGTTGTTGAACTAATGACCTTACCTAGCCTATTGTTGTGACCGTTTATCCTGACCCTACCTTTGGTGTACTAGAACATACCTAACTATTCCTGCACCTAGCCTATGATGTGTTTCCTGACCATATCCTACACCTTGGATACTGAAATCACTTCAGCCTCATTTGGATAAACCTATCGACCTTAGACAATGTAGAGTTTGCCTACCTGGTAGTGTGCTACAGTTTATATGTGTGGGTGCATTTGACTATTGCTACCTGTGACCCTAACCAATTACCTCAATTTTCTGAGTAGACCTTTAACCCTTTTTCCCCATTCCCCACCTGCCTTTTCCTCACATTTACCTTTTATCAAACCACTCACCAATTCTGCCTTCGGCCTTGTCAGTTCTTGGTTTGAGGGGGATCACCTTCACCCATACATGGGGCAACCACATCTTATTTTTTTAGCATTGCTTACTAATACAAGCTATGCAACAAAAAGGGGCAAAATGTAGACACTAAAATTAGGTCACACTCCCCTTTGGTCACTTGACAAATAAGCACCCTTCATCACATTCACCTAGCCATAGCCCCCTTCACCCCACTAATATTAATTTAATTAAATTAATTCATTATCCTCACCATATTTATTATTTAAATATCTTAATTTAGATAACATCCACACATAAACCTCACCTAGACACCTCATCAAGCCAACTCACCCTAAGACCTATTCTTAGTAAGTTGTCATAACTAACTAAGACTTACCCAAACCCTAAAATTCAATGCCTACATTCTCTCTAACCACATTCCCACATGCTTACAAGAAGTTTCGAGTCTAATACGTGGGTTAACGACACAAGATATGAGAAAATCAAGAGGATCTCCTTAGTTTAGTAAACCTAGGAAATCCTGCCTTGACCAACGTCGGTTACCCCCAACCTTCACTGGTTAGGCTGGAACCACTATTGGTTACCCTTTTAACCCCCAAAACAACCTTATTTTCAAGGTTGGAAAAGATTGGAAAAGGTTGGAAATCATTAGCACATCCCTGAGAGATATCACATCTTCTGAGATTGAATTCCAATGAGAACATGCATGCAAGGGGGAGATCAAGCATTTTTCTCTTGCACATCCATCCATAACTCACTCCAACACTGATTTGATCCAACCAAGAAAAAAGAAATGCCCATGTAGCCCATGCAGAAGCTCTCCTATGATTGGTGATCACCTACAGCATTCAACCTCTCACCTGCACCTCCATTCATCACTCACAAGCGTCCAGGACCAGAATCCAAGTAAGTAAAACATTATACTTCTCTAGTTCATTTCATTTTGTTATTATATTATCACTTATTATTTACCTAGCCACCTATTGACCTCCTTCAACACTCCCCTCCATTTACCCATTAAAACCTTGCTAAATCCCACCCAACCTACCAATTACCTCATTTCGACCAACCAAAGTCCTTTGTGCAATCACAAAAGAGACCCAAAACTCATTCTATGGAATTCCCAGTTTTCCACAGTAACTAGTGCTAGTTACACCCAACCGTCATCGGTCACCCTTAACCGGAATCATTTTCTATATTTTCCTATACAACCCAGAACAGTGACCTATCCACCTAATTCTACATCACCCTCATGCACCTGTGATCTACCTAAGACTTCTGTCAAACTTGCAGAGACCCAGAACCAGTTCATTGACCTTTGGATCTTATTTTAACCAAGCCTGTTATATTAGATCTTTGTTATTGTGTTTTAAGTGAGATACCTAAATCATTTAAAAATACGATAGGATTTACTTTATTTTTCACATTAAATTGTCTTAAACAGTGGATTGACATCCATCTAGGAAGTATCACACTTCTCGGATCTAGCAAACACTAGGTAGTTCACTGAACATATTGTTTAATTATTTCTAGTGGTCGTGTTTTTCATTACAGGTAGTTCTTCCTAGCCAAAATGAAGCTCTCACATTTAGCTGTGGATTTAAAAGTCATACGCACGCAACAACCCATCAACCAAAATTTGAACAGGTATTCCTCCTACGCCCGTTACCCTCTATGTTTCGTTAATACTTCAAAAAAACGTCTAAGAAATAGGTGAAACCATACTACTCTCAATTGTGCCACCCACCACTATCTATAGCTATCTATTACCCTAACATCATCTATTCTGCATGTTGAATGACTTCTCCTCATGCCCAATCGACTCTATAGGTCAAGGTGGAGACATTGACCTCTCCACATCATCTCTCTTGTATTGAGGGAAGGGTGGTGGTACATCCTGACGCAACCCAAACTGTCACCTAACCCGATCTATAGGTATCAGGTCGTACTCTCCTACTCACCACCCCTCTATCCTCATGTAGATCTGAAGCCCATCCAACTCTGCTGCTATCCCCCTGTATGATGGGAAGCCCACATATGACCTCCAAATGATTTCCACTCTGGAAAATCCCTCCAACAATCATCTGTAATAAGATACATCATGTGTAGCTCTCATGCCTTGGCCCTATCCCATGGATGGTACCCACCGCCTATACCCAACCCACAATAACCTCCACTCAAACACGTATGCTTGGAGCATCCCAATTGGATGCACACACACAATGTGCTCATAGACCCAACAATGTAATAAAAAGGTACAACATAGGCAGAACTGCCATAGCCATCCATATTCTCACAAATCCCTGTATACCTGTGCTAAAAGTACAGGTGCTTGTGTAAACTGGGTCTTGTCTATCATCATGTCATGTAGTAGCCCCATCAAAAACCATAAAAACTATCCACCCTCTACATATGGTAGTGCAAACCAACACACTGCCTCCATCAACAATACAACCACCCCCATTTCTTCAGGGTGGGCTCTTTACATCACACCATAGCTCATACTCGCGTTATGGAACCGTAAATCTACCACACCCTCACCGAATACCAGTGTAAATAATTCCTTAGACACCTTTGACAAGATCGAGTACACCTACCTCCCTAATATCAGCAGCCACAAGATCTTGTAGGCATCCTCTAAGGTGATCGTGAGCTCACCCATCAGTAGATGGAAGGTATTGGTCACCGAGTCCCATCTGTTGATGAGGGCAACCATCAAAATCACCTCCCAGACTACATGCCAGTAGCGTCTGAACCCAATCAAGCCCACCTTTGCCACATGATGCCACTCCTCATGTGTCATACTCCCTTGTACCTCCAAGAGCAACGGTGGTACCCTGTCTCTCATACATAGTTGATATCTAACCTGCATCCAACGAAATGATCACATTATTAACCACTTACCCATATATATAACTTTTACCATTACCTTTGTCCCCACATTTTGACCTAACCTACTTACCCACACCCATACCCTTACTTCACCACTTTACCTATGTATCCCTACTCTTTCCTATCTACCTTTATCCTTACGTCTCTCTCCCTACCCACTACACTTACCTTGTTTATCCCTGTGTGGACTGACGCCGGTTAGCATTGACTGACCCCAGTCTAACCTTGACTGACCATGGTCTCACTATGACCGACATTTGTCACCTCCCTTGTAATCAATACTAGTTTGCCACCACCGATGCCGACCATAGTGGAACCGACGTCGGTCACTATCGTGGCTACCACCACAACCCCAAACCCCCTTTTCTCTACAAACTCCTCATTCTACCCACCTATTCCTCCCCTAAACCCCTCACACCCCTTCCCACCCCTCTTTTACCTATCTCCTACCCTTCCCCCTTCCCATTTCATCCATTTTCCTTCCAAATTCAAATTTTAGTTTTCCCCCCAAAACCTCATTTCCCACCTACCCAACTTCTTCCCCATTTCACTAAACAACCAAAAATAGGCTTTAGATCTTACCTCATCCCCTTACCATCGACATGATAGCACCTCAGGCCACTGCACTAGTCCACCTGATCCCTCTCCTACCTATGCCATTGCTGAATACTCTCCGAATCTCCAACCAATCGAATCCAACACCCTGCTCTTGTGGCCCTACCATTCAATCCACACTCATTGCCTATGTGGCTCGCCAATGCAAATTTCTGAAGCCCTCGGTCATTTTCTTCATCTCTCCTTCTCTCTTGTCATTTTCTCTCTTTTACAAATCACAAATGAATTTTAAAAACATAGACTTATTTCTTTTTTATACCCCTCCCGACCTAACTAGCGACAGTGTATCCTTGATCGATGATGGTCGTCTACCCTAACAGACTGCCAACGGTTAGCCTTGAATGACCTTGGTTGGTCTTGACTGATGTCGGTTACCCTGCCCAGCCTCATTACTACCTATTACCCCTACTTCACTTGCCTTCCCACCCTTTAGCTCACTCCCATACCACCTTGATAACTTTACCTTCCACATTACCCTATATTTGTCCTATTATATTCAAGCCTCATTATTTTTCCCATACCTTGGCCCCACCTATGCCATGACCTAGATATTTAGACCTGGACCATTACTAGTGACCTTTGACCCCATTTGTTAGTTATAACCTTGTGGCACTGTTACCTGTGTTGATTGACCTAATGAACTTACCTTGCCTCTTACTGTGACCGTTTATCTTGACCCAAACTTTGGTGTACCAGAACATACCTAAACATTCCTACACCTATCCTGTTTCATGTTTCTTGATTATATCATATACCTTGGATACCTGAATCACCTCAACCTTGTTTGGATAACCCTATCAACCTAAGACAATGTAAATTTTTCCTGCTCTTCAACTTGGTAGTGTGCTATAGTTTATACATGTGCATGCATTTGAATGTTACTATCTTTGACCCTGACCCATTACCTAGATTACCCGATTGGACCTTTCCTTATATTTACCCCATTTCCTACATCCCTATTCATCACATTCACCTTTTATCAAACCACTCACTGATTCTACCTTCTACCTCATCAGTTCCTGGTTTGAGGGGGATCACCTTCACCCACACATGGGGCAACCACATCTTATTTTTATTAGCGTCACTTACCAATACAAGATAGGCAAAAAATGGGGGGAAAATGTAGACACTAAAATTAGGTCACACTCCCCTTAGCCCCTTGTTAATTAATCAACTTAAAAACACTTACCTAACCATGGCCCCTTTCACCCCACACTAATATTAATTTAATTCATTTAATTAAATTAATCTCTATCCTCATCATAGCTATTATTTAATTATCCTAATTACCTAATACCCACCCCTCCACATCACCAAGACACCTCACCTATCCACCTCACCCTAAGCCTATTTTTAGTATGTTCCCATAACTAACTAAGACCTAACCAACACCCTAAAAATCAATGCATACACCTCATTCCCGTAGACACAAATGGCAACTTCTGCTCTTGTCCAGAGGAATAGAGAGATTTGGAAGCAGTTACAACCATAATCTCCTATTTTTATTTAACTTGGGGATTCCTACCTTAACCGATGCCAGTCACCCCTAAACTGACACCGGTTAGATCGTAACCACCATCGGTCAGCCTTAATTCCCTAGGGTAACCTCATTCTCGAGGTTGGCAATTTTAGAGAACATGGGTATGCATGCACACTAGGAGATCGAGCATTTTCTTTCGTACAGAGATCCAACACTCACTGAGAAATCATCTAACAACCATCTAGCACTCATTTTGGCATAGAGCTAGTTCATTTCAGTAAGAAGGAGAGCACAGGTAGCCCATACAAGATCTCCCCAACGCTTGGTGATTCCTCCACAGCATCCAACCACTCATCATCATCTCCATTCTTCATTCATAGGTGTCCAGGCTCAGATTCCAAGTAGGTAGAACCTCTTCTCATCTCATTCACTTCATTAGTTCCAGTATTTTCATCTTTCTCCATTATTATTTTCTCCCACAACCACTTACCTATCTCCTTTGGTAGCATTCCCTCCATACCCCCATCAAAATCTCACAAAACCCCATCTAAACAACCTAATTCCTCATTCTAATAAACCAAGCCCCTTTGTACAACCATAAAAAAGACCCCAAAACTCATTCTATGATATTCCCAGTATCCTATAGTAACTGTCATCAGTTCTTCCTAACCGGTGTCAATTAGCCCACAATACATTGGCCTCATGCCACCATTTTCCAACCTAACCCATAGCTCATCCTAGCTCCATCCAAACCCCATTAGATCTACCCACTGGCTTGATATCCCACTCATCTCCCTATCAACTTGAAATACCTCCTCCAGAACTTTGTTCTTGACCCTCTGTCATTTTTTCAGTGAACGGCGTCGGTCACCCTTTACCATTATCGATCACCCCTAGACCGACACTAGTCTCTGTATCCACCAATACAACTCAGAACCTACTTGTTCTTGAGTTACCCATAATTTCCTGTGACGTTTTCCAAACCTCTACCAGACGTGCAAAATCCTAGAACCATTTACCTGACCCCTGGATCTTGTTTTAACTTAGCCTGTTGAATTATACCTTTCTTATTGTGTTTTATATGAGATGCCTAAATTGTATAGATTACAATAAGATGACATTTACTTTATTTCTTGCATTAAATTGTGGATCAAGGAGTTTTTAGCCAAAATGTGCCCCCTGCTCATTTTTTGGCTAACCCCTCTCATTCTTCCTTCTCTTGCGCCTCAGACATAATATTTTTCTTTTCAGGCACTCAAAACCTTCTGGAAATGACACCATCAGATAGAGATCTTTCTCAACTTTCTAGAAAGGTAAAGTTTTCCTCCTAACTCCATGTATTTTTGAAGTTATGGCTCGGCGGAGTTTTGGTGGGAAATTTTCCCCTTTAAGGCCCGCAGCCAATGAGATGCCGCCACGTGTCCAGGGAGGTGGCGGGGGTCGGAGGAGAACTTGGTTTTTTACCAAGTGTTTTGGAAAAAATTTTAAAAGGAAATTTTCCCCTTCAAGGCCCGCTGATGAATCAGAAGCTGTCACGTGTCCAAGGGGTGGAATTTGGAAAATTTGGTTAAGTGTTGGTGCATGGAAATTTTGGAGAAATGGCCCCACGGCCAATAAAAACATGCCACGTGTCCTAAGGAGCCCAAATTGGCGGAGAGCGCGAGGAGGGAAATTTGAAGTTTTTCACCAAAATTTTCACTGGAAGTGTTTCCCCAATGCCAATCATATGGGAGACATGTGTCACTGGAAAAGGTGAAAGGAAGATGAGATTTTGTCCCAGGGCCCGCGGCCAAAAAGTGAATTATATCTTGCCACGTGTCCTGGAGTGGCAGAGTGAGGGGAGAATTTTTGGAAAATTTTCCCAAAGGAAAAATAAAGGAAAATTCAGAAAGGAAAGCCCTCCCCCTTTATTGCAAGCCAATAGAATCTCGCCACGTGTCCAGATGGCGCCAAAAAACCAAGGTTAAGCCCGCAAGGAAATTTTGGAAGGTCTAACCCACATCGCAATGGGGTTTTGACACGTGTCCAGGTGAAAATTATCAAAGTGACCCACGGAAAATTTAGGGAAGACATTCCCGTATCCAATCAGCGCTTGCCACGTGTCCTCAGCTCACCGGCCCCCGCGGGGAATTTTGGGAAATTTTTCGAAAGGCAAAAATAAAGGAAAATGGAGCAGGATGAGCCCATGCCCAATCAAGGCATGCCACATGGCACTTGGAAAGGTGGAACAGTGGGGAAATTTTGGAAAATTTTCCAAAATTACCAAAAAGGTAAAAATTCAAAATTTTTTGCCCGCCGACCCGATTTGGCCCTGTTTTGCCCTAAAATTTCAAATCGCCATATCTTTCGATCCAGAGCTTGGTTTTTCACGTTCTTTATATCAATGGAAAGATGGTGAAATTATCTACAAGATTCCATGGGATCAATTTTTCATTTTGATGGATTTTGGAGAGAGAAAATCCAAAAACACTCTCTGGCACGTGGTCATGGACAGAAATGACGTTTCAACCACCGTTTTTAATGAAGAATGGCTCACATTCTCTCCCAGCATGGTTTAAAAATGTCAGGGAATGGGTATGTAAGGATGCCCATGCTGTTTTGAATGCATTTTTGGTCAATGGTTGAACCTCTCCCATGTTTTCCCATGTTTCTCTCTCCTGGGCTCGTCCCTTGCACTGTAAAAGCCAGATTTGGCTCATTTTCAAAGGAGAACATTTTTTGGTGTATCTACAGGTCCCCTTTTTCACCTTGGTAGTGATTTTGGTGGAATAACATGACCTTTTCTAAGAACTGCAACTTATTTTTTCCTCTCAAGTGTTGTAATGTAAGTGATTTTGATGTTAAAATAACCAATATAGGCCCTGTGATTAATCCTTCATCCTCTGCTAGTGTTGTTTGACTAATTTCCTGGTCTTCATTACAGCTATCAGAATTTGTGCATGTTGTCTTTGTTACATTATATGAACTGTGTCAATCTGTAGAAGTGAAAAATGCTCACCACTCCTTTGGTGCATCACCTATTAGCATTAGTTTTAGTTTTTTATGCATTTTCTATCTCTTGTCCCTTTGGAATTTAGAGTAGAATTAGGAAATTTCAAACCTTTGCAATTGTGCAAGTGATATAATCTGATCAGAGGAGTTGAGGAACCAGCCTCTCAATCTGGAGATTTCTCTTCCATTTTGACAAGTCCCACACTTGGGAAGAGGATTCAATGTTGTGCAATCACACTGGATGTCTTGGGATGATCAAACTAGAAATCTGATCAACATCTAGGGGTGCTGCTGATTTGCAACAACAGTTTTGGCACACCCGGTGGGACCTAGAAGTCTTCATCTTCATTGCAAAAAAATTAATGTGCATTTGTCACAAGTTTCTTGCTTTAAAAGAGCTGTAAATTTGCACATCTGGTGACTCCAAGGAAGAAGAATCAGCTGGTTTTAGCAGTGCAGACCTGAAAACTCATGAGAAGAATCACTACAAGGTCAAGAGCTAGAGAAGAAGAGGTGTTGTTTGAATATCTGTAATTATCTCCAAGAAGAAGGCAAAGTGGGAGGAGAATCCAAAGGTCTCCATCTCCACCAAATAGAACTCTCTCAACTCCTCCACCTGGTAGGCCTTTCATTCAATCAACAAGGGTTCTAAGGCCAATCAGAATGGCACAAAACAACCCCTATGTCAATTTCACTGGCAGCAGCCCACTTGCTCTCAATGCACAAAATCTAATCCTAGTTACAGCATTGAAGAACATTCCATACTTCACTGGAGAAAATCAGACCTCACCTGGTGATCATGTCAAGGATATTGCTAACATTTGTGCAATCCATGAGATCAATGAGATGCAAGTTGCTGTCAAACTGCTGGCATCTTCATTCAAAGGGAAAGCTTTGCAATGGTTCAGGAGTCTTGCCTCAAGTTCTATTCAAAATTGGAATCAGCTATGTATAGCCCTCCATGAGCAGTTTGGGGAAAAGGGAGACAACTTGTCCCTTTTGGAGTAGCTGACAACTATCAAAAGAGCTCCCAATGAGCAGCTGACTGATTTTAATTTCAGATTTCAAAGGACTTGGGAGAGAATTCCAGTGGCAGTCAGGCCAACAGTAGAAGGTGCTTTTCTTTATTACCTTAAAGCTTTAAATTCTGATATTTCTATGTTAATTCAGTCCATGGGAGGCACAACTATCCCCATTGCTTATAGCATTGCCATTAGAGCTGAAAATTGTTTGATTCAAGCTGGCAAGCTAGCTCCTAGGCCTCCAATGCCATTATTTCCAAGTTTAGAGAACCAAAGTACTAGCCAAGTGCCTAATTTAGCTTCTATTCCCACTCCTAGAAATCAAGAATTCAAGTGAAGCTTCCACTTCATCTTCTATTGCCTCGAATGAACTTCAAGAAGTCATGAAGCAATTGCAAAATCTAGGTAATGAGCTGGTTACACTCAAAAGGTAGCAAGCTCAAGGTTTTAGACCTTCTTTCCAGCCCCAAGCTCAGCCTAACAGGCAGCCATATCAACCCCAAAGACCACCCAATCCAGCTGCAAATCTAAATCAAGCAAGGCCTCTTGCCAACAAACCATTTCAGCCCTATAATCCCAATGCTACATCTGCATCTAAAGCATTAGTGCCAGTACAAAACAATATGGCTCAAGAGTATGATTGGTGTTTCCCATGCAATGAACCTCATAACAAGTCCATGTGCTTCAATGGTGCCTTGAATCAAGCATTAATGGTGACAAAAACTGGTGTGGAGGGTGAAGGTAGTCAAAGAAATGACCAGCAACAAGAAACATTCTAGCAGCAATCAGCTCCAAATGACACCACACTTGTAAACTGGCAGACAGAAGATTTTTGTGGCATGAATCAAACGGTTTCCTAAAGTGTTGTAGCCAACACAAGGTCAAAGAGGAGAAATTTAGGTGAAGAACAACTGTTAGCTTCAGGAAATTCACAACCTCTTGTCATTCCACAAACTATTGGCAAGCAAAATGCAATCTTAAAGCACACAAGGATTGCCTAAAACAGTTCCTAGGCCAGCCCAAATGCCAGTTGTTGCTGCCCATGCACAAGGAATGAATGTGCAGGCCAAGGGACAACAAAAGGATACTTCATCTCCATTCAATATCATTGATCAGATGAAGAAGACAAATGTAAACATATCAATGTGGGAATCACTATCTATCCCAGGCCAAAGAGATTTGCTACAAGCTGCTATGAAGGACTGGTCAACTTCAAATCAGCAAGTCCAAATGCAAGAGAAGGTGCTCACAAATGCTGCCCAGCCTGAGGGGAATCATAAAGGACAACAAGGTAAAATGTTGAAACCCCCTCCATTTTATGTTTCATTGATCATTGGAAATCAGTTAGTACACAATTGCATGATTGATTCTGGGGCAAGTAGTTCAGTAATGCCCAAGAAAATAGCTGATCAGTTGGGAATTCAGTATGAAACCATATCCAAAGGGGTGGTACAATTGGATGGGACAGCAGTAACAACAGTTGGAGTGATTAAAAACCTGAGTCTTACTTTGCATGCCTGTCCCAACGTGGTTGTTTTGCAAGATGTCTCAGTAATAGACCTTCCACCACTCTTTGCCCTATGTTTGTCAAGGGATTTCACAGCCAAGATTGGAGGTTACTTATCTGCTGATTGGTCACACATGTTGTTCAGAACAAGATATGGAACCAAAGCCACAATCAGGTCTGAACCTATTGCAAACTTTCACATTGAGCCTTACACCCCAAGTCAGATAAATGCCAATTGTTCAGCATTTGACCAAGAAGATCACCCAAGCACTGATGAAGCTGACACCAAGGTCGGAAGTATCCCAGATCTAACTCTTGATGAATGGGCAAACAAGGTGCATGCTTTTGATCCTTATCAAGAAATAGAAGAATCTGAGTTAGGAGTCTATTGCATGCATGAAGAAAATCAGCCTATCCCTAGCATCACCAAGCCAGACCACAAGGATGACAATGAGGTATGGCAGTTGTTTTTTGATGGATCAAGGAGTAGACAAGGTGTAGGAGGGGGAGCCATGCTGGTTTCACCTCAAGGGGTTAAGTATTATTCAACTTTTAGATTTCAGTTTGCATGCTCTAATAACACTGCTGAATATGAAGCCTTGGTGCAAGGACTGCATTGGGCAATCAAGAGAGGAATAAAGAACTTGCAAGTCTTTGGTGACAGTGAGTTGATTGTCAACCAAGTCAAGGGACAGCATGCTGTCAAGAATGATCTACTCAAGTGCTACAAGAATAGGGTGTGGGACCTCATTGAAGATTTTGAGGGTTTTGGCATCAAATCCATTCCTAGGAAAGAGAACCAAGCTGCTGACAGGCTTGCAGTAGTTGGGGCAGCCTTTGACGTTGTGGAGAGCATTCAAAAGGACAAGGTACAACCAAACATCCATGTGATTGTAAGGCCTTCAGTGCCGGACAACAATGTAAGTTGGCAAGTGTTTGAAAATGATCAGCAAATCATCCATTTCTTGCAAGAAGAGGCTGAGTTCTCAGCTAAAAATCAGGAAAAGTTGGAACAGCAGTATGGTGACCAAGTGGTACAGCTGAGAACCAATAAACTACCAAAAGGGCTTATTACTTTGGAGTCCATTTTCAATCCTAATGATCAGTTTAGGAAGGAGAAAGCAAACATCCAAGTGAAGAGAGAAGATTCAGTGTCCATCTTGGTGGAAGAAGGCAAATCACTCCAAGTTGGCAAGATGACAACTGAGCAAGAAAGGTATGAGTTTATACAACTTTGTCAAGAATTCCCTGATGTGTTTTCTTGGAGCTATGAAGATCTGAAAGGTTTCAATCCCGAGTTAGCTCAACACACCATTGAATTGGATCCAAATACTAAGCCCATCAGGCAAAAACAAAGACCAGTCAATCCACACATGGAGCCCCTCATGAGAAAAGAATTGAATAAGTTGATAGAATCAAGAATCATATTCCCTATCAAGCATTCTAGTTGGGTTGCCAACTTGGTTCCAGTCAGAAAGAAGAGTGGGGAAATTAGATTGTGTGTTGACTTCAGAGATTTGAATAGAGCATCTCTCAAGGATCATTACCCACTACCTTCCATGGAGCAGATTTTGCAAGTTGTTGCTGGCTCCGAAAGGTTTTCACTACTTGATGGCTATTCAGGGTACAATCAGATTATGATGAAGGAAGAGGATCAGTTCAAGACATCCTTTACAACCAAATGGGGAACTTATGCATACAGGAAAATGCCATTTGGGCTGTCCAACGCCGGAGCTACCTTCCAAAGAGCAATGGACATGGCGTTCAAAGGTTTGATTAACAACATAGTGCTGATATATCTTGATGATATCACTATTTTTTCAAAAAATACAGCAGACCACCTCTCTCATTTGAGACAAGTGTTCCAAAGGTGCAGAAGATTTGGAGTCTCCTTGAATCCTAAAAAATGTATTTTCTTAGCTCATGAAGGAAAGCTCCTTGGTCACATTGTCTCTAAAGAAGGATTAGCAATTGATCTAGAAAGAGTTGAAGCCATAAGAGCACTACCATTGCCAAGCCACAAGAAGGCCCTTCAAAGTTTCTTGGGGAGAATAAATTTTGTTCGGAGGTTTGTCCCAGATTTTGCAGCCCTTGTCAAACCTATCACCAAGATGTTAAAGAAAAGCATGGCTTTCAAATGGATAGCAGAAGGCAAGGAGAGTTTTGAAGCAATCAAAGAAGCCATCTCTCAAGCACCAACTCTCATCAACCTGGATTTCTCCAAGGATTTCACCCTCTATGCATTTGGGGGTGATGACACTATTTCTGCAATTTTGGTACAGCAGAACAAGGAAAATGATGAGCAGCCAATTGCTTTCTTTAGCCAAAGCCTGGAGGACTATGAGGTGAGATATTCTTTCATTGAGAAGCATGTTCTTGTAGTAATCAGGAGCTTGAAGAAATTCAAGCATCTAGTTTCAAACAATAAGGTTCAATTGTTGGTTTCTCATGCGGGAGTTAAAGACTTCCTCCTCAATAAAGACTTGAATGAAAAGAGAGCAGGTTGGATTACTCGTGTCATGGAATATGACATAGAGATCAAGGTCACAAAGTTGGTCAAAGGAAAAGGATTGTGTGAGCAGCTAATTTTGGGCAAACAAAAGGAAGCATGCAATGAGAAGGAGGCTGTTTTTGGCATTGCAAGACAGCCATGAGCAAGGAAGCACTCAAGAAGAAAATAATGGTGTCCCCATTCCTTGCTGGACCCAAGACATAATGCACTTTCTAAGCACAGGCCTATGCCCTCCAGAAATGAACAAGACCCAAAGAAGACACTTCAGATTGCAGGTTGTCCCATATGCCCTTGTTGATGGTGTCTTGTTCAAAAGAGATGTGAATGGAGTACTGCTGAGATGCATTGGTACAAATCATATTCATAGGATGTTGGAAGAGTTCCATGGTGGACCAGCTGGTGGTCATTTTGCACCAAGAGTGACAGCTCTAAAGATCATGAGGGCTGGTTATTATTGGCCCAAAATTTTCAATGATTGCTATGCCTGGATCAAGAGGTGCAAGAATTGTGCATTCTTCACAGGTAAAGAGAGACTAGCTGCCCTTCCATTGCATCCAATTTCAGTTGACCAGCCATTCATGCAATGGGGTTTAGACTTCATTGGAGTTGTTAATCCCAATTCAAGCCAAGGGCACAAGTGGATTTTAATAGCCACAGATTACTTCACCAAGTGGACTGAACCAATAGCACTCAAGGAAGAAAATGAATCTAGCATCCTAGATTTCTATGAGGGAATAGTAACCAGGTTTGGCATGCCATCTACAATAATATCAGATAATGCATTGGCATTCATTGGATCCAAGGTGACTAAATAGGCTGTCAAGAACGGGATATACCTAAGTACTTCATCAAACTATTACCCTCAGGGTAATGGCCAGGTTGAGTCTACAAACAAGAACTTGTTGAAGATCATTAGGAGGACTCTTGATGAAAATCAGAAGTCTTAGCATACTAAATTGAAATCATCTTTATGGGCTGATAGGATAATTCCCAAGAGATCTACAGGTAACTCTCTGTTTAAGCTTGTTTATGGGAGAGAGGCAATTTTGCCCATGTCACTTGAGTTGCCAACATTGGAACTCATGAAACAGTTGGAGTTGTTGGAGTTTGATCCCATGGAGGTTAGATATGCAGAATTGATGGAGCTCCAAGAAATCAGGAATCATGCATCCCAAGCAATGGAAAAGGATCAAGATTTGATAAAGAAGACCCTTGATAGAAAGGCCAAGAATAGATCCTTCAAAGTTGGAGATCTAGTGTTAAAATGGGATGCAGACAGAGCAAAATTGGGAAGGCATTCAAAATTTGATGCCATTTGGAGTGGCCCATACATGGTCACAAAGTGTAAGGACATCAATGCCTTCCAATTGTCTTCATTGGATGGTGAAGAACTGCAGATTCCAGTCAATGGGATCCATCTAAAGCATTGTTACTAGAGAAAAATTCTCCACCTTGTAAATATTAGCTTAGGTTTTCATTCCTCCAAGTGCTTGGGCACATTGTTTTGCCATAGGTTAGTTTTTCTTTCCCTAAGTGCTTTGGCATAGGCTTGCTGTTCCTGGGAATGTGTTTGCAGGCCTTGCTCCATCAGGTGTTATTCCATGTTCCTCTTTGCAATGTTCTAGTCAGTTGGGGTATCAGACAAAAAATCAGGTGACTCCATGCCCAATGGATTACTTCAGGCAACTGGTAACTTCATCCAGCAGGTAGATGACCCCTCTGAGTCGCCAAAATTGCTATCCAAAATGTGCCCCCTGCTCATTTTGTGGCTAACCCCTCTCATTCTTCCTTCTCTTGTGCCTCAGACATAATATTTTGCTTTTCAGGCACTCAAAACCTTCTAGAAATGACACCATCAGATAGAGCTCTTTCTCAACTTTCCAAAAAGGTAAAGTTTTCCTCCTAACTCCATGTATTTTTGAAGTTATGGCTCGGCGGAGTTTTGGTGGGAAATTTTCCCCTTCAAGGCCCGCAGCCAATGAGATGCCGCCACGTGTCATGGAAGTGGTGGGGGTCGGAGGAGAAATTGGTTTTTTACCAAATGTTTTGGCAAAATTTTCAAAAGGAAATTTTCCCTTGAAAGGCTTGCCGACGAATCAGAAGCTGCCACGTGTCAAGGGGTGGAATTTGGAAAATTTGGATAAGTGTTGGTGCATGGAAATTTTGGAGGGATGGCCCCACGGCCAATAAAAACACGCCATGTGTCCTAAGGAGCCTAAACCGGCGGAGCGTGGGGAAGAGTTAGAAAATTTGGCGAAGTGTTTTGCCAAAAAATCCAAAAGGTAAA
The DNA here is from genome assembly GCA_019776745.2 of Taxus chinensis. Lineage (NCBI taxonomy): Eukaryota > Viridiplantae > Streptophyta > Pinopsida > Cupressales > Taxaceae > Taxus > Taxus chinensis. The sequence goes on along the minus strand of CM034155.1, from coordinate 322,130,820 downwards.
AAATTGGCCCGCTACCCACGCTAACCAATTATGTCTCGCCATGTAGCTCCTAGATTTGGTGGAGTGTGGGGAAATTTTGCCCTAAAATTTTCCAAAATCACCAAAAATGTAAAAATTCAAATTTTTTGCCCCGCCTCAACCCGATTTGGCCCTGTTTTGACCTAAAACTTTAAATCACCATATCTTTCGATCCAGAGCTCAGTTTTTCACGTTCTTTATATCAATGGAAATTTGTTGAAATTATCTACAAGATTTTTGGGTAAATTTTGCATTTTGAAGGATTTTTGAGAGAGAAATTGAAAAAAACGTCTCTGGCACGTGGTGATGAACAGAAATGATGTTTCAACCACCGTTTTTAATGAAGAATGACTCACATTCTCTCCCAGCATGGTTGAAAATGTCAGGGAATGGGTCTGTAAGGATACCCATGCTGTTTTAAATGCATTTTGGTCAATAATTGAACCTCTCCCATGTTTTCCCACATTTCTCTCTCCTGGGCTCGTCCCTTGCACTGTAAAAGCCAAATTTGGCTCATTTTCAAAGGGTTGAACATTTTTTGTGTATTAGTAGGTCCCCCTTTCTCACCTTGGAAGTGATTTTGGTGGAATATCAGACCTTTTCTAAGATCTGCAACTTTATTTTTGCCTCTCAGGTGTTGTAATACAAGTGATTTTGATGATTAAAATAACAATACAACCTCTGTGATTAGTTTTCATCCTCTGCCTATGTTGTTTGGTTAATTTCTGATCCTTCATTACAATTATCAGTTTGTGCATGAGGTTCTTTGTTGCATTTTTATGGAATGTGTCAATCTGTAGAAGTAAAAATGCTCACCACTCCTTTGGTGCATCACCTATTAGCATTAGTTTTAGTTTATCTGCATTCTCTATCTCTGTCTCCTTTGGAATTTAGGGTAGGATTAGGAATATAGACATCTGCAACTTGTAAGTGATAAATCTGACTAGAGGAATTGAGGAACCAACCTCTAAACTGGAGACTCCTTTCTCATTTTGCAAGTCCCACACTTGGGGAAAGGATTCAATGTTGTGCAACCACACTGGATGCTTAGTATGATCAAACTAGAAATCTAATCAACATCCAGGGGGTGCTGCTGATTTGCAACAACAAGAGTCAACATGTGCAACAACCTATAACCAACATCTTCAACAATTATTCCTCCTATGACCGTTATCCTATCTGTTTCATCAACATTCGAAGAAATGATCTAGAATCAGGTGAAACAGACTCCAAAAATATCCTAACTAAAACATCTTCATCTTCAATTCCTAACACTTTACAAGCAGTGATGCATGTTGCTACATGTTCTTCTTAGAGTTGAGAACCATCCCCTTTGAATTTTTAGAAGTTCTTTCTTGAGCCTCTTGAGAGGTCATGAAGTTATTATGGAAGGGTGAGTGGACTAGTATTCCTTCCCCAGGCACATTAGGCCTAGGTACTTCATCTTCATGATCACCCATTCTATTCCGATTTCTAGCCTCTAGTCTTGCTAAGGTTGCTTCTGCTGCTGCTCTCTCTTCTACTTCGAGTTTTAGTCTTTCTATTTATTCAAGTTGAGCTCTTATATCCTCTTCAGAAATTGCCTCTCTTTCAAGCTCTTCAAATGTGGGATCAATTTTTCCTCCTTGCCTCAGTTTCTGAGTGTATCTTCTCTCAGCCAGCTTGAAGATTTATGCTCTCCTTTTGGGTGCTGGAATTTTTCTCTATATCTCCAATTAGACAACACATTCCTCTTCTAGGTCCAGAATCCTTATGGCAATGAAGTATTGATTTACACTTTGTCTAGTGTACCAAATGGATTCTATCATATCAGAAGTAATGTCTTCTTGGATGTGAAAGAGTAAATCACGTCTCACAACAAGAGGATTTCCCTGGATAGTCGTGATTTATATCCATGTAGTTTGTGTGATTATTCAATCTCCAGAAATTTTTCAGTTAGAATTTTTTTAATATTACCCTGAGGTCATTTTTAGGTGTAGATGCTACAAGATCTACCCCACGGTGGGTGCCAAAAACTGCTAACAAGAAAATTTGTCTTGTGGAAAAATTGGTGGGTTTCAAGCCAACATTATAGGAATCTAAGTCCCTCAACTTGAACGGTGCAGATTTTGTATGTGCATGCATGAAAAAGTGGATTTCAATGGTGGTCTTTTGACCAGAGATCCAACAGGGGCACTCCAATGTCTATGTAGCAAAGCTAGCAATTTCTCACTAGAGAAGAACTTCGTCTTTGCAGGGAAAAGGGAGTGAGAATGGAGGTAGGAAAAACTAATGTTATGGGTAAAATATCAGATGCCCACACACATCAATTAGAATCTTCATTTACATGCATTTATAATTAGAAGAAAAACAAATCCACGGGAGAAGCTACAAGATTGAATGAAACTCATTGGTCGTAAAGTACCAATTAATTCCTCAATCAAGGAGGCAAAAATTCCTTCTTTTCTTATTGAAGCTCGAGTAGAGTTTGTACATAGCTTGAGAATGGAAGAAATTCAAGGAAGAAGAGAAAATAGAAAAATAATGGCATTTTCTATCTTTTCCAGATACATAACACTCTGGTTTTTCTAAAATCAATTGCCAACCCTTGGAATGACGTCAAGAAGTCATTATTTTCTTCGCAAGAAACCATTACAACATTACAAGTCATTCATTCCTCTTCAAATTCCTTTATCATGAAGAAAAATCTCATGGAGGCTAAGACCAGACCTTACAAAACAATCGTTACATTTTATTTTCTAGTTTAAATCTAGACCATTTGATTTTCTCCTCTAGATTTGAATTTAGGTCATCCATGTGGAAGGAAGGGATTAGAGTGGTTACGGGGGGAAGCCCTTTGCATTTTGTGATTTTTTAGAGATTTGGAAATTTAGAATGAATTGGCTCGCAACCCCGCTTTGAATTTTTAATTAGGACACGTGAAACATTCTTATTGAAAATGGGATCAAAGTCTTTTTCTCGACATTTTAACCTTTTTTACAAAAAGGTTCAAAGACTCAATTTCTTCCTCTGGCCCACTGCTCTGGTTTGACTAGGACATGTGGCACGTTTTTTTTGTAGGTGGGGTCATGGTTCTCTTCTCAACATTTTCACCTTTTTTATAAAAAGGTTCAAAAACTCAAATTCCCCTGCTGGCCCACTACTCTGATTTGACTTTTCAACAATGGGCCTTTCCTTTAAGTTTTTCCCTATGGGCTCAAGCTTTGAATTTTTCCTTGGTAGCCTGATTAGGGCAGCGGGTTACTTTTTAATTTTTTTCCTTTTTACAAAAAAGGCTCAAAGTCTCAAATTCCCTCGGTGGCTCGCTCATCTGCCTTGACTTTTCAATGTCTTCCACCATGTGGTGCTTTGGTACTGAATTGGTAATTGACCTTTCCTTCCCTTGGAGTTGCGTCGTTGTGACACATGGAGCCATCTGCTGATCCTTCCATATTTAGCCGATTTTACCTTCATTTTGGACTTGGGACACGTGGAGATCCCGCATTCAATTGAATACTACCCCCAAAATTACACCATAGTGACATGTGGAGCCATCCGCTGAGTCTTTAAAGTATAATTGGACCACACCAATCAGGGAAACCCACGTATCATTGAAGAATGATGAGGAAAAATTTGGTGCTGAAAAAAATGCCCATCATTCCTGACTGTGGAAAAATATACAGAGGAAGATAAATTTTTCATTTTTAGTCCAATTTTCAAATTTTATTCATGAGCCAGAGGCATGAAGGGAAAACAATGATTTGACGACCCAGGCCATGGAACAAGTGAACCATTTCGATCAAAAAAGGGAGGGGCAAAAGGATATTATGTGCATAGACCAAGAAGAGGAGGATTTCTAAAAAACAAGTGACATGAAGGTTTAAATAGCTCAAGGGCACAATTTTAGCTAATTACTTGAATCTCAAACTTTCCTTAGACACCAACGAAGGGCATGAGCTCAAAAAATTTGGATTTGGCAATGAAAAATGCAAAGATTTTTCAGGAGACAACAAGTCCTAAACTATGATCCCCAAGTGCATTTTAGGTTTCAAAACCTGAATTGTAGTTTGCATGTAAGTCGACTTCCAAAACTTGAATTCCAACCATTTAAGACCATTATGGGTTTTGGAACCCAAACTATAGTTTGGATGCAAACTGTAAGTTGACTTTTGGCTCCTGAAATACAAATGATTCAGACCATTTCAGGTCTCAGATTCATAATTATAATTTACATACAATGTGCAAAATGAGTTTCGAAACCCAAAAAGTCAATACCAAGTTAGTGCATTTAATTCCATCTACCCACACGTATCACCTACGTGGTAATTAATTTCCCCTTTTCTATGGAATTTGTTTTACTTGTCTTTTTCACCTGACACTTTGTACACTGACCTGCTGATGCTTCACCTACCTCTGACTATACTATTTGCATAATTTTTGGGAAAATTTCACATTTTCCTCTTTGACCCACTTGATATTTAGGCAAGATTTAATGTTTTAATCATTTTTGCAAGGTTTTTTAGGATTTCTTTTAGGTTTTCTTGTCCATATTTTAATTGGAATTATGGGTGCCCTTGGTGTTTTCATTTTTGTTTCATTTTTAGGGTTTTCCTTCATGTGTCTTTGGATTAAAATTTCCATGTATTTAACTCCTTCAATGGTTGTATTGTTGATGAAGCTTCGGATTCAAAACATCATTTTATTGAAAATTAAAGGAGGATCTATCACTGAAACAATGTTTTGGAAGTTCAAGCTACAAAAAGGGTCTCAAATTTTTTCACAGACCAAATTAGGGGTTTGGGATTACAAATTTTGTTTAACTTCTGCCATTTGAGGTTGGGGGTTTAAAAACACCTCATAAGATTCACAAGTGTAATTTTGAGAGTCAAAACATGCAAAACAAGGGTTGAATTCCGATGGAACTTTGGGTCATAAATTTACATCAAAACTTCAATACTATAGGGTAGGGTTTAATTTCTGTCAGTACATTTTGGGGATTCCTTACTACATTTCAGGGGCTGACTTTTTCTCTCAAGTATCCGTGAGTTTTGTAAGTTTTTTAGAGTTTCTTCTAGGGGAGAATGTCAAAATCATCATCAAATGGAAAAGGAAGAATGAAATATAGTTTCCAAGGGGTGGCTCCCCCTTCCAGTATCACATTAGATGTTGATAATATCAGGGATACTGACCTTGGACACATTGAACTACTAGACATTTAGAGTAGAGTTAGATTTCCATCTAAGAATGCTTGGATGAAGAGTATTTATGATAGTGGACTTTCCCTAGCTATAATTTGTTCTCACAAGTATAAAACATTATGATAAATAATCTCAAATGTTTAGAGCTGATGATGTAACAATTGTAATCATATTGGACATTGTGTTGTCACAAAATCATGCATTTTAGACATTTATTTATCACATTTCCATACTAATATTCAAAAGGTTCTTGAGTGAAGAAAGTACTAATTAACCCCCTTCTTTTGGCCATCTTATTTTTTTTTACTTCATCATTACCACCTATTTTCACCCACATGCCTAGTCTGGTTTGGTCATTTCCCACTATTTTAGCCTCAACCAGGGCACCTGAGCTAGTACTGGGGCTCCCATGAGTGCCCTAGTCCCACCTGGGGCACCTTGACCCTTCTCGAACTTTCCCACCACTTTTTAGGATCTTTCTAGCTGTTTGACATATTTATCTTTCTTGTCATTGGCCTTTTCATGGTTAATTAGAAAATTAGAACAAGAGAAACCTATAAATATAAAGTTATGAGACCATAATGAGGGACCTAACATCACTTACTATTATCACTCCATCTAGAGTTGCATCCATCTATTACATTGGAGATCACTTGCATCCACATAAATCCATCATTAAAGCACAAGGCTAGGACATCTACATCACACTTCATAGGGAGAGGGATTCTATTCTATTTCATGCACACATTCTATTACATTTTCTACACATAGTTATTGTTCTTTACTTCACAAAGTGTGATTGGAACAAGAGCAACCTAGGGTATGTTCACACACACTTACACATAGAAATACATCGGGTCTGAGATGTAGTGTAATGCTTAGTTAATAAGTCCACCATTTTGGTAGTTGAGGATAGTACAACCCCTTCATTTGCATTATTTTTTTTAGGGTTTGATGCTTGTTTTGGGGTCTTGCAGGTTCTTTTTCACCTTAGAATATTAACAAGATTCAACGTAGGATAACGAAGTTGATGTGACACATAACGAGGGTTTCAGACCACATTTTGACTCTGTAAAAATTGGTTTATGATCTTTTACATAGACTAGGGCACCAAGATTTCATACCAGAGCACCCGCGGGTGCCCTAGTCCTCCTCTAGGTTCCCCAATCTAGCTCTATTCTCTATATCCATCCTTTTTTAGGACTCCTGCACATTCATTCCTTCTCTTGATTTTTCCAGTCACCTCTGTGACACTCTCTAATAAAAATATCTTATCATCTGAGTTATTTTATCACTCTCTTTTGCATATTAGGATTAACATTTCCTTTTGCATAGTGGTTAAGATTATTTACATTCTTATTTACTGCATTTATTTACTTTAGTACAACTCTTCATATCTTAGTTTAACTATCTCTGCACTACTTAGTCCATTTTTAGTTAATCTTTTTACTATTTAGGATACTAATGAGTGTCCATTACCTCCCTTACTGATGAACAATACACCATGAAAATGTATAACTTGCGTGTTCATGGTTATTTGAATGACCAACCAGAGACTATTGCTTATCAGGTTTCTTGTGTTGTTCCATATGATTTTGATAATGACCATGACGATCTTTTAGATGATCTTACTTGATCATTTCTTCCATGTGCACACTAGGGGGCTTAACATATCATACATACCCCTCACCAATCAATTTCAGATCAAAAACATTTTGATTTTCATATAGGTATACTAATCACACAGTCTGGCATTGTCATTACCTGATGACACACTTTTGTGCTTCAGTTCAGACTTGACTGTTGAGGGATTACCAAACTGAACCCCACACATTGCACTCTAGGCATAATACATTGCATTTAATCACACATAGCATGTCATACACTATACATTATCATATTCATTATTATCTATATAGCATTGTATACTATTTATCATATTGTCCATATCACATAATACATACACTATTACATTATCTACGCATATTGCATCACATTCTATGCATAGTGTTGATATATTACATCAAGTGTCACATCTCTTACATCATACACTACGTGAATTCACATCTCACATTTTCTACATACTATCCTAGTTTTCATCACATATGCATCTAACATCATTTCATCCTACATTCTACATTATTAGTATACCTAAACATGTTACATTTCATGCTATACATGATCTCTTATACATCTTACACATCTAGAATAACATTCTACACATTGTGATTTTACCTATTCTATACACCACATGGTCATTTCATCATTACATATAAAACATTGTTTTCTACACGCTACACTCACCACCCTATGACGTAATTTAGTTCCTCGTTCCATACTTAACTACCGAGGGTTTGCAAATAAAATGGACCTTACACTCATCACACGTTTACTACCCGACCTTTCACCATGAGACATTCCTAGGCTAGTGAGATATGCTTTAATCTAAATCGTCACTCACATTCAATAATTTTTTAGTGGTATACACCTTAGGTTACATCACCACTATTTATCATTCATCATAAATCATCATTTGTTTCATTCATCTTATAGTGACATACGCTTAGGGATAAATCATCAGTTCTTCATTCATCATGTAGTGATACACACTTAGGGATAAATCATCACTTATTTATTCATTAAGTTGTGATATACACTTTGGCTATAATGTTCATTCACAAATTTCCAATAGGTGACATTTCATCACTATACATACACATTCATCACAACGCATTAGACAAACAACACACACTTCGACCATTTCCCAATGATGCACACTCATTTATGGATCATTCTTAACTGATGAGGGGGAAACAAATGAACATCAATGCATACACTTCCATTCTCTCAGGGGGCATGTGGCTTCTATCATTCCATCTTGCATTCCATTCCATCCATCCATAACATGCTACATTGTCTTAGTGTATTTACTCTTGTTTACTAGTGTTTTACATGATCACTTTAATACACATGTTAGATTGATTTATTATATGTCATTATCTATACCATACACATATGTGTGTTCACATATTTGTTTAGCCACGATTGCAAATACATGTCTCTTGTACGTAGCATGGATGCTCACTTTCTACCCTTCCGATACTGGTCACTGGGGGCATCCACATTTGTCTCTTTCAAGTGTTATTGTTTCATTTTGTACTTAACACTTTACATTACTTAGTTAATCACACTTTGACATATCACTTATATCTCTAACATGCTAATGGGTGTTCTGTGTGCAACAATTATTTTGGAGGATTATATGCTTCTATGAATAATTATTTTTCTATTTGTCTTTACTTGTTTGTACTTGTCTGTTTCTTATATGTGAGATTTTCTCTATGCTTTGTGTGCAACCTTGTTTGTTTTTTTTGGCCATGATGACCTTGCATGTCTTATGACATCATGAGTGATTTCCCATGTTTGCAACCTGATTTGTGTGGTTTACTTGCTTTCTTGCATGTTTACACTTACTATGCTTAGTAGTTTTTACATTGTTTGCATACTTTACATTTGTCTTCTTACATTCATGTGTTTTTGTACTAACACTTGTTTTGGCTAGCCGTCCTTATTTGTACACACCTTGGTTTCTACCAAGAACCTTCTCTTCCCCATGTATGGAAAAAATTTCATGTAGTTGGTCCTATTTTAGGGTTGAATTCTCCTATTAGTGATGTCACATGCATCCTCAAAGAGGGGGGAATGATTTGTTACTTCTACTCTCTACATAGCGCATTTCCACTAGTTCAGTTTAGTACACAATCCACCCTTGGAATTGTGGGTTTACATATAACGAGTGAGTTTAGACCACTCTAAAAACTCCATACATAACAAATTTTACAGGAGATGGTGTCCTTAGCACTGTGAGGATCAATTAAGGGTTGGGACACAGAGCATTTCCTCCCTATACTTCTTCTACCGCCGACGTCGGATTTCCCAAAAAAAAGGATGATACAGAGTTATCTTCACACTTCAGGGAACTAATTAGAGCTTGGAGGACACAGAACATTTCCTCCCTACACTTCTTTGGCCTATGGCATCGGATCTACCAAAAAACCCCGATAGTATAGGATATCCTTCTACACCCTTTCTCTCGACATAGATTAGGTGCACATGTTCCATTTACACATTTAATTTTATGTGTTTTAAATTTACGTACTTTCACATACAAATGTCTTTTACATACTATTTTTATACTTACATATATATATATATATATGTATATGTATTTTACTACTCAATCATGTTCTCCTTACAGGTCCGGCTATATGAGAAATAAATAGTCAAATTAAGGGAAATAACAACAACGACGTCAACAACAACACTTTGCGAAAACACACTCTTTACTAACCATGTAGGTACATTACACACTGCAACATCTACACATGTGTTTCACCTTAGGTTCAATCTCATCACTTTTCCTTTGCGCATTTTGCATGTTTAGTTTCCAAAATCCTCCATATTTTTGTCATTTCCCTCTTTTGTCTAGTCCTTCACCGCATTTCTACTAGACTCTTCATGGACATCGGGTATGCATATCTATCTAATTTATGTTACGAAGATTTCTGCTCACCAACATAAAGTGGGGGAAAAATTCTATCACAAAATCATGTATTTTAGACATTTATTTATCTCAGTTCTAACCTACTATTTAGAAGGTTTTTGAGAGAAGAAAGTACTAATTAATCCCCATCTTTTGGCCATCTTGTTTTTATTTTATTTCATCATTACCACATATTTTTGTCTATATTCCTAGTCTATTTTGGTCATTTTATGCTCTTTTATCCTTGACCAGGGTGCACAGGCCAGTATTGGGGTGCCCATGGGCACCCTAGTCCCACCTAGGGTGCCCCGATCATTCTCAAACTTTCCCACCACTTTTTGGGATCTTTCTATCCATTTTTCCTCTTTATCTTTCTTTTGGTCGGCCTTTTCGGCATTGATTATGAAATAAGAACAAGAGAACCCTATAAATATAAATTTATGAGATCATAATAAGGGACCTAGCATCACTTACTACTATCACTCCACTATAGTTGCATCCATCTATTACATTAGAGATCACTAACATCCACATAAATCCATCATCAAAGCACAATGCTAGGACATCTGCATCACACTTCATAGGGAGAGGGATTCTATTCTATTTCATGCACACATTCTGTTACATTTTTTACACATAGTTATTGCTCGTTACTTCACAAAGTGTAACTGACACAAGATAAACCTAGGGCATATTTACGCACACTTGCACATAGAACTACATCGAGTATGAGATGTAGTGTAATACCTAATTAGTAAGTCCACCAGTGTGGCAGTTGAGGAAAATCCGATGCCTTCATTTACATTATTCTTTTTTATGGTTTGATGTTTGTTTTGGGGTATTACAGGTTCTTATTTCACCTTGGAATATCAACAACATTCAAAATAGGACATTGAAGTTGATGTGACACATAATGAGGGATTTAGACCACCTTCCAACCCTATAAAAATATATATTTGAGATTTTTCACATACCAGGGCACTAATATTTCATACCAGAGTGCCCGCGGGTACCCCACTCCTCCTGTGGGAGACCTAATCTAGCTAGATCCTCTAGATCCATCCTTTTTGGGACTCCTGCACAGTCGTTCCTGCTCTTGATTTTTCTATCTACCTTTACGACACTCTCCAAAAGGCATCTCTTATCAGTTGAGTTATTTCCTCACTCTCTTTTTCATATTAGGGTTAACATTTCCTTTTACATAGTGGGTAAGCTTATTTATATTTTTATTCACTGCATTTATTTACTTTAGTACAACTGTTCATATCTTAGATTAACTATCCCCACACTAATTATGGTGAGAATTTTTTAAAGCTTCATGATGTCGATGGGTATGCCTCAATTTATCCTAAATATGCCCTTGAGCATTGGGAAAAAAATTCTTAAGCTTATTCCAAGATCCTTAACAAGAGATAATTAGGAAGTGAATGATGTTATCACACTATTGAGTAAAGTTACTGGGCTCCTATCTTCTAAAGATTTACAAGAATGCATGTACCCTTATATTGCCACTATCTATTGAAATTTTGATCTTATTTGATGGGAAGAGCACAACAGAAATGCCATACATATTCAAATGTCATATTTCCTAAATTTAGGAATTTTTTTATATGACTTCTTATGTTGTGTATATTAATGCAAGGATGAGAAACTATGCAGGTTTTTCACCCAAAGGAACAAGAAATTCATCACATATTTATGACTTTTATCCTTAAATCACAATGAAGGAAGGATCAAGTCACTTCAGGAGGGTTAGTGATGCTTTCTTCACTATCATCCTATGTGTTTTTGATATGGAGATCTATAACCGAAGGATATCAGATAGTGCTTGGAATGTGGTCAAGACTTGGTGAGGCATTTTCTTACAATTCCAAACATTCAAATATCTCAAGGTGGGATTATTTAGTGCTCCTTAAAAACCACCAAGGTGTCCCAAAGATAAGTGGATTTTGATGGAATTAGTTCAACAATTGCTACAACTCCACAAAATCTATCACGAAAGGTATAAGATATGGGCTCAATTACCAGTGGTTTTGGGTCGATACATGTGTGCATCCTCTTACAAGGAAAATAATTTCAAGGGAGAAATGGAATATATGACATTGAAGACATATCACTTATGGGTGAGATTTTATTGTTGGGGTGTGGTTGGTGGAATCAGGATAATCAGTGTTCACATACCTCAGTTGGAGGACATCTGGATAAATTTTAGAGATGAAATTTTCATGCGGGAAAGAGACTATCAAAGGTTTAATTTAGAGGAAGATGATAAATATGCAATTACAGAGGTTCCTAATGGCCTTCAAGATGATAGAGATGTATATTATCCTATTTATGATCAAAGTAATGTGAAATACCAACCATTTCCATGGATCAATTGGTCACTCTAAGAGTGAAACAATTTTAAGGAGTCCACAACTCATATTCTTAACCAGACTCATCAATGGATGATATCATTGGAAATTATACCAAAAGCTTTAGAGAAAACTCCTATTGTAATAACACATGTAACACCACCAGTGGTCCACCCCACCTCTTCAAAAGGAAGGAAGTCCATTTCCAAACCAACTCCAAAGACTTGTAAAATCACCATCGTCTACATAGGTTATGTTTATTCTTCCAAGGTTCCCTCCACAAAAGTTGCTCCTTCCAAGGTTCCTTCTACAAAGGTTATTGATATTAGTGCTTCACCACCACACACAAATCAAGTGTTATAGTATTCTTCTTCACCCCCTCTCCCTTCCTCCCAATTTTTATATCCTCTATCTCCTCCACCTCTCAATTTCTCTTTTCCCACATCTTCCATTTCTTCTCCTCCAATTTCTCCCACTTGCATCACCTCATTGATGCAAAGGACCATAAAAAATTCATCCATTCATCATAACAAAATAATAACCAACCATCGCATTCATTAGCTAACTTGTTTATGAAATATTATCTATATAAATCTATAAGACCATTTAGTTCCTTCATGCACCCTCTAAGACTTAATTCATGCACTTACGCTATTTTCTTAGCCTTTTCCTATCCTTCTCACTCATATTGTCCTTTAAATCAAGTAACTTGTTTCAAAACTATTCTATTGACTTGTTTTCACTTTTTCTTCACAACAATCTTATCCCAAATTTAGCCTAAGTTTGATTTATAGATTAAATTAGGTCTTAACATTCACTCCACCTCTATCCTTTATATTAAATTATTCTATTTCCTTCATTTAATTACCTTGATAAATGACCAAAACTTTTCTTTACTTCATTGTTTCCTAATTTCCCTCATAAGCCCCTTAAGACCATGTTACTTGGTCCAGATATTCACTCAACTTTTTACAATCTCTCATCAAGATATAAAAAAATTCAATAGGTTATCCTTTCCCTTCATGACATGTGCCTAAACTTTAATGCTCAAACTCTTTACCCAACTCCACATACATCACTTTTTAGGTTTTTGCATCCTAGACCCTATTAGGTCTATATTCATACAAAGTTATGTATATATTCACCTTGATGAAGTTTTAAGACACTAAATTCATATGTTTTATCTCCCATAAATGGTACTAATTAGGGTAGGAAGTTTCAGAGACAAAATCCAAGTAATATTAGTATTTTCTTTGTAAATTACCTCTTGAAATAGCCTTCAACTATGCATCATTGTCTCCTAACCGACTGATAGAGAATCTCTATTGAATGGAAGCCTATCTTGAGCTCAAAAATTATCCATCACCTAATAAAATTCAAAATAGATATTATTCACAAATTTAATATAATTTCACTAATGCAATTAAAAGATATGATTATTTTTCCCAAAAAACCCTAGTCTTCACTGTCTTAGTCCTAAGAAGCTTGTAAAAATTATTAAAAGATCAATACTTTGTTTCAAGGCCTAAATATTTTCATACAAGATTGTTTCACCCTATTCTAAGGGTTTGTGCACTTAAGGGAACTCCATGACTCATGAAAACTCCATGGCAACACATGATTAGTGATCACAATTTGAAGAAATCAGGGTTTCATACCTTTTTATGCCAAGAAACATAGTATTGAATAAATGTTTGTCATTAAAATTATTATAAGAGTTATAAATTATCAAGGAGGATCTCATTATTCTCCTTGCACCTATCCCAATAATCATAAAAAAATGTGAGCTCTGATACACTTGTCACATTTTGCAAGAAATCAGGGCTTTCTCTTTCTTGAGATACAATCACAATCTTCTTTAGCCTTTAGAGTTTTAAAATGAAGAATTATTCCATTCTAGTGACCTAGGAATATCACTGAAGGATTATCAATTTCATGAATGATAAAGTCTCAAACCTTATTTTACAAAAATTAAGTCAAACTTTCCCATTCATTGTTCACAATTTTGTGCACCTAGGTTTTAATGAACATGCACTTGAAGACCCTTATCAAACAACTTCAAAAACTTACTAAGAAATTATTATATCACAAAAGTGATGTTTAACATCCATACCAAAATATATATTCACTTCAATTACTTGCTGATACAATCAGGAATCAAAGCATTCTTTCACATATTCTACCATATTAGGTTACTACTTTATTTTCAGAGTTTACCTCAACAATATTTTACTTCCATACACATATTTGACCACTAGGAATCATAAAAATACCTATTTATTGATTGGGAAGATAGTTTCTCAAACCTTTAACATAATTATATTCACTGTGCTATCAAGTTACTAGGAATTTATCCTGCAAAACAAAGTATTACACACAAAAACCATACTTTTTCATTACAAAATTTCAGTCTTCTTGCATGTATCTTACTCCCTTACTTGAGGGAATATTCCTCTCCTTCCTCTATACCTCCTCTTAGAGGATAAATACTTTTCTAACTCAAACTCATCACCTTTTATGACCATTTTGACCTAACTAACTCACCTCCATATACTTTTATTTTTACACAAAGAAGTTCATTACAATAGTTTTCTCCTTTTCATGCATTTAGGAGTATTTAATAACATCACTAAAATCTTACCACTCACCTTTAAAAACCTAAGACCAAAAAACAAGTAAAAAATGATTTAGAATGACTCACAATTTTTAAATACCTCTTTTGGAGGGAAAAGACATTATTTGAATTTTTAAAATCTAAATACCCTTACCCAATAGTCATGAGTTCTAATGGAATTATAAATGAATCAAACCCACTCCATTTGACCCCTTAGTCCTTCCTAACCCTGATAATGATGCCATTTTCTCAAAATTTGACTCTCCTTCATGATGTTTCTACATCACTCATCCCTTACCATGGTCCAAGTCTTCTCTTCCCTTCTCTCTCTCTCTCTCTTTCGGGGATGTTCTAGATTTGGTTTCCCCATAGGAACTCCCCTTCCTCAACAGTTTCTCCCTAATTCATTTTGCATCATTCTTCAAATTTCATCCACCCCACAGTTATCCTTTCCACTCCATCCCCGCTTGTCATCACTTCATTTCCACTCATGGTTATTGTAACAAGTTCCCTTGTATCACCTATCCAGTTCTATATTGTTTGATTGTGTTGTCATTTATGTCAAATACATTTATGGAAAATGTTTTCATGAGGCCATATGTTTCTCAATGAGATGTTGTTCAGGTGTTAAGCATAAATGTTGATTGGTTGTGTCAAGTTTGGTGAGTTGTCATGGTGTTTTGGCATGGTTCTAGCTTACATAGTCATGATATGAGTCTTATTAAGGTGATTGGTTGATGTCATGAGGGAAAAAATGGTTAGTATTATGTGTCATTGTTATCTATGGGTCTGTATGAGGTTAGTATGGTCAGTTCATGGTTGAGTCAGGTCATTCCAAGTTTGTTTCTAGTCATGAAGCATGCATAATGGTAAGAGAGTATGAGAAATGAAGATGATAATTCTTTTTGGTACATGGTATAAGAATGGTGATAGTATACATGGAATTTATGGTGATTTTTAGGTCAATATTTAGAGGTATGATGCATATTTGAGGTTCTTAGGAAGAAAACAATGAGAAACATATAGTTTAACACATTTAAGTCTTAATGGATGGAGATTTTGAGAGATATTTAGGATAAATGGCAAGTTTTAAAAGTTAAAGGATGTTTTATTAATGTTTCATGAAAATTTTTAGGTAAGTATGAATAATATTTTGCAAGATACATCAGTTTTGGCAAAAATAGGTAAGTTACAATGTGTTTTTCAAGTAAAAGTTGACTTTCAGATGTTTGTTGTGGACTGTATGTTTTTCATGGGACCCAAAGATTTTGGGGTATGTTTTTCCATGGAACTAAGAAGCTTTATAAAAAAAAATTATGTGGTTTAATCATCACATTTTTATGAACGATCATTAAGAAGGTAAAGTCGTTTGAAACCCTAACGAAACCCTAACTAGGAGAAGCTTGCAGAAGAAGAGGTATAGTGATATTGTTTTGATTGGTTTTTAAAATTTGGTGATTGGATGATGTATAATAATCCTATAGGTTTCTAGAAAGGTATGGTAGATCTGGTGGTGATGAGTGGACCCTGTTCAAATAGGTTTGTTTATGAAGAAGTTCAGTTTGGGACAAGTTTGTCCAAAGGAGTTGCAAATTAATTGGAAATTATGACGAGTATTTGAGTTTTTCTTGATGTCCATAATGGTTTTAGGACATGGTGATATAGTTAAATGGTAAATTGAGATTGATTTTTGTTGACTGGTTAAAGGGTAGTTTTAGACAGTTTTAGGCAGTTTACAAAGATGAAATTGGTTTAAGGCCTTCCAGTTAGGGCTGAAAAGATTTACAATGTGTTATGGAAATGCGATTTAGAGGGATTTCATGTTGTATAATTTTAGTTTCATGATGATTTTATTTGGTGTGGTTTTTAGGTCAATTTGTATCATATTTTCCCATGAGGATCAATGTTGTACCCTTGTACACATCGAATATGGGTTGCAATTCCAATGGAGATGAGAACACTTCATAATTATCAAGAGAAAGAATCGAAAGGAAAATAAAGTACAAAAAAGAGAGTGGAGTGTTTGACATGCTCATAAATTAGAATTGAAAGGGTATATATATGAGTGTTGTGTAACTCTTGTGCATGACACATGTACACAACCCTATGAACAAATCAACTATAACCTATTCTCACTAAGTGAGATGACTAACCAACTAGGTGGAAAACATGTCGAATGAAGAAAAATATAGTCACATACACCAACAACCCATCTTCATCGAAGCTGAGGTAGAGGTCATGGAAAGCCAGAAATGAAAGAGAACTCTCCTAGAAAACTAAGAAATATGTATCAATTGGGTCTGACTACTAAGTTTGATAAGGTACCCATGTAAAAATAACATCTTACTAGTAGAAGAAGAAGAGAATAATGGGTCCTGAAAACTAGGCCTGATGAGGTACCCATGTATAATAGATCTCAAGTAATGGAGGAAAAAACCCTAAGGGAAAACATCTAATAACAAGAGATAAATGACTCCCTAATCAACTTAAGACATATACGTCAAATGAATCCCAAAAACTAAAGGCCTAATAAGGTACTCATGTACAAAATGTAATATTTCTAGAAGAAGAGAAGAGAACTAGAAAGCTCAAAGAAAATGGCATGATACAAAAGACCTCACCCCAAGAAGAGACCTCAAGTGAAGATATTCACCTTAGTGAAGGGTTTGGTAACAATGTATGCAACCATATCAGATGTCTGAAAGTACTGTAAATTGATGATGTCATCATGAATCAAATCCTAAATTAAATGCATATGTATCTTGATGTGCTTTGTCCTCTCATGTTGAACTATATTTCAGAAAATTGAGATGGTGCTCATGTTTTCATAGTAGATGATAGTAGGCCATCGATAGTGAATACCAAACTCTGTCAAGATACCCTGTAACCAAATAGATTCTGTGGTAGTGTAAACTTCTCATCTGTATTCTTCCTTTGTAGAAGATATCACAACTATATTCTACTTCTTTCTAGACTAACTAATATGACCCAAACCAAGAGAAAAATTGTAGCCCGAGGATATTTTTGATGATGTAAATCATTGGCCTAATAAGAATCAATAAACCCATCCAATTCAATATCCACTCATCCATGATAGTGAATGCAATCAGTGTAAGCATCATGAACTTATTGAAGGATCCTATTAGCTTCTTTCCAATATAAATCATGTGGCTCCTACATGAATCTGGACATGATCCCAATGACATAAGATAGATATGGATGTGTGTAAGTAAGGTAAATCAATCTCCCCACCAACTTTCGGTATAGAGTACCACAAAATGAGAGAGTAAATAATTCCAAAACTAAGTTAGCCCTAGAAAGGAAAAGAGTAGAAGAATTATTACAACAAAACATATTAAAATGAACAAGAAAATCAAGAGAATACTTAGGATGTGAAATCATAATACACAAGTGAGATTGTAAAATCTGAATCTAAAGAAAGTAATGAGGCAATCCTAAGTTAGTCATGGAAAAATTATTGGATAAGGAAATATTCATAGAATCAATGATAGAGGGAGAACTTCCTGCGATAAAAAATTCATCGACATATAGAATAAGGATGCGTATGAAGTCATCTTGCCATAGAATGTAAACATTTTGGTTAGAGTGACAGTGAGTGAACTATGATGTAAGTAAAAATGAGTCCATCTTGGCATACCAAGTCCAAGGAGCTTGTTTAAAACCATACACAAAATTCTTTAACTTACAAACAAGGGAGGGATCATGGACATAACTCAGAGTTTGTTCCAAATAGATCTCTTCCTCTAGGTCCCCATGAAGGAGGGAACTCTTGAAGTCCATTTGATGGAATTTTCATCTATTAGCTACAATGATGGTGAGGGTTAGTAGAATAGAAGACATATTTGTAACCAGAGAAAATGTTTCTCTGTAATAAACCCTAACTACCTGGGAAAAACCCTTAGCTACTAGTCATGCTTTAAAATTTTTGGCATCTCCATCCACTCCATACTTTGTTTAGAACACCCCCTTACACCGAACACTTTTTCTTCATTTTGGAAGAGGGGTGAGATCCAAAGTATCATTCTTCATAGTGAGGAATACTCCTCATCCATGACAGAATCCTACTCAGGAATACCATAAGCCTCCCAGAAAGACTGAGGATTAGAAGTAGAGGTGAAGGAGTGAGCTTCAACAAATTCTAAGTGAGTATTCCTCTTATCTGAAGGATCTACCATACAATCTCCAGTACTCTAAAAAATTTTCCTAGCCCAATAAGGACCAGGAAGATTAGGATCAGAGTTAGAAGATTCTTCACTTGAGTGAGAAGAAACAAGGTTCCACTCAACCCTACCATCAGAATCAGAAAAAACTTAAGCATGAGGGCTAGGAGGTGAAGGAGGATTAAGAGAAAGAGGGGGATGCTCAACATCATCATCATATGAAGAGTTGGATTTAGAATCAGAGAGCATAAGAACCTCAGAAGGTAGAAGTCAAAGAGGACTCATCGAATTTCACAATTCTCTCGATATAAAACTCATTAGTAGTAGCGTTCAACAATCAATATCCCTTCATGCAATTAAGATGCTTGAAAAAGATACAAGGTTTGGATTGTGGTTCTAAAGCCTTGCATTTATTCTTGGGAATTTGAGAAAGAGCCTTGGATATAAAGACTTGAAAGTGCTCAACATCAGGATCGCGTCCAAACTAGGTTTCAAAGGGTGACATCCCTCTTACTGCCTTATGTGGAACATGATTCTCAATGTAATGAAAAAATTTCATTTCTTCAAGCCAATGAAGCAAAGGAAGGGACTTTGAGTGAACCATATAAGTGGCCATCTCCTTAAGCATTTATCTCCTTCTTTCTGCAAATCCATTTTGCGAAGGGCTATAAGCATCTGTATGCTACAAAGTAATCCCTTCAGAAGTATTGAAATCCTCGAACCTATTACTCATATACTCACCTCAAATTTTAGTTCGAATAAAATTGATAGACCATTCCACTTGTTTCTTAGCAAGAGCCTTAAAGTCATAGAAATGTTCAAAGAATTTAGACTCAAGCATTAAGAAAATATAACCAAGTATATCGTGAATAGTCATAAATGAAGGTGAGTATATAAATAGCTATAGTAAATGAAGAAGATGGAAATGGGCCAGAGATGTCACTATAAATAGGATCCAAAATATGAGTAGCTCTCTAGACTTTTCCTTTGTCAAAATTCTTTTTAGGGGGCTTCCCAATGGCATAAATCTCATAAAGACCCTTAGAAAATATGACGCTGTGTAACCCGTTGACCATTTCATTTTGGCTCAATTGTTCAAGGTAAAGAAAATTTAGATTCCCGAAATTCTCATGCCATAAATTAATAACCTCATCTGCATGATTGAGCAAGGCAGTGGGCATCAAATCAAAAGTAATGTGGTAAAAGGTATAAAACCATGAACAGTGATCTATCTTTCCCTTAACCACTATAGTGTCATTGTAAAGATCATGAATAACCACCAAGTTATAACCAAATTCCACTTGTATTCCTTCACCAAGATGAGTGATTTAGTAAAACGATAGAAGATTGGTAGAGAGATCAGGAACACTCAACACTTAGTTAAATTTTCCCCCATCTATCTCTACTAATCCACTACCGGAAACTGACACTTTCATATCATCACCCAACGTGATTTGGGACATACCACAAGGTTTGATGTTGGAGAACTCAACATGTGGTGCGAGGCACCTGAATCTATAATCCACATCAATGAAGGAGAAATTGGAGCTACAAGGGCCTTTCCTTTCTTCTTATCAGATTTAGACTCTCTTATAGTGGAAGACTCATCTTTCGGAGCATTTTTTTTGAGACTTAGGAACACCTATATGATTTTTCTCAAGTAAATGAGTAAGGTGATCAATCTATTTTCTCATAAATTGATGCTCTTCATGAACAATATTCTTCCAATAAGAACACTTAAACTTTTCTTTCTTTTCTTTGGGCTCAAAACTCTAAGCATTTGTGTTAGGTTTGGGTTTGGCCTGGTTTCCTTCTTAAACTAGTTCTTTTTCTCTTTCTTATTTTTATTCTTCTTTCCCTTACCAGTACTTGATACAAGGGCATGTGACTTGGAATTGATAGACCCCATTTGAATGAGTTTGTCCTATTATCGAATGAGTGATGAAAAAATTTCAAAGGAGGGCATATTACAAGCACTACCCAGAGCGAATTTCATAGTGTGAAAAGTTGATTCAAAGATAGAGTATTCTAGGCCTAACTTAGAGAGAACCAAAATTATCAACTGGGAATATTTATTCTACACTTTACATTATTTTAACAATAATCTAGTGTGGATGAACTTTGAGAAGAATTCCTGTAGGTTTTCAAAGTCATTAGGATTTAGTATCAATAGTTCATTTTCCAACTCATGTGCTCTCATGTCATCTTGTTTTCCAAACACATTATCTAAAATTTTCCACGTAGATTTAGGTGTTTCAAATGACTCAATGTGGAAGAGAAAGTCAGGATAAACATACATGCAAATTAGACCTAAGGTTTCGTCACTATGGTTCAACCACTTAGATTTTTTAGGCTCATCATCAGGTTCAGTCTCAACTCCCATGGTGATATGAAATAACCATTTACCCCTTAGTTTTATTATCATTTTCAATCTCAATTTGAAGAATTTGAACAATGTAAGAAAAGGAATTGAAAGTGCATCAATAGTGTAGATATAAAAAGAAGGAATGCAAAAAAGAAAAACAAGCAACACAACCACCCAGGACAATATTATGACCTCCTGCTTTTGGCACTTTATAGTTTAGTGCGTTGGATACAATCTGGTGTCAGTGTGCATCATAAAAAAATTGGTCACTCACCTTGTAATCAATGTAATAACAAGAAAAAGAGGATACCACAATCAGGTTTCGTGGAACATAGAAAATCAACATCGTAAACAAGCACAACAAGAGGAAAAACAAGGAAAGGGCAGAAATCAAATCTTGTTGTGAGAAAAATAATCTCATGCCGTAGCCAAAACCCCCTTGCTGCAAGACTGTAACGGGTGCTCTCACTAGTCTGAAAGAAATAATAAGGGTGATTACAAGGCACAAAATGGACTCAAGATGAGTCCTAGGGACCTCCAAGATGCTGAAAATGCTCCCAAAAGGCAAAAATGGGCTAAGAATGTCATTGCACACTCTAGTACATGATTAGTAAAAACATTGCCAATAACACTAAAAATTACCCTTTTGAAATGTCCAATTTGGCTATTTTGAGAGTTTAAAGGACTTTTAAAAGATAATAAATGTTAAAAAAAAAAATTTAGTTCAACCAAATGAAGGATTGAGAGAGCTTAATTTTTAATTAAATACTTAATCTAAAAAAAACTTTTAATGAAAAAATACAATTAAATTTCAAATTTTAATTAAAATTTAATTATATGAGAAGAGCACCTTTAAAAAAAATTAAATAGATCTAAATTACATTAAACCGAATTAATAATAAAAGGCCTAATATAAATTAAAACACGCCTATTATGTTAAAAAACACTTTAATTTAAAAGTTTCACGTAGGTTTACAAAAAAACCTTACCTCTTAATAAAGCTCACCTTAATTTAAAAAACCTTACTTTAATATTTAAAGCTCACTTTATTAATGTTTGAAAGGCCATATATTACCTTTTTGAAGAATCCACTTTATTAATTTTGAAAATTCACCATGTAAATATCAAAAAATGGCTTCCCAATATAAATGACCAAAATATCTCTAACCATATTGGATTGTTCCATGGGGATGAATGTTGGCACTTCATACACATAAAAGACGGGTTGCACTTCCAATGGATATGAGAACACTTTTTAATTAGTAAGAGAAAAAATCAAAAGGATAATTAAATACATAAAAGACAACAAAGTGTCTGACATGCTCATAAATCAGAATGAAAGGGTACATATAACTCCTGTGCATGACACATGTACAAAACCATATGACCTATTCAAATATGACCAAATCAACTATGACCAATTCTCATTAAGTGATATGAATAACCAACTAGGTGGATAAGATGTCTAATGATGACACATCTAGTCATATACACCAAAAATTTGTCAGCAAGAAGGTTTCTTACTTTTTAGGACAAGACTGATTTTTCTGAAAGAATGAGTTGATTGGAGAATGAGATGGATGAGTTGATTCTTTCCACCACCTAGAAAGTGAATAGGGGTAAATTTTTCATCTAGTGAAGGAATTTATAGGTCTTGAAAGTATCAGAAAGGGTACAAACTAGTTGATTTTGCAAAATTGGTTTTTGGGAAACTTGTTTTGGTGAATACAAAAGTAGCTGTGGTTAGAGTATATGAATATTTTATGATGTATAATTTTATTATATGTGTTATACATGTTATGCAATTTACATATAGTTGTAACATTCCATAGTTGAGATCATATTGGGTAGTCTTGAGGCCCAAAGGTAAAACCATGGTGCTGGAAACGACTATTTTGTGAAGGATATGAGTGAATGGGACCATTTATTAATTTTGTTGATTGGTTAAAGTAAATTTATGACCATGGTTGGTGCTTATATGTCATATTACTCATGGTTTTTGAATTTGGAAGATTGAATAAGCATGTGTTTGGTATGATTGTATTTTTCTCATTCTAATGGTAGGGTTTTGAGGCTTGTTGGTGTATAATAAGTGGTTTTTGGAATGAACGACCCATATGGGTCATATTTCACCATTGTAATAAGTTTATTTGAACATTGTAATGTTTTATGGGTTGAAAATATCATGAAATAATGACCTCCTTTGGGTTATAGAGAAGAAATGCATATAAAAGTGAAGTTTGAGCTCATTTTGTGGGCTAGTCTTGTGAGAGGAAAAAGTGGGACATGCCTAAGTATGTGAAGGAGATTATAATGAATTATTTTAGATCTGATGATGTGTATGAAATGTTAAATATTAATTGAGGGCATCTGTGCAAGGGTTTAGAGACAATACAAGTTGAGAAATAAGAAAATAAAGTAAGCTAGAGGAATGAGGGTTTGAAGAAAGAGTTGTGAGCTGAATTAGAGATATCCATCAATTGTGATAGCAAAAAAAATTAGATATCATCTTCATCATGTGACTTACTTGGTGATTTTTTATCTTAGGGGATTGTAGCCTCCTTATGGAGTGGGCGCTTCACTAAATTAGGGGTTGGTTCTCCTTATAGTGCTATACTAAACTAGGGGTTGGTGCTTCTTATGGGGTTAGTGCCTCACTAAATATGAAACTTGAATAACTAAATTTTATGTTTTAGTGTTTTTTCTTCCCCTTGATGGTTTCCCACATAATTTTTGTGTTCATGTTTACTTTCTTGTTCTTTCTCATGTGTATGGTTGATTCAATGCTTAAGTAAACACACATATGGTTGATTGTTAATTTGAATGGTGGTATGAGTTTTAGTGTATGATAAGTGGAAATGAAATAATGTTTTAGTGGAATGATTCACCCCCCATCAGCCTCTTGTGCTTCTAAAAATTTGTATCAGAGAGGGTCCTTGAGAAGAAAGTTTCACCACTTGAAGGAAATCCTACTGAAGCACAGGTATGTCAAATGGTTAGGTTTATTGAAGAGAATCCATTGGTTAGATTGAGAGATTTTTTGAAACCCTTAGGGTTTAACATATGAAATTCCATCTGCGAAGTTTGTTCCCCCTCTCCAACAGGTATAGCTAATAATAAATTTCATGAATAAGAAAAAGAAGGTAACTATGTTGATTGTGATACAAGATGTTATAATGGCAAGGATGAATAACGAGGATCTGATTTTGAAAGTGTTCATGAAGTTTGTAGCCATAAATTGGATAATTGAGATGTTGATGATCTAAAGGTAGAGTTTGAGAGTGTTTTAGAACTTATAATGAATGAATTGGTATGTCATGAAACTGTAATCATGGTAATGAGCTATAAAGAGACCCAAGACTGTTTTAAGGAATGGTTGTCTATTCATGAAAATAAAATTAGCTTGTTTGAGGCAAGATTAAGGATGTTTGTAGTATTTAAAGTCAAGAAATATTTTTCAATTTTAAGTAAGGATCTAGTTGGTGATTCATCATTCCATCTAGAAAGGATTGTTTACACATTCATTGAATACTCTTTCCTATTTAGGAAAAGAGATCATAGGTCAGTTGATAAGTAGAGAGAGATGATGCATGTTGAAGATTCTATTGATTCCAACATAAGTGTCTATGAGGTAGAATATCATAATTTTACCAATTATACTCCATCTCTTGTCAGAAAGGGTATAAACTAGTTGATTTTACAAAATTGGTTATTTGGTCCCTCGACAAATAAGCACCCTTCATCACATTCACCTAGCCATGAACCATTTCACCCCACAAATATTAATTTAGTTAATGTAATTAAATTAATGCATTATCCTCACTATATTTATTATTTAAATATCTTATTTTAAATAATATCCACACATATAGTTCACTTAGACACCTCACCAAGCCAACTCAACCTAAGACTTGTTCTTAGTAAGTTGCCATAACTAACTGAGTCTTACCCAAACCCTAAAAATCAATGCCTACATTCCCTCTAACCACATTCTCACATGCTCACAAGAATCTCCCAGTCTAATTCGCATAGGTTAATGACATGAGATCTGAGGAAATCAAGAGGATCTCCTAATAGTTTAGTAAACATAAGAAATCTCACCTTACTCGACACCGGTTAACCCCTAACCGTCTACCGGTTAAGCTGGAACCACCGTCGATTACCCTTTTAACCCCCAAAACAACCTTATTCTCAAGCTTGGAAGTTTAAGATTTGGAAGCAAAGAGGTTGGTGAGCGTTATCACATTCCAAAGAGACATAAGACATATTCAGAGAGCGAATTTCAGCGAGACCACACATGCAAGGAAGGAGAGCAAACATCTTCTTCTAGTACAACCATCCAACAGCTCACCCCAGTGATAATCTAATCTAACCAAGCAAAGAGGAGTTCACATGCAGCCCATATAGAATCTTTCCTATCAGTTGGTGATCATCTTACAGCCTTCGAGCCCCTCATCAGCACCTCCATCCCTCACACACAGGTGTCCATGACCATGAATACAAGTAATTATAATGTCATACTTCTCTGGTTTATTTCATTTTGTCATTATTTTATCATCTATTGCTTACCTAGCCACTTATTGACCTTCTCCAACATTTCCACCTCCATATACCCATTAAAGCATCGCAAAACCTCACCTTAACCTACCCAATACCTCATCCTCGACCAATGAAATTCCTTTGTACAATCACAAAGGAGACCTAAAACTTGTTCTATGACATTTCTAGTATTTCCACAGTAACCGGCGCCGGTCACACCTGACCGCCATTGGTTACCCCTGACTGACATTGGTGTCTATATTTTCTAACACAACCCAGAACAAATGACCTACCCACTTAATTTTATCATCACCCTCATCCACCTCTGATGATACTACTTGAGACCTCATGTTAAACCTACACAGACCCAGAACCAATCATTTGACCTTCGGATTCTATTATAGCTTAGCTTGTTAGATCAGATCTATTTCTTATTGTGTTTTAAGTGAGATACCTAAATCATTTCAAATTACAATAGGATTTACTTTCATTTACAACATTAAATTGTTGAAAACAATGGACTAACAATCCATCTAGGAAGTATCACACTTCCCGGATCTAGCATACGCTATGAAGTTCACTACCCATATTGTTTAATTCTTTCTGGTGGTCTTGCTTTGCATTACAGGTAGTTCCTCCTAGCCAAAAGGAAGCTCTCACAATCAGCTATGGATTCAGAAGTCATACGCACACAACAACCCATCAACCAACATTTGAACAGGTATTCCTCCTACACCCGTTACCCTATTTGTTTCATCAACACTTCAAAGAAACAATTCTAAGAAAAAGGTGAAACATTTTAACATTGCCCAGTGGGACCCATCTGGGGTTCCTTACATTTCATTTATTCCTAGGAAAATTTTCCTGTTTAATTTCCCTTTGAAAAGTGTGCACATAATTTTAGATTCCTTTAAGTCCACCTGTTCTTTCTATTTTCTCTAAAGGAAACCTGCTAATCTTTTGGTGTAATTAAAAAGAACCATTACTTCATGTTTTTTGCATTGCAGTGAAAGAGCATCCCTCTTCCTCTTCATAATTTTTGATGTCATCCAACTTCACACTATCGTGATTTGGGCTTAAAAATAAGTGCATTGCATTCTGATTTATCGCATTAGCTCACTTCTAAATTGCAGGGCAATCTATATGCTGGAAGTCATGACCAACTGATGGTTGACAAACTTGAACTTGATCATAGAAATTTAGCACTTAATCTTTTCTCTCTCTCCCTGAGTCTTACCAAACCTCACAAAAATATCAAAATACAAACATTATTAAACAACATCTTACCTGGAAGAAGTTATAGGTGATCACATGATCATGTTATAGTGGGTGACCCAGCTTGCTACTCTGTCGAGGAATACTTCATAGTGAATGCCCACCCCCACCATAACATACCTGAAACCTCACCTTTTAGATCTCCTTCTTTGTATGAAGTAGTCCTCACCAAAAAAATCTATTTCACGAGTTGTTGTGTCAGTCCTTAAATAGCATAAGCTAAATGGACATTAGTAGAAAAGGAACTCCTAGGATATATGGATTTTTTTAGTGTTTATTATATGGCTTACATCATTGAGGTGAGTGTCAAATTCATCATTTTTTTTGTTCATCCTTGCATGCTCCTCATCACAAATGTGTATTCTTAGATTCACCTGAGTGTGCGTGGGCCATATTCATCATTTCTCAGATGGATTCTGGGTCTAATTCTACATCAGTGTTTTAATTCACAACCAGGAGTCTTTCATCATTGTTTTAATTTCATAGTAACCGGTGACATCAAGTTCCCATGGGGATAGTCACCCTCTTACATCGGTTGATACCCAACCTTAGACGTCGGTTCCAGGTACTTTTACTAACCTACTCAAAAGGACATTTATTCATCTTCATAAATTCCTTCTTACAGTTTTCACAGTCTCTGTCAGTATGTTTTATTCCCATTGACATTGTAAACTTCATTAGATTTTGAATACCTGTCGGATCCTCACCTTATGCCTTTAGTTTTTCACTCACTGTCCATTTTCTACCCCAGTGACTGGGATACAGCGGTTACCCCTAAACCGGCGTTGGTTTTCCCTCAATCTGGCATCAGTTAGCCTGTTTCATGTTCTGAAACCCACCAACATTGTGGTACTTAATGGCACTTTTTAGTCATCAACACCTGTTCTTGCTATTTTCTTGTGTCATTTACAGAGAAGCAGCCCTACCCTAATTAGTACTGGTTCACATGGTGCTGACCCAAAGATCAAGAAAGTGAACTCATATTTCACTCTCAGTTGTTTAACCACTCCCACTGTAGTCCTTCACCACCTTCGATTTTATCACCAGCCATGGATCCCATCCAGCCTTATTTATCACTTTGACCGGAGATGAGGAGTGTCACTACAAAGTCCTTGATCAGAAACCTTCCGCTTTATTAGTTTTATCCTTTCCCACTTCATCCACTCAGGGACCACCATCGGGTCAGTTGCATATATTAGTGAGGCCCGTATCTATCCCCCTTTGACTCTCAAATTCACCCACTCCTAGAATCAGCCCCATCTGGCTCTAATTACCCACATATACCTTACCCCCAAGGAGATTTTCGATGAGCTAGGTCCTAAACCCGCTACTAATGATAGCATTTGTTGGAAACTCCTTAGAGCATTGGAGACATCTTGGACCATATGGCCTTTGACAACTACCTTGGTATAACAACCTCATCCACCCCTAATGTATCATACATTCAGTAGATATGTATTACCCACCTCCAAGTTTGTAGGTGACCTCTACCCCAGTGGTTTAAACATATGTGGTTGTATTTCCATTCCATAATCATTAGCTTGATGGATTGCCACTAGGGGGTACCAAGACCCTTCCACCTCATATACATACTATCAGGCTTGATGGGAAATCCATGTTTCATCTGATTATTCACTCAAGGTTTAAGTTGTACCCCCTATGGAACTGACCTTCTTCTGGACCACCCTACATGGCAGCCCATACAATGGAGTGCCACCCCATTATATGCCTAAAACCAACCCTCTCATGAATACAGGAGGCATCCAATGCATCACAGCACCCACCAATGACCTAATCAAATTGATGTATGGAAAAGATGGTAGGATTGTGAAGAAATTGCATCATGTTTACTATGATCCAGCAACACTCTCACCTATGATGATATTTTCAACTCTGTAGCCCATTTGGACCCATCCATTCCTATCTCCTCCCATACCTCTGTGCATTTTGAAATGCCTAAATTCAATCATTTCAATAGCAAAGAAACCCACATGTTGTTAACTCCTTATAGGGTCATTCAAATTCCCTTGTGGACCAGATAGTTCTCTGCAGTCACCATGATTGAAGTGGGCATGTTTGAGACCTTGTCAAATGAAATCTCGCTAGTCCTAAAGGTATTGGTTCACGGTATACAAGCCTTGGTTACACTTGCACTCTATGATTCTTGTAAAGAATTTAGGTTGGATCTCAAGCCTTCCTAGATATTTGGAGCCCTATCAATGAGGGTCATTAAGAAGGTATCCATGGTAGCATGGTATTTAAGACTCCACACGTCTTGTATGGGAAAACAAAATCAAATAGGTTCTTGATAACCCATTGGTGAGCTTTGACAAGAATATTGAAGGTATGCACTTCTGTAAGCCTGACCATGGTCTGGGATCATCATAGTTCTTAGAATACATGGTGGCTTGTTATAAAGTCGTATATCTCCCCTATCACCCTTGCAGTTCCAAACCTTGTAAAAATTTGCTGAGGCATTCACTACTCTCATGAATACTTAGAGATACATTGTTGCATCGAAGAAGTTGTAATCTTCATTGGTACTTGACAAAGAAGAATATGGGCATTCAATTCAAAGTATCTAGTTGTTCTTCTTCAAAACCACAAAACAATTATTCAAAAGCTAAAATGAAAGGGC
Organism: Taxus chinensis; assembly: GCA_019776745.2. Lineage (NCBI taxonomy): Eukaryota > Viridiplantae > Streptophyta > Pinopsida > Cupressales > Taxaceae > Taxus > Taxus chinensis. The sequence continues at coordinate 322,101,116 of CM034155.1, read as the reverse complement.
ACCATTTCAACAGTAGTGTTTTTGAAAGTCGGCCCATCTCATCCATTTGAAATCAGAGTTACCTTCTTAACCAATGTATCACAGGAAATTAGGTTCTAGGAGAATTGGATTCAAACAAGAGCATTGTGCCTCTTTAAATATAATTCCCAATTGATAACCTTACTTAGAAATTCAGTTTTAGAAACAACTTAGATCACAAATCTAAGCCATCACCCTTCCAAAATAAAACCAAATACTAGTATTGATCCTTCTCACCTGCATAAGCTCACATGGTTTAAAGAAAATGATTGTCTTAACTATCATCAATTATAAGGGTCACAGATGATGATATTTTATATAACTTTAAGAATATTATCTAAGAAATTCATTAAGATACATGAGATTATATCTTGGATAATCCCAATAGGCACTCAATAATCATAATTCTTCAGAATCTTCAATTAAAGTATGTTCCCAAATCACATGCCCCATCATCTAATAAACTGGTGAAACATCTTGATCATGATACCCATATAGGCAAGTGTTCATATCTATTAATTTATATGATAATACCTTTGTATGCATCTTAATTTCCTAAAACACATTCCCTATCTATTTGAGATAGATTAGCTTGCACCAATAATTCCTTCATAGCACAAAGTCGGAAATCTCAAATTCATGAAATATTAGAATGCTCCTCGGTGGAACCCACAGAGGAACACCTTTTATCTTTCCTCCACCCATGGAGGAGTCCACCATATCTCGAATAAATTGACCCCATCTGACCCCTCAACCTAATGAACAACCCACCATAGCATTACCTTCTACCCACATGATTACCTGGCTTCTTCACCCTGCAAGGAAGTGCCTATCCCTCAACTTATAGAGGAGCTCCAGCCTCACCTCCAGCCTATGAGGAGGTCCCAATTGAGATAGTTTGCCTCTCAGGTAAGCAACCTCTTCATCTGGCTTTCCTACGGATCCAATATTGACCTAACCTTGCTCTCTTCTTTCCCACAGATCTCTAAAGCCAACCAATTCCTCATCTCTAAGACAGTACCTTACGGATTTCCCATTATGTGTCCTCACCAATCCCTCCCCCTATCAAATGTGTCATTACGGCCAACATTTGGCAGACCACTTAGATTATGTTGACAATAATTTACTTTGGGGGCACTCTTACTCCCTAAAGTCTCAACTCAGATGCAGAATCTCTCGCTGATAAAGCCACTATCTATCCAAAATGGATATTTCCTTGACCAATCAAACCAATCCATGAGCCCATGGCTACTTGCAGCTACCCCTTCCTTAAAAATGGTCAAGTAAACCACACCCTTACCCATAAAAGGTTGGACCTCTTCTTTAACCCATATACAAAATTTGAATATGAACCTTAAGAACTTATATCTTTAGGGGTCAATGTCCAGACCCACTAGCACATTAAGATCCATGTTAATCCTGAGTGTCCAAAATTTAACCCTATCCTAATACTTTAGAAACATGTGCGGAAAAAAATTTACTAATGTTTCTATTGTGAATGCAAAAATTTAGGATGTGTATGGGGATAATTCAAGTCAAACCTCATGGGGTGAGATAACAGAATCACCATATGTGTAGGTAATTCTATTAGCAATACCATATGCAGTTGGTAAACTAAGACTCAGTGAAACAAATGGAACATTTCAGAATTAGAACCAATCTCATAGATTTAACTAAGTTAATGTATATACAACAGAATACTTCCTTCATTAATTTATTTTGAAGTGTACCCAAATTTGTTATACAATTAATTACACCCACACGTGAAATCTGAGCTAGTACCTACCAATTCATTTGAATAGGGCATAGGGAATTGAATTACTGTAACAATACACTTCACATGTAGGTCACACAAAGTAATGAACATGCGTATCTTTTAGAAATGTATTACCCCTAAAATTTGGGTAACTCACTTTCCTGGATATGGGAAGACCCTTTACATTTTCCTAAGAAGGTGTAACCCAAAAATAAAACTCCACTAGGTAGTGACTTACAATTTACTGTACCCCTAGCCAAACAAACACGACCAATATCATATTGATGGACTCAACCCATTCCCAGCTCTTCCACCTCAACACAACCACACCTACACCCTATTGGTTGGATATTTTTCTATGAGATTCTAACCATGGGATTAGAATCACCTCTCAAATAATAGGGGTTTCCTATTTATTCAGCTAACATCAAAACACAACAAAAATAATGATGTGACAATTTTAACATTAGAACAATTGTGGGTTGGGATAGCATCCACTAAATCCATTCCATGCTAGGTCAAGTATTCCCTACTTCGGAAATAGAATGGATCTAGAGGTACATAGACATACTCATGGGAGCAATATGTTTCACTTACAGAATGGAGTGTACAAAATCTATACAAGTTAGATCCTAATTTAATGTTAAAACAATTAGAGTTGACCCTGAACACTAATAATGTCCTGTTTCACTAGGAAAACTGTCGTTCCTATTAGAAACAGATAAGGTTATGGGTTAGGAGGAATACCTGTGGAATGTTGAGATGGTGTGTGCGTACCGTAGAGAAAGATCAGAGCTGACTGCGAAGAACTCCTTTTTGTCTTGGAAGGACTACTATGCAAATAAGAACACAAGACCACAAGATTTTGATTAGACAATAAATGAGGAAACTGCCTTGGGCCCAATGAAATATAAAACTTCCTTTCGAAGGTGGTCAATTTCCCATGCTAATATGAATTAACACAAAAGACTGTAAAATATCAATTAAATTGTTTCATTAAACTGGGTAGGGGAAAGGCTGGTTTTCTGGTTTTGATCAGAGGAACCGATGGCGGTTACTGATAACCGATGCCGGTTACTGATAACCGATACTAATAACCAATACGGTGGGTTCTAGGATCTTCTTAGGTAGCTATGGTGTTTTGTAAGGCTGGTTTATGGATGATATTAGGAAATGAGATGATTAGGGGTAAAAGAATAACAGTTGGATGCAATGGCACGTTGGGTAGTAGATTCAGAAACGGATTTAGGAGGACTGAGATTCAAGAAGCAGAAGAAATGTTTATAACAGAGGACATGCAAGATGTGACTTACTGGTTTTGACCAAGATGCAAGTTGATCTCCTCTGGTTGTAAACACTTCTGGTTTCTTCACTCGTCTCTGCTCTGTCAAGTGAAGATCTGGACTCTGTTCCTCGCTCTCAATGCTCTCTATTGATCCAGAAATCCTTCGACTGATCTCCAAAATGAAATTCCAATCCGTTGTTTTGGTTTGGGGAGCCCATTTACAGGGAACCGATGGCGGTTGCGTAACCGACGGCGGTCGAGTAGGAACCGGCATCGGTAAGGAAAAAGTAGGCTATTTTTAGTAAAATAGCCCACCTTCCCTGCTTTTCTCCCGAGAGATCAGTTGCGGGCTTGGTCAAGTGGCTAGAAGGTCAGCTTTGGGTGCGAGTAAGGAGGCATTAGTTATGGATGTGAGTCTAGACCAAGTCATGGGTCTTAATTAGGTTAGTTTAGGGTTAGGGCTAGGTCATGATGAGGTGGCAAAGTGAGGTGGCGGGTAAGGTGATGTGGATTTATCAATTATAAGGTAATTAATAAATAATTGTGTAAGGTTTAGGTGATGAGGTTAGATTGCGAGATGAGATGCGGGTCACAAGGGGTCGTAAGACACAAATTTGGTGTCTACATTAGCCCCTTATTGTCATGTAGCTTGTTCTGTAAAGCTGCGCGGATAATAATATGAAGTGGTTTCTCATGTTAAGGATATAGGTAATCCCCCTCAAATCTATCACAGATTGAGTGAACGGGAAATCAGGGATAGGGTTGATAAAGGGTACATGTTGTAGAGAGGATGGTAAGGTGGTGGGGTAGGTCCAAGGAAGCAGACGCATGTTGAAATGCAATAGTATGATGAGGGTACATGATTTGACGAGCAAACCAGCAGTGCAGTAGGCAAAGGTCGATAGTTTATCCAAACAAGGGTGATATAATCCTGGTATCCAAGGCATAGGAAGTAGCCCCAGGGTATATAACAGGTAAGGTACAGGAACGTTTAGGCATGTTCGGCAGTACCAAAAGGTTGGTTTGGTTGAGATAAACGTCACGGTCTAGGTCTAGGCAAAGTTGGTCGACAGATCAAGTCAAGGACCCTAATTATGCTAAAACAGGAACAGGTGAGCTCGATTGAACAAAAAAAACTACATGATGGGTGGATAAAAGTGTATGGTGTTGATTTTGGGTAAGGTATGGAAGTGGTACGGCCGTGGGTCGGGCCAAGTTGTTGGGTTGCGGGCCTTGGGTCGGGCCAGAAGGGTAAAGGGAGGCCTTGGGTCGGGCCAAATAGTGAGGGTTGAGGCCTTGGGTCGGGCCAATTGGTAGGTTGAGGCCTTGGGTCGGGCCAAATTGGTAGGGTGAGGCCTTGGGTCGGGCCAAATAGGTAGGTTGAGGCCTTGGGTCGGGCCGAATAGGTTAGGTTGAGGCCTTAGGTCGGGCCAAATAGGTAGGTTTGAGGCCTTAGGTCGGGCCGAATAGGTAGGTTGAGGCCTTGGGTCGGGCCGAATAGTGAGGTGAGGCCTTGGGTCAGGCCGAATGGTAGGTTGAGGCCTTAGGTCGGGCCGAATAGGTAGGGTTGAGGCCTTGGGTCGGGCCAAATAGGTAGGGCGAGGCCTTAGGTCGGGCCAAATAGGTAGGGCGAGGCCTTGGGTCGGGCCAATATAGGTAGGTTGAGGCCTTGGGTCGGGCCTTGGGTTGGGCCGAATAGGTAGGTTGAGGCCTTGGGTCGGGCCGAATAGGTAGGTTGAGGCCTTAGGTCGGGCCGAATAGGTAGGTTAAGGCCTTAGATCGGGCCGCATAGGTAGGTTGAGGCCTTGGGTCAGGCTGGACAAGTGAACAAATGGTGTTCAGCAAAGGTGGATATAGGCGATATTGGTGAAAAAGAGGCAGGGAGTAAATAAGGGCAAAAAATAAAATTGGGGGAAAGTTGGGTAGAGAACCGATGTCGATTCTGCCTGACCGATATCGGTTAAGGGACCGATACCGGTTCCTTAGGGCAAAATGAAACCGATATCGGTGAAAGGCGAAAAACCTATAAAAAGAAAAATACGGCTTGTCATTGTCACTTTTGTTATTTGCAAACCAAATCGACTTGTCTGACGTGGAGAGTTGGGATTAGAGGCTTGATTGAGTGAGGTGGAGCTATTGTATTGGCGGAGAGAGTTGATAGTGGGCCCGATTAAGGAGGAGGCAGCAGTTGATTGGCCGGGGACCCAGCAGATCAGGATTGGAGCCATGGCACAGGCAGGAGGAGCTGGAGGGGCTGGACCAGCTGGACCGCCACCACCCATCCCACCACGACGACGTGTCGTCGTTCGGGTAGATTCGAAACTCTTTAATTTGGTGATTTGGTTGTATTATGCTAAATTGGGGGTTTGGGTAGGAATTAACCTTTTTTAGGAAATAATGAGAAAATGGAAATGATTTGAAAAAGGGAGAGGGTAGATAGGCTAGATAGGCTAAGGTGGGTAGGTGGGTAAGTTTTTAGGGTATTTGGGTGGGTAGATGGGTAGAAATAGGTAAAAAAATGGGTTTTTGGGGGCCGCGCGGGGGTTCGGCTCCGGGAGAAGACAGTGACCGATGTCGGTCACTAAGCGACCGGCATCGGTCGCACAATTTTAGGGAAAGGGAGACTTGTTGGTGACCGGCATCGGTCATGTATCGGCCGGCGTCGGTTGCTTTGGGTTGTGTGGGTTGTGTGGGGTTGGGTTGGTTGTTTTGGGTTTTTGGGTTGGGTTGGGGGTGGGTGTGGGTTGGGGGTGGAGAAGGGTTGGGTGTGGGGTTAGGTTTTGGGTTGGGTTTGGGTTGTGGGTGGGTGTGGGTTGGGGGTGGGTTGGGTTGCGGGTGGTGTGGGGTTGGGTTAGGGTGGAGTTGGGTTGTGGGTGGGTTTGGGTTGGAGAGTGGGAGAAGGGCTTGGTGTTGCGGGTTGGGTTTGAGAAGGGTTTGGTTAGGGGTGGGTTTGAGAAGGGTTTGGTGTGGGGTTGGGTTTTGGGTTTTTTGGGGTGTTTTTGTTGGGTTTGGTGTGGGATGGTTTTGGGTTTTTAGGGTGGTAGGTTGCTAGAGGGGGGTGGTAGAGAGTCAGGGTATGGTCGGGGGGATAAAAAAGGGTGTTTAGATGATAAAGTAGATGTTGTAATAAAGAGTAGGTCTAAGGATGTGGGTTGGTTTTGCAGGCACGTCAGCAGTTGACGATGCGGGATAGGATGCCCCCGCTGTTGGTGCGGATGAGGCCACACGTATCTGCGGCTCATTGGGCCATCATGCGCGAGGTGGGACTCGGTGGAGTCCAGAGGTACAGAGTGATAGAGAGAGATCACAGCCTGATGGTCGCCCTCATCGAGAGATGGGATCCGGCAACCAATGTGTTCCATCTCCTGACTAGGGAGATGACCGTCACATTGGAGGATGTGTATCGTATCCTTCGGTTACCTATCGAGGGAGAGGCAGTCTTCCAGGTAGATTCAGAGACTGCCATGGACAGCATACTGCAGGTTTTTGGGGATGCAGCCGCGCTACTGACCTACCATAGCGCGAGTATCGGGTACGGTGACATGTACCGTGCGCATCGACACGAGACACGACTGGTTGTGTTGATGATGGTTGGGATCACCTGCTTCGCCCTCCCAGACTCAGAGGGAGGCCGCTTCCCATGAGCATTGATGGGGGTGCTGCTGGAGATGGTGGAGGAGCACACCTGTTACGCCTGGGCACCAGTATATCTGGTGCAATTATACAGGGAGCTATGGGGCTATCGCCGGAGGAGGCGATTTGGTATTTGTTCTACATTTTTGTTGCATTGTTGGGCATACGAGCACATCGTATGCATCAGGCCAGTAGGGTTACCCCAGCAGCCAGGGCCACAGGTCATATACCGATATGGCTTTCAGAGGTGGTTGGGGGTCGTGGGCCAGCCACGAGCAGTTATGGCAGGTCGGGATGTGGCATACTATAGACATTTGCTAGAGGGCCTTACAGCAGTAGACATTGTATGGAGACCCTACAGAGGTCACCATCCTGGCAGAGGAGCCCGCTTACAGTTGTGCCTAATCCAGTACACATTCTGGATAGCAGGACGGAGGCCAGGAGAGTACGAGTGGATACCCCTAGAGAGGGTACGTAGGTAGATGGGGCTGCGACAGGACGAGCCACCTCCCATTCCTCAGTACAGGAGAGATGAGGTAGAGGCCCCACTACCTGCACCACAGCCTTTGGATCCAGATTGGGTAGCAGAGAGGCCAGCAGGTGAGGGTGTAGATGATGCTGGGTGCACGGGAGCATACAGGGTGTGGTGGGCTGGGCAGAGAGCAGCCAGGATAGTACCGCCTGCACAGCCAGACTTGGCTGCAGTGATAGGAGAGAGAGATCAGCTCAGGGGTCAGGTGCAGCTCTTACAGGGGCAGCTAGCTGCAGCACAGGCACAGATAGGTGTCTTACAGGGGCAGCTAGCCCAGGCTCAGGCACAGGCACAGGCAGCACCACCACCAGCACCACAGCCACAGGTGCAGGTACAGGTACAGGCAGCAGCACAGGTACCAGCACCACCACCAGGTACAGCGGTACAGCCACAGCCCCAGGCACAGGTACAGGTACAGATACCACCAGCCACAGGCACCACCAGCGGCACCAGCACAGGCACAGGGGGCACTGGTAGTAGGTGTCAGGGGACCAGCCCCAGTACCTACGGTGGCTCGAGAGCGTTACATGGAGGCTAGAGCGGAGGCCTGATACTATCAGGATATTCTTGATGGTACCGGGGCTGATTATCAGCCCTATGCTACACATAGAGCAGAGACCTCTCGGAGCCAGAGGTCTCAGGGAGGTGCAGCCACAGCTGGTGGGTCTGTCACAGGCAGGAGGTGAGAGGCACCACAGGGACCAGCGGGGAGAGGTGCCGAGGGCGGTGGGGAGAGCTGAGGGATCCTAGACATGGTTTTTGTATTTAGAGATGGGCACCGGGTCTGCAAACCGGGTGTGTTGATAGAGGCCTGCGTGCCTATGTATTATTCATGTATTCATTTATTCATTTATTGTATACCGGCCTGCGAGCCGAGTAGGGGTTATATAGTGGATACCGGCCTGCGAGCCGAGTATATATCTATTTTTGATACGAGGGACCGGCCTGCGAGCCGAGTCGAGATTTTTTGACAATTATTGCGGCCTGCGTGCCGACTTTGGTGGATTATGAGATTCACAGAGGCCCCGATGTAGGGCACATTGTATTTTTGAAAATTTGTATATATATAGAGACGATGTTTTGATCCACATGCAGTGTTCGAAATGTGTTTAAATATTTTGTTAATGGTTGGTAATATATAATGTATGATAAGTTTTAGTTGACATGTTGATAGATGGATGATGTTGATGTTTTTGTTTTTACACGTATATATGAAAGACAGGTTATGTGATGAATTGTTGGTTTTGTGACATTGTGATATATGTAACTAATGAGTTAGATCCAAATGATGTATAGATTGATAGTTGCTTGATATCCGAAGTTGATGGTTTGTGTATTTGTATAAAATAAATGATGTTAATGAAAGTGTAATGCTATATGTGGTGGATGAACAAATGTGGTAAATTGTGTTGTTTATGCAGGAAAAGAGGCGGGCGCGACAAAAATTTAGGTGAGAAATGAAGAAAAGAACGCTGTTGAGAAAAGATAGGTGTGTAACCGATATCGGTTAGGGAACCGATATCGGTAGCTGATAGACCGATATCGGTTAAGTAACCGATACCAGTTATTTAGGTATGAGCTTTTCTAAAAATAGAAAAACTAGGGTGGCAACTTAAGTTTTAATTTTAGAGCCATGCAAGAGGTTAAATACGCGAATGCGACGCTTTTTGACGACTGAGACAGGTATTTGCATGAGAGATTTGAGTGATAAGGAGAAGAGAGACAGGAATTTGTATGAGAGACTTGGGTGATAAGAAAAGAGACTGGGAAGGTGAATGTGATCGGAGATTCAGAAAGTAGAAAGGTGAATTTGAAAAGAGTGGTGATAATGGCAGGACGAGGAGAAACATCCAGCAGGCAGGGACAAGAGGGAAGACAAGGGCCACCTCAAGCTACTGCAACCCCAGAGGTAAATGTTTTGGTTGTGATTTGATTTTTGCATGTGTTATGAATAAGAGATTAAGTGGGTAGATATGAAGAAGAAAACATGATAGCAAGGGTTATAGGTGAGGTAAGTGTTACGTGGTAGGTAATCAAGGGTTTCGGGTATGTCTGTGTATACAGAGAGGAATAAACGAGCAATTTATTGTCGTAGGTGGTTGTTTTAGGCAAGATGTATGTAATTGACAGTGACCGGTAGCGGTTAGAGGTAACCGGTATCGGTTACTGAACCGATACCGGTTATGTATAACCGATACCGATTACTGGAGGAATTTCCAGAATGTTTGAAAAACCCTGACGGATTGAATGGTTGTTTGTTGTTTTGGTGTATGCAGGCAGAGGCAGGATTGAGGATGAATGATAGTGTGCCAGCGCTGTTGTCACGAATTCGAGCGGATGTAACACCAGTTGAATGGACATTGATAAATCATTTGGGGTTAAGTGGAATCCGCTATTATTCACGAATTACACGGAACCATGCTATGTTGCAGGCATTGATTGAGAGATGGAATCCCGAGACAAATACCTTTTATCTGCCAACAGGGGAGATGACAGTAACATTGGAAGATGTGTTTCGGATTTTGAGACTCCCTATTACAGGAGAACCAGTATATCAGGCACTACCTAGCGCGGCACGGGGAGCGATAATAGTAGTATTTGGTCCATACGCACGAGATTTGACACAGCGAGGTTTATCCTTTACGTATGGGGTAATGTATGCAGCACACCCTGAGGAGACAAGGTTAGCAGTGATATTAATGATAGCGGTAGGGTATTATGCATTACCGAGGGTAGAAGGAGGAAGATTTCCAAAGGCATTGATGTGTGTTATCTGGGAGATGGTAGAAAGGAACGTTACGTTTGCATGGGCACTTGCATATTTGGCGGAGCTATACAGGGGTTTATGGGCTTGTAGGTGAAATCACAGGACGATGTTGGATTGTTCATACTTATTACACTGTTGGGCCTATGAGCACACTGTTTGTGTGCGACCAATAGGCCAATCCCTCCAGGAAGGAGAGACCGGAGTACAGAGGTTGGGATTCAGACGATGGGTCCAGACAGAACAAGAGGCAAGATCTCAGGCCGTGACGGGTGACATTGTGTATTACAGGCAGGTATGGGAGAGGGTGATGGTTGCGGACATCTGTTGGAGGCCTTACGGTAACTATATAGTAACAGAGAGCATAGCTGAGGAGTTAAGGGGTGTAGAGCGAATGAGGTGGATCGCGGGGCACAGGCCAGGTGAATATGAGAGGATTCCTATAGATCGCGTGCGGTGACAATTTGGATTTGTGCAGGATATACCCCTGGCTTATAGACCATATATGAGGATCGACGCCGAGGCAGCATTCTCACCTCCCCGACCAACACCTCCAGAAGGGCCTGAAGAGGTAGTAGCCGATCGCAGGGTAATGGATGCAGGAACGACAGAGGCCTATAGATTATGGTGGGTAGCAGAACTGCGAGGTGTACATGAGTGCCCTGACATAGCGGTGATTACATCAGAGAAGGATCATCTGCAGCGTTTAGTTCAGCAGCTTCAAACGCAGGTGAATGAGACAAGAGGATTGTTAGCGGTTGTGGAGTCACGGGCGGGGAGACTAGAGGCTGGAATCCTCCATGTGAGAGGGCATATTCATATGTTACAGGAGAGATTGGCAGATCAGTGGGCGGTACCAATAGCCGTGGTACCTTTGAGGACAGAGAGGCCTGGCGAGAGGGGTCGACGATCACGATCATCACCTAGTTCAGGATGAGGCGTGAGGGTCTGAGTAAATGTTAGCAAGGTATAATAATAAATAAGAGTACCGACCTGCGTGTCGATGATAGAGAAGATGTATTTGTTTAACATCTAAATAAAACGAGATATGTATGTTGATTTGAGTTATAATAATAAGAATGTTTGTGTTTTGATTTTCGGTGTTTTGAAAAAGGATGAAGAGGAATGTGATTAAATAGAAATACACAAAAATATTTATATTTAACACACATGATAGGTTATGGTAGGGGATGGTCGAGCTAACCTTGGGAGACCCTATGTCTCCAAAGTGCTGCCTACATAGCCCTTTGCACAAAGCAAGGAGGGGCCTCAGACCGATGTAGTTCTCCCTTAGGATCAGGGAGAGGTGAATTCAGGCAATTTGGTACGGTTTAGGCAATTGTTTGGTTGGTAAAAATATTAAGATTGGTAAAGGTAAGGTTGATGGTGTTGGTAATGAATTGGTGATGTTGTAAAAGGTATGAGTGAAGCGAAAGTTAGCCTACCCAAGTAGTAGGGAATCGTGTCCTGATTAAGATCAACACACAATCCTAGATGCGAGGCAAAGCGGAAAGAGTGCTTCGTAGGTGAAAAGTGCTAAACAAACCACACAACGTAGAATGGGCCTGAAGCCATAGGTATCGTGCATAGACGATAATTCAATAGGTGAAAAGAGTTGTATGATCACAATATATCAGGTGTACGTCACGTCCCTTGAGTTTGAAACAGATGGTGAGGTAAGGTGGATGGTATAGCTGAGGTGCAGAGAACTTATTACAAAGTGAGTGTTCTGACGAAAAAGAACCTACCCTAAATAGACAAGTCCATGACTCAAAAGTCCTTTTGAATGAGGCTTTTATTTTATTGAATATAGACTGATCGATGCGGGAAGTCTACCAGGGATATTGATTGTTTTATTCTTGAGGTCTTCACAAAGCTGATCAATGCGAGAAGCTTCTGATAAAGGCTGACTGTGTATAGCTGTCCTTCGAGAGAGCAGTCTATTTATAGTAGCAGATATGATTGTAATGCATGGCTTTCCTTCGGGGGAGCAGTCTATATATAATAGCAGCAATAGTTTGGCATATAGCTGTCCTTCGAGGGAGCAGTCTATATTTAATTTAGATGACTAGATGTTCTTTTGGCGTGAAGCATCTAGTTTAGTAGGAAGTTTGACTCAAGAAAATTCCATAAGAATACGGCTTATTTTAATACTTTGAAGTCATGGACTAGACTAAAAAGGGGAAGGCATCATCAAGGGGAGGTGAGAATCAAACTATGTGAGCTTGATTGTTATTATGAGGTGTAGGAAACAGAGTGTATGTAGTGGTAAGTGAGCTCAAGGGATGAGCGGCAGGTAGATAAGAAGTGATATAACACTAATTTCAACAGTAGAATGGTTGAAGATGCAAGGCATTAAGGGGTTCAGGCTCAGGTTTACCATTAAGCGAAGCTAAATGATAAGTACCAGATCCATAGGTGTGAGTGATTATATAAGGCCCAATCCAATTGGGAGCAAATTTTCCACATTTGCTCTTTTCTAGTTTGGTTACATGTTGATTCTCTTTGAGGAAAAGATCACCAACCTTAAAGGTACGCTCATGAAGTCGCTTATCATAAGCACGTTTAATGCGTTTTTGATAGATTTGAAGGTGATCAAGAGCTGCAAGACGGCGTTTGTCAAGAAGCTCCAATTGGGCTAACCGCTCTTGGCGGAAATCATCATTGGTGAGAACATCCTGAAGAGATATTCTAAGGGAGGGTATTTGTATTTCGAGAGGCAAAACAGCCTCGGTACCGTATACCAAAGAAAAAGGTGTGGCATTAGTAGAGGTACGAATGCTAGTACGATAAGCCCAAAGGGCAAAGGGAATGTGATCGTGCCAATTTCTTCCGGATTCATTGAAAACTTTCATGAGGATTTTGGTTAGTGTTTTATTAGAGGACTCGGCTTGCCCATTGGCTTGTCGATAGTAGGGTGATGAGAAACTAAGTTTGATACCAAAGTTGTCGCAAAGGTCTTGCAACAACTTGTTTTTGAAAGATTTTCCATTATCTGTTATCAGGCGATGAGGAACACCAAAACGACAGATAATGTAGTGGTTAATGAACTCGACATTTTTTTCTTTTTTGATTGAAATGAGTGGAATAGCCTCCACCCATTTTGTGTAATATTCGGTCGCTGTGATTATCCAACGGTGACGTTGTGAAGAGGTCAGGTGAATCTCACCAATAAGGTCTAAACCCCATTGTGAGAAGGGCCAAAGATCTCGAGCAACTTGGAGCGGGTGGCTTGGAGTATGTTGAAGGTTGGTATGTTGCTGACACATAACACAACGCTTAACATATTTGTAGCAGTCGTTATTGAGAGTAGGCCAATAATAACCAAGGCGAAGGATTCGTTTGGCCACGGCAAGGCCGCTAAAATGTCCACCACAAATACCTTCATGGACCTGTTGGATGGTATGAGTGGCCTCCGCGCCAGTTAGACAGTGAAGGAGGATGCCATCAAAGCCACGTTTATAGAGGAGTCCCCCCATGACAACATAACGCGAAACACTTTTAAGAAAAGTACGTTTGCCGTTACTAGTAAGGTCAGGTGGGAGGACAGAGATTGTAAGATAATCGTGAAATTGGTGATACCAAGTATCCTACGAACTAGTAGACACAGTATTTATCATACAAACTACCGGGGTTGAATAGGATGGGGTAAAAAGTTGCTGGACCACAACGAATAATTCAGAGTCAGTTGGTGCGGTAGGAATTTGCGAGGCTAGGCAAGCCATAGTGTCCGCAAATTTGTTAGTGGAGCGTGGAATGGTTTGTATAGAATAGTGGGTAAATAAGGCTAGAAGTGAATCCATGTAGTGTTTGTATTTTTGAAGTTCCTCGTTTTTACATTGGTAGACGCCCATAACTTGATTGACTACCAATTGAGAGTCGCCAAAAATGTTGATAGATTTGATGCCTAAGTGTAACGCAACTTGGAGACCCAGAACAAGGGCCTCGTATTCCGCTGTATTATTAGTGCAAGGGAAATCGAGTCGGAATGAAAGAGGTATAGGTTCAGCGTCGAGAGGAATGAGAACAACACCGGCTCCTCCGCCGCGCTGGCATTTAGATCCATCGAAGAAGAGGGTCATTGGGTACGACTCCTCCGTGAGGGAAAGAGTAGCGATGAGTTCGTCGGGAAATGTGAAATGGGTAAATTGTTCCCCAGGTAAAGGAGCTTCTGCAAGTTGGTCGGCGATGGTTTGTCCTTTGATTGATTTCTGGTGGACAAACTCAAGGTCGAGGTTGGCGAGAAGCATGAGCCATCTGGCAATGCGTTGGTTCAGATGAGGTTTGGCATACATGTAATGGATGGGGTCTGTATTGGTGATGACGAAAGTCTTGTGATTTAGAAGGTAGTGTCGGAGTTTGGTGGCCACGAATGATAGGGCTAGGCATAACTTCTCTATATGTGTGTACCTAGTCTCATAGTCCACCAAAGTATGACTTATATAATAAACGGCTTGTTCGCGATTCTCAGAGTCACGATGTGCAAGCATGGCTCCTATAGTGTGGTCGGTGGCGGAAAGGTAAAGGTAGAAAGGGCGGTCATCTTGGGGTGGGATAAGCATGGGTGGCTGCAAGAGATAGGATTTGAGAGCTTCGAAGGCTTGGTGACATTCTTCGCTCCATTGGAATGCAATATATTTTTTAAGGAGGTGATGGAAATGTTGACACCAATCCGAGAGTTGGGAGATGAAACGTCGGATAGATTGGAGCTTACCTTGTAAACTATGCAATTGTTTGAGATTTTTGGGTGGGGGCATTTCTAGGATAGCTTTGACTTTAGATGGATCGACCTCAATGCCACGCAAAGAGACGATAAAGCCAAGAAGTTTTCCCGAAAGAACACCAAAGACACATTTCTTCGGTTGAAGGCGGACAAAATATTGTAACAGGCGATCAAAAATAATGGTTAAAACATCGAGATGTTCACTACGATGTTTAGACTTGCCGAGAAGATCGTCGACATAATCTTCAAGGATAGTGTGCATAATGTCATGAAAAATGTAGGTCATAGCCCGCTGATAGGTAGCACCGGCATTCTTAAGGCCAAATGGCATGACACGATAACAGAAGGTTCCCCAAGGAGTTATGAAGGTAGTTTTGTGTTGATCGGCAGGGGAAACCAAAATTTGGTTGCATCCTAAAAAGCCATCCATGAGAGAGAGCATCTCATGACCTGCAGTTAGATCAACAAGTTGGTCAATGCTAGGTAAGGGGAATTCATAATTAGGGCAAGCGAGGTTAAGATCCTAGAAATCTGTGCATATCCAAAGTCCCCCTGTCGCTTTAGTGACAGGTACGATGTTAGAAATCCATTGAGGGTAGTCGATAGGCAGGATGAAGGAAACAGAAAGGAGTCGTTGGAGCTCCTCTTTGACCAAGAGAGCAATGCGTGGATGCATTTTTCTCAATTTCTGTTTGACTGGTTTGGAATCGGGGTTTAGGGTGATGTTATGGATGGCAATGGTAGGATCAATTCCTGGCATGTCAGCATAAGACCATGCGAAATCTTGGTTGCGAGCACAGAGAAAGGTAGTAAAGGCGGCTTGTTCTGATGTGTTAAGGGATTGTCCAATCTTCACAATGTGAGGATCCTCCTCCGTGTGGATATTGATTTCTATAGTAGATTCGTTCAGCATGGTTTGGGTTTCAGATGGTAAGGCTCGTTGAATATAAGAATCATCCGCGCCAAGGTAAGTGAGGATGGAGTCATCATCCTGGCATTCAACAACATTAATCAAAGGCGAATCCTCTTCGATCATGTCTGGATACAGAAGGGGAAGAGAAGATGGGTCCTCATTATCGCGTTGATAAGTGAGAGGACCTATGAAGATAGCATTTATGAAAAAAAAAGTTAGGAGGGATGGATTCAGGGTCTATAGATTCTGTGGGTGATGATGGTTTGGTAGGGGCGACGTCTTCTTCTTCCAGGATACAGCTGACAGGAGGTGTCTCCTGTGTAGGTGTTTCGGGAAAACCGAGACCACTATAATCATTATGTTTACGGGTAGTCATGGGAATGAGTGTATGTCGGGCTTGTTCGTAAAGGCCAAAACCAAAGCCTTTCCACGCACAGCGAGTCAAGAAGGTGAGGGCGAAACGACGATTTGTCAAGTATTGAAAATCGGATTGGAAGGGAACCACACCAAGAGGAGGTTCAGGGATAATGGAGGATGCGTCACGTGCTAAAATGTTTCACTCGGAATGTTTCAGCTTCTGGGAATAGAGTTGCTTCTATCCTTTCATTCCTTTTAGAAACAGATGAGATTAGGGTTAGGAGGAATACCTGTTGAATGTCGAGATGGTGTGCGCATACCGTAGAGAAAGATCAGGTGACTGCGGAGAACTCCTTTTTGTCTTGGAAGGACTACCTACAAATAAGAACACAAGACCACAAGATTTTGATTAAATAATAAATGAGGAAACTGCCTTGGGCCCAGGAAATATGAAACTTCCTTTCGAAGGTGGTCAGTTCCCCTACTAATATGAATTAACACAAAAGACTGCAAAATATCAATTAAATTGTTTCGTTGAACTGGGTAGGGGAAAGGCTGGTTTTCTAGTTTTGATCAGAGGAACTGATGCCGATTACTGATAACCGATGCCGGTTACTGATAACCGATACCGGTGGGTTCTAGGATCTTCTTGCTAGCTATGGTGTTTGTAATGGCTGGTTTATGGATGATATTAGGAAATGAGACGATGAGGGATAAAAGAATGACAGTTAGATGCAATGGCACGTTGGGTAGTGGATTCAGAAATGGATTTAGGAGGACTGAGATTCAAGAAGCATAAGAAATGTTATAACAGAGGACATGCAAGATATGACTTACTGGTTTTGGCAAAGATGCAAGTTGATATCCTCTACTGCAAGCACTTCTCGTTTCTTCACTCGTCTCTGCTTGGTTAAGTGAAGATCTAGACTCTGTTCCTCACTCGCAATGCTCTCTGTTGATCCAGAAATCCTTTGACTGATCTCCAAAATGAAATTCTGATCCGTTGTTTTGGTTTGGGGAGCCCATTTACAGGGAACCGATGGCGGTTGCGTAACCGACGGCGGTCGAGTAGGAACCGGCATCGGTAAGGAAAAAGTAGGCTAGTTTTAGTAAAATAGTCCACCTTCCCTGCTTTTCTCCCAAGAGATCAGTTACGGGCTTGGTCAAGTGGCTAGAAGGTCGGCTTTGGGTGCGAGTAAGGAGGCATTAGTTATGGATGTGAGTCTAGACCAAGTCACGGGCCTTAATTAGGTTAGTTTAGGGTTAGGGCTAGGTCATGATGAGGTGGCAAAGTGAGGTGGCGGGTAAGGTGATGAATAAATAATTGTGTAAGGTTTAGGTAATGAGGTTAGGTTGCGAAATGGGATGCGGGTCACAAGGGGTCGTAAGAAACAAATTTGGTGTCTACACCCGCTCACCGGTGAGCGGGTAAGGGGGTTTGGGGGTGAAGCCCCCGAAACAAATTTTCATGGGTGGTTTATTAACCCATGGGTAATGGGTAACCGTTATGGGCTATTTTTGGGCCCATGGTTTTTTGGTACCCATTGTTTTGTAAAACCACCTCTTCGGCTACCCATAGGTTTATGGGACGGTTTTGTTTTTTCCCATTGTTTGATACCCATGGTTTTGTAAAACTGCTTAAGCAGTTGTCTATTTATATGGTCTTATGCATATGATAGAAAGACAAACAAATGTATTACAGATGTGTTTTGAATTCGGGTGTGAATTTTGTAGAGTTTGTTGAGCATAGCTCCAAATGGATCTGGGTATTGTATTGAGAGAGTGAAGGATTGTAATAAAATCTGAGCAAGTGATTCTTGGTGGATGTAGCCCAAATTGGGTGAACCACATTAAATCTTATCTCTCTATGTTGTATTATTTATTCTGCACTTTTATTTGAGATCTATAATATTTTCTGCATATTAGTTTCTACTGTTGCGATTTTGTAAGGGATTATTTCACATATTTTATCTCTTATTTCCTAACAATTGGTATCAGAGCCTGGTTTGGTTTGCTGAAGTGTTGAATCATAGGGAAAGTTTTATCTTGAGTGGGAGCTATGGCAGATGATGGAAGATCTAGGGTTGATAAATTCAATGGGCAGAATTTTAGTATTTGGAAGATGCAGATGGAAGATTACCTTTATTAGAAGGATCTTTATACTCCGTTGTCTGAGAAGGTGAACAAACCCTTGAGTATGACAGATGTGGAATGGGATTTGTTGGATCGGAAGGCACTTGGAATGATCCGGTTGTGTCTTGCATCTTTGGTATTATTTAATGTTTCAAAGGAAAAGACTACAAAAGATCTAATGGATGCATTAGGGAAGTTGTATGAAAAACCCTCTACCTCTAACAAGACATTTTTAATGAAAAAGTTGTTTAATATGAATATGTCTGAGAATATTTCAGTAGCAGATCATTTAAATGATTTCAATACGGTTGTGAATATGCTAGCTTCGGTTACAATAGAATTTGATGAAGAAGTTAGGGATTTATTAATTCTGTGCTCTTTACCTGAAAGTTGGAATAGCCCGGTAATGGCGGTAAGCAACTTGGTTCCAACTAACTCAAAGTTGAAGTTTGAGGATGTTGTAGGGGTGATTCTAAGTGAGGAAATGTAAAGAAAAAGCTCTAGGGAATCTTCTACTTCAGGGAATGCTTTGACAGTGGAAACTAGAGGGAGACAAAAGAATAGAGGAAATCATGGAAAATTGAAAGATCGGGCAAGGTCAAAATCTAAGAGAAAGATTGTATGTTGGAACTGTGGAAAGTTTGGGCATGCAAATAAGGGTTGTTGGGAGCTTCGAGACAAGAAGAAACAACAGGAAGAAAACAAGGAGGCAAATGTGGCATCGAGTAATGTATATCAGGATGCTTTGATTCTTTCTTTGCATAATATTATTGAATCTTGGGTTTTAGATTCAAGGGATTCTTTTCATGCTACTCCACATAGGCATTATTTTGTTGATTATGTTCAAGGGGATTTTGGGCATGTTTTTATTGGTGATGATGAGCCTTGCAGTATAGTTAGAAAAGGTTCTGTTCAGGTTAAGATGCAGAATGAGAATACATGGCTATTGAAGTATGTCAGACATGTGCCTACATTAAGGAGAAATTTGATATCGGCAGGGCAATTGGGAATTGATGGTTGTACTGTGATATTTACAGCTAACTCTTAGAAGGTTACCAAGGGTGCTCTTGTGGTGGCAAGAGGTAAGAAGGTTAGAACCTTGTATTTAACCACTGATAGTACTAATGATTGTAATATTATGGCTTTAGATGCAGATACAAAATTTTGGCACTATAGGCTCGGTCATATGAGCCATAAGGGCATGAACATCATAAAGAAGAATTTTCCTAGATATTCAGAAACAGGTTTGGATTTCTGTGAGAACTGCATATATGGGAAACAAAAGTGAGTAAGGTTTCTCAAGGTTGGACCTATGAAGAAAGAGAGTAAGTTAGAGCTGGTATGTTTTGATATATGGGGGTCAGCTCAGGTATCATCTCTTGGGGGTTCAAGCTATTATGTTACTTTTATTGATGATGCAACAAGGAAAGTTTGGGTTTATTGTATTAGAAACAAATCTGATGTATTTGACACTTTTGTTAAATGGAAATCCTTGGTAGAGAATGAAATAGGTCTTAAGCTAAAATGTATTAGGTTAGATAATGGAGGGGAGTATTGCAGCAATGAATTTAATGATTATTGTTATAAGAATGGAATCCGTAGGTAAAATATGGTTCCAGGAACTCCACAGAAGAATGGGGTATTAGAAAGGATGAACAGAACAATAATGGAACGTGCTAGGATCATGAGGTTACATGCAGGACTGCCTCTTTCTTTTTGGGCAGAAGCGGTGAGCACAGCTGTGTACTTGATAAACAGAGGACCCTCAAGTGCCTTGGATGGAGGCATACCTAAGGAGGCATGGTATGGTAAGAAATTTGATTATTCATTTCTTAGAGTCTTTGGATGTGAGGTGTTTGTTCATATAGACAAGGATGATAGGACCAAGCTAGAGGCTAAATCAGAAAAATGTACTTTCATTGGTTATGGTGGTGATTAATTTGGGTTTAAATGTTGGAGTATTAAGGATAAGAAAATCATTCGGTCTAGGGATGTGGTCTTTAACGAGAAAGTCATGTATAAGCAATAGTTGCAGGAAAATAGGGAAGAATCCAAGAAAGAATATGTAGTGGTAGAGGATCTTCCAGATGGGAAAGTGACCCATGAATCAGTTCAGGAACCTACTACTCAACAGGAACCCCAAACTCCTACAGTGAGGAGGTCTTCTAGGGTAAGAAAAGAACCTGAATGTTTTTCTCCTTCTCTTTATTATTTATTACTCACTGATAGTGGAGAGCCAGAGAGCTTTAATGAAGCAATGCAGGTAGATGTCAGTAAGAAGTGGGAGCAAGCCATGGATGAGGAGCATAAGTCTCTCATCGAGAACCAGACTTGGGATTTGGTGAAGCTACTAGAAGGCATAAGAGCATTGCAGAACAAGTGGGTGTACAGAGTTAAAGATGAAGAAGGAGGAAAGAAAAGATATAAGGCCTGGTTGGTGGTCAAGGGGTTTGCACAGAAACAAGGTATAGATTTTGATGAGATTTTTTCTCCTATAGTAAAAATGAATTCTATCAGAACTTTTCTTGGAATAGTGGCAGCAGAAGACTTGCACTTAGAATAGTTAGATGTAAATACTGCATTTCTCCATGGTGATTTGGAGGAGGAGCTATATATGCAATAGCCAGAAGGATATGAAGTCAAAGGTAAAGAGGAGATGGTGTGCAAATTGAAGAAGAGCTTGTATGGCCTGAAACAAGCTCCACGTCAATGGTATAAGAAGTTTGATAGCTTCATGATGGAGCAAGCTTATATTAGATGTCATTCTGACCATTTCTTGTATGCCAAGAAATTTGAGGATGGAAGTTATATTATCCTATGTTTGTATGTTGATGACATGTTGGTTGCAGGTAAAAACATGCAGGAAATAAAAGTACTTAAGAAACAACTAAGTGAATCCTTTAATATGAAGGATTTTGGGGCAGCCAGACAAATCCTTGGTATGAGGATAACTTGGGATAGGAAGGAATGGAAGTTGAATTTATCTCAGGAAGAGTACATTAAGAAGGTATTGGACAAGTTTAACATGTAGGATGCTAAACCGGTTGGGACTCCTTTGGCAGGCCATTTTAAGTTATCAAAGGAGAAGTGTCCCAAGACAGAGCAGGAAAGAAACCAGATGTCAAAGGTACCTTACTCATCAGTAGTTGGTAGTTTGATGTATGCTATGGTGTGCAATAAGCCTGATATTGCCCATGCAATGAGAGATGTGAGTAGATTTATGAGTGATCTAGGTAAAGAGCATTGGCAAGCAGTAAAGTGGATCCTTCGGTATTTGAGAGGAACCATGGGGATAGTTTTGTGCTATAGTGGATCAGACACCATTTTATGTGGTTATGTAGATTCAGACATGGCTGGAGATGTAGACAACAGGAGGAGCATGACAGGTTATATTTATACTGTAGGTGGGACAGTAGTGAGATGGATTTCACGACTACAGAAGTTGGTGGCTTTGTCAACCACGGAGGCTGAGTATGTTGTTGCCACAGAGGCAAGAAAAGAGATGATTTGGTTACAATAATTTCTTGAGGATTTGGGGCATAAGCAAGAGGAATGTAAGCTGCATAGTGATAGTCAGAGTGTTATACACCTAGCTAAGAACTCTGCTTTCCACTCCAGGACGAAGCATATATAGTTGAGATATCACTTCATTAGGACAGCTTTGGAGGAAGATAAGTTGATGTTGGAGAAGATTCATACCAGTCAGAATCCTATAGACATGATGACCAAGGTGGTCACAAGGGATAAACTAAAGCTATGTTTATCTTTGGTTGGCCTTCGTGGATGACAGTGAAGGATTGAGAAGCTTCCTCAGTGGAAATCAGTCTCCAAGTGGGAGATTGTTATGTTTGTGGAGCCTATTTTTATGTTAGAATGTGGTACACCTTCTATGTGTTATACTCAGGTATTTTTACGGCGGTCCCTCTCACCGGTGAGTGGGTTAGGGGGGTTCGGGGGCGAAGCCCCTGAAGCAAATTTTCAGGCCCATGGTTTTTCAGTACCCATTGTTTTGTAAAACTACCTCTTCAGCTACCCATAGGTTTATGGGACAATATCGTTTTTGCCCATTGTTTGATACCCATGGTTTTGTAAAGCTGCTTAAGCAGTTTTCTATTTATATGGTCTTATGCATATGATAGAAAGACAAGAAAACGTATTGCAGATGTGTTTTGAATTCGGGTGTGAATTCTGTAGAGTTTGTTGAGCATAGCTCCAAATGGATCTGGGTATTGTATTGAGAGAGTGGAGGCTTGTAATAAAATTTGAGCAAGTGATTCTTGGTGGAAGTAGCCCAAATTGGGTGAACCACGTTAAATCTTGTCTCTCTGTATTGTGTTATTTATTCTACACTTTTATTTAAGATGTATAATATTTTTAGCATATTAGTTTCTACTGTTGTGATTTTGTAAGGGATTATTCCACATATTTTATCTCTTATTTCCTAACATAAACAACCATACACCCTCCTACCCATTCACCTACTATACCCCTACCTAAACAAGCACAACCAACCCCAAGACCATGCCAACACCCAAAACCATAGCTCGATCCGCTCCTCCTCTTCCAAAGACCGTTCCTCAACAATCAACCACACCTACACCCAAAAACATGTTCACTTCCCATTATAATCCACTAGCATAGTCTTATGCTAAAATTTTAACCAACCTCCTTGAGACTTCTGTCATCACATTACCACCACTCATACCTTATGACCCCCTCAAACTCAAGCCAAAATGGTTTGATGATACTAAAATTTGTGCCTACCATCATGTCCCAGGGAACAATGTGGAGAAATATAAGGCCTTGAAAACCGTCCTTATCTAGTTATGTCCTCATGAAGCCAACTTTGACGATGACAACCTTCTCAACAAGGACCCTGCTTTACCGACACCCATTCCCACACTGCCAACTCAACAACCACGACCTCCACCCTCACAGCTCCTAGAGCCACCCCCAAGATTCGAAATTAACATGATTCACATCAGAGAACTTGACATGCCACCACCCAAATGTCATTGCACCTAGCTCACCTCACAAGGCTTTCCTCCTCTAGTAGGTTTTTGGCCGTCGTGTCATTATGTAACTCACCCTACACCTTCTCCATTTTCCAACTCCCCTTAGATCAACATGATACATGTCACTACCCATGCTTAGAAGGATAAAGGTAAAGAAAAGGTAGCTGACCCACCAACTAATCCCATACCCAACATACCATCTACACCCATACCTAAAATCACTATCGGCGGCCCTACATACCCCATTTCCAACGGCGTCACACATCGAACCATGCTCAAACAATTACACCAGTCTCCCCTCAAAATGTCCTTATATGACCTCATTTAAACCTCAGAATCCCATCGTCAAGCTCTCATGGAGGTTCTTCAATCTATTGAGGTTTTTCCCAATGACCCTACACCCCTAGCCTCCATTATCACACCCCATCATGTAGCCTCTCTCACTAAATTACCACCTTCATCTTCACCCCACCCTATTCACCAAGTAGCCTCCCTTAGCTTCTCAGAGGAAGAAATTGCGCCACATCAAAATGATGACCCAGACCCAACTCTCTTCATCTCTATCCACATCGATGACATATGGGTACACCATGTAATGATTGATGGGGGCACTAGCATTAACATCATTTCATCCCATGCATTTTCTCAAATGTGTATACCTGATAATTACATGCATAAACATCCTATCATGTTGCATTCATTCAATGACGCTATCACCTCTACACTAGGCACTATCATCCTCCACATTCGCGTGGGCCCCTGCACTGTTCCAGAACTATTCTACGTCTTAGAGGGGGAATTCCAATATAACCTATTGCTTGGCAGACCCTAGATTCATGTCATGGGTTTTGTTTCTTCCACTTTGCATCATTGTGTAAAGTTTGAGCATGAAGGGCACACCTATACCATTCCAGCTGACCCATCACCTTTTAAAACATGTAACATGCTTTACCGACCCAATGATGGGCTCATACCTATTAAGCTATCTACCTCCGCAACTACTACTTCTTCACCTACACCTCCACTTACCAACACAACCACTGCTTCAACCGTACATACCTCCTCCATTCCTACCACTACCAAAACCTCCATGGATGACCCATCAACTTCCCAATCTATTAGCTCTACCTCCACAGTGGCCTCCAACACTTCATCCATCTCACCTACCTACATACCAACCACCAATCCCTTAGAAGGTGTTTTTCAACAACTCACTCTAGGGGAGTACTGCCTATATAGTGTCAACACATTAATTACTCCAAAAGAGTATGGAAGCCTTCACCAACACTCACATTATGATCACCATATAGGAGAACATCTCTTGTATGGTCCTGCTCACCTTCGTACTAGTCTCACCTATGGGGGACTTGATACTACCACTTACACATCCGAACCACCGTCACAAACTCACCTATTTTCCACTGACTTCCAATCACTTACCAATCACTATTTTTCTCACACCTTCCTTCAACAATGTGTGTGGAAGGGTTTTGGTTTTAGCTTTTATGAGCAAGGCCGCCATACCGTTATTACATGTACCACCTGCAAACATAACAATTATAGTGGTATCGACTTTCATGAACTACCTACCAAACAGGCCCGCATTGAACTCATTAAGGACACTATCCCTTCTCCACCTTCTTCACCTGCTCCACCTTCATCACCACCCTCACCGACGGAGTCGATGGATCCTAAATTTATCCCTAATAACTTTTTTTTTTCATAGACACCATTTCCTTGGGGCCTCTGACTTATTAATGTGAGGGTGAGATCCTTTCCACTCTTCCCTTCCTGTATCTTGAAATAATCGATGACGATACACCTTCAATTAATATCGTTCAATGTCAGGATGATGAATCCACTCACCTACCTTGGTGCTATTATCACCAATCCGACACTATGACAATTCTTCACCGGGAACTCCTTGTGCTATGATTATTTACTAATGCACAGCTTTTAGTTTAGTGGATGGAATCTGGAAACACAACAACAAACATAACACAAGAATACCATAGACTATGATAAGAAGGAATGACGATAAATCTAAAATATAAGTGTAAATTATAATATCAACATGAAATTGTTACAATCTCACCCATGAGGTACTTTAAGTGTTACTGACTTCACTTACCTTCCAACAATAACTATGAGAGAAACTTCACAATTACACTTCTTAATGGCTTCTTAACACACCTTCAAAATGATGGCTTCCTTTACACACTTACAATATTTCTCACTACTTCCTTCTATAAGCTAAATGAGGGGGGTGGCCTCTTTATTTATAGGAATTTAGGCTTATCCATCTTATCTCTAAGGTAGGATAGGAAATATCTTCCAGCCAATCATATTTCATGCCTAAACTCTTGCCTTTACATGTAGGCTTATCTTCTAAGATAAGATAAACCTTATCGTCTCACATGGGTTCCACCTTTTTAGAGTTTTCCACAAATAAAATACACAAAATATTTATGAAATCACTCTTTGTCCTTATTACAAATATAATATTTCTAATTCCTAATCATGTAGACCTTACTTCTCTACTTATCCCAACTTTGACATTTTAACATTACCGGACCACTTACAACAAATATTTACTTTTTACAACATTCCTATTTTACTTTGAATGTTACCATACTCTACATTATTGGTGGCACCGTACTAACGGCGCCGTTATCTTCTATCAGACGTGAATACTAATTACACTTAACAACATCCTATTCCTAATACGTACATCAATGAAATAGAAATTACGAAGGAAAATTTTAGTGTCGACAGTGCAGAAGACTCATATATTCATAGGTCGTTACCTTCTGAGATGCAAACCATGTTAAATGAATTTACTATCGAGATTAACATTCATACTCAAGACAACCCGCACATCCTAAAGATTAGTCAATCTTTAGATGCTGCTGAACAGGAAGCCATCACTTATTTTCTAAGAGATCATAACCATGCTTTCACTTGGTCTTACGTAGGCATGCCCAATATTGACCCCACCATAGTGGTCCACAATATCATAACCATTCCCGATGCCAAACCCATCAAACAAAAGCTAAGGAAAATGCACCCTCACATTGCCCTTCTTGTCAAAGAAGAACTTTAGCTCCTTCTTTCTGTTTCCTTCATCTTACCCATTTATTATCCTTGTTGGATTTCTAACATTGTCCATGTCACTAAGGTGACAACAGGACTCTGTATTTACATAGACTTCTATGATCTCAACCTAGCATGTCCGAAAGATGAATTTCCCTTACCCAGTATTGACCATTTGGTTGACCTTACCGCTGGCCATGAGATGCTATCACTCATGGATGGCTTCTTGGGTTACAACCAAATCTTGCTTTCCTCAGAGGATTAGCACACGACCTCATTCATCACCCCTTGGGGGACCTTCTGCTATCGAGTCATGCCTTTCTACCTTAAAACACTAGTGTCATGTATCAACGGGCTATGACTTATATCTTCCATGACATCATGCATCGTATATTGGAAGATTATGTGGATGATATTTTGGCCAAATCTAAGTGCTGCTCTGAACACCTTACCATCCTTAAAACCATTTTTGACCACCTCATTAAATATTGTGTTCACCTTCAGCCTAAGAAGTGCGTCTTCGTGGTCCTCTATGGAAATCTCCTAGGCTTTATCGTTTCCCTACGTGGTATAGAATTTGACCCTGCTAAAGTCAAGGCCATTCTTGAAATTCCTTCACCCACTAACCTTAGACAACTTCGTAGCCTGCAAGGTAAGTTGCAGTCTATTCGTCATTTCATTTCACAATTATTAGATTGGTGCAAACCATTTCATTGTTTGCTTAAGAAGGATGTCTCCTTTCAATGGGATGATGACTACCACAAAGATTTTGAGGCCTTAAAACAATACCTTCTCCAACCACCTGTACTCATCCCACCTAAAGATTATCAACCTTTTTACCTATATATCTCAACTACCGATCATTCCTTAGGAGCCATGCTCGCTCATCATGATGAATAACATAGGGAATGAGTAGTTTATTGGATAAGTTGTACTATATTGGACTATGAAACCTGATACACCTATCCCAAAAAACTTTTCTTAGCCTTAGTTTTCATTTCCACAAAACTCCATCATTACCTACTCAGCCAAAAAACCTATGTTGTGACCAACATTGACCCCTTACACTTCATGTATGCCAAGCCTTATCAAAATTTACATGCTGCAGGATGGATTATGCTTTTATCTAATCTTGACCTCAAATTCATTCATCAAAAGTCCATCAAGGGCCAAGCTATCGCTGACTAATTGGTTGACACACCTATTTCTAGGGATTAACACTCTAATTTTCACTTTCTAGATGATTCGATTGCTACTCTTTCCCTTGACAAATCCCCTTACCAAATGACACTCTTCTTTGATGGTTCAAAGTTTTAGCGTGGGGGTAGGGCTGGTATTATCCTCATTCTGCTTGATGGTGAGCCCATGCCTTTGTCTTCTAAACTCGAATTTGAATGCACAAACAATATAACCGAATATGAAGCACTCGTATTAGGTCTTTAAGTCACCTATGCCCTAGATGTCAAATCAATCAACATCTTTGGTGATTCTCAATTGGTTGTAAACCAAGTCAAAGGTATATACCAATGTCATAACAAGCTGTATCAAAAGTATAAACATCATGTACATGTACTTTTGACCACCTTTGACTGTTACACCCTTCAAACCATCCCACGTTCAACTAAAAAAATTTGTAGATACCATGGCCTTATTGACTTCCCAAATACCTGCTTTGCCTCCTGATTCCAAAATCTTTGTCACCATACAATGACTCCAATCACCTTCTT
This sequence comes from Taxus chinensis, assembly GCA_019776745.2. Classification (NCBI taxonomy): domain Eukaryota; kingdom Viridiplantae; phylum Streptophyta; class Pinopsida; order Cupressales; family Taxaceae; genus Taxus; species Taxus chinensis. The sequence goes on along the minus strand of CM034155.1, from coordinate 322,073,167 downwards.
ATTTACTACGTGAGTTTTACTCTATTGAAACCACTACCCCGGGCCCGAGTGACCTTTGGTACAAATAATACTCTAACTACCTTTCTTTCTCCATCTTACCTCATGATCTCACCCGTGATGGACAACGCGCCTTCCTTAAAAATGTCTCTCATTACGTCATCCTGGGGGGACTCCTCTATAAGCACAACTTTGATGGTATTCTCTTACAATGCCTAAAGAGTTCTAAAATTCCTTATACCATTAAGGAAGTTCATGAAGGCATATGTGGAGGTCACGTCAGTGATCTTGTTGTTGCTAAGCGTATTCTTCACCTAGGCTATTATTGGCCGATGCTTAACCATGATTGTTGCGACTACGTCAAACATTGTGTTAAATGCTAACAACATTCCAATCTTCATCATACAATCAGTCACGCCTTATAGGTCACCCATGACCTTTGGCCCTTCTCTTAATGGAGTTTGGATCTTATTGGAGAGATCAATCCCCATTCTTCCTAATGCCATCAATGGATCATCACTGCTACCGAATAATATACAAAATGGGTTGAAGCCATACCACTCATCTCCACAAAAGCTGAGAAAATACGCGAGTTTATCAATCATCACATCATTTGTTGCTTTGGTGTTCCTCATCACCTCATCACTAACAATGGAAAACAATTCAAAAACAAAACATTGTAAAAAATTTGTGATGCCTTCGGCATTCAGCTTAGTTTCTCATCACCTTATTACCCACAAAACAATGGCTAAGCCAAATCCACTAACAAAACCTTAAACAAAATTCTTATGAAAGTGGTTAATGATACAAGAAAGGATTGGCATACGCACAATCCTTTTTCCCTGTGGGCATACTGCACTAGTATTCACACCTCCACTGTTGCCACACCATTTTCTCTGGTCTATGGTACCGAGGCAGTCCTACCTCTCAAAGTCCAGATTCCCTCGCTTTACATTTCTCTCCATGACATGCTCAATGATGATGACTTTTTTCAGGACCGTTTAGCACAACTAGAGTTATTAGATGAACATCTTCTTAACACTCTGGATCACCTTCAAGTTTACCAAAAACGTATCAAACGTGCCTACAAAAAACGTGTCCATACATAAACCTTCCAAGTCGGTGACCTTGTCCTAAAAGAAAATCAACATGTAACTAAAGCAGAAAAAAGCAAATGGGGAAAATTTTCTCCTAATTGGCTTGGACCATACATCGTGATTCATATCTATGGATCAGGTGCTTATCGTTTATCTTCACTCGATGGTAAACCTGAACATAAGCCCATTAATTCCTTGCATCTTTGACCATTCTATTATTGAATTCTAAGTCCTACCTCACCCTTTTTCTCTTTCCATGCTCATCCCTGGAGTGCTATCCACTCCATACACCTCATCAATGATTAAATAAGAATCATATGAGTACCCGTTAGTTGTTATCTTCTCTTGAATATGTGTACCACGATGCTACACATAGCATGATTCTCATGGATAATTTTCATCTACCTTTAGATGAGATTCCATGGTTGTTTCACCTTGCCTTTTTCACGAGAGTCCTATCCTCACCCTGGTCTTTTCCATGACTTCAAAGCCCTCACATGGGATATAAATCTTTGATTCAAACTTCCACTCAAAAGATGACTCCCTCAAAAAGACATCTTCCTCTCAACAATGGCTCCTATAAATAGACTACTCCCTCAAAGGACAACTATGTAAATCTCTTTAAAAAAAATGACGAGAGCAACTAAAGCTTCCCGCATCAATTAGCTTCATGAAGACCTCAAGGAGTTACATTTTATTCATCCCATATAGACTTTCCGCATTGATCAGTCTATATCAACTATAAGTCAAAACAACAAACCTTTTAGTCATGGACTTGCCCATTGTGACCTAGGAGCTCTTGCCTGAAGTGCATGCTACCTATACAATATAAAAATTAACTACCTTTCACCCTTCTTACCATTCTCATGCCCATTTCCTACTGCCTTAATGTACATCTTGGAAACCACAACATTTGGTGATCATGTGACTACTTTTCATCGTAGAACAATCAATCATGCAATGTCTTTAGGGTCTTATGTTCATCACCACTTTCAAGGTGTGATCTACTTGGTATGATCCTCACCACTCAGGTGGCTTTATTGCCCCCTATTATCTTTTAACCATATTTGTTTTGTTTTTGATTACCTTATACAGGACTTGGTCCTCGACACTTACCTTTGGGGTAGTCTTCTTCTTTCACCACAATCGACCCCACCTACATCACTTTACCTATACTCTACCCACACCTAAACAAACCTAAACCCACAACATGCCTAAAACCTACTAACTCATTTTCATACCTCCTCATATTCTTACCTAGCTCATAGGAGAACTACATCGGCCTGAGGTCCCTTTTCATCGGGACTATGTAGGTAGCACTCCAAGGGCATGGGACCCTTAGAGGTTAGCTCGGCCATTCTCTACCCTAAACAATTCATCTTCCATGTTCCTCACATTACATTAGACCTTGCTTCGTTTCCCTTTTTATACCCAAAATTGGAAATTAAACCACATACATAACAAGTTTCTTCATATTTTAATCCTTATCATAGCACACATTTATTATGCCTACCATTTCTCAATCATCACTATGCATAGATTATACCACATCACACATATGACCCATATTATCATTCATTGCATAAAATAAACTTAACTCAACCATGCCTATGACCTGACTCGATCCATGCCTAAGACCTAACTCAACCATTCCTAAACCAACCTAACTTGATCCATGCCTACGACCTAACTCAACCATGCCTAAACCAACCTGACTCGATCCATGCCTATGACCTAACCTGACTTCACCATGCCTAACTCACCTAATTTCCATCCATATCAAAACAACAAATCAAAAGTCTCATCAAAACATCAAAAAATAAAAAAATATCATGTATCTCATCATATAAATAAATGTGTATCTCAATATGACATACATGGATATCCCATCATGTTCATCATCTCAAAATCATCGACACATAGGCTGGTCTCATATATGCAATAAAATAATGAATCAATACAAAATCTCTTTAGCACGCAGGCTGGTATATGCTTGAAATATACAAAAATTTCTCCTAAATCATCACTATCTTTGGCATGTAGGCCGGTATGTGATAAAAAATATAACTATCTCTTGGAACGCAGGCCGATATATATCACAAAAAATACTATCATACATAAAAAATCAGGTGCCACATATCAGACATCTCGGTGGATGTCCTCCATCTCTGTATCACCTGTACCCTTGGCCTCCTGGGTCCCTACTAGCACCTCAACTGGAGCTGGTCTCCATGTGCTGGTAACCTCTACCTGATCTAGCCTTAGAGCTTGCTGACCCCTTATGCTCTCCACACTGTGAGTGTGGGATCTCGTCCTCTCACTAGATGCATGTTGTGCCATGTACGCAACATAAGATATGAATTCTATCCCAGCTCACCATCAGCTAGTCTTGGTAATATCTAGCCTTACCCAGGGCATCTCGTATACTGGATATAGGCACGGTCTGTGGTGGTCCCATAGGTCTCATCCCCTATACCTATCCTGCGGGACCCTGCCCCGCTCCTGCCTGTGAACTGGGACCTGGTCCAAGTGCCTATGGTGGTAACCCCTACACTTGTTCCTGTATCTGGGTCTATAAGACACCAATATATGCCTGGGATGTGTCCAACTAACCTTGTAAACCTGCCACCTAAGCCTGTAAGGCTGCCACTTGACCATCACCCTCCTCTCCATCTCCATCTCCTCCACCGGCCATCTGGGCCTGTAGACTAACCACGTGTACACATAGCTCTGTAACCTCTACCTCAGATCTCTCCAGTAGTGTCTGTAGTATACCCAACTAGGTAATGAGAGTAGCCACCTGCCCCTGTAGGGCGTCTCTTTGCACAATGATGGTGGGTAGATCTGACTCCCCCAGTCTGGGTGGTATGGCTTGTAAGTGAGCCATCCACCACTGTCTTTACCTATTTGTGACCTTGACATCATCTATCTGTCAGTCCACTACCTTCTCCTCCTACCCCATGAGCACTGTAGGCTGTGGTAGAGGTAATGGTCTCTCTATGTCGTCTCTTCAGTACTGTGGGAAGGGTGGACCTATGTCCTATACTAACTCAGACTGTTGCCGGACTCTATCCTCCGAGATCATCTTGTACTGCCCAACACGGTCGAACATGTATCCATCTCTCTAGATGGAGCTCATCTAGCTCCTCGTGCATATGCCTATATGAGGGGAATCCCACATATGTCCTCCAGATAATGTCCACTCTAGACAAACCCTCCAGTAACTGCTAGAAATAGGCCACATCATGTGTATAATTCTCATATCTCCGCTCTCCAATAGCCGACACCCATCCCCTATACCCCACCCATACAAATCTCGGTGGGAATGCATCTGCTTGGGGCATCCCTATAGGCCACACACAAACTATGTGCTCATACGCCTAGTAGTGCAATAAAAATGTATAGCACAGGCTTAACCTGCGCAACAACCCATATGCCCACAACTCCTTATACAAATGTACCAAGAATGCTGGTTCCCAGGAAAAGTGGGTCTCATCTACCATCATGTCATGGAATACCCCCATCAGTGATAGGGGAAAATGTCCACCCTCTGCATCTAGCAGTACAAAGTAGCACATTGCCTCCATCAACAAAACCACTAGCCTCATCTCCTCCGAACGGGCTAGGTACATCTCTCCATAGCTCAAGTTTGCACTATGGAATGTCAGCTTAGCCATCCCCTCTCTAAAAACATAGTCACAATCAATCTCCTCTGAGGCCTCAGAGGAGATAGAGTAGACCTGTGCACCCAATATGGGTAACCGTAGTATCCTGAACACATCTTCCAGGGTGATAGTAATCTCACCCGTTGGTAGGTGGAATGTGTTGGTCACGCAGAATCCCATCTATTGATAAGCATGCAATCATCAAACTGGGCTACCGGAACTACATGTCAATAGCGACAAACCCCACTTAAGCTAACTACCTTCATATGCTACAGTTCCTCTGAGGTCACTGCACCATGTATTGTCACCAGTAGAGGCGGAACCCTGTCCTGCATATGCAGCTGATCTCTCCCCTACATCTAATACAAAAATAACATTAATCTACATTTATCATATCCATATTTACCAATTATCATTTTCCCACACCCTATTTTCACCCTACCCATCTCAGCCACCTAGCCCACATCACTTTTGAACCCTTGTTCCCAATAACCTGACCAGTACCGGTTCATCTTTACCGACCTTGGTCACCCCTTAACCAGGCATTGGTCATCTATTTGGTGACTGATACCGGTTCACCCTTACCGACCATGTCACCCCTTAACTGGCACAGGTCACCTGTATGGTGACCGATACCGGTTCACCCTTACCGACGCCAGCCAAACTTGACCGATGCCAGTCACTATCTCGGTAAAATCCATGATTTCCCAAAATCCCCCTTTTCTAAAAAACCTTCCCCTTGCCCCTTTTACCCACCTACAATGACCTAAAATACCCTTGGACCTCCACCCACCCCCTATCCTGTTTATTAGCCTCCCTATTCATCCTTTTACCCATTATTCCCCCCCATTCCCAAATTTAATCCATCCCCACCCACAAAAATAGAAAAACAAAACAAACCACCACTACAATAAACAATTTCCTAATCCCCTACTCTATCTACTCAAATACACATAGAGTAGGACGCTTACCCTCGTCATGCGCTGCCATCATCATAGTGGAACGTCTGGACTGCTACAATAGTGGCCCACCTGATCCTTCTCAGGCCTCCGCCATCATCCAAATCGCTACCCACCACCTCTACCCAATAAAATCCCTTACATTGATCCTATGGACCTGCTTCTCACCAACCAATCACCCATCATTCACACTGCCAACTCAATGCTCCGTTCCTTCAGAGTAATTTTCTCTATTTCTCTCTCTGTTGTCATTTTCTCAATTAGCTAAAAGAAAAGTGAATAACAAAACACGCACAGATTTTTTATTTTTATAACAAACCCGACCTAACCGACGTCTGTTACCATTGACCAAACATCGGTCGTGTGCCCTACCTTACTGTCATTGGATTGACCTATACCGACGTTGGCTACCCTTGATCAGCATCAGTCACCCTCACCTGCAAATTTCCCTACATTTTACCCTTTTACCCTACCCCTACCTCCTTTTTTCCCCACCCAACCTTCACCTTGATCATTTACCCCACCCCACCTTTACCCAAGCCATTTACCTCACCTTCCTGACCTCATCATTTACTACCTCCCTTTGTCCTCCTTTGAGGACTTGTTATTTTACCCCTCCCTTGGCCTTACCTGCGTCATGACCTAAATATTTGGACCTGGACCATCTCTAGTGACCTTAAACCTCATGTGTTCGCTATACCTTGTGGCACTATTACTTGTGTTGTTGACCTAATGACCTTACCTAGCCTATTGCCATGACCGTTTATCCTGACCCGACCTTTGGTGTACCAGAACATACCTAAATGTTCCTACACCTAACCTACATTGTATTTCTTGACCATATCCTATACCTCAAATACCAGAATCACTTACACCTCATTTTGATAAACCTATCAACCTTAGATGATGTAGAGTTTTCCTGCTCTTCACCCTGGTAGTGTGCTGCAGTTTATACATGGCGTGTGTTTGACTGTTGCTACCTTTGACCCTGACCCATTACCTAGATTTCCCGCATAGACCTATGGGACCACCACACCTTCCCCTTTCTCACATTTACCATTTTATCAAACCACTCACCGATTCTGCCGTTGGCCTCATCAGTTCCTAGTTTGAGGGGGATCACCTTCACCCACACATGGGGCAACCACATCTTATTTTTATTAGCGTCGCTTACCAATACAAGCTATGCAACAAAAATGGGCAAAATGTAGACACTAAAATTAGGTCACACTCCCCTTTAGTCCCTCAACAAATAAGCACCCTTCATCACATTCACCTAGCCATGGCCCCCTTCACCTCACTAATATTAATTTAATTAAATTAATTCATTATCCTCACCATATTTATTATTTAAATATCTTAATTTAGATAATATCCACATATACACTTCACCTAGACACCTCATCAAGCTAACTCACCCTAAGACCTATTCTTAGTAAGTAGCCATAACTAACTAAGACTTACCCAAACCCTAAAGACCAATGCATGCATTCTCTCTAACCACATTCCCACATGCTTACCAGAAGCTTCCAGTTTAATCCGTGGGTTAACGACATGAGATCCGAGAAAATCAAGAGGATCTCCTTAGTTTAGTAAACCTAGGAAACCCCACCTTGACTGACATTGGTTACCCCTAACCGTCACTAGTTAGGCTGGAACTGCTATCGGTTACCCTTTTAACCCCTAAAAAAACCTTATTTTCAAGGTTGGAAAAGATTGGAAAAAGTTAGCAAACATTAACAAATTCCAGAGAGATATCACATCTTCTGAGAGTGAATTTCAGTGAGAACACACATGCAAGGAAGGAGATCAAACATTTTCTTCTACATAGCCATCCAACACTCACTCCAGTGATGATATAATCTAACCAAGTAAAAGGAATGCTCATGCAGCCCATGTAGAATCTTTCCTATGATTGGTGATCATCTGCAGCCTTCAACCTCTTACCAACACCTCCATCCCTCACTCACAGGAATCTAGGACCAGAATCCAAGTAATTAAAATGTTATACTTCTCTGGTTCATTTCATTTTGTGATTATATTATCACATATTGTTTACCTAGCCACCCATTGACCTTCTTCAACAAATACTCTCCCTCCATATACCCATCAAAACCTCGCTAAATCTCACCCAAGCTACCAAATACCTCATTCTGACCAACCAAATTCCTTTGTGTAATCACAAAGGAGACCCAAAACTCATTCTGTGGCATTCCCAGTTTTCCATAGTAACTGGCACTGGTTACACGCAACTACCACTGGTTACCCTTAACTGGCATCGGTTTCTGTATTTTCCCATACAACCCAAAAAAATGACCTATCCACCTAATTCAACATCACCCTCATTCACTCGTGATCTACCTGAGACCTTTGTCAGACCTGCAAAGATCCAGAACTAGTTATTTGACCTTCAGATCCTATTCTAACCTAGTCTTTCAGATCAGATATTTCTTATTGTGTTTAAGTAAGATACCTAAATCATTTTGGAGTATAATAGGATTTATTTCATTTCCCACATTAAATTGTTTAAAACAATGGACTGACAGTCATCTAGGAAGTATCACACTTCCCTGATCTAGCACACACTAGGAAATTCATTGCATATATTGTTAAAATCTTTCTGGTGGTCTTTCTTTTCATTACAGGTAGTTCCTCCTAGCCAAAAGGAAGCTCTCATAATCAGCTGTGGATTCAGAAGTCATATGTGCGCAACAACCCATCAACCAACATTTTAACAGGTATTCCTCCTACACTCGTTACCCTATCTGTTTCGTCAATACTTCAAAGAAATGTCTAAGAATCAGGTGAAAAAGTTATGTCTCAAGTTTGTGTGTTAAAATATGTGATACTTATTAGTGTGTTATTGAATAGTGTCTTTGGTTGAAACATTGTTAAGTCTGTCATGAAGTCTATTTGAGAAAGTTTGTCATGAAGTCTATTTGAGAAAGTATTAGTGGTATGTATTATGAATGGATTAATGGTAATTGTAGAAGGATTTCTAAATTATTTCAAGGCTCTTATCTTAATGCTACATTTTTCACCGCGACCCATTTTTCTTTCGGCATTCTTTTGTATTTTGTCTAGACCATTTTTTTCCTAAGTATGGAACTGTGCGCAAAGGGTATCCAAGTGTCCCTTCGGAAATTTTTGGAAAAGGTGGGAATAATCAGGAATCCTCGAGCAATGAGAATCCTCCAGATGGCCAAGGAATGGCTAAGAAGCCTCGAGTAGGTTGAAAAGTCAAAAGATAAAGTGGAAGAACGTGATGGATTCCACGTGTCGCTTAGGCATAGGTTCAAAAGAAAAGAGGAAAAGAGAGATCTTAAAATAACACAATATCTCCATGTGTCATACAAGGAGGCCACCACCATCCAAAGGACTAATCAAAGAGGAAAAATACTTGAGGTTTGATAATTTGAATGTGGCCTCAATCCCCAAAACATGAAATTGAGATCTGCTCTAAATTTTGAAGATCTAGTAGGTGAGAACTAAATGTAGGTGGTGGAAACCTTAATGGAGGGACATTACAGCAAGAGACATGAGGTCTATAAATGAATGTTCTTGTGCCCAAAAAAAGGGGGATAGAAGGATAGAAAAAAGGAAGTTCTAGAAGATAAAGAAGGAAGTATTAGGTTCAGCTTGTTGTGTCCATTGGCCTTAGCGAGGCTTTGTTATAAAGAAACGTTGTAATTTGTGCCATCTTGAAATTATGTACTGTTTTTTAGATATATAAGAGTTCTTGTTCTGAGCACTTATAAGTTTTCAATATTCCATGTCCTTGGTTCTTTTCTGTTACTTTTATTTAGTTTTTGATGAACGTTTAGATATCTATCATGCTATACACCCTTAAATATTTACATAACTATGTTCATTTACACGAGGTTAGGTTTTAGTCTCATTTGGCCTTTGATAGCTCAAGACATCCTTAGAATATTTGATCATGTTGAATGCCCCTCAATTAATCTAATAGTTATTTTGATACCTATCGCTATGATTTTTAGCAAAGTATTGACGCATTTTCTTAGATTATATTTACATACTGTTTTATTTTACCCCTAACCCTTATCTTAATACAAATTAGAGAAGATCCATCTGCTATAAAATTTGGAGGTTATTGTAGGGGACAATTCCTACATCTCTAATATTTCCCATGACTTTGGTGGTTCATATGTAAATATAATTGTCAATAGTTTTCTTGGCATGCTCGGTAGGACTCGATTGAAAGCTTAAAATTCAAATATTTCTGTGTTTGGTGTGTGACATAATAATTTATATCGTGTTGAGGCCCCATAACTACACATCTTGTGATTTGATTATGAAAACCTACTGGTTTCAGTAGTATTGATAGTGTAATCCTCTCTAGTTCATGAGAAGGGTTCAAATAAGGTCAAGAACAAGAAAAGAAGGCGTGTTTGAATATCTGTAGTTGTCCCCGAGAATAAATAGAAGAGGTAGAAAAATTCAAAGATCTTCGTCTCCTCCAAACTAGACGTTGTCATCATTACCACCTAGTAGACCCTTCTGGCAATCCACTAGAGTTCTTAAACATATCATAATGACTCATTCACCCCCTATTCCTCTGAGATAATTCATCTCATGGAATCAAGGAAGTCTTCTTATCTTAATTATGGCTCTGGCAACATGGAATCCCATCCTAGCCAATGTGCTAAAAACACTACCTAAATTTAGTGGTGAAGACTTCACGATCCCAGAGGAACATCTACAAGACATTGTGGAAATATGCATAGAGCATTACATCATGGAGCATGACATCGCCTTAAGGTTACTAACTTCTTCCTTTAAAGGAAGAGCTCTCAACTGGCATAGATCTTTGAATCCCTACTCTATCAGTACCTAGAATCAGTTAGGAAACATAGATTCAGTGAGAAGGGTGATAATTCTTCACTCCTACAACTTATTAATATCAAGAAAGCTCCGAAACTACCCATGACTAATTTCAATACCATATTTCATAAGACATGGCAAAGAATTCTAGTTCTAGCTAGACCACTTACAGGTATGACTATTGTATTTTATCTAAAGTCTCTAAACTTAGATATTTCCATGATGATTTAGTCATTAGGGTGATATTTTTTTCCACACACATATGATATTATGGTCCAAGTTGAGAATAATTTGATTGATACAGGAAAAATCCCCCAAAGATCCCTTTGCTAGTATACCCCGAGGTAGCTCCCCTTCCTCAGGGGTAGACCACAAGTTCTGCTCAGAATCCAATGCCAATGTATAACTACCCATCATATCAAGGATCTACCACCCCTACTGCAACATCAACATCTTATTCTTTGAAAATGGAGGAAGTAAAAAATATCCTCAGGAATTTATCTAATGAGCTAGTCAATCTTAAGAGGAATCAAGGTGCATACCCAAGAGAAAATTATCAAGGCTACCAAGGGGCAGGCCCACTTATCCTCCACAACATCAAAATTCCTAGAGACTACCACCCCTTCTACAACTATCTAACCAAATTGTTCCAGTCCTAACACCACTCTAAATGCTCCCACTCAATGATGGAAGAGAAATGATTCCAAGACAAAATAATTTTGCAGAATACCCCAATGCTTAGTTTTTCCCTTTCAATAACCTTCATATGCAAAAATATTTTACCTAAGGGAATCCACAACAAAATGTGGCAGAATAGAGAGCAAGAGAAGGCCATGAGGTTGATGCTTTTGGACCTTAATAGTCCACAAGAATTCAAAATACAACCTTTATTGAGAAAATGCAAGGGATGTCCCTAGAACAAAAAATGGAGATTGTGCCTGAATATGTGATTTTCTCTTGGATCGAAGGAGAAGAATTTTTATTCACAAACGACACATCCACATCTAAAAAATATGGTATAATAAAATTACAACACTTGTTCGAAGAGATGGATGATGGAAGGCACGATCCCTACTCCTACAGTTAGGAATGAAGTAAGGAAAGAGCCTCCGACATTTACCACCCCTCCACCCACAGCTAGACAACATACTCTGGCAGCCACTTAGAATTAAGGTACTTCCCATCTAACGACTGAAAATATTAAATATTAGCCAATTTCCAAAGTACGACCACTCGGGCTGATGAATGTAGTCGAGAAAATTAAAAGGACCTCGACTAATGTATCCTTGTGGGATATCTTGGGTATTCTAGAACAAAAGGAATTTCTTTAAGAAGTACTAAAACCCAATGGCAGCCCAACTGCTACCAGAAAGGGAAAGAGAAACCCATAACAACTCAAGTTCAAACAAAGTCAATATTAATGAGCCAAAAAGAAGGGGTAAGTAAACCAAAACCATAATCCTTCTTCATGACTCTTATAATAGGTAATAAATTGCTACATAACTGAATGATTGCCTCAGGAACAAGTACTACGATGATGCCTATAGAAATTACAGATGCCTTGGGGATTAAATATGAGCCCCTAAGAAGAGGATTCATGCAACTAGATGGGAAATCAGTTCAAACATCAGTGTTATTAGAAGTCTCCCAATGCAACTCTATTCCTACCCAAACATAACCGTTCCACAAGATATAATGGTGATTGATGTTCCGCTAGTCTTTGTACTGTGTCTATCCCATGAATTCACAACTAAAATAGGATATTACATGTCATAGATTGGTCTTATCTAATTTTTTAGACTAAGTATGGATCCAAAATGAAGGTGCTATCAGAACCCCTTATTGAGGAACATATAATGGATCAAGTGGCCTCAAGTTTCAAATCTTCACATGCTATGATCACCCAAGAGGAAGATTCATATATAGATGAAGGCAACCACCAAAGTGGAAATTATTTTCTTGATCTATCACCTTAAGACCCCTTCAAAAATTTCGACTCCACTAGGCTAGGTACTTATGTGATCTTTGATGAGATCTCAACATCCCAAAGATCACGAGGGGGGATAATAAAAATAAAAGGAATCTCATGAAGGATTTCCAAATGTGGATGCTACATTTTGATGGAGCCAGAAGAAGAAGTGGCTCAGGAGCTAGAATATGCCTATCTTCAGCAAGTGGAATGAAAATTCTCCAGGCATTTCGATTCCACTTCACTTGTACCAGCAATGAAGCAAAATATGAGGCTCTAGTTCATGGTTTTACATTGGCACGCAAAGAGGGAATATAATAAATTAGAGTCTTTGGGGAATTTGTACTAGTTGTGACACAAGTACAGAAACATAGGCATGTGAATCCAAAAATAGAATCTCTCATGGCTGAAGAACTCAAGAAACTCCTAGAGGCCAAGATAATCTTCCCAATCAAACACTCCACACGGGTTTCCAATTTCGTATCGGTAAGGAAGAAAAATGGTGAAATTAGAATCTATGTGGATTTTAAGGATCTAAATAAAGTGTCCTTTAAGGATCACTACCCCTTACCTTTCATGGAGTAGATATTAAAAATAGTACCAGGTTCAGAATGATTCTCTTTACTAGATGGTTTTTTAGGCTACAACTAGATATGGCTTGCGAAGGAAGACCAACACAAGAACAATTTTACAACAAAGTGGGGAACCTTTGCGTATGAAAATATGCCATTAAAACTGACCAACGATGGGTCAAATTTTCAAAGAGCCATGGATGCCACATTTTGAGAGCTGATTAATAAGATAATCCTGATATACTTGGATGATCTCATGGTGTTTACCAAAATAGCAGAATATTATTTTGATGCTCTAGAGGTTGTGTCTAAAAATGTCAAGAATTTGACATCTCTCTAAATTTGAAGAAGTGTGTTTTTGGGGTTCCATAAGGTAAACTCCTGGGACACATTGTCTCAAAGAACAAAATCTTTATTGACCCAGAAAGAGTCAGTGATATTCTAGAATTGTCCCTACATGTCAAAAAGAAAGCAGTGCAATATTTCCAATGTAAGATCAACTTTGTCAGGATATTCATTTCAGATTTTAGTAGAATGATCCACTCAATCACACTGATGCTGAAAAAGGATCTCAATTTTAAATAAACCACTAAAGGTTGGAAAGCCTTTAAGGAAATCAAAAGAGAAATCACATCTGATCTGGTACTATGCAACCTAGACTTCTCCAAATATTTCATCATGTATGTGTGTTGGTCGTCAAATAGGACTTTACGAAGAGCAACAGTCAGGGGACAAGAAGTCCCTCCTCTTTAATGGGAGAGGTTCCCTTATTCAGAAACGAACCTATTTACAAATATACAAAACATGATTTTCTGGTTGAACTTGGATATTACGAAAGTGTTTTCTATAAAGATCATAAATTACAAAAGGACTGAGGAATGAGAGTACGAGAATAAGCAGAAAGGCAACACTCAGAATTATAGATAACAGAGTAATTCTTTATGTATGCGAAGTTACAGTGAATTGAAACAAGATCATTTGTATCATATAAATAAGATGGAATTTAAAGACACAAAGTTCTGTAAATAACATCTGCTAGAACACAAAGTTTCTTAACATAACACAGACAAATGATCTTCACCAAATTAAATGAAAAGATGGGGACAAAAGAGATCAGATAGACAAAGAATGAAAATCCCTTCTGTATTGATTTCTTTATGATCTATTTACACTTTCAAAAAATAAGCCAAGTTCTTCCTCCTTTCAAAATGGCATGGAGAGGCCATTATATAGCTTACAAATCAGTTACTCTTTGTAACCACTTCTTTTAACTAAACATTAGTTAAGGATTGTCAATCGTAATACCTCAACTAATTACAATGAATCTGAGAAAAAGAAATAGAAAAGAAGAGAAGAATAAGGAGAAGAAGACAGGTGGTTATGAATGGGAGGGACCCACTGACTTCAAAATTTACTGCCTGAATCTCTTCAATGACTCGACTATGTCTCTGCCACGAGGGACTGACGTGTTGGCTGTAGATTGAGCCCAAAATCCAAGGCACTTCTCCATTTCCTTATCAAACTCGACATGAGTATGATAGTATTTATTTGCTTCTTCAATGGCAGATTGAAGAGAGCAGATCTCCTTCATTTTCTCTTTGGAAATGGAGCTTTCCTTGAATAGATTATCTTTGACAAAAGCTCTGAATTGAGCTTTGATTTCTTGCAGGGAAAGAGGCACACTAGAAGTTTCATCCTGAAGATGACAGTGTATGTCTTTGAAAGTAGATATAATCAGTGTCTTGAAAGCCTCACCCTTCTACCAGTTATTCTTCAGCTCTCCCAAAGCCTCCTCCAAGACTTTGATCTTCATATTGATAGTAATTCGGAGGGCAGAGCCGCAAACTAGACTCAGGAAGGAATTACAGAGGGAAGGGATACACGCACAGGATTTTAGATTGCAAGGGTTCGAGCAAAGGATAGCATGGAAGCAGTGTGAAAAATGCATAGGGGGTTTGCTCGTTATATAGCCGATTAGGAGAGAGAAAGATAATGAATGCGCATTTAATACATACCTACCAATTTGAATAAGCAAGATATTCGGGTAGAGCGGGAAAAATAAGCATGAATGGCACTTGGTTCATTTGGGACATGTGAGACGCGAATGCGTGAAACACGCGGCTCGGCCGATTCAGGCGAAGCGGGGAAAAGACGCATAAATGCCTTTTGGGACATGCGGGACGAAGTATGCGTGAAACACGTGAGCTCGGCTGATTTGGACGAAAATGTGACAACGGGTCCAGGCGAACTTGGGACATTTGGGACATGAAAGCGTGAAGTACGCGGTTCGGGTGATTCAGCCGAAAATGGAACAACTTGCCAAATTGAACTTGGGACATTTGGGATGATGAAAGTGCGAAGTGCACGGTTCAGGCGATTCAGCCGAAAAATGGATAACAACTTGCCAAATTGAACTTGGCGACATTTGGGACGTGAAATTCCGACGGGGCCCCGAAAATGAAACAACTTTGGGGAAACCGGCCAATCGGGGAACAGAGGGCCCGTTTGAACTTGGGACACGCGGGACAAAAATGTCTGACAGGCCCGAAAAACACACAAAATGACCCAAAAAAACGTAGATTTTCTCAATTTCTCGACTTTTAACATTGAGTACAACAGAGAAGACACTTAAAACTCAAAATTTTGAAATTTTCACTTTCTTAAGAGCAGGGGAATTTTGAGTGGACAACAGCTGGCTCCTTCTGGGGATGACTTGGCATAAATTCAAGGAATGGGACAAGGTAAGAACTTAGACAAAACTCGGGGAAGCAGACCAGTACCTTATCCATTGGGGCCAACAGAGTCAAAAAGCAAACCAATACAGAGGACAACACACCAAAACAAAAAGGAAAGAAAAACAAAACGATGTACAGAATATACAAAGGACTCCCTAATCACCTATGACTTGAAGAACTTAAGGTACTGCCCACTATAGGGAAGTGGGAGAGGAGAACCATCCATGTAATCAAGATAAAAGGAATTCTTACCAGCAAAGTGTCTGATCTTGAAAGGTCCGAGCCAAAGGGAATCAAACTTGCCATGGCTGCCACGAGGTTCATGCCTTTTATCCCATAACAACACAGTGTCTCCAACTTGGAAATCTCTGAACCTGGCTTTCTTATCAAACAGGGCCTTTACCTTCTGCTGGTGAACAGATATCCTATCAGCAACCTCCAATCTGTCCTCATTCAATTTGTGAAGGTACATAATTCTCTTATCCAAAGCATCACTGAAACTAGTATCTTCAATGGCCTTCATTAGATGCAAGGCTGGTAGCTCCACTGTTACTGGCAATTGAGCTTCTACTCCATATACCACTTGAAAAGGAGACATTCCAATAGCTCTCTTTGGTGTAATCCTGTCTGCCCAAAGAGCATCATAGAGCTTCTTGTGCCAGTTTCGTTGAGACTCATTGACTAATTTCCTTATAATAGTCACCAAATTTTTATTAGTAGATTTTGCTTGCCCATTTCCCTGAGGATAGTAATCTGAGGAGTGAGCCAAAGAGATGCCATAGCCATAGCAAAAATCCATTATTTCGGTTGAAGATAAATTCGAAAGCATTATCTGTCACAATCTTGTTAGGTACACCATACCTTACCAAGATGTTCTCTTTGATGAAGCTGCATACCACTTCAGAAGTAGTACTCTTAGACTGGAATACGCTTCTACCCATTTGGTGAAATAATCCGTGGCAGTTAATACATGAGTATGACCAGCACTAGAAGCGGGATTAAGTGTTCCAATGAAGTCCAAACCCCACTGTTGAAAAGGTTCTTCAATTACAACTGGCTTAAGAGGCAAAGAGGCCAATTTGGGTCTTCCCACGAAGGTCTGACAAGCCTCACATTTATCAACCCACTTGGATGCATCTCTGAACAAGGAAGGCCAGTAATATCCTCCACGAAGTATCTTATGAGCAGTGACCGTTGATGAATAGTGCCCTCCACATGCCTGATCATGAAAAGCTGAGAGTAACTTTTTCTGTTGTTCCTTGTCCACACATTTCAAAAATCTTCCATCTAACCCACGTTTGAACAAGGCGTTTTCCCACAACACATATTGCACTGACCTTAGTTTAACAGTCCTCTTTTCTTTGGCAGTTAAATGAGAGGGGCACTCTCCATAGGTGAGAAAATGAGCGATATCAGCATACCATTCATCAACTGAGCTAAGAAACAGAACGGTAGGAAGGCCAACTTTATTCTCCAGTAATTCATGCTTAGCTCCTTCAGCAATGAGCTCACAAAGACCTTTTCCACGGACGAGCTTGGTCGGTTTGATGTCAATATCATATTCTTGGACCTTAGCAACCCATTTCCCTCTCTTGGATCCAAATTCCTGTTGTGTGAGAATTGACTTAACAGTTGTATCTGGAACCAACACCATGGAGTGAGAGTTGAGGATGTAAAAACGAAACTGCTTAACAGCTTTAACCACTGCAAAAGCATGTTTTTCCATCATGGTGTATTTTAACTCATGATCTTTCAGAATATAGCTCATGAACGCAATTGGGAGTTCATGCTCATTAGAATCTTCTTGAGTCAAAACAGCAGCCAAGGTATTATCTGTGGCATAGCAATAGATAATAAAATCTTTGCTGAAATCAGGACAGGCTAAAACAGGAGTTTTAGCAATAGCTCTTTTAATACCTTCAAAGGATTCCTTTCCTTCAAAAGACCAACCAAACGTTTGTTTGCCTTTCATCATTTGGGAAATATTCAAAGTTAACTCTACAAAATCAGGGATGAACCTTCTTAAAAAGTTGATCTTACCAAAGAAAGAGTGCACGCCCTTTTTGCTGGTTGGGAGAGGAATTTGTTGGATAGCTTGAACTCGCTCAGGATCAATCTTAATACCATCTTTGGAGACGATGTGCCCTAATAATTTCCCCTATGTGACACAAAAGACAGATTTTTTAGGATTCAAAGAAATCCCATGTTCTCTGCATCTTAGCAGAACTGTCTCCAGGTGGTCAAAATGATTCGCCCTTGTTTTAGAAAACACAGTGTCAAGTCATCAAGGTATATGACAATACACTTCCCTTTCAAACTTCCAAAGGCCAGATCCATAGCTCTCTGAAAAGTGGCACCAGCATTAATGAGCCCAAAAGGCATTCTCTTGTAAGCAAAGGTACCCCAAGGAGTAGTGAAAGTTGTTTTGTGTTGATCTGCAGTATCAACCTCTACCTGATTATATCCCGAGAATCCATCAAGCATAGATAACATTTCAGATCCTGTTACTGCTTGCAAGACCTGATCCATCATAGGCAAAGGATAATTATCTTTCAAGGAAGCCTGATTCAGATTCCTGAAATCAACACAGATGCGGATCTCACCATTTTTCTTCCTAACAGGCACAATATTAGCAATCCATGTTGAATGGTGAATGGGAAAAATGATTTTGGCCTTCAACAACTTCTGTATTTCCTGAAAGATGGTGTCAGCTATTTTGGGGTTGTATTGCCTCTGTTTCTACTTAAAAGGCTTAATTCCAGGTTTGAGAGGAATAAAATGTTGCATATCTTTTGGTTTGAAAGCTTTTAAATCTTCATAAGAGTAAGCAAGAACATCCTTATACCTCTTTAAAAGATCAATTGCTTTCTTCCTCTCATCTGCTGTGCAACATTTTCCAATGTTCACGAGCTTAGGATCAGTAGAACTCCCAATATTAATCTTGTCATACTCAGCTGATTGTTGAGGTCCAGTAGAAGCTCTAGACTTTACATACCTGTCATGTTTATCAAATAGTTCCTCTAAACTCACCAATCCTTTAGGAATCTTGTTTCCTTTGAGTTTGATGCATCCATCCTGATCCGTTTCTTCTCCTTGGGTGACTGCTTTGTCAAAGGGCACACTTTCACGAGGCAGGTTGTCACTTCCTTCAAAATACAGCTGTTCAAAATTACCCTTGAGTTCTAAGAAAGAAAGCAAGTGTTGATCATCATTGAAAACTTGCCAGTTATTTGTATTATCAGGTACACTAGGTCGATGGACCATCTCAATGGTGAACTTATCTTGAGAGAAGTCAGGATGAGGAATCAGTAGTGATCCTGAGACTGCTAGTGAATCAACCCTGCTGTTCTTCTCCCTAGGTATTGCCTCGATGGAGAAAGCATCAAGAAATTCAATGGAATCCCAAACCTGATTCCGGTAATGTTTCAACCTTCCATTTTTTACCTGGAAAAGGCTTCTAACTTGCTTTACAATCAATTCTGGCATCACCACGAGCCAGAAGATTCTTTACACCTTGTTCTTTGGCCACTTGCAGTCCAAGAATGAGAGCCTCATACTCTGTTGTATTATTAGTATTTTCGAACTGCAACTTGAATGAAAAAGGATGTAGGCTTCCTTCAGGTGACACCAGTAGGACACCAGCTCCAGAACCAACTGAGGAACAACTTCCATCAAACTCTAAAATCCAAACACCATTAGGATCTTTAGGTGACACTTTGGGGAGTTGGATTTCATCAGGGGACATAATCATATAGTTACCATGCCCCATATCCTCATAGAGTATTTGTGCTTTAGGATCATTCCGTTTTTTGTACAATATACTCAGATTGCTTCTCAGGCAGCAACTTCTTCATTTGTCCATTAACAGGTACGAGTGCATGTGACCAATCCATTTGAATTTCTCCACCCACATCCTTACAGAAGTTCCTACTTAGCAACATCCCGTATGAAGGAGGAATATCTGCTACTAAGATGGTAGCCAAAACTCTCTTCTCAGGCAAAGCAGCAAAAGCCACTTGTGCATCTTTAATTCTTCCGACCAGGGGCACTTCCTTACTCTCCATAGAGTAACAAGATCCATAAGTGCATGTGAGGGTCAAGCCTAAGGCATGAGCTACTTTAGCAGGCATCACATTGTCTGAGGCTCCTGAGTCTATGACACAATTACTGAGCCTATGGCCAACTATAAGAAGTGTTACATAAAATGGTTTAATTTTGTCATTGGGTGAGGTGACAGTGGCTACCAGACTAGGCTGTGGTGCAGAAGGAGTGGGTAAAAGGCCTTTAGAGGTGGTTTTAGAATGGGAATTGACAAAGTGAATCATTTTAGCAAAAGCTTTGGGATGGGTTTGATAATACTCAGCCTCTAAAATTTGAACCTTAGTCTTTTTCAGGTGATCAATAATATCAAAAGACCCAGAAGTGGACGGGCCATCATCACTTGAGATCCTAGGTTTATCAACTTTAGGGGAAAAAGAAGTAACTTTAATAGCAGGATTGACAGGACTCACCTTTGGTGTAGATGAAATGGGGATAGGAGATCCTCTTTTTGCAATTACGGGGATAGTTTCCGGCTGCTCCTTAGATTTCTTGGGGGGCTGCGTCACTTTCTCCCTCTGATTTGTCTGCTCTCGAGTCATGACAGCGAATGATTCACTATTCATGTCCGCTACTACTTCATCATAATCATCTCCATCATCAATGCCCTCAGTGGTGAAGAAATTAACTCGAGATCCCTCAAGTTCATCTGCTTCATCATCAACTTCTTCCACAAATTCCTCACAAGCTTCATTATCCTCATCATCATCTGGTTCCTCAACTTCACAGGTTGCATTGACAGGAACTTTAACAGGAGGTCCTTTAAGCGCTAATCTTGTTTGAGAAGCAGGCAAATGATTTCTGGGCTGAAAATTCCTCCTTGGAACATCTGCATAGGGAGCATGCTGAGCTAATTGTTTCTTTATGGCAATGAGATCATTCGCAAGTTTTTGAACTAATGGATCAGTATTAGGTCCAGGGGTGGAAGAGGAGGAAGAAGTAGACTTAGATTTGGAAGGGTCTCTCCTCAACTTCCCTGACATGATTAAATCATCCTCAACACTAACAGCAAGAGTTTGATCTTCAGCCAATGTTGCGAGATTAGCCCTTCTTAGTGCATAACTAACTTCAGGCGATTGGGCATTTAGGAAGAAACATTTTTGGATTTGATCAACAGGTCGAGTATTTGGTGGAATTTTATTAATCAACCTGTTGAATCGGGCCACAAATTCTCTCATGGGCTCTTGTGAATCTTTCTTTATCTGAGAGATTTGGGCTAGCAAGGCATGCACATCTTCTGCTGGTTTGAAACGGTTTTCAAACCTAGTTCTCATGGTGTCCCAGCTAGTGATAGCACCAGCCGGAAGGTGATAGAACCAATCAGCAGCATTATCTTGTAAAGTCTCAACGAACAGTCTCACGGAGACGTCTTCATGTTCAACTCCCAGAACTCCACATGCAACTATGAAGGCTGCGATGTGTTCATCAGGATGCACTTTTCCATCACCTTTGAATTTAGGGAAGTTCTTCCGGTTACCTCTGGGTAACTCATGCAAAGGCTGAGGAAGAGCAAGGGGCCCGACACGATGACCCCAGGGCAATGGTACCACGCCATTCTTGGAAAAATGGCTTGGAGAGGAACTGCAACACCAACAAGAATCAAAGCTCGAAGATTAGGACTAGCTGGCTCTGAAGGAATACCACCCGTAGGAATTCTATCTTGAACAGGTGGAGTGCTTGTCGAACGAGTCTTTCTATTTCTTGTTGAAGGGAAAGGAAAACCCTGCTGCTCCAAAAGCTGAAACTGAGAATCTTCAATACCAAGGGCCCTTCTCCCTCGAGTAAAATGCGGAGTCACCAGATCAAAGGATGATCAAAAATTACAGAACTGGAATATGATTTTCCCCAGCGGAGTCGCCAAAAACTGTTGGTCGTCAAATAGGACTTTACGAAGAGCAACAGTCAGGGGACAAGAAGTCCCTCCTCTTTAATGGGAGAGGTTCCCTTATTCAGAAACGAACCTATTTACAAATATACAAAACATGATTTTCTGGTTGAACTTGGATATTACGAAAGTGTTTTCTATAAAGATCATCAATTACAAAAGGACTGAGGAATGAGAATACGAGAATGAGCAGAAAGGCAACACTCAGAATTATAGATAACAGAGTAATTCTTTATGTATGCGAAGTTACAGTGAATTGAAACAAGATCATTTGTATCATATAAATAAGATGGAATTTAAAGACACAAAGTTCTGTAAATAACATCTGCCAGAACACAAAGTTTCTTAACATAACACAGACAAATGATCTTCACAAAATTAAATGAAAAGCTAGGGGATAAAAGAGATCAGATAGACAAAGAATGAAAAGCCCTTCTGTATTGATTTCTTTATGATCTATTTACACTTTCAGAAAATAAGCCAAGTTCTTCCTCCTTTTCAAAATGGCATGGAGAGGCCATTATATAGCTTACAAATCAGTTACTCTTTGTAACTACTTCTTTTAACTAAAGATTAGTTAAGGATTGCCAATCGCAATACCTCAACTAATTACAATGAATCCGAGAAAAAGAATTAGAAAAGAAGAGAAGAATAAGGAGAAGAAGACAGGTGGTTATGAATGGGAGGGACCCACTGACTTCAAAATTCACTGCCTGAATCTCTTCAATGCCTCGGCTATGTCTCTGCCACGAGGGACTGACGTGTTGGCTGTAGACTGAGCCCAAAATCTGAGGCACTTCTCCATTTCCTTATCAAACTCGACATGAGTATGATAGTCTTTATTTGCTTCTTCAATGGCAGATTGAAGAGAGCAGATCTCCTTCATTTTCTCTTTGGAAATGGAGCTTTCCTTGAATAGATTATCTTTGACAAAAGCTCTGAATTGAGCTTTGATTTCTTGCAGGGAAAGAGGCACACCAGAAGTTTCATCCTGAAGATGACAGTGTATGTCTTTGAAAGCAGATACAACCAGTGTCTTGAAAGCCTCACCCTTCTGCCAGTTATTCTTCAGCTCTCCCAAAGCCTCCTCCAAGACTTTGATCTTCATATTGATAGTAATTCGGAGGGCAGAGCCGCAAACTAGACTCGGGAAGGAATTACAGAGGGAAGGGATACACGCGCAGGATTTTAGATTGCAAGGGTTCGAGCAAAGGATAGCATGGAAGCAGTGTGAAAAATGCATAGGGGGTTTGCTCGTTATATAGCCGATTAGGAGAGAGAAAGATAATGAATGCGCATTTAATACATACCTACCAATTTGAATAAGCAAGATATTCGGGTAGAGCGGGAAAAATAAGCACGAATGGCACTTGGTTCATTTGGGACATGTGAGACGCGAATGCGCGAAACACGTGGCTCGGCCGATTCGGGTGAAGCGGGGAAAAGACACACAAATGCCTTTTGGGACATGTGGGACAAAAGTGTGCGCAAAACACGCGACTCGGCCAGATCGGACGAAAAGGTGACAAGAGGTTCGGGTGCCTTGGGACATTTGGGACGTGAAAGCGCGAAGTACGCGTTCGGCCAGATTCGGCCGAAAATGGAACAACTTGCCAAATTGAACTTGGGACATTTGGGACATGAAAGCGCGAAGTACGCGGTTCGGGTGATTCGGCCGAAAATGGAACAACTTGCCAAATTGAACTTGGGACATTTGGGACGTGAAAGCGTGAAGTACGCGGTTCGGGCGATTCGGCCGAAAATGGAACAACTTGCCCAATTGAACTTGGGACATTTGGGACAAGAAGTTCCGACGGGCCCGAAAAAGACAAACTTCGGGGAAACCGGCCGATCGGGGAACAGAGCGCCCGTTTGAACTTGGGACACGCGGGACAAAAATGTCCGACAGGCCCGAAAAACACACAAAATGACCCAAAAAATGTAGATTTTCTCAATTTCTCGACTTTTAACATTGAGTACAACAGAGAAGACACTTAAAACTCAAAATTTTGAAATTTTCACTTTCTTAAGAGCAGGGGAATTTTGAGTGGACAACAAAATCCATATTCATTTTTAAAAGAGAAGATATTATAGACAATAGGGATCTGAATTTGTTTTTATTGATAATTTCCTTTTCAAAAAGAACTTTGATGGGATCCTTCTCAGATGCCTAGAAAAGGGAGAGGCCAAAAGGTTCTTAAGTGAGTCACATCATAGAGGCTCAAGTGACTAATTCTCTATCAAAACCACTGCCATAAAGGTCTTAAGAGCATGGTACTATTGGCCCAACTTATTTGTAGACTACTATGCAATGGAGAGAAATTGTAGAAACTATCAATTCTTTACCAGCTTCCGAAGAAAGGCCACACTTCCTCTTAACCCTATCTTAGTCAAAGAACCATATGCATAATGGGTTATGTACTTTATTGGAATGGTTAACCCAGTCTCAAGTGTAGGTAAAAAATGGATTCTCACTGCCACTGACTACTTCACCTGATGGACGGAGGTAGTTTCGCTAAAGGAAGCCACATAAAATATGATCTCTGAACTCCTCTAAGACATCACTTCATGCTTTGGCCCCCCCCACACAATCATATCAAATAATTCCAAGGATTTTTTTGGGGGCCAAGGTGTCTGGCTTTACAAGAAGGCATAGGATCTATCTAAAAACATCTTCCAACTACTACTCGCAGGGTAACAGTTGAGTAGAATCTACCAACAAAAAACCTAATCAGACTCATAAAGAGGATGGGCGATGAATATAAGAGATCATGGCATGAACACATCAAGATAGCCTTATGGGATGATCGAATCGAACATAAAAAAATCTTAAAAACTTTACCATATGAATTATTTTATGGCAAAAGCTTCATAATTCCCATCACCGTGGAGGTCCTAGCATTATAGTTATTAAAACAAATTGAGATCAAAGAGCATGGAGTGATGCAAGTAAAACTCATGGAGCTATTAGAAATTCAATAAAAATAGGAAACAACCCTTGAATCCATGATAAAACGCCAATAGGTGGTCAAGACCCGGTTTGATCAGAAGACTTGAAAGCCATACTTCCGAGTTGAAACTTGTTTTAAAATGGGAGTGAGGGATGCTAAGCTTGGTAATCATGGGAAATTTGACCCTCTCTAGATAAATTTATTTAAAATAACTATATGCAAGCAACACAATGATTTTGACCTAGAGACCATGGAAGGTGAGCCCCTAGTGATTCTAGTGAACGAGATCCAATTCAAACCCTTCCAATAATGCTTTTGATTATTATAAAATTTGCATCATATGTATTGTCCCCCTCCTTCCAATTATTTATTTGTTTTACGTTGTCATCATTTTCAATAAGTGTGTTTGGACACGTGTCTTTTATGGAGGCCCCTTTGCCCCTTTTTGAAGTTTTTCAGGGTTTTTTACCTTCCTTATTTTCCCCAAAGTAGATGAACCTAACCAAATTTTGAAGTGGTTGATTCAAATAATTAGATAATTCATGAAATATCTCTTGGGGAATGAAAAATTTGGCATTAATGGGTCATGCAATCAAGGTGCCATTATGTGATATGACCCCCTGTATACATGAGCCTTTACTTCATGGGAGTCGAGCGGGCTATTTAAAGCAAGTTGTACACATGTAAAAAGTATCATTATAAATGCTAGTTCTATTTTTCAAAATGCTTGAGTTCCTAGTTCTAAAACCATAGCTTGTAGAAGCTATCGAGTAGCTATGACAACATCTAGTTCCCTACCATACCAAAAATATTATGCAGGGAAACCTATGTAGCCTCGCTCTCTCCACTCGAGGTTGAGATTCCATCATAGGGGAATACATTTTAGTGACTTGTCCTTGGTAATGGATTTTACGGATGGAGTCTTCAACCCTGTCTTGAACAAGAATTTGAAGGCCCTGAGATAGGAAGTCTATAATAGGTTCCCAAATTTGGGGGATTTTGAGTCTTTTGGCTCTAGGATTTGGACTACCACACTCGCACAATATATGGTGCTAAACGTTCACCTGTACCCTGAGCTTATATAGATGTGTGCATGCCATTTTGACCCTAACTCCAACATCATAAAGGGCACACATGTGCGGGTAACAATTACACCACAAGCCATCAAGGATATGTTGGCCCTGTCCTATGACCAAAAATTCAGTTTCTACAATATTCACAAGCTCTAAACCATCTAGGCTTAATGCCAAAAAGAAATGAAATTCATCAATAAGGATTTGTGAAAGATGATTCCAACAATTCTGGGACACCAAGATTCCCCATTCCCCTGAAGATTTTCTTCATAGATTCTTAGGATGCCTGTTCCATGTTGGAATTTATTTTCAGTCAGGACTCGGATAAAAATGTCCATCAATGGCAAGTTGCAGCTCTTTTCTAGATGAGATCCATGAAAATGGAACATGTGTATCAACTTGACTACGCCAAGGTCATTGCAAAATCTATTTATGAGCAGTTGGCCATATTCCCTATCAATTTTGTCTTCAGGCACTTTTCCTTATTTTTCTACCTCATTTTGTACTAGATTTCCCATTTCTTTAGCCAGTTTATGAACCCAACATTGTAGGTCATAGAGGTGGAACCCAAAAACCTCATCCCAATATTTGCATGGACTCATGTGATTTCCCGCTCTTCATATGCATATGAATTTTCTAACTACTTTGTTGCACCCCTTTTACCTGAGTTTGACCCAGAGGGGGCCAGTAAAAAAATGAATGATTCAATCCGAGCCATTTGAGTGAATCCTCTGCATCCCTATGACCATTTCTTTGGGGCAACACATTATATGATCCAGTTGTATGAGTTACAAGATGAATCCTTCATGTTTCCAAGAATTCTCATGGAGCGAGTGGTTTCCCTAGAGATAACTAGGTATCGAGTGCTTCTCAATGCAAAGTTCAACTCCTACTGAAAGAAGAAAGCATTTTTTGAACTCCCTTTGAACAAGGGAAGGATTACTATCATCAAACACAAGTCAGAGCATATTCTTAAACATAAGTTGGCTTCTTACGGATTCACCCTCATTCAAGACACATGGAGATATGAATCGGATGGGAAAATGATCACCATCATATCCCAAAACAAGGTCTCAGACTCTTGCCAGTATGAGGACAAGAAAAATTCTGAAGAAAGGAGGTCTCCTTAGGAGGACACTCTTGAAAATTACGTCAAGATGAAAGAACTCCCAATCCCTTTATAGGAGTCTTTTCATCCAATGCTACAAAAATATGACCCAACTGTCACTATGATTAAGGGGTTGAGGATAACCCTAAAGAACAGGGACTGGAATGTGGAGAAAATTGAAGTGTATTGGAAATATAGGTAAGAAATCAACTGAACAACCCTCAATTTTGAGGTAGTGCCCACTGATGAGTAGTGGGAAGAATACTGGGATGTTGAGCATGAATTTGACTCAGAAAGTGAGGAGGAAATACCACTCACTAAGGAACAACTCGTGTGGTATAGGGAAGGGTCCCTCAACCCCTCTGGAAAAAAAATGATGTCACAGGGCCCTCCTTTCACTCCTCAGTACGATCATGTAGGTCACGAGCCCACAATTCAAATAACACAATTCCCTTAAGGCGAGGGTCTATAGTTCAACTAGTGATGGATCCATCCTAGGAATTTACTTTGGCTTAACCAATAATCTTGCCCTCCGAAACCACCATTGGAGTTTCTAGTCCCTAGAGCCCCCCAATGAAAAATTTGAAAATAGTTGAGACCTATCCTTCTTATGTCCCTCCTCCTCCTTCATGTTTATATTCCCCAACCGGGAGTGCTCCTACATTGACCACCCTAACCCAGACTCTTCCTTCTCCCATATCTTCTCTTCTTCCTCCACCGCCATCCTCAATTCCCACATTCTCTCCTCGAGTTATGATGGGCCCTAATTTATCTCTCGTGACTTCTCAACCCTCATGATCAGTAAAAATACCTTACGACCTATCACATAGACACCCATTCATAGGTAGGATAGCCACCTCTTCAGATTTTATGAATCAGGTCAAGATGGCTAAAGTGGCTCAAGATAACAGGAGAGAGAAGTGAAAGAAGAAAGAAATGGTGGTGGGTACTCAAAAGTAGATGCGGTCATTATATGACCATTAGTAGAGTTCCCTAACCATCACACAGATGGTCCCCAATATCCATAAACTTGCTGAGAAGATGCAACTTGATGATTATTCCATCAATGCTATTGTGATTGACCTTACACAATATTGACCTCAAGATAAGGTCAAACTAATGAGTGAGAAACCATTCGTAGTCACCACCGATTGCCTCAAATTTAGAAGTAAGTTGAAGAAAATGGAGGATATCCTTATACATACATAGAACATTGTAGCTTTCCTTAATATCAAAATCAAGGGAAAAGGTAAATAAATAGAACAACTCCATAAGGAGTTAAAGGAGGTGTCATTGAAGGAAGTTCTTTCTGCTTCTCAAGTAGAGTCCAAAAGGTTAAGGGATGAACTGTTAGCATCTAAGGATGCAACTAGTTCACTTAATCAAGAGAAGAATATCTTTTAGTAGGAGGAGGAATCTAAGAAAGTAGAGGTCTCTTCACTCTAAACAAATTTTCATGCATTAGAGGTAGAAAATGGGAGCTTATAAACAAAATGCAGGACATTAGAGAATGCGGTCAAGGATTTGACCTAGAAACTCACTTAGCAACCAAAAAAGGGAGGAATCGTCATGTTGGTACATGGGTTATATACCTCCTACTACAAGAGAATTTCTATCATGGAAAAGGACTTAGGGCCCGCACTCAAATTCATATCTGATGCATAAAGCCTGTGCACTAAAATGGAGTCCTTAGCCTCAACCATCAACAACGCCATATCCACTAAGGTCTCTAAATCATAGATGATGGTTTATAAATTGTATGACTCCTATGACTCTACCCTACAAGAAGATTGTATTATAGACATGGGGTAGTTCATGGAAAATATCAGTGATATTCTTAGCTGCAACAAGGCCACTACCAAATCCTAGAATCTCTTAGCCCAACTACAATTAGGGATCAAAGAGTGGAAGTAGCACATTGGAGACTTAGTATAACTAGGCTTCCCCTCTCCCTTCCCTAATGAATCTACTATCCTATTAGAGGACTGTTATCTTGATTTTGGCCCGAAAAAAATTGATCACACATGACCTTGCATAAGAAAATTGAAATGTTAGGGTCAGTTTAGTCATGCAAGCCACATTTCAAATCTGACAACTGATCCCAAATATGAGGGCTAGGTGGGCTCGAAAATGGAGGAGTAGAGTCGACAAAGGGGTGCCAACAACGTTAAAGAAACCAGGGGCTCACAAGAGAAGAAAAAATTCAAAATGGCTCAAAATTTTTGGGCTTCATCATATACGAGTTGAATCGGGGCTAAAAAAAAAACTCGCGGAAGGTACCACGTGTCATCCCTACATAATTCCAAAAAATGCATCCAAAAATGGGCCTCTAAATGAGCACCAGCCCTCCACGTGGTCAGAGCCTCAAAAAGTTGAATCGGCCATTGCAAATTATAAACAGGGTAGAGCCAATGGAAGGTGCCACGTAGGTAGGTAGTTGAAGGAGCCATGTGTCTCTTCAATGTAACTTCAAAATCAAAATCCAAAAGAGGTTCTCAAATGTGTGCCAGCTCTACATATGGCCATGTTTCAAGTCAAAACACGAAGGCAGGTCGCTAGAGGCAGTTTGAATTTTTTGGATTTTATTTTGAAAATGCTTAAAATATAAAAATAAGCCACACCTACGGTGACACCCAGAGAAGCCACGTGTCAGGCCAAAATTACAAGTGGGAAGGAGGGCGTTAGAGGTATTCTTTTCCAAAAGTGGGTTGATGAACCTGAGGATGAAAAATGAAAAATAAGAAGGTTGCGGGCTTGCGAGGCTGCGAGAGACTTTTGTACTTTTGCAAATTTTGTACAAAATTCACAATTTCAATTTCAGGCCCATGGAGGTTTTTTAGGCACAAAGTGAATTTTGGGCCCGTAGACCCGTTCTACAAAACTAGTTTTCACCATTTTTGTACAGATCTGACTCAAGCATTTAAATGGGCATATCTTCCGATTCGGTGCTCAAAATTCAACAAATTTGGTACCATTGGAAAAGTCTCAACCTCGTCTATGCCATGGGAACCTAAAAATTTAATTTTGACAAGGTTAGGTGGGTGTAAAATAGGAAAATGTCTTCATGCCATTAATATACGATCCGATTGCTTCAACAACCAAATCAGATTTGATTTGTTCAGCCATTCTTCCTTCTTCAACATGCCAAACAGACATATAGAAGTGGACTTGACAGATTGTGTGCAGATTTTCAAGGACATTGATGGTTGGTAGCTGAGCTTCCAAATCAGGTTTCCTGCCTCTTTTCTTCTCCTCTCTTTTCTTCATCTATAAAGGAAACAACTTGGCTCATTGTAAAGGGTTGAACATTTTGGTGTTGTACCCTCCCTTCTTCTTTGGTCTGTAGATGAATTCATGGAGTCCAAACCTTGTATTAAGACTGTAATGCAAGTTTTTTCACCTCTTGGCCATTGTAATGTTTTGTATCAATTTGTGAAGCAATACTACACATCTGTGGATGGTTTTAACCCTCTCTTGTGTTCATTAATTTTATTTGATCTTTCATTGCAATATTGGTTATCTGTGCTTGGTGGTTGTATTACATTTTAATGGTCTGTGTTTGATAGCAAATCCGATGTTCAAGATTCCTTTGGTGCATCAACTCTATTAGTTTAGGTTTAATTTATTGCATCTTCTTAACCTTATCTCCTTATCAAGTTAGAATAGATCCTCTGTAAATTTTATGTGTGCACCTGAATAGATGAATAGGAACCGAACTTCATCTGGAGAACTCTCTCAATTTCAAATTCCCAAACTTTGAGAGATGATCCATGTTGTGTAATCACACTGAGAGTCTTAACCCATCTAGTTGCAGACATTAAGGGGTGCAGTGATTTTACACTAACAAGGACTAGATCCAAAAAATTCTTGCAGCTAAGGTACATGATAAGACTATCTTTCAGTATTTAAAAGATGATTCTTGTGTTGCTGAGGTAGAGGAAATATTGAATCCAATTGTAAAACTAGAGTTCCATTTGCACAAAATGGTGCAGGATATCCAAACATTCTCTCAAAAGGAGATCATAAAGATGGATAAATCTTTATAAGATCTATAATGAAGGACTTACCCAAATGAGGATGAATGGGTTAGATTCTAAGCTTCTTTGTAGCAACTCTAAGTGGCATCTCTTTGAGCCACATTTTGAAATTATGAATTTCTATGGAAGGATTGCTAGATTCTTCCATGACCATCAAATAGTCCCTTAATACGTTTTCATAATTGTAGAATGATTTCTACATTGTTTCGGGGATCTTATATTAATGTTACATGTGTCACCCCGACCCATTTTTTATTTTGCAATTATTTTGTATTTTGTTGGGACTAATTTTTGCCTAAGTATGAAACTATGCACGTAGGGTATCCATGAGTCCCTTTGGCACATTTTGGAAAATATTTGAAGAATCACAAATCATTAGGAAATGAGAATCATCCACATGGCCAAGGTGCGGCTAAGCAACCCCGAGTGGGTTGAAAATTCAAAATATCAAGTAGAAGAAAACGCAGGATTCCATGTGTCACCCAGGTGCATGTTTAAAATAAAAGAGGAGAGGAGAGACCCCAAAACAACACATGATCTCCATGTGTCATATAAGGAGGCCACCACCATCCAAAGGACCAATCAAAGAGGAAAAATACTTGAGGTTTGATAATTTGAATGTGACCTCAGTCCCCAAAACATGCAATTGATATCTAATCCAAATTTCAAATATCTCGTAGGTAAGAACTAAATTTTGACGGTGGAAACCTTAATGGAAGGACTTTGAAGTAAGAGCCATGAGGTCAATAAAGGAATGTTCTTGTGCCCAACAAAAGGGGGATAGAAGGATAGAAAAAAGGAGGTTCTTGAAGGCTAGGAAGGAAGTATTAGGTTCAGCTTGTTGTGTCCATTAGGCTTAGCAAGGCTCTGTTATAAATAAATTTTGTAATATATGCCATCTTGGCCTTATGTACTATTTTTCCATATATATAAGAGTTATTTTTATTTACACCTATAATTTTGCAATATTTTGTGTCCTTGGTTCCTTTCTGTTACTTTTATTTAGTTGTAGATGAATGTTTAGATATCTATCATGTTATACACCCTTAGATATTTACATAAATTTGTTCATTTACACGTGCTTAGGATTCAGTCTCATTCGACCTTTGATAGTTCGAGATAACATTAGAATATTTGATCATGATGAATGCTTCTTAATTAATCTAATAGTTATTTTAATACCTATCTCTGTGTTTTTTAGCAAAGTATCGATGTATCACCTTAGATTAGATTTACATACTATTTTATTTTCCCTCTAAGGCTTATCTCAATAAAAATTAGAGAAAATCCAACATCTATAAAATTTGGAGGTTATCTTAGGGGAAAAGTCCCACATCTATAATATTTCCCATGACTTTGATGGTTCATCTACAAAGATAATCATCAACATTAATATGAGGTATCTAAGTCATTTATGTGTACCAAAGCTAGAAAAGGTCCGAGTTCATGTCAAAAGGAAGTGTATAGTTTGTTAAGAACTTATTTTCATATCATGAAGGTGTAGGTCAGTGTTCAAGAGTGTGTCTTTAGAGGTTATTTGTCATGGTCCCTATCTTCATCAGTCCACAAGTAGGTCTTTACTATTGTATTGAAGTGGTTAATGGTCTTTAAGGTTTAAGTCTTGGACTCTATCAATCATTCCAGAGGTTTGTGATCTGAGCTATATCAAAATGTATCTAAGAGAGTGTGTCAAGATGCAAAGGGGTCTATGCTACTAACAAATTGGTTTATTTTCAAGTGGAAGAGGATTCAAGAGTATAATGAATCCATATGAAGGGTTTTTTGGACATGTTTTCTTGAGAAAGCTATGTAAATTGAAGCATCATCAAAGTTGAAACCTAGCTTCCATGATCATATAAAAAAGGATAGTGGACAAGATGTTGTGAACATTTCCAAGAGTTTAAATTTCGAGCATTATCATCTGAACTCTATTTCAAAAGTTATTTGAGTGAGTTTTCTTTCAAGACAAGAAAGATAGATTTATGTGAAGACAAGATAGTATTATGAAATATTAAGGCTTAAGATGTGCAAAAAAGGATTACTTCAGGTTGTGTGACAAGAATCTTGGGTAATGTGAATGTATAAGGTCTTGTAAGAATAAATGTGGTTGATAGTCAATTTAAGATAGAGTATGCTTCAAGGATGTTTTTGTATCAAATTAGTCTGAGTTGTGACTAAGAAGTATGTGTGAGGGTTCTTAATGACCTTAAAGTTATTCTCATGTGTTTACTATTGTGTCATAATGGTCTAGGTATATAGAAGTAGTAACTTCATGATGTGATAGAAATCTAAGGGCTATGTCATGCGTTTAGTATCAAAGGTGTGAGAATATACTAATATGGAAGGCTTAAAACTTGTCATATACATTCTAATATCTGTGTTAAGGATGATTCAAATAGATCTATATTGTAAAATATCATTGAATGGATGAAAAACATATTATATGCATCCTGATGGACTGTCTCAATATGAAGGAAACTTGTAAAAGGAGAAAATGTATCCTACAAGTGAGAATGGTTATAGAGTACTGTAAAAATGTTATAAGATAGAGGAATCCCTTAAAGGAAATTTTAGTTCAATTAGAGCAAGGTGAAAACTAAACCCCATGGTCAAGATGTCACAACGTTGCATATAGTCACAATTAAGGTCTATAGATCTCTGTGAAGACAAAAATGTCATCCTAGAAGTCACAATGTGGTTTTGAAGATTGCATTGGTGATTAAAACAATAATTCTAGAAGTTAGATACTCAAGAAGGCTTTTATAGAGGTGTGAAGTCAAGTCATAGTGTGAACATAACCTTGAAGGTAAGTTCTCAGTTGGTACAAGAATCATGTGACTATGAAGGAAGAATGATCTTCTACACATGTCAATATGATGGTGTTGAGTGTGGGTATAAGCCTAAAATGAGAACATAAGTCCAAACTAACCTACATGTGTGCCAAATTATTCATAGGTACAAATGCTGAAATTCATTATCTTAGATTGTATAAGAAGGTATATTATGTTCTTGAACAAGATATTTTTCATGAACAAAGTACCGATGTTACTGAATGTAGTGAAGACCTCATAAGGTTAGTTGGTGGTATGGTTATAAAGTTTTTAGAGAAATTAAAGAATATTTTTAGTGACGGAGTAAGGTTTGAGATGGAGAAATGATTGTATAAAGATTTATTCTTGGGTATGGTGATGTTTTAAAGTGTTATCATTATTCATGGCTTCTTCATGAATTTTGAGAAAATGTAGAGAAGCCTGGGAATGCAAATGTATCAGTGATATAGTATAAAGGATTAAGAAGGTCTTCCTCATGAGCACATGTTGATAGGGTCAAGTTAGATTCAAGAGGAAATAAAATTTTTTGATTATCCAAAGAGGTATGTTGTGTCATTTCTCTAAAGTATCTTCAATGAGGAGGTTCAAGTTGGTCAATTTAAGGTCTTCATGAAAGGATGTATAGCTGACACTCAAGAGAAAATAATTTCTTCTATCTTATGGTCTTGAGAAAACATGTAAGAGTGATGTGTGAACACTCTTACTACCACTTTAGAATTATAAGTAAATGAGAAGGTAAGCTACATGATTGAAGAAGTGAAAAAGGTAAAATAAGGAGGTAATTCAAGTTTGAGGACAAGTAAATAGATTTGAAAGTGGATAGAGTGATAATGTCACTATCAAAGTGAAAAAAAATATGAATATGATAAGTTACAGGGGATATGGAGGTCTGCGAAGTTGGTTTAAAGGTATGAGATAATGATCTATAAGTTAGAATTGAAATTTGAAGGTTAGGTGCTTGTCTTGATAAAAAATAATCCTAGTAATTCAAGTCTCAAATAGGGAACCTTTAGTTTTCGAAAGATCAAGGATATGTAGTTGCTTCTTAAGAGATGGAATGAGTATGAAAAATATGTATAGAAGTCTGTACAAGTGCATTCAGGCCTACAACATAAATTTGAATTATCTCAGAGATCATGTACAAAAGTGACTGTGGTCAAAAGGTAAGTGTCTCAAAGGTGAGGTTGAATGTGATGATCTAACATCTTAGTAGATTGAGACAGAAAACTGAAGGAGAATTACCATGATGAAGAAGGACATACAAATGGACATATTCAATTTAGAATAGAGGAAATCTAAAAAAGGACTATATTTTTGCAAATAAATTTAGAGATGTTATATGTTAAGAATATAAATGCAGCTACAGATTTACACAGCAAAATCACTCTCAATATATTACTCTGTATTATATTTTATGTCCCCAATAAGTTGTGCAATACATTAGGCTATTATATAGCCATCATAATAGAAAACCAGTTACCCTATAAAATAGGAACCCATACAAACAAATAACCCATTAATATATGGAATGAGTATGAAAAATATGTATAGAAGTCTGTACAAGTGCATTCAGGCCTACAACATAAATTTGAATTATCTCAGAGATCATGTACAAAAGTGACTGTGGTCAAAAGGTAAGTGTCTCAAAGGTGAGGTTGAATGTGATGATCTAACATCTTAGTAGATTGAGAAAAACAACTGAAGGAGAATTACCATGATGAAGAAGACATAAAAATGGACATATTCAATTTAGAATAGAGAAATATAAAAAAGGACTCTATTTTTGCAAATAAATTTAGAGATGTATATGTTAAGAATATAAATGCAGCTACAGATTTACACAGCAAAATCACTCTCAATATATTACTTTGTATTATATTTTATGTCCTAATATCTTGTGCAATACATTAGGCTATTATATAGCCATCATAATAGAAAACCAGTACCCTATAAAATAGGAACCCATACAAACAAATAACCCATTAATAGATTTACAGGTACAACAATAATAATATGATCTAAGTATGTAATATTGTTTATAACAATATTACTAACCACCCAAACTATAATGTAAACATTAATATTTATTTCCTAACATTCCCCCCCTTAATGTTTACATGGTAACATTAGAAATTTCACACTTCCTTTGTAGCCTTCCGCCTCTGCGCACTCATTTATCTTAGCACACACTCAAACTGAAGGTAGAATAAGGAACACATCAACTTCTTATCAACCAAGCACTGTCGGGAACACATCTGACCAACGAGGATGGGAACACACTTAGGAATCATATACTTATCAACTAGTCACTCTAGGTAACACATCTGGACCTAAGTAGTGTGGGAACTCAAGCAGGGAACACATCTGAACAACCTTCAATGGTTTTTAGGAGGCTAACCAAAAACCTAGGTACAAACAAGAACACATATAACTGTTCTACCTCATCAAGCCTCATGATGTTGTGTTTCCCCTATGTTATTTTTTTCTGTACTATGTTTTTGCATTTGGGGAAATAGGAATAGCCACATACTCAACTAAAAAACTGAAAATGGAACATTGGATCATGTTCCCCCCCTCAATGTGAACATTTCACTTATTCAACACACAACATGAACTCTGAAAAAGAATCACACTAGACATCAAATACGGAAAGCACACCTCACACCACAAAATGTGCCACCATAGCTTCGTGCGGCCCCGTCATTGGTGACTGAATGAGAGGTCGTTTTCTGACATCCAGCCTCTGATGCCTCCGTCCTCCAGTTGCATGCTGCTAATTCAACGGAATATATCTTTAAAAGCTCATCAAGTTTCACATTGTACTTTATTTTGTCTCTTCCCCACAATGTGAAAACAATTATTTCCAGATGTCGGATAACACCGAAAATGCATCTGTGAGGTAATTTTTATATTTCTTTAATATTTGACAAGGACACTATTGACAATACTCGATAATACTATTTTGACAATATGACAAACAACATATCTTGATGACTAACATAAAATCCAATTAAAGATTGGATTTTAATAGATAAACAAAATGTGATTTTTTAAAAAATGACTATTGAGACTAATGATGACAAGACTAGTATTATAACAATACAATGATTTTTACTGACACACAACTTCTTGAGAACAATTGACTCGACAATTTGACTATAATGACATAAACTCAACAAATACTCTTTATAAATGACACAAAATGATACTTTATGAAATTGACCAAACTTTAATTTTATAGACAAATGAGACACATAAAGACTTGACTTTAGACAATGAGACACTTCACAATATATTGACAAGAGGAAAATTTTCTCAAACATATAAAAGGACAAACCATTCAACACCAAGAACTAAACATAAACTATAACTTATTAGATAGACTCACATTATGGTTGTCTATATCTATTTCAGCAGAGCTAGAGAGTACTTGGAGGCCATTGGTCAATGAAATTGATTATGTGCTCAGGGTCTTGCTGGCATGGGGCACACAACTATCATAATGAGAGATCCATGTGGATTGCAAGCAAAGTGTCTTGGAGAAGCTCACCATGGTCTTTGAGGAGGTTGGGATGATCTGGAAACTTCCTAGCTCACCTTCACAAGATATCAGAACAACACTCTTCGCCAAACATACATGGGCATGAACCATGAACCAGTGACGTCAACTACTCTTTCACAGATCTGAATTCTACATCAACTTGTAAATGTGAGTTTGTAGAGAAGTCAATCATGGATAGTGGAAGCGTAAAAGAACATAGAAGGCTGAAGAAAGAGCTCTCATCCATAGGCATCAATAAAATTCTAATCTCATACACCTCGGACAGTTGTTTCATTACCTTCAAAGCTCAGCTGCAGATGCAAAACTGTGGTAAAACAAATTATATTGATCACGTCTCTTTTTCACGCCGATAGAAGACAGATCAATCTACCTCAATACTCTTTATAAATGACACAAAATGATACTTTATGAAATTGACCAAACTTTAATTTTATAGACAAATGAGACACATAAAGACTTGACTTTAGACAATGAGACACTTCACAATATATTGACAAGAGGAAAATTTTCTCAAACATATAAAAGGACAAACCATTCAACACCAAGAACTAAACATAAACTATAACTTATTAGATAGACTCACATTATGGTTGTCTATATCTATTTCAGCAGAGCTAGAGAGTACTTGGAGGCCATTGGTCAATGAAATTGATTATGTGCTCAGGTCTTGCTGGCATGGGCACACAACTATCATAATGAGAGATCCATGTGGATTGCAAGCAAAGTGTCTTGGAGAAGCTCACCATGGTCTTTGAGGAGGTTGGGATGATCTGGAAACTTCCTAGCTCACCTTCACAAGATATCAGAACAACACTCTTCGCCAAACATACATGGGCATGAACCATGAACCAGTGACGTCAACTACTCTTTCACAGATCTGAATTCTAATCAACTTGTAAATGTGAGTTTGTAGAGAAGTCAATCATGGATAGTGGAAGCGTAAAAGAACATAGAAGGCTGAAGAAAGAGCTCTCATCCATAGGCATCAATAAAATTCTAATCTCATACACCTCGAAAGTTGTTTCATTACCTTCAAAGCTCAGCTACAGATGAAAAACTGTGGTAAAACAAATTATATTGATCACGTCTCTTTTCCACATCGATAGAAGACAGATCGATCTACCTCAAGTTCCAGATTGAGGAACGACCTGGGTGGGAGGATTTGGTGCTTGTTACAGATGTCTAAGACATCGTAATGGGAACAAGAGCACAAAATGCTCACACTCTTGATTAGCCATGAAACACAGTTTCCACAGTCCACGTAAATCCAAGGCAAGAGGTGACAGTTCGTTGAGTTCTTCGAAACACCTTGTATTCGATCTTAGATATTCTGGAATATGGAATGACATAATTTTCTTAGCTCCAATCCGAATGCAATGAGAATGAAGCCAAGGATGAATGCAAGACTGAAAATAAAACTACAATGGAGAATTAATGAAATCAATTTATCATCCACCAGGGCAGATATCAGAGTTTCCCCTTGATTATAATTAAACTTTGATTTTCATGCTTTTCATCTCCTTGACATGCTCTACAATTTATTTATTGAAATTGATGTGTAGAGACTACATCATGGATGCCCCTATAAGAAAACTAATTCTCCATGGAGCAATCAGTACAGGAACCAGTCGCTCTGATACCAAATATAAATGCAGCTACAGATCTACACAGCAGAATCACTCTCAATATATTACTCTGTATTATATTTTCTGTCCCAATATCCTGTGCAATACATTAGGCTATTATATAGCCATCATAATAGAAAACTAATACCCTATAAAATAGGAACCCATACAAACAAATAACCCATTAATAGATTTATAGGGTACAACAATAATAATATGATCTAAGTATGTAATATTGTTTATAACAATATTACTAACCACCCAAACTATAATGTAAACATTAATATTTATTTTCCTAACAAATAATACCTATAGATCTGAGCTATCTTCTAAAGGTAGGGGAGCTCAGTTGAGTTCTTAAGAAGGTAGGAAACAATATTTTGTGAGTGATTATTGTAAGGAATTTCATTTTTGGGGAGCTTTTTAAATCCCCAATAGATGTTTTATGATGAATAAAAGTAAGATAAGTATGAGAAAGTATTTTAGGACTTTGGAAAATGAAGATGATTCATCCTTAAGGCATACATGTAAGGTATGATGGATTATTTTTGTGTTTTCCATTAAATTTGGTTGATACTAGTCTAGGGGGAGTCATAAGTAGTTGAATCATGTGTGTTTTGGCTATTAGAATTGTGTGAAGTTTTTCAAAAAGGAATTGAAGAGGTTGTTTAGGGATATTGGTCATAATGTGTGGCATGATAACTATTCAGGAATTTTTTTTTGTCTTGAGCATTGAATAAACCTAGAAAGGAGATGTTGAACAAGGATGAAGGTAAAAATGAGGAGTATAATTTCAAGGGAATTGGATTTCATGAGTTATTAGGTCCATAGGATCTTCATTTTCTATTGTTGGAGTCAAAGAGGAGAGATTTCAATCCTAAGGGTAACTTTTTGAGCAAGTAAGTCAATATTTTGCATTATTGTCATTATGTGTTGTCATTTTCCATGTAGTATTGGAGTTGTATCATTTTTCATAGATGTTAAAGGGGGAGAGAGAAGCATCATAAACATGAGGAGTATAATTTCAAGGGAATTGGATTTCATGAGTTATTAGGTCCATAGGATCTTCATTTTCTATTGTTGGAGTCAAAGAGGAGAGATTTCAATCCTAAGGGTAACTTTTTGAGCAAGTAAGTCAATATTTTGCATTATTGTCATTATGTGTTGTCATTTTCCATGTAGTATTGGAGTTGTATCATTTTTCATAGATGTTAAAGAGGGAGAGAAGCATCATAAACATGGAAAAGAGTATTTTGGTGTCTTTTTCTTGTTGGTTGTCATCAATGTTTCTGAATGTGGTTATCATCAATGACAATGTAATGCCCCTGTAATCCTTTCAACTATACTTTCTCATTAGAATGTGGACTACAACATTGGCATGTGATTTTTCTAGAGTTGTTACTCTATTGAATTGATTAAATCATGTTGCTATATTGATATTTATCTCAGTTGAGATTTGTGTAACTAATCATCCATTAAATTATAGAGTGCTCTTGAATTGTGATGTTTATTTAATTGGTTCGTGAAATGAACATGATGTCTGCAGTTGTGGAAAGTTTAATTTTTGTTCTTAGGACCAATTGGTGAATTGGTAATTTGGAAAATTATTCTAATTCAATGACAATCAATTATTATTATTATTGGGAATCGATTAAGAGAATACCTCGGATCAGTTTCATTGATCCAAGGCATTCCCTTAATTCAATCTGCAACTTTGATTAACTCTAGAAATTTTAGTTGTTCATTGTTTTTGGATTATCTATGTTGCACTAATTGATCCTGGTGACTTGTTCCAATTTACCTATGATTCTGTCCTGTAATAAGGACTAG
Source organism: Taxus chinensis (assembly GCA_019776745.2). Lineage (NCBI taxonomy): Eukaryota > Viridiplantae > Streptophyta > Pinopsida > Cupressales > Taxaceae > Taxus > Taxus chinensis. The sequence continues at coordinate 322,032,328 of CM034155.1, read as the reverse complement.
AAAGTGCCAAGAGCTAGCTTGGGTGGTACTACCCCATTTGGAAACATCGCTCTGCCAGTAAGATTTGGTTGTGATAGTTATTAAACCTAGACTGCTACTACTGTTCTGATAACGTTAAAGGTTCTAATGACCTAACCTAAGACCTAAGGCATGTAGATTATTTTGGTTTCTTGGGAACCTAACCTAAATTTATCTATGCCTAATTACAATTTCACTAAGCTAACCTAAGCCATAACCTATAATGGTGAAGGGGAGGGGACTTAGACTTTAAAGTTTAACTCGATAATAATTTGAATGGAATTAGGAGATGGATGCATGTTTGATAGGTGGGTCGGTGGTTTCCACCACCCTTGCATGTACTGGAGTTTGAATTCAATGCCATTAATCACAGGCCATTGACACTCCTTAGTGGAAAACCAAAATTGAAATGGAAAGTTACTAATAATTGGTGCTAAATGTGATCATTGGGTTGGCTAGGAAGTTAGTGGAGAGCCAAAATGGAGATAGAGGAATTCAGTGGGGAGTGGGAAAGCTGGTCTGTCCTTGCAGGCATTGATGATTTGGAAAAATGTACCAAACTGCCTAGGGAAAACATGTCAGGTTCAACTAAGGCAATATTGTTGTTTTGGGGTTCCATTTGTCATTTTTCTTTTCTCCCTCTTGCTCTGTGAATGAAGGTTTTGATATTTTGATCTAGTTCTCATTTTTTTGTTGATATTGGAATCTCTAATCCTCTGTTTCGTGGAGAGACTATTAGAGAGGATTCTAAGGTGGAAGGTTGGAGAAAGTTGTGTTGGTGAACTGCTTTGACTGAGGAAGCTATCATGGAGTTGGGAAAAGGATCTTAGGAGGTGGAGGGTGACTTTGGGAAGCTCTACCAGGCATGATAGGCTCTAATCCCTTACAAAAAAATTGTTCTATCTAATTGATTCATGTTAAAAGAACTCTTCTTATTATAGAAAGCATTTTGGGATTTTGGGTTTTTACTATTGCATGGTAAATGGAACTTGTTTCTTGGTAAGTAGTTGTTAGAATTTGTTATTGATCATGCCATTGTATTTTTGCCTTATCATGGTGATAATGTTGGTTTTCTTCACATGTCTATTTTGGAATGTTTTTAAATAATTCCTTGACTGTTAATGGAAAGATAAAAAAAATTTGTTTTCCATTTTCATGTGTAGATACTTAGTGAATCATAGTATCGTAATGTTGATATCGACCTCTGTATTATTATTTCAATGGCTAATATATTTCATGAGCTTATATTTTTGGGAAATGACGACCCTATGTTGTGGGTCAAACTTGAACTTGATTTCTCAGTTGGGTGAAACTGGTATCTTTTTGTGTTAGGGTTATTTGTCTAGGTTGTGTTTTATTCTAGTTTGAATAAATGAATCCTTAAAACTTGTAACTGTAGATTCATAGGCATTTGATTTTGAACACCCTTGTTTGGGTGAGTTACTGTTTGAATCCAGTCAAGTCTAGTTTTTGGTTCAATTTCCTTGCACCATGGATGGGATATTTTGTTGCCCAGGTCATAAGAAATTTTGGGTATATTTCATGTGTGAATGGGTAGGAGGTGGTCTGGTATGGTTTGACCATAGAAGTGACTACTCGAACTAGGGTAGTTAATGGCTACTGAGATTATTGTGATTCCTTCTGTGAACTATTTGGGTCTTGGGAAGATTCCTAATTTGATGACAATATGCTGAAATGTTATATCTTCGAGTATGTTTAATTTTGTTCCTTGTTCTCTTTTTACCTTAAAAAATTAAGGTTGGGGCCTTGGCATGTACCAATAGATGATTTTTAAGACTTTCCTTTGAGTGTTGATAAAACTAAACTCATCCCAATACCTGATCATACGAAGATGATCATAGATATCGTTAATCGATTTGCTAGTGTGTTGGATGAGAGACTTCTCTACCTTGGTTAAATCAGTTTGTTCTAAATCTAAATGATGCATTTGAATTGGTATGATTCTTTATCTATCTTGTATGGAATACTTGCATTATCTTATTGAGGATTTATATATATGTCATATATATATTCAATGTATCACATGCACTCTGAATTTTGTTGAAGCCAAGTTATTCTGGTTTAGTTGCTTATTGATAGGCTAAGAAAAAATTGGGCCTTGAGAGCTCATTGTTGTTATTTCTATAATCAGTTGTATAGATCCTGTCCAAAATTTATAACATTGGAACATTTGGATTGAATTAATTTTGAATGTAATTAATTGGACTCGAGAGAAATATTTTAATCATGTAGTATGGGCTGCACGATTAAGGTATTTCCACTCATGCTTTCTATCTACTATCAGGTATACTTGGATTTGCATCATTGGTGTGATATTGCGTAAGAGAGAATGTATACTTGCATGTTTATTGGATTACTTATTGACTAAATTTAGATGATTTTTAAACTTATTTACGAATAGTCTCCTAGTTGTTAAAAATAGACTTGTTTTGGATTGTTATGCTAACACTACAGGGGTTGTGATCCACTTGAGTATGGTGCTGATGAATTGTTAAAACAAGAAAATATCTTTCTGGACCCTTGAAAGATTTCTATTAATTTGCAGTGTTCCTTCTTGAAGTTATTAGATAGAACATATGGTTCCAAGGATTTAACTTCTATCATGCTTAATTCAAATGAACTGACAGATGTTAACGCTTTTGTAAATATGTTTTTGTGAAAAATAAGAAGGGAAAGAGGAAGACCTATGGAAAGATGTGTTTGTTCTATTGCTTGAGGAAATGTAGTTTGATGAAATGATTTATGTTTCATTGCTAAACTATTCTTGGGAATAAGTTCCTAGGGCCTAAGGTCAATTTTGTAAAACTGTGGAAAGAACTTGATTATTTCTTGTCATCTTGAAATTTCTGTCTTAAATTGGAAATGATGAAGGTTGTTGCTTGAATCATTCCTTCTTGATTGGATTAGCTATAGGAAATGGTGTCTTCTATGAAATAGTCCTTTTTATTGAAAAGTGAGCTTGTAGGAAATATATTGATTTATATTTTTTCACTTCTTGGCATTAATTTACAACCTTGATAAAGTTAAAGAAAATGTCAAGTACTCAAATTGTATTTATGTAGTAAGGAATATTACTGTTGATCTTTGTTATGCAAAAAAAGGGAATAAATAGGGATCATTACCTTGCAAGTGACTTGAATGAAATGAATATTGACTGTTATAAATTTTATTTTCTAAATTCATTTGATTAAGAAAAATAAAGAGTAAGTTGTACTTAACAATTCATATGTTAAGGAATCTAAATTATGAATGACTAGTGTCTAATTACAACTTTATGAAACAACACAATCATGACTATTTTGTGAGGAACACTATAAACTAAAAAGGGATAAATGATTATAATAATAGTTTTCAGACCATAGGAATAATCACACGAGTACTTAATCTTATTAAGTACATATAGGAATCCATTTTGGGAAAGGGGTCTAAGTGATTATACTGTAATGCAATCTATCCATCTTAATTGACAATGAACTACATCGATGAAATGAAATTGTGTTATTGAAGGATAGAAATGATAATGGGGTTAGAAATATAATGAACCTAACCTTAAGGATTTAAGAGCATAGTTCTTCTTTGCTGTAATAATGATGCTATAAGTATGATACATATTTGACTTGTACACATGAAACAATTATACAATGAGAACTTTAAATCAAGGGACTGTTAACCATGGGATGATATAATGAACCCTTCGAATAACTATGAGTTGGACGTAAAATGTCCTTCTACCATAGATGAGTTACACTTAAGGGATTAGGTTTAACTAAGTAATTTTAGTTTGATTAAGTTGAATGAATTACAGGAAGTAAATGTAAGTGAAGAGATTAATGCGGGTCAAATACATAAGACCTAATTAGGAGTTATTAAAATGAACTTAAGTGCTCCTTAAGGTATAATTGGATGAATGAGGTATTTCCCTACAATATAATTGCATGACGTGCTAAATTATAAAAGTAAACTAATGAAGGTTTATTACTTAAAGAGAATAAGTAACAAGTAGGAATGAACCTAAACAGATCCTTCTAGTTAACTTAAGTAGAAATATAATGTCTCTTAATGGAGCATTGATAGGAACTGAGTTAGTCCTTAGGAACAACACCCAAGGACTAGAAATAACTAGGGTGAGATTAACAAGATGTGAATTAATGGGATTAAAGAAAATTTTAAGGAAGGTTGTTTATATTTTTGGAACTTATGGGTTGTTGCAACATAACCACTACTGCATACTACCCATCTAATGATGGGGTTCATTGGATGGGTACTATGGAGTAGTCATTATGGCATAATAATCCATTCAGCCCCAAAAATCAAGACTATATCGGAATGGGATCTCAATTCATTGTTAAACACTAGGTAGTGATGAGTCCATGGTCTACAGTCGATGTCGGCTTGCGTTGACTACAGGTTGATGAAGTGTACTCAAAATTGTAGGGGTCAATTTAGATACACTTGAAGACCCTTAATCACCATAAGTGGATCATCTACGCTTATCCCATGAGGGTTATCTCTTCTTAGCATCTAACATGCAAATGATAAGGATTTTCAGGAGTCAAAAACAAAAATTCTAATCAAGATAATAGTTCAAGTGAGGTTAAAGACATATTCCTTCAAGATGAGTATGTCATCTCGGAATTTAGGCATGGAAAACATGTCTGAAACTTTGGAAAAAGTATCGCAAGTTATTGGTTGCATTATCTTAAATTCACCAAACTAAGGTGTGGGATATAAGATGGGTTCTCATAACAAGTAGCTAAATAAGCCCTTGTTCAGTTACACTTGATTAGCCCTTAAATGAATTAGGGAACCACAAGTATATTGATTATACATTGAAATAAAATATGAGAGATCCATTTTATACCGAGTCATCATTGAAATGAAATATGAGGGATTGGTTTACATCAAGTCATAACAACTACATATGGTTACTATTTTAGAATTGATTAGTAGATTTAATGTGGTTCTAAATGCTAAATTTAGAACAGTGAACAAAAAATAATTCCCCTACTTTTATAATCATCAAAAAAGGATGTTATAGATCAAGGGGGAGATTATTGACCATTATTTGATTGTGTTGTCATTTATGTCAAATCCATTTATGGAAAATAGAGTCATGAGGTCATATGTTTCTCAATGAGATGTTCAAGTGTCAAGCATAAAGGTTGATTGGTTGTTTCAAGTTTAGTGAGTTGTAATGGTGTTTTGACATGGTTTTAGCTTGTACAGTCATGTTATGAGTCTTCTTGAGGTGATTTTTTAATGTCATGAGGACAAAAATGGCTGGTATGATGTGTCATTTATGTTTATGGGTCTATAAGAGGTCAACATGGTTAGTTCATTATTGAGTCTAGTTATTCTGGGCTTGTTTCTAGCCCTGAAGCATGCATAATGGTAATGAGGTATGAGAAATGGAGCTGATAATTATTTGTGGTGTAAAGTAAAATCATGGCGATGGTATACAGGGTATGTATGGTGAGTTTTAGGCTAGGATTAATAGGTATGATGCATATTTGAGGTCCTTGGGAATTAAATAGTGAGAAATATGTAGTTTAACATAGGTAAGTCTTAATGGATGGATATTTTGGGAGATATTTGGGATAGATTGTGAGTTTTATAAGTTATATGATGTTGTCATGATGCTTCGTGACAATTTTTAGGTCATTATGAAGAATGTTTTGCAAGCGACATTAGTTTTAGCAAAACCAGGTAAGTTGCAGTTTGTTTTTCAAGAAAAAGTTGAATTTTAGATGCTTTTTGTGGGATGTTTTTCCATGGAACTAAGAAGGTTTATAAAAAATAATGAGGTGGTTTGATCATAACATTTTTATGAACGGTTGTTAAGAAGGTAAAGTGGTGTGAAACCCTAGCTAGGAGAAGCTTACAGAAGAAGAGGTATTGTGATAATTTTTGTAAATTTTATTATTTGATGATGTAGATGACTCCTTCAGGTTTCAAGAAATCTATGGTAGATCTTGTGGTGATGAGTGGACCCCACTCAAATAGGAATGTTTATAAATAAGTTTAGTTTGGGACAAGGTTTTTGAAAGGAGTTGCAAACTAAATGGATATTATGGTGATTATGTGAGTTTTTCTTGATTTACATGATGGTTTTAGGTCATGGTGATGTAGTTAAATAATCAAGCATGCTTCATTTGTGTTGACTGGTCAAAGGAAAAATTTGGAGTAGGTTCAAGTAGTTTACAAAGATGAGATTGGTTGAAGGCCTTCCACTTAGAGTTGTAAGGAGTTAAAATATGTTTTAGAAATTTATTTCTAGTGTTATAAGTTTGGTTTCATGATGCTTTGATTTGATGTGGTTTCTAGGTCAGTTTGTGAGAAAGAATGTTTCTTACTTTTCAGGACATGACAAATTTTGTTGAAAGAATGAGTTGATTTGAGCATGAGATGGATGAGTTGATGCTTGCCACCACATAGAAATTGAAGAGGGGTAAATTTGGCATATAGTGAAGGAATTTATAGGTATTGAAAGTATCATAAAGGGTACAAAATAGTTGAGTTTGAAAAATGAGGTTTTGGGCACCTTATTTTGGGGAATATAAAAGTAGTTGTGGTTTGAGTATATGGATGTTTTATGATGTATAAAATAATTATATTAATTATATATGTTTTTAGGATTCCATGTATTGGTAAAATTCCATAGTTGATATCATCTTTGGTAGTATTGAGGCCCAAAGGTAAAATCAGGGTGCTGGAAACAACTGTTTTGTGAAAGATATGAGCTAGTGGACTCATTTAATGATTTATTTGATTGGTTAAAGTAAATGTGTGACCATAGTTGGTGATTATATGTAATATTAATCATGTTAGGTGAATTTTTAAGCTTGACTAAACATGGTTTTGGTATGAGTGGATTTTTCTCATTCCAATGGTAGGGTTTTGAGGCTTGTTGGTGCATGATAAGTGGTTTTTGGTATGGATGATCTATATGGGTCATATGTGACAGTTGTAATAATTTTAATTGAACATTGAAATGTTTTATGGGTTTAAAATATAATTAAGGACCGACCTCCTTTGTGTTACAGAGAAGAAATGCATATAAAAGTGAAGTTTGAGCTCACTTTGTGAGCTAGTTTTATGAGAGAGAAAAGTGTGACCTGCCTAAGGATGTGAAGGAGATTTTAATAAATTATTTCAAAGCCGATGAATTTTGTGATAGGTTGAAGACTGATTGAGGGAATGTGTGGAAGGGTTTAGAACAAGATAAGTTAAGAAAGAAGAAGATAGAGAAAACTAGAGGAATGAGGGTTTGAAGAAAGAGTTGTGAGATGAATTAGAGATTTCCATCAATTATGGAATAAAAAATTTAGAGATCATATTCATTAGGTGGATGAGTCAGTGCTTAGTCATCATAGAAAATTGTAGACTCCATGTGGAGTGGGTGCTTCATTAAATTAGGGGTTTGTGCTCTTTTTACGGTTGGTGCTCTAATAAACTAGGGGTTAGGGCTCCTTCTAAGGTTAGTTCCTAACTAAATTTGAAGCATGAATAAATAAAGTTTATGTTTTAGTGGGTTTTCTTCCTCTTGATGGTTTCCCATATAAGTTTGGTGTTCATGTGTATGGTTGATTTAATGCTTAAGTAAACACACATATAATTGATTATTAATTTGAATGATGGTACAAATGTTAATGTATGAAAAGTGAAAATGAAATAATATTTTTGTAGAATTATTTAGCCCCCTTCTCAGTCCCTTGTTCTTCCAATATGACCCCCTACAAAATTCCCTTCCTCAACAGCTTCTCCCCACTTCTTCTTCCATCATTATTCTTGTAGTCTTTGCTTTCCCACTCAATTGCCTAGGTACGTTGGAACTTCATCTATATATATTTGAATGCTCACCCAAAGTGTACGAAGCCTACTAGGTCCCTTCTTTATGAAATATTTTAAAGATGTTAACATGCATAATCATATTAACCATAACAAATCAAGTAACTAAACACAACATAACATGAATCCGATCACAACCATAGAGCATAATGAATCAAACCAAAACTAGGATCAGATTAACCATACAACCACCATGATCATATACGTCAATTACCAAAATCCATACACAATACTACATTAATAACTAGAAAGATTACATAACATAAGTTGAATACTTAATAATGATGCCATGGGTCATGCGCGCAAGTACATCCAGGCAACATAACTCTAACACAACTTGGATCTTCAAAAATATGAAGATAAAATAAAATTTATAGGGTTGGGGAATTTCCCTTTACCTCCCATGCATCTTAAAAATATCCTACATGCTCAAAATAGCCACTCACCAACAACTGCATGATTTTAAAAGAAGGCTAATAATAGATTAATCTATAATTAAACTATATCTTAATCCTATTGTTAGCATAAATCATATATGAACTTTGCTTTTCCAATTTGTTCCCAAAATAAAATTTTCTTAGTTGTAAATTATTCTTGTTCTTATCTTTACTTGATCTACACTCAATATGATTTTCCTATTTTTAGCCCGTGCCATGCAAAATTGTCTAAGTCTAGAACTTGTCTTCATGGGCACGCCCCTCTTAACTACATGTTGAAAGGGTTATTCATCAATTTTTTTATAAGCCACAAAGATAGATATTAAGCCACCGTAGTATGGAGATAGTTGTGAATAAATAACATACCCATGCATGAAAGGAAAAATCTACAAAAGTCTAAGAGAACTTTGCATACATATAGGAGAAGCTGTGGACAATAGAAGATGTCCATAAAAGATTAGAAGAAGCTGTGAGATAAATAAAAAATCTGCATGAAAAGGGAGAAGCCGAGGTAAACTAGACAAAGATGAAAAAAGATAGATAAAACCGCGATATATGGAGGAAGCTGCGAGAGACTGGGAAAAGCCGCATTACATAGGAAAGAGCCGCGGGAGCTGATATCAAGCTACAAATTGAAGATAAACTGAACTAGTATGAGATAGAAGTTGAAAGAGGCACAAGTCAAGGAAGTGACTTTTGGGATGTATTGAGTTTTGTATGTTTTTTGTAATTAACCTTTTGTACTAGGGTGCATCATAAGAACTATGTGTAACTTTGATTTTGAGATATTTTGTACGAGAATTGAGATAGATAAGATAAAATGAGAAGGATATACATGTAATTAAGAATGATGTAATAATTATTGATGAATAAGTAAATATTAGAGTTTGGGATGAAATTTTTTTTATGCTTTCCTTTATGTTTTTGTTCTTAAAGTAGATGTGGTGTATTTACAGTGTACATCCTTAACTAAGGTCAAATTTCTTAAGCCTACAAATATTATCAGGGTCTTAGGTCAACACTGCCACTTGCATGTGCCTATACACACCATTTGTGTTTCCTCTAATACTAAGGAAATTTATTCAACCCAACATGACCCCACACTAATGATATCTACACCCTTGTAAATAGGGTTTTTCATCTTATCTCTCCAAAGAATCAAAGAATAAAGAATGAAATAATGATCAATGAAAAGAATAGAAGGATGATCACTGCACCTTACTCCTTTGCTGGAAAAATGAGTTTAGGGTAATCCTTCTTAATGTTACCCTCCAACTCATTCCAGTCACCTAGCTATTTCTTTTCCTTCATTGGAAAATCACCAAGTATTGCCTCCTTCTCCTCCAAGGTCATGCCCTCCCCTTTTTGATTTAGTTCCCTTATTACTCCAGATATCCTTTCTCTTTGTGGGCTAGCATCCCCAACTCCTTTATCTTCTCTTCATGGGCATCCCTAGTTGCTTTAAGTGCATCGCACTTATTTTCTACTACAACTAACATTTCCTCCTGACCCATGGTCTCATCCTAATTTTCTATATTGAATTCATTATCTTCCTATAGTGTCCTTGTCCTAAGGATTTTTGTAGGTTCCTCAGATATCTTCAGTGCCCACCCTTCTTTCTACAACTCTTCCTTCAATTTCTAGAGTATGGCATCATACTCTACAACTCTGCATGCAATCAAATTTATTTTTCCTTTCCTTCTTGGATGAAACATCTTTCTGTGTCTCTTTTTATGTAGTTGACTTATTTTTGAGAAAAATGTGGACACACTCCTATAGAAAATGCAAGGATGAGGGGTAGGTCTGATTTTTCTGCTCATCAAACTCTGGATCTGCCTCTAAAATTTCTCCCCCAAGTTCTGATGTAAAGTCTAGAATTTTTTGTGTTCGCTCCTTATCCTTCTTACATGTCTCAGTCAATTTCTGAATTTTTTCCTTCATACTATTATTATCTTTGAGTAATGATCTGAGAGAGGCCACTTTGTCTAAATTTCTTCGTACCAACTCAATCACCATCATTGTCAAGGAATTACTTTCTTGTTCATAAATGAATTTGGTTAGCTTCATGGTCATGTGCGTAGATTGAGAACCCTTATTCATTTTCATTCAGATGCATGCTTCTTCCTTTACATAAAATTCTAGCTCGTCCATGTGTGTATGCATGCTCCAAGATAATTACTTCGTTGTGCATATATTCGCATCATGCGGGTCTATCATTTCACATACATACAACTTCTTAGGATCAAGTGTACTCTAAAACCTGGAGTGAATTATTTTTAAAGGGTCATTTACATACCCCAACTTAGGCATATTATGCATCTCTTCTTCCTTATGTCTCTCAGAATGCCCTCCCTTAGTAATATGTATCTCTCCATAATGAACCAGGCATTCAATTTTTTCACCCTCATCTTCTCTAGTAGGCTCACCTGATGGTTCACCTATATTATTTTCTTTCTCCTCTTCTTCATCCATGGTGCCTCTTTCTTCACCGTGCTCACCATGCGCTTCCATATATTTTTAGGTCCCTTCATCTCTAGGATTTTCTTCTCATTCCACATCCAAAACTAGCATGTCCTATATAATGCATATAACCTCATCTAAGAGTTCTCTTGGCTTTAACTCCTTGGAACATACTTATGCCTTCTCTTTACCTTGTTCATCAAGCTTGGTTTTATAGGAGATGTCCTCAGTTATCTCCTTGGTTGCTGTGAGGGTCCCGCACTAGTTCCCTTTGTCCTTTTCATTCTCAAGACTCTCTTGAAGCCTTGGTCTTCAGTGCCACCTTCATCCTTCTCTACGTCCTCAACAGCCATCTCATTTATCACATATTCTTCCTTAGGAGGGGAGCTATCGTGCTACCTCTTTTGAATTGTAGTGGCTTCTCCTCCTACCATGATCTAATCTACCACTTTATTCCTTATCCTCCTCTTTTTATAATTATTCCTCATCTATATGAGGGGGAGAGGGCTCATCATCTGTCAAGGTCCCAACCATATGATTCAATTTGGGAAACTCAAGGACCTAAAAATTATTCTCAATATATCTTCCATCAAATGATTTGTGCTTAAGGTAAATAGATACCTTAACCACATCAAGATTTCAAACCTCCAAACTCATGGAAATTATATTAATTTCATTAGATATTAATTTATCAATATAAGTATACTTTCCTAGATACACATATGTCTTCCGGAGAGTATGATATTCATAATCAACCTTGTCTTCATTAAATATTTATTTGTGCTGGTTTGAATATATATTAACAAAGGATTGAAATTACCACATGGTGAAGGCACAAGGGATATTGCACCAAGGGATCCACTTTCCTTCCTTCATCCCAAATATTTGAATGTAGTAATCTTAAAAAACTAAAAATTATTCCCGCTTCTCCAACATGGTAGGTATATCCTTTGATATCCTCCATTCATGCTCAAAATAATCATGAATGCACATATACCAAAGCTTTACCCTTTGTTTATATGGATCACTCATAGTCCCCTCACAAGTGTACTTTAAAAATCTCTTTGCAAGTGATTTCTTCTCCTCAAGGAACTATCATATCTTTTCCTTTGGCCAATCGGGCACCCCAATCTCCAAAAACATAATAGATAACATAATAGCCCAAAAAATTATCTTGTATCCTTGGTGCGCTTCTTCAATTATGGTTTCTACTATGAATGCTAAAAATTTATATATAACTCCCTTAGAAATTTTCTTGGTGATATGGAACCAATTCTTATTTACCTAGCTCCAATGCTCCTGGTTGTTTAACTTGGTGAGGAGGTGTACAAAAATCTTGATCAGAGGGTGATCTTCCAACTTCTTAATTTCCATAGCACGCCCTCCTTTTGCATATTCAAACTCAAAACAAGTTTCTTCCACACCCTCATCATCATTAAGGCCACTTCCAATTTTAGTTCATGAACTACTCAAACTTGTCAATTTTCTGATCAAGGGCCTGGTCAAGTGCATCTTCCTTCTTGAAAAGTAGATAAAGTCCTCGTGGACTCTAGATATTAGCTATTGGTAGAGTTTCTCTGATTTTTCAAAGTATGACAACTAATATAATTGCAAAAATATAACTTTATCCAACATCGTTTTCCCCTCATCATCATAGATGAATTTTCCATCTGTTATTCAAAAATCAGTCTTCGTCACTAGTTCCTTTTCCATTTCATCATTTTTCATGTTGGTGTGGTGATTGTAATAACTCACCTTTCTTCTTCTAATATGTGACTCCCAATATCGCCCCAAAATTATGCCTTTAGGGCATTGCATCTCTAAAAATATGCTCTTAGGAACATCCTCGACCTCCATTTCCACTTCGTTCTTCTTACCTCAAGTATCTACTCTAGGTGCTCTCTTGGGTGCCATTATGATTTTTGTAGTACTTCCTTACACTTGTTCAACCTCTACAACTCTAAATCCATGTGCCCTAGCTGTAATTCTATTATGTCCAAAACCTTGCTCCACGAACCCTACTTCTACATGCTTTCAAATAGATCAAACAACCTTCCAATGGAGCTCTGTTATGGCCATTTTCAAATCTCAACTGGTTTGTTTCTTCTAAATGACCATTTTCACACTTCACATTCAAATCTCTCTTCAAAATATGCTTTACATCTAAAAAACTCAAAGTATGCAAGGTATTAATGAACTCACAAACACCCCTTTTATAAATTTTACAAATTTTTTGACATTAATTAATATTTAACTACCACCATACTCAATATTGATAACACTTTCTTTCTTTTTCTGTGCATTTTTCTTATTTTTTAACATCTTAGTTGTAACCTTCTAGCACACCTACTATTTCTCGGCCGTAAATCTCCTTATGCATGTCTTCATACACCGAAGTACATCAGCCTATATGAATCTTCCTAATTAGTTTCCCATGTTGTTTCCTACCTCGTGTTACACTGTGTGATCATCCTTCTACAAATGGTATTCAATCTGAGCCATTTAAAAAAAAAAACCTTAAACCCGATCACCTGTAACATTTTTATTTTATACGCACCAATATTTTAGAGGAGGTTCAAGTTCCAACCCATATATGTATCTATATAACAATTGTATCTACTCCACCCCACACTAAAAGTATGCACATTCATGTGTGCATGAACTCACAAGACAATATTAAGCTTTTGGCGTGCAAGCACACTTATTCCAACAAAACACTAAACTAAATTGAAAAAGAATAGAAAATATGAAAGGAAACACCTTAAAGGAAAATACATTAAAGGGAAATATAATCTAAGTTGAAATACTGCCTTATTACAAACACCAAGAAGCCTTATTTATAGTAGGGCTTCAACCTACTCCCATTAAAGTAACTGGGCAATAAAGTGCCATCCAATGCCTGCAACTAATAAGCACTTGCATCCAATATATTTTTTACAAAAAAGGATCCAAACCAGTGAAATTTCAATTCCCATGGGTGACGTGCAATATTTGAATCATAAAGAAGAACCATCTTTCTCACCTCAAATCTTTTATTCATGAGATGCCTATCATGCCAAGCCTTCTATCTCTCTTTTTCTATCTTCTTGATCCACCAGGAAATAGTGCACTGCTCATCTATCTACATCAGTTTATCTATGTGTTCCTCCACATCTTGTTCATCATCTAGTCCTCTCGTGTGCACAATACATAGGGATGACAACATAAATTCAACAGGAAAATATCCTCTGTGTCAAACACACACTAAAAGGGTGTGGCCTTATTCAGCCTTTTATAAGTTGTGCGATATTCCCAAAGTACAACAAAGACCTTATCATCCCAGTCTTTCCTTAAAAAATCACATATTTTCATAAGTGTTTGTCCTAGAATATTTTTAAAAGATTCAGCAGTTCCATTTTCCTGTGAGTGATAGGGTGTTGTCTTATGGTGTGCCACCATAAACTCTGCCAATAAAATCTTGACTGTCTCATTTAGAAAATGAGTGCCCCTATCACTTGTTAAAATAAATGCACATCCTTACATGTTGATAATGTTTTCCCATATAAATATCAATTCTATAGTTACAGTGCAATATTTAATAGGTATTGCCTCTGCCCACATTATTAGATAATATGTACAAGTTATAATATAGTGCTCACTATTCCAATGTGTGGGTGGGGAAATAGGACCTAAATAATCAATAGCCCATTTATCAAATGGTTTAGCATAGGAAATATGCCTCAAATGTATCTCATCTCTTGTTCTAGGTTTCCCAAGATGATGAAAATGGTCACACACCTTAACATATTCTTTGATATCTTTATACAAAGTTTCCCACTAGAGGCCAACCATCATAGTCTTGTGTGCACTAGCATCCCCAACGTAATGACCTCTTACAATTCTACAACGATCTTTTTACATAATGGCCTCATGCTCATGCTCTAGAACACATCGGTGCAAAACTTCATCAAATCCCAAATTATAAAAATCTTCACCTATCATCTGGTAAGGTGCCACTCATATTACAAGTTGCTTCTTTTCTAATGTCTTCATTCCATCAGGTGCTTGTCTAGTGCATAAGAATATTGCAATATCTTCTAAATATGTGGGCGCATAATTTAATCTAAAAATTTATGCATCATACATTGTATCCTCAATGCTCTGTGCATCCTTTCCTAAATTCATTCTTGATAAATGGTCAAATCCTGAGTTACTTTTCCTTGGTTTGATAACCATTGTAAACTAAAACTCCTAAAATAGTAGTATCCACCTAAAAATTCACCCTTGCAAAACAAACTTGTTAATCAAATACTTAAGTGCCATATGATTTGTGAAGAAGATAAATGGTGTTGCCAATAAGTACTGTCTAAACTTTTCCAACACATAGATCATGGTCAAATCCTCACGCTTAGTGGTTGTATAATTTTGTTTCGTAGGTGTCAACTTTCTACTCGCAAAGAAAATGGGGTGGTCTATAATTCATTCTCTTGGCTGTGTAAAATTGAACAAGATCCCATACTAGAAGCATCAATGTGAATATGAAAGGGCTTGTCCCAAGAAAGAAAGTGAAAAATAGGTGCAGTAGTCATCTTTTCCTTCAATGTTTCAAACATATGTTGTTGTATGTCATCCCAATGGAATTCTACTTTAGTTTTTAGTATCTCCTCCAAGGGCATGACAATCATTACATAGCATTTAATGAATTTTCTATAATACCCTGTATGTCCCAAGAATACACACACTTCAATTTTATTATTAGGTTCTTCTAAACCCAATATGACATATATATTGGCTGGATATACCAACAACCATTCTTTACAAATAATGTGATCCAGTAAAATGCCAAAAGGTGTTGCAAAGATGCACTTCTTAATATTTAGAGAGATGCACAACTTCTTGCACCTCTCAAACTTAAATTATCATAGTGGTTTTTGAATAAGCCATAAACCATCCAATCATCTAGGTATAAATGTAAAAACTCGTAATGAAATCCTGCAAAATCCTGCAAAAGAATGCATGAGAAAAAAACTGGCACATTGTTCATTCCAAAGGGCATCATTGTGTATGCAAAACTTCCCCATTTTGTGGTGAAAGTTCTATTTTCTTGATCTTCCTTCGCTGTGCTCACTTGATGATATCTTGAAAACCCATATGTAAAAGAGTAGATCTCATGCCCTGCAATATCCTCAAGGATTTATTCTGTGAATGGGATGGGAAAAGGATCTATGACACATGAAGCATTTAATTCTTTATAGTCCACAAAAATCCTTATCCTCCCATCCTTCTTAATAATGATCACCATGGGACTAACCCATTATGATTGCTCAATGGGATCAATTATAACATACTTGACCATTTTATCAAAATTTTCCTTCACCTTGACGCACATATTATGATTCATCCTATATGGCCTCTTCCTAATCAGGCACGTGATTTCTTTAAGCTTGATTATCATCTCACCTAAAGAATGGTGTAATCATTTTAATTCATGGTAGCCCTATGGGAATAAATCCTAAAAGTCATGTAAGAGTTCAATGATCTTACCCACTTCCTTCTCTGACTAGTAATCACCAATAATGGCCTCTTTAGGCTCTGTATATTTTCCACTGTTAACCTTATTTGTTTTCATGGGATTATAATACGTGCTTGCTTTCAAATTTTTTGTGTCCATCACCTCACGCATAACCTAAGTGTGGTTAACATCCAGGTTATTATCCTCATAATTTACCATGCATACCAGCTTATCCTATTCTTTTTCTTCCCAGGTGCAAACCATATCTTCTTCCTCCATATCTTCTAGGTCAAGGCGTGCCTCTAAATCCAGTTCATAAGACATATTTATCAAAATTTTATCAGCCTTTGTATTATCTCCCAGAGTAAGGTACTTGATAATCTGCAGTGCTTCATTGACCAGAGGATTAGTAGAAAAATAATCAAAATTATAAATCATACCTG
The DNA here is from genome assembly GCA_019776745.2 of Taxus chinensis. NCBI lineage: Eukaryota > Viridiplantae > Streptophyta > Pinopsida > Cupressales > Taxaceae > Taxus > Taxus chinensis. The sequence continues at coordinate 322,015,610 of CM034155.1, read as the reverse complement.
AGATCATATCATGCCAATTAACTGTATCTCTTATCAGTTCTGCATAGACATACCATGCGCATGTGCAACCACTTAAGGTGGCGTAGAAATTATGTACCCAGAGTGATGGTGGCAAGGCCTCCTACCCCTCCGTTTAGAGTCTCACACAATTATAGATGTGGTGTGAAATAGGGGACTTCCCATGAAATTGACATATCTAAGAAGGTACATTACTCCTTAGGAACTTAGTAAAAAAGGTGACTCTTACTTCCATCCTTTCTAATAAGTTGCTTCTGTGTGTACTCCACCAATGCGTTTCTGTCCCTTATAAAGTATAGACCATCATATTTATTATATCTTCTTGATTCTCCCACTGGGATTTCATGGCATGCAGAGATACATCAACGTTCCCTTCAACAGTGTACCTAGGTACATGGTTGTAACTCAAATGTCTAACAATGTGTGACTTGATCACGTAAGTAACTGTATTATTAAGCTCTTGCTAAATCACTTCATACATTCCATGTACATAGTTGTCACAAGAAATAATTTTTCTATCACTAACTGACTAAGCATCATCCAACTGTATCACTCCTTCCTTAGATGGCTTATTTGAATGAGGGTCTCTAATTGTGCATGCCTATATTATGTTCAAGTCATATTTACTCAAAGGATCAAACAATAGTGCAATGTTTTCATTTCTTAAAGGTATAATGACGAAATGTTTCTTTTTCTCAAAGCTAATGTATCCTTTATTGAAGCAAAAATATACATTGTTATCATAACATTAGGGGTGCCCAAGTAATGCTGGGAATCTATCCACATTAGATAGATCCAATACTTCAAAGTCCCTAGTAAATTTGGCCCCTTGAATTGTAATAGTTACATCCTTTAACACTCTAATAGGGTTATCCCTAGTTCTGTTTGCCATGTACAACACATTGGAAGAAGGATGCAATGGTGATCTCCCCATTTGATGCCATGTATCCAACATTAGTACATTAACCTCCGCATATGTATCTATAAGAATGTTGCTTAGAAGCCATCCATATATGAATATATTTAGTGTAATCTCATTATCATATTGATGAATATGTGGGGGAAGAATTGCATGAAGTATATTCCTTTTGTACTCAACACCAACACATGGTATATTTTCTCTCAACCATTCTCCTAACAAAGGTATAATGTTCTCTTGGTGCAAAATTATGTAGAATTCCTTTAAGTCATCTACATCCTTCTATGGGAGTTCAAATTTATTTACTCAACCCATCACACATGTATACTCCTTCAGGATCTGAATGTCTCCTTGGAGATCCCTGATAACATCCATGGTATCTTGGTAAACCTCTTTTTGATGTGAAACATCAGGATACTTTGCATTTATCACTTATTTCTTTGTTATAGGTGGATTATACTTTGGAATCTCACATGCATGCATAAACTCAACATGTGTAGTAACTAAAATAGGTAACTCAGGGGTAGGTACTACCTTAGGCATCTAATGATCTTAAACTACGAGTTGTACCTTAATCATTCCTATGCCCTTATCTTGCTTGTGCTACTTTCTCATGTGCTCATATAAGTTAGGACATTGTTTAAAATTGTGTTGTTTTCCACACCATGAACCACATTCTCATGGAACTCATGCTAATAATGAAAAGGAAATCCACAAGTATAACAAGTTTCTCTAGGGAATCCTCCTCTTTCACTGCCGCGAACTCGACCTCTATATCCTCCATGAAAGCCTCTATTCCTATTATCCCCATTATTTCACCCTTCATTATGTTATTCTCCCTCTTCCTTAGATCCACTTACGACACTAGTATAGCCCACACCAATCTCAATGGCTTCATGAATGTGATCAATCACTCTGTAGTCAACTATGTCACAAGTTTGAGTCTTAAAAATCTTACAATACATAGACACATTCTTCCAGATCGTGCAGTTCAAGAGAAGACATCTACTTGCATCATCATCCAAACAAAAGAATCTCATAATCCAAAAACATGACACATACTGACTTACAAGGGTAGTTATCCTTTGTGCATCCTTTAACCTTGTAATTGGTACAACATATTCCACTGCACAACTCATGTGTTGAATTAACAGAATTTTTTTCCAACTACTTCACCATAGCTATAATCTGCACCTCTAAAAATGGAATTACTCTAGTATCCACACTCCCAACTACCTCAGTGCAAATAGCTACTTCCAAATAATTACACAGATCTACAAAAGTTTTATGAGATAACGCCCTTCTGAAAGGAGTCAATAATCCTCCAACAAACCACTATGCAAGCTAACTGGGATGTACATCATAAGACAATTTTGATAGTAAAGTTTTAAAACTCACATCATACTCCCTGACACTCTCAGATAATCCTTTCTTAGTGTCCTTAAGTTCCCTGATACTTTTCTATTTAAACTCAGGATTATGGAACTCAACTATAAACGTAGAGTGCAAAGCATTATAATCCACGACAGTATGATGTGGGTCATAATTTCTATGCCAACTATGTGAACACCCTTAAAGAGTAGTAGAAAAATGACTTGCTTTCCTATCTGAGGCTATGATTCCCTTGGCACACCATAACAGTTTACACATGTGTACATGCTTTGGTACATCATCAATGCCCCTATACTCTGGTACATGAAGAAACATCTTGTAATAAACTTCATATGGCTAATGGGGATGTAAACCCTATCCACCATATCTAGAATTAGTATCCCCATTAGAATTTCCTCCACCACTAGAACCAACTGATCCAATTGATTCATATCCCCTCGATCCTCTAGATCTACCTGACCCTCTTGTAGTGGGCACCAAACTAGTGGATGTACTTCCTTGAGTCCTAACAGTAGTGATAAACTACATGCCCACAGTCTATGAAGTTGTAGTAATTTCATACATATTCCGAATGCTCTACATACCGCCACTCTTTCTTGATGATGTGCCATAAAATATTCATCCAATAGGACCCCCAATAAAGATGAGGTTTGTGCTACTATATGTATGTGTTGTATGATTTACTTATGTATTACAAGGAAAATGATACCTACTTGTATTCATTGGATTACCTATACTCACCTTCTTATCAATGATTACTTATGGAATTGGAACACCAAGTGTAAGGGATAGGTCACCATGTTGGATCAGATGCGTGCCCAAGGTCCTCAATATTTCCTCCTTTGAAGCACTCTCATCCAAAGAAAAAGGGGATTATCTACCGCAATTTCCCAAGGTTGGGAGAACTATATGCTTTGGCTCCACGTCTTCCATGTGAGCTTCAAATCCTTCACAAGAAATTTACCTCCATAGCTCCATAGAATCCTCAAAATCACACTGCTTTACCAATTCCCTCTCTCGCACTTCATTATACTTGAGCCACCTTTCCTCTCTCTTCCTTTCTACCGCTAGGTACACCATCTTTCACCACACTTGATGCTACCCTTGTGTGCCGTGGTGAGTTTATCTAGCCATAGGTAACTACTCTAAAATCAATATCACCATCAATAAATTAACTTCCAAAGGGATAAAATGTATGTAAAATCCTCAGGGCTCGCACAAAAACTCAAACTAAACAACCTCCAGGCATAATACATAGAAACAACATACTCAAGAGTATAACTATGCATAACACTAGCCCACCAATGATCTTCAAAACACACCCAAGGTTCATCTGCATCAAACAAGTTTTGGTAATATTCCTACGTCCAAACTCATGGTCTTAAAATCTATCTCTTCTTTGATGCGTATGTGGAAAAACAATCATACAAATCTATTGGAAATCATATGAAAAACATCTCATAAAGCTCATGATATGGATTATCCTCAACCCACCTGCACGCATTGAAATCAGGTCCAAAACCATATCTTCACACAAACTAATCTTTTCCTTTGTATACTCAACTTTCAATGCTCACAAGAGTCAACCGATATGCCATCATCATACAACATAATGCAGATAGTTTGAAAAGATGTCTCGGAAAGAAAACCAAAATGTGGTCTTTATTTTCCCACTCAATTTTCTAGGCATAACAATTCATCTAGATAGATATGAATGCTCACCCGAAGTGGATGAAGCCTACTAGGTCCCTATTTTGTGAAATATTGTCAAGATGTTAACATGCATAATCATATTAACCATAACATATCAAGTAACTACACATAAATCATAACTTGATTTAGATCACAACCCTAGAGCATAATGAATTAAACCAAAACTAGGATCAGATTAACCATACAACCACCATGATTAGATACATCAATTACCAAAATACATCCACAATAATCCATTAATAACCAAAAATATTACATAATAGAAGTTGAATACTTAATAGTAATGTCATGGGGTCATGCACACAGGTACATCTAAGTGACATAACTCTAATACAACTCGGGTCTTCAAAACTATGCAGATCAACTAACATATATATAGAGGTGGGGACTTTCCCTTCACTGCCCATGCATCTCAAAAATATCATGCATGCTCAAAATATCCAGGCAAAAATAATTACATGCTTTTACAAGAAGGATAATAATAGATTAATCTATAGTTAAATTATTTCTTAATCCTATCATTAACATAAAACATACATGACGTTTTCTCTTCCACTTTGTTCCCAAAATAGCCTTTTCTTAGCTGTTAATTCTTCTTGTTATTATCTTTTCATGATCTACACTCAGTCTGATTTTCCTATTTTTTGTGTGTGTCATGCAAAATCAGTAAAGTCCTGAACATATATTCCTAGGATCACCCATCTTAACTGCCACTTGTGTGCACCTAAGCACCCCATTTGCATGCCCTCTAAAAATTATGCAATTTCTTTAGCCTAATACTTCCTGTTTCATCTGCCCCTGTAATTGTCCTTTTCAATCCATCCCCACTTTTCACCACTTCATTACAAATCATGGTTACTAATGTAAGTTCCATTATATCACCTATCTAGTTTGCTACTGTGATGAAATTACCCATGTCATTATTCGAAAAAATGTCTTCTTATTCTACTCCTGCATGGTTGAACAAGTAAACTCCCAAGTAGAAGAAGAAAATTATTATTGGAGATGAAATTTATCTCAATGTTTTGGATATAACTCCTCGGTGATAATAAAAGATACTAATGATTATTTATATCCTTTCATTAGATTAGAAAAGTGAAATATTTGTTGAAATAACAAATCCAGTTGTTGGAAAGTCAAAAGAGAGTATCACTACAATGGATTATTAAATTTCATTTTTTCCTCTTAGTAAGGACACACATGAAGGTGTAAAAGAGGATGTCCAGGTTTCCCTCAACAAAATTCTTGAAAATTTTGATAAGGATAAGATCACCAAGGATGAGATGAAAGGAAAAGTGGAACAATTAACAACCATCTTGCACAAGATCACGTAGCCAACCCATTCAAATACTATAACGATATTTACAAGTTTTGATGCAAGTTCCTTCTCTGCAGTTTAGAATATTGGAAAATAAGGTAGAGCATTATGGGATTGGATTGAAATCCATATTTAGGAAGTGGAATAAGTGATTAAAGATGTTGATCTGTATAATGATCTTGAACAAGAGAAAGATACAATTACTCAAATGTATGGTATTCTAAGAGAGGAAATTGATAATATGGAACTCATATTAGAAGTATGGAAGGAGGTTCAAAGCATCAAATCCAATATAATATTAGGAGAAGGGATCATTGATGATTCTTAAAAATATTTGAATATAATGAAGCCATGGATTTCCATGTATGGATATTACAAGAAGCCGTGAAACAATTGGTCGAGGCAAAAAATGAGAGTATTGATGGCCTTAATGATATCAAAAATGATTTTGACATCATTCACTGTAGGTTCCTTAATGAAGATCTTGATGCGCATATAGAAGATCAAATTATTGCCAATTTCAAGAGTTTAGTTAATGAAAATACTAAGATAACAAATTCATTTAGCATTGAATCCATTCATAAGATGATATCATACCAAAATTTCTTGATCCAACTCAAGAAAACGCTAAATTGGACCAAGAAGTCACTTGAAAAATTAAACAGAACAACTAAATCCCCCAAGGTCCTAAACTATTATGAGTGCAGACCTGATGATAAATATGTCAAAGAAATCATCAAACACTTTCTTAAATACAAACACAAATTAGCTGGAGAAGAAGAAGAAGAAACTTACACAGAATGCGCAAAGGGTGGCACCAGCCCTAGTTGAGCTTGGATACCATTTTCAAATAGTCTCCAAGCCATAATAACCATTTGAGTTACAAGTTTTACTCAGTCAAACTTGTACAACCACTTGGCTATTTTCATGGGAGACTATTTCTTAAATGTAAATGCATCCTATTTTTAGTATGTAATGATTAAGAAGAGTGACTATAATTGCTCAACCTTCTTAATCTATAAATAGAAGGATGTATTATGTAGTAAAGGAATTTTTGATCATTTCTATAAGGAGGCTCTACCATTTTGAGCACTCATATACAAGCTTTAGCCTCAATAATATTTATAGAACTAATATTTTTCCTTCACCTACTTTAATATGTTGTGTATTTTAGTAGTTCATTTTATACTTGTGAATGCTTCTTTTCTAGTATGTGGTGATCTATTCTACCTTCAAATTGAATTATATTTTCTCTAGAAAAACTACAAGTTTGATTAGTGAGACTTATTACTACAGTTTTCGAATAGAGAAAAATCCTTTATGTTATTTTTAATTTTTCTCTTCATAAAAGTTCATTACTAGAGAAAAAGTAATAGGAAGTTGTAGATATTGTAGAAAAAAAAATCACACACTTTGGGTAATTATCTAGTCCTGATTACATACTACTATTCATATGATTTCTAAGTAAGAAAATTACTAATCATGCCATGTCTTTGGCAATTTTTGCTTTCTTTCCGTTGCTACTTTTGGTATTACAATATTTATAGCTTAGTATGTCTTTTCACACCTTGACATTTCTCACCCTAGACACCAGTGCCTAGTGAGGATGCCAACACTAGGTGCCTCCATTCCCTCTAGGCACTCTTGACCTCTTTGTACTTTATTCACATCTTTTGGGTCTTTTCTAGCTATTTGAGAATCTTATACTTTTGGTAGTCAGCCTTTTCAGGGTTAATTATGAAATTCAAGTAAGGAATATATATAAATATAAAGTTGTGTGATCATAATAAAAGACCAAACACTAAGAATTATCTATCATCACCTAAGGTTGCATCCAAAGGCTATTAAAGAGCATTATAGCATACATTATAGAATCCAATCAAGGGAAAGGGAATGCATTCTTCTACATAAAATTCATAGGAGGGGACTTTCATTCTATTCCATGCACACATCTGCTTACATATTTTATATCTAGGTATTTTCTCAATATCAAGTGTGACATGCATAAGACCCACCTATGAATACATTGGGTTTGAAATGTAGCGTAGTGCTCAGTCATAAGATCACTTGTTTGAAAGCTGAGAATAGTTTGAACCCTCATTTACATTATTTTATTTTTGGGAATTGATGCATGTGGGTTTTCTACTAACACAACATATTTACACCGGTTTAGACACAATGAGTGAGTTCAGACTATTCTAAAAACTCCATAGACAATGTCATTAAAAGGACATGGTGTCCTTTGACAATTTTGTAGAGTAGTTACATGCTTGGGGTTATAGTGGGTGTCCCTCTCTACACTTCTCCATCTAGTGGCATTAGATCACCCAAATAATCAATGTGGTATAGACATCTCTTCAAAAAAACTCAGCAGAAGTGGTTAGAGTTGGAGTACACAGTATTTCCTCCCTACACTTCTTTAGCCAGGGTGGTGTGCAATCACCTGAAAAACTTGTGAAAGTATAGGATATTCTTCTACACCCTTCTTCTCGACATGGATTAGGTGCACATGTTCCATTTACAATTTTTCTAGCATATTTTACATTTACGTATTTTACACAGTTTTTTTACATACATACATATTTGACTACTTGATCATTTTATCCTTACAGGTCCACCGTATGAGAAACAAGCAGTCAAATTGGAGGAAACAAAAACAACAACAATAACACATTGCTATAGTCATTTGCCTTTACTAACCATATAGGTACACTACACAAAACAACTACTACACATGTGTTTCACCCTAGGTTCACTCTCGTCACTTTTTATGCAAATTTTTCATCTTTAAAATCCATTCTCCTCCATCTTTTTATTTTGTCATTCCACGCTTGATTCTAGTCCATCGACACATTTTCTTCTACACTTTACATGGATATTGGGTACACATATCTAACTAGTTTATGTTACTGAGATTTCTGCTCACCAATATAAAGTGGGGGGAAATGTAGACACAAAATTATGCACTTTACACATAATTTAGCCTGGTCTTATATTACTATTTAGAAGGTTCTCAAGTGGTTAAAGTACTAATAAATCCAACCTTTTGGCCATATTTATTTCATAATTTATTTCACACTTCCCATGTATTTTCCAGCACATACTCACCCATTTCACAACTTTCTTGTCATTCTAGCCCAAATTTAGGGTTTCCCAGCTTGTACTGGGGAACCCTGGTCCCACTTCTCAATGCTCTAGTCTATGCACATCCTTTCCCCTCTTTATTTTGGGGATTTTCTAGCTGTTTTTTGTCTTTATCTTTTCCTCATTCGACCTTGTTAGGATTAATTAAGAAATTAAACTTGAGATCCCTATAGATATAAATCTTGTAAGACCATAATGAGGGTCCTAGCGCCACACACTACTATCACTCCATCTAGAGTTGCATCCATTAGTGCCATGCATCAAGGCTAGGATATCTACATCACATACACTACATAGGGGGGAGGATTCTATTCTATTCCATGCACACATTCTACTTGAATTTTTTTATAGTTATTATTGCTCACTACTTCACAAAGTGTGACTGACACGAGAGCACCTAGGGCACGACATGCACACACACACACACACACACACACACACACACACACACCAGAACTACATCAGGTTCTCTAATGTAATTTTATAGTTCATATGATAGATCTAGTGTGACAAACAGGCAGGGTTTCAGACCAAGTTATGACACTATCGAACTCAGGTTTAGAGCTTTTACAGTGTTTAGAGCACCTAGATTGTAGAATAGGGCACCCCAGGGCACCCCAATACACTCCCAGGTGCCTCAGTTATCTTAGATTCACCACATCTACCCTTCACAAGGTCCTTGAATGTTTCTCTACACTTTCAAATTTTCTGATCAGACCTGCGACAAACTGCAACCATATTCTCCAATCAGCTAAGCTATTTCCTTCCCTTATCTTACATATTTAGGATTTTATTTCACTTAGGATACTTAATTAAAATTAATCCATACTATTTTCATTTATTTATAAAACGTTTTAGTCCTCTTATTTAGATTAGAATTAATACCCTAATATGTCATTCAGGTCACTTAGATTCCATTTTTGTTAATCAATACACTCTTGAGGGTTTTGGAGGTCAATATTTCATTATAGGTTATCAGCTACATCGACGATCATTGTACAACAAGAAAATAAGGACAATTATTATATCACTACTATATTAAGGAGGTTTCCTGAGGGTTTGATTAGTTACAGGTGCCTAGAGCATGTATAGGGTTCCCAAATATGCCCTTGTGCCTTTCTAGGTGCCCCAGTCTAGATATATCTTTATCTCATACAATTTTTTGAGGTTCTATGTGATACTTCTCCCTCTCTGGTCATTGAGTCAACACTTCAACAAAGTCTAGATTTTATTTCAAATAAACTAAGCCATTTTATCTCCTCTTTACACTTAGGGTTTAGATATTAATTAATCATTTTCTTGGGTCTATTTCTGTACTTAATTGCTTATTCATTTACTACTACATTACAATAAAATTTAGGAATTTAGGAATTCTATATTTAATTAATCATTTTAGTGAGCTTGACACTTTCATGCTTAGGATCCTGATTTTCCCCCTATCATGGGTCATAAAATTCCTTAAATTCCATTGTCTAATTTACTTAAGATGCAACCCAATTTCTAGGATTTTCTATAGAGAATTTTAGACACCATGTATCTTCCTCAAGATACTCTTCCATAAGAAATAAATCCTATCTTTGATCATCTATGTAACTTCCCTAGCCTTTGTGATTATCCATCTAATTAACCAATATTGGAGTCAATTTAAGATTCTCATTCTTTATTTTACGACAAATTTCAGGCCATAGAATCCATGATCGCATCTCTTAAATATAAAATCTAACAGCTTAAAGACACTTCTCAAGCCATTTATAGTTCTTACTCTCATTTTCATTCTATGTCTTCTACATGTGCTCAGATTAGTGAGCCTCAAGTCATACCATTATTAGATCCTCTCACCTTTGATCAAAATACTAAGAAACATGACATTCTTACTAATCTCCTTTAGCCTAGATTTTATCATCAAAATCCCAAGGCACGTTGACACATCACTCAACCAGAACTGAACACTCACCTGAAGCATGCAAGGGTACCATGTCCCTCTTTATGAAAAATTTATCAAAAAATTAGCATGATTGTACAAATATTCCAGATCCATAATAGATAATCAAGTATATTACATAACATAACCTAGATCTAGATCTCAATCATAAACATGATTAACTCATACCAAAATCAAGATTAACTTTACCATGTAAGAATAATTGAAATATGTTTCAACAATCAATATCCAGACACAAAGATCAATTATATTAATTACTATAAAATAAAGAAGCTTCATACATACATAATACCATCACCATTAGTCATGCACACCCATAAATCAACATCATAACTCTAACAAAACAAGGATTCTCTAAACTGTGAAAATCAATATATATTTATAGGGGTGGAGACATTCCCTTCACTGTCCATGCACCTTCAAAAATAGGATACATGTTAATAGTATCCATGCATCCTTACATGATAAATACAATAACATGTAAGCTCACTAATAATATATTATATAATGATAAACTAAGGTATAAACCTATTAATAGCCTCAAAAATATGTATGGCACTTGATATTATACTTGTTTAAAATAGCCTCAACACATTATTCAAGTCTTCTATAAAACATGCTCTTGACTCCATGTCCAAAATTAGCCTCATACTGCAAAACAACTAAGTCCTGCCTTTTTTCTTTCCTAGGCACCCATTCTGCTATATTTTGGTATGCACCCATGTGTCCTATGCTCGCATGCCCAATCCTTCAATGTTTTTCATACTTAGGTTGTATTTTGACAGCCCAACATTACCCCACACCAATTTCATTGCAATCCTTAGAAATGGGTAATCATAACTCATCTATCTAAGAAAATGAATAAAGAATGAAAGAATAACTGTAAAAAGAATGAATTAATACTTGGAGCTCTATTCTTCCATAGGGAGAATCAATTATGGATATTCATTCTTGATCTCTACCTCCAAGTCATTCCAATCACTTAGCTATTTATTTGTCTTATTTGGAATGTCTATAAGAACTATATCCATTTCATCAAGTGTCATGTTTGTGTTATCAATTTTTCAGCTCCGACTTGTGCGAATTAACAAACATGGTTGATGAAGGTTCCCCAAGAAAGGATACATGAGATGGGAATAATGGAGGATGATTGGGTCCAATGATAAAGCAATTGTGCACTACGACACAGTACCAGGCAACTCGTTGTGACCCAGAGTAGAAACATAGTAAGCAACATAGATTTTTTTGATGGATGTAGATCAAGATGATTCGTGAGTCATGAACATGAACATGTGAGAACCAAAGAGTGACATTTTTAGGATGATTTATATTGTTTTTTGATGTTTTATTGAAACATATTTGAATGTTTTTTTATTTTTCTAACATATTTGAATGTTTTTTATATTTCTGAAAGTTTTCTGAATCTATGTATAGGAAGATGAAGAAACATGTATGCCCCCAGTGATAGATGGGATGTACACAGGGGAAAATGCCACGTGTGTATGAGAAAGGTGAAGATGTAAAAATTCCCCAACGATTAGGTGGGATTATTAAAAGGAAAACTCTTCACAGAGTAGAAGTGGGACCCAAGGCCATTATGGATAGGTTCAACATGATGATGAACGTAAACCAATGAATTTTTAGGTAATACGAAATGATTCCCCCAATGTAAGTTGGCCTAAAAGCACATAACAGAAAGGGAAGTATATCAGATTGTTTTTGTGCAAAAGGGGATGAAGGTGTCTACAAACATGGAAAAAAGAAAATCTTATACGCATGGATGTTCTAAACGGATTAGAAGAACAAAGAATGTGAATGACATGAAATATTAGACATCATGGATGTTTTCGATGAAAGCAGTGATTAGCTAAAGGAATGAATCGTGAGACAAAATATGGAAGCAAGAGAAAGAGTCTGAACAAAGATAAAAAAAAAAACACTTGGTAACATACTAATCCTATTTTTTCTCATAAAGATCCAATGTGTGTACATGGAAATTAATTACCTTTTAGAGAGAAAGAGTTAATAGACAACAAGTGAAGATAAACTAGCCAACATGTGTAGGAATGATTGATTTTAAAAGGCAGACTTTGTGAATGGATGGTGGAAGGATAGTTATACATTGCTCCTGCTACCAGCTAGGCGTCCAGATCCGCGAAAGAGATGTATTTGATTCTAATCGCAACATTTCTCTACTATCCAGTTAGGCATCCATAGCCCTGATAGATAGTATTGGATATAACCCAAGAGATAATTATATATCAATTTTCTTTTGCTTTAGCTTTTGATTTTTGATTGATTGTGATTATTTTTCCTTTCTAAAAAATTTATTTTAGCTCTCTTGTTTGAAAAGGGGTTAAGAACCACAGATGGCTTAATAAAAGGAGGTGAAAGTGATTGTGATGATGACATTTGGCTAGTGTCAACAAATATGTCCAAAATTTCTTTGCAACAACTTTATTAGATGTTGAATGTGATAGGATCTCTAAGAGGTTAGTCGTTCTTTAATTTACCAAGGTGATGAAATAACCCATGTTCAAACATGATACCATAGAGATAACTGTTGTACAAAATGTGTGCGAATAGGCTAACCAAAATATCACCGAAGAAATGAAAATGGTAAGGAAGACATGTGCAGAAGAATAGCAAGGAAGAGAAGAAAAGAAACATCCATGTGTACGTAATACCTGATTGTAATGTTTGATTTTTGTACCTTTGATTGTTTGAAATGTTGTAATATTTTTAAAGTTTTCTCATTGTATTAATGAATTGTTTTTTATTTTAAGGTTTTTGATAGTTTTAGTAAATGTGGGACCAAAAGATTCACTCTGCATGGTAAGATCCAAAAACAATGCATGTACAACTTCCTTGATAAGGGAGATTAGGTGTGTTTGTCTTATGAAGAGTCATGTTATCCCCAATCTCGATGATTGTGGTGAGCTCATACTCAAAAAATGACTATGATTTATCTCATGAAACAAGGAATGTTTTTTTGCGGGAGATTAAGTTCCCTATCCATAGGTTTTTTACACTTTGTGTCATACTTGATGGTTGTGTTAGTGTGAATTCCTGAATTGTGTTATGATTTTGAACCCTGAGATCGTTTGAAGTTATTGGGAACTTTGGTGCTCTTGGAATTTTTGACCTGAGCTTGATTAAGAAACTCATTTGGGTTTCTTATAAGTTGATGCGTGACTTGTTCTGATCTCAGAGAAGTGACAATAAGAGTGAGAACGTGGACATTTAGATTACTAGGAATGTGAGAAATGACTGGTGGGATTTCCCCAGTCATTGGTAGAAGGATGATGTGATGGTGATAAGGATACAGATCCAATAATTGAAGAGGATGATCTACAAGGAGGTGAGCCACTGATAGAAGATGACGAAGGGTAGTTAGAATATGGCCCTAAGATGGAAGACACTTGGGATACGAGCTCAGGTGGCCCAATAATAGAAGACGATGGGCTACCCTAAGGTAACCCATAAAAGGAAAATAATGGAGGGCTACTAGGACATGGCCCCAAGAATAGAATAATATGACGAGGGACTACTAGGGTGTGACCTGACTATAGAAAAGGAGGGACAACTTGGAGGGGTCCCATAGATAGAAGAGGATGAAGTGCTACTAGGACGTGGCCCAAGAATAGAAGGGAATTGGATACCAGGAGGTGACCCATAAGTATAAAATGGAGGGCTACCCGGGGATGGATTTAGTATAGAAGAAGACGATGGGCTGCTCAGTGGTGACCCAAGGAAACATTTTGATTGAGGAATGATGATAGATAAGGAATGATTTGAAAATGAGAAGATAGGACATGGATCAATGCTAGACCCTGACATCTCATCATGATCATATGAAGGTGAATATGGAATGCCATAAGAAGAATAAAGTTCCTTGACCTTAGGACTCTTCCTTTATGTTCTGATAAAAGGAATCAACTTCTTCTACCCCGATACGCAAGCATATGGAGTTCCATAAATAATCCTTGCTTGCAATCCTCTAGATGGATATCATTGTGTAGTCTAATTGTTCCATCATCCTGAGAGGAAATAATTTAGTAGAGGTTGTTGTTCTTTGGCCATAGGATGTTGAAAAGAAGAAACAGTTCCGATAAGCAGGGAAGATTGATTGACATAATAAGATGAAGATGTTTTATAATGTAGACTAGGGGAAGGTTTTACCTTATCACTCCCACGAAGAGTTTTGATAGTGCTTTGAAAATATATCTTAGCACATGGATTCTTTCTAATGGGTTGACATGGTCATAGACATTGATCTTTAGAAGATGGATGAGGAAATGGTATGATATGGTTGAAAGGGCTCAAGGGACAAAGAGGGATGTAAGTTGGGTTGATAGTAGAAGACAGCTTAAGAGATGACGTAGGTTTGGTGGTAGGTGTCTCAAGAATGGATGATTTGGATTTGGACCTAGGTTGTTTTTATAGAAGAAAACGCAATGTAGGTTGGAAAGTAGGATTGGATAGCCATCCATTAAATTGCGACATAGGAAATCGAATTGGATGACTGACTAGAGGGAATCCAAGTCATGGAACTCTTCGACAGAGGAAGGGGTCGTTGCAGTGACTGATAAAGGTGGTCTTGCGAAGGAAGGGAAGACCGCGACTCAAGAACCGAATTAGATGTTCGATCAACAGAACTTGGAGTCGCACGGGTCTTCAAAGGAGGAATAATCATTGAGGTGATTTGGAATAAAGGTTTTGTGAAGGAAGGGAGGACTGTGATTCAAAATTTGATCTAGGGGTATCTGAACAATAGTTGGGATCCAAATCCTCAGAAGAAGAGTGGGAATCGGAATGATAGTTTGGATATGAATCAGAAGAAGAGTTGGGGGAACTTGAATAATAATTTAGATCAGAAACATCCAAACCATACCACTAACTGTAAGCATAAGGTGGGGAACAAGGTACCCTTATGGTCCCTCTAGTGTGAAGAACCAAACAAGGCTTAGTTGTAATGTGAATATTTTGATTTGAATGCCTAAAACTAGGTTCTGTATTTTCATAAGCATGAGGAAGCATGTGATAATCAGTCATTATTGGCATCATTTAAGCACAAATTTCTAGACCTAGATAGTGCGATAAAAATCATTCAAAGGGAAGGAAGTGACATGTTGATTTAGGTAGAATAATAACCAACTAGACATATTTTAAGTATGAAGATGTGTGCATGATTTTTCAAAGAAGGTATAAGGAAAATAGACGTCGTGATAATGAAATCTCAATGAGATAAAAAGTATTATCCTAGAAAACAAGTTTTCTAGATGAATGATCATAAGGAATAATCATGCAAGTGTGAAACACAAATCCAATCAATAAAGAAATACTCCTTATGTAAAATGTGTGTATAAAATGATAGTTCGATATAAATATGATCAACACAATGTCAATAATTACATCAAGCTTGAAATGAACAAGGCATAAATATTAACAAAGGGTGGACATAACTCCCAATCAAAGGATACCAAAAACATTTTAACAACCAATAAGGCCTAAATGTTAAAGTGTGAGGTTTACAAATCTAAGCGATGTAACCACACCAATTGGACACGTTAATCGAGCTTCATGAAGAAGTGATATATTAGTGCCAAAGTGGTATTGAAACAATGCAAACAAAGTAAGCGAAACCTTTCAAGATTTTGGATAATGTTTGAAATAAAAATAATTCAAAGTATACTAAGGATGTGCTAAAATGTGGGAAGCGTAACGAAATAATGAAGACAATTAGATCACATTTATGAGAAACATGACGTAAGAATTTTAATTGTGTCAAGACAATGAAAACAAGGTAACATGTCAAAGGGAGATCAAATGATGAACCAATTCTAACTATTATGATGATCTTGAAATCAAGATCAAGTGGTCATCAAAGATATAAGGATGCATCCACACACTTTAGAAGTTTAACAACTCATCCGAAAACATAGATGAGCATAAATGAACAAAAAATTGGTGAACACCTTCTTTGATAAGGCTCGTGAGGGATGCCTCCTTCTCACCCCAAAATGGGCGGTGAGAATGAAAGGGTATAGATCAAAAAGATGAAACTAAATAAGAGCCACTTGGGCAAAGTTTCCTCTCGTCTGAAGGTGAGAATGAAATCGAGATAAGTGAGATGTTGTTAATTTCATGATGAAAGACACTCAGATCTAACTTACGTGGACTCTTTTCGTTATTTCAAAAAACAAGGTTCAGAATCCAAGTGAGTCATCACTTCATAATGGCTCGACGTAACAATGGACTAGAAAAGTGGGCTCCAAGATAGAATGTATTCCCTAACAAGATCTCTCAACTATGTGTCATAATTTGTCTAGGAGTGAGCTCGATTTAACTAAAAAGTTGCAATGAATAATTCAGGAGTATCTTGGATTTACTTTACCCCCTTCTAATACAATGAGCACCTTGTGTGTTCAGTTGTACCATCATTGGGGTCGTGATACAAGAAACTTTGACTCTAACTTATAATGTAAAACTAGTCAAGTGGGTAAGTGAAGCGCTTCTTGTTTCATCCATGAGGTTACTCATCGGTGGATTACTTTAGGGTTTCTGGAACCACCCCCATTTTTTTAGCTTAAGGAGTTATTCCAAAGGGGTTATGTTCTAGTTGAGAGGATAGGGACATAACCTTTTCTGAAACTTGCAGTATAGCGTGAAGTGAAGTGGTGTGTTTTTTATCTTGCTTAACTTAATGTGGTTTTAAGTAGCACACCATTTGAAAAATTGTATGAAAACACATATTAGAAGTTCTGTTTTTTCTTGGATCCTTTCTTTGACAAGTTTTTTTGGCCCTATATACCAATATTAGTAATTTTCTAATATGTCATATAAATGAGATAAGATGTTTTTTTTTTTTAATTTCCCATATTGTCCTAAGATGCAATGAAAGAGCATACACAACAAGGTATCTCACTTAAATTTTCTAAGAAATAGAAAATAATTAAGTAAAATGTCAAAATAAGTTCCTTTTAACCAAATTTGAAAGCTAAATAAATTGTTTTCCAAGTATGAAGAAAGTAGTGAAACATTTTTTAATCCTAAGATCACCTAGAAAGGCATGATGGAAGAACATACATGTTTCAAAACATTTACAAATAAAGATGCAACATTTCAACTAAGTTAGTATGAAAAACTTGATGGAAAAGAAACCTGTAAGCCACTATTAGAACCCTGCAAAAAAGTTAGAAAACCAATAAAATTAGAAAATTCTTGAAATCTATTTTTAGTAGTTTTTCAACAATTTTTATTATTTTGCATTTATAGAGGTCTCCGAGGAACTTTGGGAGTTTGATTATAGAAATAATGATACCAAAGGTATATTAATTTTAAAACTTCCCTCACAAATTTCACTTTGTTCTTTTTCCAATGCCTATTCAAACTCTGAAAACGGGTCAAACGATATGACCCAAACTAGGAGCACTAAAAAATATATGAACAAACCTAGATCAAAAAAAGATACCTACACACCATTCAAGGTTTTTATGAGTCATTTTATGCATGTGCGTGCCTCATAAAAAGAAACATGTGAGCCCTTTAGGGTGTATGCACACCCTTTTATGCATGTGTGCACCTCTGACAAAATGAAACCTAGTTAGGTCTATAGGGTGCTTGTGTTACCTGAGAGATGCCTGCACTAGCATAAGGGTGTGTGCATGCCATGTAAAATTTTTACAGAGGGACAAGAATACATAGGGTGCTTGTGCGTGGATTTGGTTACCTATGCACCTAGTAAAAAATCATAGGTTACAAGGTGTTTGCGCTCGCAGAGGGGTGCATGCATTAAGGTTTGGGCGTGTGTGCCTACTTTTAGTACTGGACATGTGCGTGCCTATCTCGATGGAGACACTGGGGTTTGAACGAAGATGCGTCCCTTTATAACACCTATGCGTACCCTACAAAAATCCTACAAAACTCACAAAAACAATTTAAAAAAAAAAGAAAACAGGTTATTTGTTAGTCAAAGCAACCTATTTCTAATTCAAACCCAAAAAAAAAATGCAAATAAGGGTGGTTTTAGAAATATAAATGAACAAATAATAAGTTGTTTGTAATAAAAAAATTGTAAATGAACAATGAAATAAAAGCTTCAAATTGACCTCCATTAATGGAAGATGGACATAAGTGTTCGACTGGGCATAGCCAAATGTGTTTAATAAAAGGACACAAAAGCTATGGAAATGGGGTAAGAAAACTTAAGAATCCCCAAAATATTTGTGAAGCAAACCAATCAATGTACAATCAGACAAGAAATAAGACAAGGGTTCATCACTTTCCATACATTAAACTTGAAGTAAACAAGTAAACTTAACAAATGAAACTGATCCTCTATTCTTGAAAACTTTTAAATAAATGAACCTAGTACAGGCTCCTAAGAAATGAATTCATTATTCAATGAGAATGGGAGATCACCATTAATGGATTAAATGCTAATGGTACTTCCCATTTACTCCATGCTTGTGTGTGTAAAATTCAATGGCAAAATAAAATAACTCAAATAGAATGAAATAAAATGAGCTCCTAATCCATAAGAAATAATGTATTAATATTATAGTTTATGTTATAGATGGAAGAAGAGTTCTTAGG
Organism: Taxus chinensis; assembly: GCA_019776745.2. Taxonomy (NCBI): domain Eukaryota; kingdom Viridiplantae; phylum Streptophyta; class Pinopsida; order Cupressales; family Taxaceae; genus Taxus; species Taxus chinensis. The sequence goes on along the minus strand of CM034155.1, from coordinate 321,996,566 downwards.
AATGAGTCTAGGGGTGTGGTGGATATTTATAGTTTTCCAATTTCATAAAGTGGGAGAACTTTTGGTACATGTGGGACTAAAAATGGAGTCAATACGTTGATGAGTGAGTCAAGGTGAGATTTGACTAGGTTTAGAAGAGGTTGATCATGGTTTAGGACTAGTTAAACGTAGGTTAGGCCAGTTAATCACGTTTAGAGAGGAATCAGGTTTTCAAAAGGGTTTTGAGAGGTCTAATGAATCCAATGAAATGGATTGATAGACAAAGAGGATATTAAAAGTGGTATAGAAGAGGAATGTGAAGATGGTTTAGCTAGTACGAGGACTACAATAATCTTGTTTAATTGGTTTATAGAGAGAAATACAACCAAAAGAATGTCGTAAAATGATGAGTTAGATAGAGTCTAATTGGCGAGGTGTCATTGTCAATTTGTGAGAATTAGAGTAGTTAGTGCAATATTAAGAATAATAGTTCTTTGGGCAAACTAAAGGTGTCTATAGAAACTATCCATTAACCTAGTTTTCCCCTTGTGCCTCAACATTGATAGTAGGCTATGTTATTTCATTCCAATACAAACTATCATGTGCAAATGAAAAATTCAAATTTATTCCCTCTTATGTTGTGTATGTAGTACATGCATATGTGTCTCTTTCTTCCTTAGGTTACTAGATGGTAGACAGATAGGTGCTTACTAGATAATACATACTTACATTAGAATTATATATATATAAGTTCTTAAATAAAATGTAAACTTCATTGGTTGGAAATGATTCCCTAGAACATAAGAAAGGTACTTATGGGAAAATAGTAATAAAACAGATCAAAACATAAATATCATAGAGAAATAAAGGGGCCTGGGATCGTAGGGGTACTAGGGGCACTGACCATATGTAAATGGTCTTAGAATATTTTTGGTAGCAATTTATGGTGGTGCATGACATAAACTATGCAGACAGAACTAAAGAAGGACATGACCAACCTCAATGAAACTGCTGAGGAAAAAAATCATAGATATTAAGAGTAACACATGCTGACAAATATTTTTGATGTCAGAACCAAACAATTGGGAATGACAAAGCCTCTGCGGGGGTTATGGGCATATCACATGAAGCTTTAAATGTTTGAACAAGGACAAACCCTTATTAATTCATGTCTAATAAAAGAATGCATGTAATAATTAATGCTCATTGAGTTTATGAGTGTAAAAGGAGAAGAGAATGTCATTGCGCGAGAATAGTGTTAGGAGTGGAAATGATTGTAGAGCATGCATGAGAGAAAATCACCATTCATGGTAAACAACAAGAGTCATTGGTTGGACCACATGGAGACACATGAGAAACATGTCATAGATGGTGTCAGAAGATGAAGATATCTTAGCCAGAAATCATGACATGTTCATCATATTACAAGGACAAGAATGTTTGGAATTTTTGTAAAGTTTAAGGTGATCAATCCCTAAAAATATGTTTGATTTTTGAATAATGTACCCAATTGGGAAATCTGACACCAAGGGAAGCATTTGTTGGCATCGTATGTCTAGTCATCTTTCTATAACCACTTCCAAATAATGGGATTGTTAGTTACCAGTGCTAGATGGAACATATTCTATCCTATATATATAGAAATCTCATGGAAGGTAAAAGGATAAAAGATGCTCTCATTTCCTCCACAATATGTTTATATGTGTGTTCGTAAATAATGCATTATTTCCAGTTTAGTGTTAGGCACTTCCCTTAATGTGTTTTAGAATACTATGATTTTTTTCCCATGTATTTGTATCAAATACAATGACATTCCATCTTCATTACCATGTGGGTGCTCTTGTGCATGTGGTAGTGCTAGTTACTGTGTTCATGAGGGACTTCTATGCGTAGAGGATCACATTTCTATCTAACTTTGGGGTGAATGGAAAGTGTAACCAAAGAAAAGTGGCCTTACAGTGACCAAACTTGCTTGATCCATTTGTAATATAGTGCAAAGAGTGTACGGTCTCATATGAGCATACCGGATGTGTTAGAGGAAATAAAAAGTGCATGGTTTCAGAGAATATGCAAGTAGCAGACCATGATCATTGTTGGTATATATTGGTGTCAAATATTTCATATAAAACCATGGACAGTGATGAAATAGCGTCACATAGAGGTGAAACTAAGAGGAGGTTGAAACTATGTCATAGAATTGTCTCAAGATGTAGTGGAGAGACATACTATCGTAGTGCTTATTTGAGATATGTGCAAACAGACTGAAATCAAAAGAAGGTTGAATGAAGTAGTATGCATGAGTAGAGATAGGAAAATTGAGAAGGTTAAGTGAGAAAACTTGGTGTGTGAAGGATAAAGTGCTAAACCACATATGTGCACGGGTGATAGTGTTGATGCAAAATATGACTAAGAATATGACTGTATCAGTGGTATGTGCCCATAAATGACAAGTTTAATCCAGTGAGTAGGAAACAATATATGGACTAGGAAGCCATTAGAGGATAAGATTACATTCTTACTGTAGGTACCTTGTGTTTGGTTATTTAATATGCTTTTGCAAACTAGGGCATCTTCTATAAATAATAAAGTGGAAAAGTAAAAATTAATTTTCATTATTTTGGAAGATTTGTGATCTAGGGTGCGATACAGAGATACATGAGCATTGCATAGAATATATTGTGAGTTGAGAGATTTTTGTACAATTTTATGATGTCTGAGAGGGTTGGATAATTTTTGAGGTTAGGCATTACAAAGCTAGGGCACGAATTTTGGAGAAGTGTTACATTAAAGAGTGGAACCAAGTTACTGAGTATTTTTCCATAGCAATATACAAGGAATAATTTACATGGAGGGACTTGACATATGAGAACATTGGCACCAAGGGGCTTGAATGTTGTCAGGCTGAAAAATTTTGGCATAGTGATAACGGATTACTGCAGTTGTATTGATAAGTATTAAAGTGGTAATGGTCCCCCAAATATGCAGTTTTATCAAGATGTCATTGTAATGAGGTTGGAATGGGTTTCAGAAACCTACATATTTTGGCTTATGATAAGAGAAATGACAATGATATTAGAAGATGTATATCATATTTTGTGGTTACTGATTATAGGTGAGAGGGTACAGGTGTTTCCCTTATACATGTGGTGTATGATGACTTTGGAAAACCTGAACCAGTGGTTGATGTCATGCATGTATGAGAACTATTTTAACTTTTTGGGAAGGATAATGCACTTAACTTCTCAGTCGATCTCTAGATACATTGGGCCTATCTGCACTAGAGAATAACTAAAATATGACTTGGGCAACAAGAAAATTCTTAATGAAACAACTGTGAAATATGAGTATAGGAAGGGTTCGCGCTACTTTGATATCACCAACATCACTAACCCAACAATCAAGATGTCTATTGTTGGTGAGAAATTTTTTTGGGGGACAAATTGGTGGTTATCTTGCCAGTGCTATGAGATTCTAAGTCCCTTTACTTAATCGGTGTAGATGTCGTATGTGCATGCATGAGTAAAAACTGATTTTTATTTTGCTGGCATTTTCACCGAGGATCCAACAGGGGAACTCCATTGACCATGCAGAAAAATATTGCAGATATTTGCAAGGGAGAAATTTTCTAGGAAAGTGGGAAAGGGAGTGAGAAAGTTAGAACAAAGAAACTAATGATGTAAGTAGAAAATTAGAGAATTACATACACTAGTAAGAAATTTCATTACATGCACTTGAATTTAGAAGAAAACAAATCTAAATAACATCAACAAGAACAGATAGTGTGTAATGAGCACAAACTACCACTAAATTCCTTAGTCAAAAAATGCTAAAATTCCTTCTTCTTTTATTGAAGCTCAAGCAGAAATTGTATATAGAATAGAAATGGAAGGCATTTAAGAGTAGGTAAAATGGAAGATATTTTCTATCTCTTTTCTCTCTTCATGAGGATATCTCTCTAATGAATTCACAAAAACAGCTCCAAATTGTAAGAAGTCCAAGAAGTCTCCTAAGAAGAAGTACAAATGAGAAGCTTGTTACAATTTATAGAAGAGAAGGAAAATCTTCATCTTCTCCGAAACTTTTCAAATAATTTAATATGAGTTTAGTTGTTCATATTCCACTTAAATATTTAAGTCCCTTTTATAAAACCAAGGTGACTTAAAGTTTACATTATGTTTATAAAGTCAATTAAAGTTATATTAAAAAGTGTAAACCTCAATGCAAAAATATAACATAGATGAGAGAAAGAGTTGGGTGAGAAGAGAAGAGAGAGAGAAGAGGAAGAAGAAGAAGAGAGAAAGAGGAAGAATTATGTAGAAGAATGAGCCGCTATAGTGTATTTGATCTCACTCCTTGACTAATTTCCACCTAGCGCTCTTGAAAAGGCCTATGTCCCTCCAAGATCCTTACTGAAAAGAGATGCTGCAAGTTCTACTTTGTCAGCATGAGGAATGCGAATGTAACTCAAGGTATCTGTCCATCCATTAGCCACACTATTTATATCTTTGCACTTCCCAATCCATGATGAATGTTTCTATGTGATAAGTATAATAGAGGCCTGAATCTCCGAGAGGAATTTGAGGGTACCCTTAGTGAAGGACAATAGATTACCTACCTATTTATTGACATGTACTTCAAATGGAGTAATAAACGTATCAACAGTTGTGTCCTTACCCATTGCATGTACTCCAAGTTTTTGAGTTTTCTGATTTATACTATCCAATAACTTGTATGTTTGTTCCTATTTTTCCTCCAGCTCTGTGATGTCCTAATTGATTTCCTCAAAATTTATTACCAAGGAAATTTCCCATACATAAGACAAGTCTTCTGAATGAGTTTCAAAAATCTTCATGTCGATCAACTTCTAGTAATGAGTGTTGCTCATTTCATCTACTACTAGACCCAAAGGTTACCAATAGTCCTTTTCTTTATCTAAGTCCTCCATGAGTTCCTGTGTCCTATTTGTTTTCACACACATGTAAGTGAATATTTTTACTGCTTCTTGGAGCATTGAATTCCCTATTTCAAAAATCAAGTTAATCTATTCATTATTCACTCGCCCCTGTATTATGAACTCATGCGTCCTCTTGATAGAATATGGATTGAAGATACTGATGGGAACAACTTCCTCAATGGGGATTGTTGTTACATTGGGATCAAGTAGTTGCTGTAAATAGAATGATAGAGTTTGTACCTGCTCCTTTAGTTCATCAATATTCTTCTTATACTCCTTATTCCTTACCACCATATGAGAAAAATATTGCTGATACATGTGTGAATATCCATCATGAGTTACTGGTCCCAGTTCAATCATGCTCATCTCATAGTCGGTCGATGTCATCTCATCTACTGGATTGATTACCATTGGATAAGATACTATAATGTATTGATTACCCATTTTCCCACTATAGAACCATGACGCCATATGTACAAGATTTATTTATCTTTTTTCTTTAGCTAGTGAGACGATTGCTGATAGATCAGGGGCTGCCACTTGTTTATCAATCCAGGTGTCATGAAAAATTGTTTCTTGCATCCATGGGAACATCTCATCATATTCAGGTTCAATGGAAATTGCACAAACCAATCCCTATTCTCAAGGAGGAGGAAAATACTAGATGAGGGAGGTGTGAATGTTAACAAGAGGTGAGACCCCTTGTGGTGGTTCAAAGACCGGGTTTTAAACCATGTGTTCTACTCTCGCTTGTGTTTCTACTGCTAGATTTCTTCTAGCATTTCTGTGATCAAGTCTTCCTCTCACAGTGACGTAAATGATTCTTATTCTACCCTTAGTTTCTTTAAAATCTTCTAATGAGGATAAGATTCCAATTGTATGTCTTTTCTTTTAAAACTTTCTCCAGAGTGTCTAGAACTAGAAATCACCTCTACAACTTTTGAAGATGACAACTGGGAGGCTTGCTTTTGACTTGGAGGAATTCCTCATGACTAGATGATCATGGTTCTCTTCTTCTAAAACCAATTTCTTGTTCTCCTCACCACCTTCTCAGTCCTCTCCTTTATATATCCTAATTCATGAACATATTAGTTGACTAGAGGCAAATGAGACATCTTTACTACCACATACTTAGGATCCTACATCTTTGTCCCATCATTGTGCAAAATATATTCATACCAAGAAAACTTGAATTTATTCATCTCACTGATTATCATCATCATATGGTCTTTTTCTAATTCATTAACATAATTGGCCCAGTAGTCCTCGATTTGTGGCTCATGTTGCAATTTTGGGATGTAGAAAGAGACAAGATCTTCTTGGATGTCAAAATTAGGCCTAGAAATGTAGGAATGCAAAGTCAAATGAGAGAAAGAGGCTTCTAGACGAGATGTGTAATTTGAGCTCTTACACGTGAATACCTCGAGAGAGATAGGAAATGAAATAAAATTATTCCTCTTGCTCCTAATCTTGTTATTCACTTGCATGATCTACCTGTAGAGCTCCAATAATACAATTTTGTCGTTAAGGTACTTGGGTAGCCTTAGTGGAGCTTGGTTGAAGCCAATAAATCATAGGTAGGAGAAGGTTGAGAATTGTATGAAGTAAGACCCATACTTTTTGATTAGGGATTCTACTTATGGTGACATCATGGCCTCCAAATCACCTTCTAAGCTTTGAAACACATACATTTTGAATGCATTATTCATGTGAGTAAAATTTCTATGTGTTTCCTCAATTATCAATTGTGGAAGCTTCTCGAATGCACGTACCTTGGCAACGATGTTCTGTGTGAGGGTCAATCCTTTGAAAGATCTTGAGCTAGTGATGAGATAAACCAAGTAAGAATCCATGTGGAAATTATTTGTCATGGGTACCTGGTGTAGTTGCAGATATAGATTGTCACTGATGATATGTCCCTAGTCAATCCTCTTCTTTCCTTCTATCAACGTTAAGATGAAAAGGTCCTTTTGGTCTTGGAAGTCTCTTTTTATTGCTTTGCCCATAAATGTGATGAGGAGAGTGATGGAATCTAAATATCCTTTTCGAAACTCACACCTTGGAAGCTTCTTGGGCATCCTTGAGGTCTTTCTTCCTATCTTCAACCACAAACCAAGTGTTACCCCTTGTACATATGCATCCATCATTTCCCAATTGTGCAAGGCTCTGTCCTTTGAGATGGCGACCATGTTGGGTGATGTCGATACCTTTAGATAAAGTGATATTGTTATATGGCTAATGACCTCCGTTATTCCACCATTTTTGGCTTAGATGGTTCATGTTTCAGGATCATAGTGGTGAGAGTGGGCTAGGACCAACTCAAGACTTTGCACAGACGCTTGGTGTCCTATGGCAGTGAACAAGCCATGTGTGAATATTTGATCTTCAATCTTCTTTCGGTCCTTAGCTACTATGAAATTTCTAAGTTCACTCAATTCCATGTATAATACATCACTATCTTCTATCTCATTCTCGTAGGCAAAGGGTTGTGCCAAATTCTGCCCCATCCACTTCTACTTCATGTTTTTCTTAGAAAGAGTAACTTATTATTTTTATTAAGTATGAAAAAGCAACTCCCTCAAACCTCAATTGGATATTGCAACTCTGATTTCCTCTTGTCCCTACATTCCTCTCAACTTCTGGATCAACTTTCTATTTTTGGAAGGTGCTTGTGGGACCACTTACTATTTTTAGTAAGTGCCAAAATTGGACCAAAATGCCTGCTCTAATGAATTCTAAGCTACAGTGCATCATCAATGTCTCTATTCCTTCACAAATTATTTTGTTGATGACTTTCCCAAAATAGTAGTCCCCTATGTAGAAGACTTGCTATTTTTAGAAAGTGAGCTTCTAGAGGTTGGATTAAAGTAGAAAAACATTTTCTGATATGGGTTTTTTCCTAAAATCACCCCTCCTAAAATTTTGCGGTTATCCAATCAACAATTTAGGAGATTTTAAACTTTTATTTTTTTGACCTAGCAGTGCTTTTGGACACGACAACCATTAATGGACCTCAAAAATTATAGGTCTAGTTTTATCCTCTGTTTATGATGGAAATTATGTTTTTAATATGGGTTTTTCCTTCTTATGCTTCCAGTGAAATTCTGTTTCAGTCCGATTGCCAGTTTGACGGGAAATCCAACTTCTTTCTCTGTTAGTCCGGAACGAGGATTTCTTTAATGTGAATATTTTATGGCGCTAGAGGAGGGTTTGAAGGTGTGTTTTTTATTTTTTTTATATAGGAATGAAAAAAAGGTTCTTCAATTTGTGCATCTATTTACAATATTTCTTTAAAATTTGATTTCATGCAATAAGGATTTCCACTATTCTTCTTCTCTATTCTTTGTTTCTTCTCCTTAGCTCAATGAAATATTATTCTGGGACCTGTGTATTGACAAGAGAAAGAGGATTTATTTTCTTTGGTGGATCTGGCTTGAGCTTTGGCAATGGAAAAGTGGTGGTAGGAAGTTGTAGAGGAGTTTACAAATATGCCTGTGCATGGGAATGTTAGAAGTTAGAAGCGGTAAGCAAACAAGTTTTTTAAATTTTTAAATAAAGCATAGATGGGAGAGAGGAAAATTTTCATGTCCTTGACATACCGCACATCAAAGGGAATTAAGGTGCATCAAATTCCATGATGATAAATGTGGTGACATGTGGCAGAGATTCGATGATAGGGAATTAAAGCTAAAAAAAATAGCTTTAAAGCACTGAGGGGCTGGAAGTTGGTCATATGGGTGACCAAAAGTATCCTTAGGGGATGTGTGAATTTTTTCATATTTTATGTCCCTCACTCAAAGATATGTGAGGGACATAAAATTCCATGGAGAGAAAGGTGATGACACATGGCGTAGATCTGACGGTTGAGAATGAAGGCTTGACAAGCACCTGGGGGCTGAAATGGCAATCCTGGAGGTTACATGAGGGTCCAAAAGTCTTGTGGGGGCTAGATGAATTTTTCCAACCTTGTTGTCCCTAACCTTGAGGAACGTGAGGGAAAAAACTCCCTCCAGGCTCCCGGAGATGACATGTGTCCTTCCAAAATTTGACTAACTCCCAAACTCGTGTTAGTCAAATTATAATATATATATAATTTTATCAAAATAGTTCAATGAAAGTTTGTTAAATTTTGAACTCGTGTTGAACTGTTTTGATAAATTTATATATGTTATTAAATTTAAATGGCCTTATAAATCCAATGGTGTGGGTCGCATGTCTTTATTCCTCCATTTGATCTCTAAAAACGTGAATTTTGGATTTGGTACTCCACTAATGCATAAGAAAAACTACTGTTTGACACATTGCGCCAAAGTGTTGTGAAAAAGATAATTTTACCATCTTGTAGGGATTTGAATTCCATTTCTAAAGATGTTTTTTTTTCTCCTAACTCCATCCAGAGCTCCCAAAATCACCTTCAGAAGTTCAACAATTGTTTTGGCCTATGCACTGCCTAGGCCTGTGAACCCTAATTTTGTTGAAACTACCCCAACTTCTCTAATTCCTTCTTGAATCTTCCTGAATCACTTTCATGATGTCCCAAGTCCTTTAACTCACCTTTTTGTCTAGTTTGGATTTTCTGTTATGCTCCATGGGTTTTCTCTAGTCCTAGGAAGGTGAGTGATAGCCTTCCCACAAGTGCCTGAAGCTTGTAATTTTTAATGAACTCCTAAAATCACCTAGGGGATGAATGGAATTTATTAAATCACCTAGGGGGATGAGATAACATCAAGAAAAAGGTCACTTGGACTGATTAGGAAGACCCGGGGTGCCTTGGAGGGGTAAGACTTGAAAAATTAACATAGGGGTATATTTGTCATGCTTGGAAATTGTCAATTTCGTTGTTGCACATTTTCATGACAACAACTGGCTCTAGCTTGGGGACATGACATGGAATGAATGTAGTGAAGACATGACATGGGGAATATAGAATCTCAAATTTAGATGATATGATCCATTGACTAGTGCCTTATCCATTAGGCCTTGTGGAGTCATGTACAATTTATAAGAGAGAAAGATAGCGAAGAAGGAAACACACACACACACACACACACACACACTGACAAAAAGGAAACAATCAACACACAACAAAAATGGAAACACGAATAGCAATCAATTATGGTATTAGGGGACAACCTGATTTCACTGATGATACAATTTTAGGTATTTTCCACTACGAGGCAATTCCAGCAGCATTCCATCCAAGTATGAGAGTAGAAAAACATTCTCTCTGTAAGATTCATGAACCTAGAATGGGCCGAGCCATAATGAATCAAAATTTCCATGGCTACCTTTTGGTTCCCTTCTCTTGTCCCATAGTAGGATGAGGTCTCAAAATTTTAATTCTCTCTCTTTCAATTTCTTGTCAAAGATCTTCTTTGCTTTCAATTGGGGTTCTTTGATACAGTTCACCACCTAGAGTCTATTTTATTCTAGATTCTCAAGAAAGAGGATCCTTTTGTCAATGGAATACTTGTACTTTTTCTTCTATTCCATAGATAAACTTCAAAGCTGGCATCTCGACCATGATAGGAATTTTTTCTTCGACTCCATATAGTAGTTGGAATGGTGACATGCCTATTGCCTTCTGAGGAGTGATCATGTCCACCCACAATGCATCATACAACTTTTTGTGCCAATTCCTCTAGTTTTAATCAACAAGTTTGGGGACAATGGTCACAATGTTCTTGTTACTAGATTTGGCTTAACCATTTACCTATGCATAGTAATTTGACATGTGGGATAGGAAGATTCCATATCCATATTAAAACTCTAACAACTCCCTTGAATAAAAATAGGTAGCATTGTCTATTACGATCTTCTATGGAACTCCAAAAACATAATATGATATTTTCTTTGATGAATTTGCATATCGTGTCAATGCTAGCTTGCTTGACTAGGATGGCCTCCACCCATTTTTTGAAATAATCTATCGTTGTGAGAATGTAAGTATGATCCGCACTTGAGCGAGGATTCAAAACACTAATAAAGTCTAGCCCCCACTGTTGAAATGGTTCTTCAATGACAACTGGCCTCAGTGGTAACACTATGAATTATAGTCTTCTAACAAATTTTTTTCATGCTTCGCACTTATAAACCCATTCTTGAGTGTCCACAAAGAGATTGGGCAAGTAGCATCTTCCTTGGAGAATATTATGTGCAGTGACCATCATCAAAAAATCCCACCACACGCTTAGTCATGATATGCTTTAAGCAATTTTTCTTATTGTTCTTTTTCTATGCACCTGAGAAAGCATGCATCAAGATTACTTTTGTAGAGCATGTGGTTCCAGATCACAATTTTTTTTTCCTTCAGCTTGATTTTTCTCCTTTTCATGTTATCAAGATGAGGATTGGAATTATCTATAGGTTAGTAATATGAAATTTCCTCATACCACTCGTCAGTAATACTTATAAAGAGGACCTACGGGCTATCTTCAAAGTAAATTGAGTAGGCACAATTATCTTCACAATGTTGGACCTTTTATAGCTTCATCTTTGGCGATCAATCTAAGAATACCATTTCCCCACACCAAATTGTAGGTTCGGATCTCCACGTCATACTCTTGAGTCTTTGTAACCCAATTTCCTCTCTTAGCTCCAAGATTTTCTGTGTCAAGATGGACTTGATTGCACTGTCAGGGATCATCACCACTATATGAGAGTTGAGTATGTAAAACCTGAAATTTTTTATAGCCTTGACCACCACAGAGGCATGTTTCTCCAATTGGTTGTATTTTAGTTCATGTTGTTTGAATGGAAAAATCATGAAAGAAATAGGTGCTTCTAGACCTTCATCATTCTTTTAGACAAGAATGGTAGAAATAGTATGTTTTGATGCATAATAATACATGATGAAATTTTTACTGAAATCCAGGGATACAAGAGTCAGGGCTTTATCAATGACTTTATTTATTTCTTCAAATGCTTCTTTTACCTTCTTCATTCCACTTGAAGCTTGTTTGAGGTTTCATCATGGTGGCGATTTGCTTTGTCAATTATGCAAACTCTGGAATGAAGTGATGAAGAAAGTTTACCTTGCCAAAGAAGGAGTGAGCTCCTTTCTTGATTTTTGGCAAAGATAGTGCTTGAATAGATTTCACATTTTTAGGATCCATGTGTGCTCCATGCTTATTCACAATGTGCCTAAGCAGTTTACCTTCCGTAATTCAAAAAATGATCTTTTTTGGTTTAAGGATATGTCGTGCTTTCTACACCTTTTGAGTACTTATTACAAATGGTGAATATTTTCTACCCTATTTTTCAAGAAGAATGTGAGATCATCCAGGTATATGACAATACAATTCTGCAAATATTAAAACACTAGATCCATCACCCTTTGGAACTTAGCTCCTACATTGATAAGACCGAAAGGCATTTTGTTATGCCCAAGGGTGTACTGAAATCTATCTTGGTGTGACCTTCCTCTACCACCTTAATTTGGTTGTACCCCAAGAATCCATCAAGTAATGAGAGCATTTAAAATATGGTGACCGTATGCAAAATGTGATCTATGATGGGTAGGGGTAATTATCTTTTAATGAAGCTTGGTTTAGGTTGTGGAAATCCACACATATTCTTATTTCGCCATTCTTCTTCCGAACTGGCACAATGTTTTCCACCCACATGTAATAATGAAAGAGAAGATGATCCTTTATATTGAGCATCTTCATCACTTCCTCTTTAATGGTGTCTACTATCTTCAGGTTGTATGGCCTTTGTTTTTTCCTGAATGACCTTTGGCATCCTGATTCAAGGGAATTGAATGGGTGCATTTCCTTTGATTGGAAGGATTTGAGCTCATTGTAAGAATATTCCAAAACACCTGAATATCTTTTGAGAAATGACACGAACCTTCTCTTTTCCTCCCGGGTGAACAACACTTTCCAATTTTGACCATTCTTGGGTCCTACGGGGTGTACCAATGTTTTCCTTCTCAAAATTAGCCATGCACTGATAAGATTAATTTTCCTTCTCTTGAATGAACCTATCATGTTTATCAACGAGATCTTCTAGAGAGACTAGGCATTTGGAATCGTATTTCCTCTCAATTTGAACAATCCTTCATCAATTACTTTGATTCCTTCTTTCTCTTCTTTAATTGTTACTTCCTTGTTTGGATTCTCACTTCCATTGAAGAAGACATTATTGAAAATTTCTCTTTCTTCTAGGAATGCCAGGAGTTTATTATCATTTTCAAATACTTACCAGTGGTTTACTGTTAGTGCAAAATCACATCACCCCTAAATTCCTACAACTTGACGGGTTGAGGACACTTAGTGTGATTGTATAACATGGAGCTCCTCCCAAAGTTTGGGACTTTGTGAATCGAGGAAGATCTTTGGATGAAGGTCGGCTCCTATTCCTCTGTTCAGGTGCATATGTTCAGATTGTAAAGGGTCTATTCTAAATCCTACACTATGTTGCCAAAGAGAAAAGTTTGAGGAGATGCAAGAAATAAAATCTAATCTAATAGAGGTGATGCACCAAAGTAATGATGAAATTTTGCATTTCCCTTAAAAAAAACCATTAAAAATGTGATACAATATCCATGCATAAATGACCAAAATTGTAATGAGAGACCAGACGGATGTAATGAAAACAAGAGAGGGATGAAGTCATCCACAAAGTCATCCACAAACTTATCTTATTGCTCCAAAAATCGATATAGTACACTACAGTAGCCAAGAGGAAGAAATTGCATTACAACTTGAATGTGGGGTTCAAAAACTCCATGAATTCACCTGCAAGACAAAGAAGAAGGGAGGGCACAAAGCAAGAGTGTCCAACCATTTGAAATTGTCCCTCTTGTACAATATATAAGAAGAATGAGAGAGAAAAAGGAGGGAAAAATTGAACCCTGTTTCAACCACCCTTGGAGGAGCATTGAATTCCCCTACCACAATAATGAATCTTACTGTAATACCCATGCCTCCATCATTGTTCCTTTTTCAGGAAAGAAAGGAGGCCCATTCTTCATCATGGTGGCAGGTGGGAAAATAGAGAACCTTGAAAATGGCAGAGTGGGTCATTAATGGTAGCAAGCGAGTATCAGACGTCAAGAGCTCTCCAAAACATCCCCTCCCACTTTATTCCGAGCTTCCCATCAAAAGATATGGCTGCCTGAAGTTGTTTCGGGTTTGGATTCTATCTGCATAGATCCATGTGGCAACCTCATGCATCTTGAGATTCCACTCCCTCATGTCATTCTAGAAGTTGCATTGTTGAGGCACATCGCATCGTTCGCGGGCCTACTCTATTTCTTTTGTTATTTTCCTAAGCCTCCTTGTTAGAGGAGACATTGTGGTTGAGCCAAGACACGTGGAGAGATGAAGCATGTTTGGGACCTACCCCCGAATTTTTATTTTGAAAGAGAGTCGAGCTGACACATGGCTCCTCTCGCTGGTTTTGGAATTTTCAATGGTCGGCTCTGTCCCATTTTGAATCTGACCACATGACAAGCTGGCGCTCATTTGGGGACCACTTGGGGATCCAACCTTTAGAGATGCGTCACTAAGGCACATGGCACCCTCCTTGTCTCCTTGCTCTGCTTTCTTCTGGAATTTGTATTGGGATCGAATGTGAGTCCACATGATGGCAACATGGTCCTGACCCTCTCGTTTTTCCTGTGCAAGATTACATTCGACCAATTTTGCCTGGGGGAAATTGGGTTTACAATTTGGTGACTCACAGGGCCACCTGTCTGCTAGGTGAACAGATCAGCTGCCTTGTTGTATCCATTGGAAATAGAGTCATGGGTGGTAGCTTGATACTACTCTTGTTCTTGAAACTTGAATCTGACGGTTGCACAGCCTTCTCCGGTGTCCATACCCTCAATTTCATAAGAAAATATTGAAAATGAGGTTCTGAGAGTATAAAATTGTCTTGTGCTAGGGCTTTCACTTTTCTGGAAATGGACTCCCTCAAGACTCAATTGTAGTTGCTCTGTATTTTTTATATTTTGAAATTAGCAACTGTTACGGGAAACTATGGGTCTCCCTATTGTAAATGCTAAAGGGTCTAGCACATTCACCTGGAATCGCATCGTACTATAAAATGACACAAACCTGGAGCAACAGAACCTGTGCCAAAGCACTTATGGAAATGAAAACTATGCTAATAAGACAACAATGTGCATAAGCACTTCGATGAATTGGAAATCCTAGACTAATATGTACAAGGGTGAAGATTATCCTTCTATTAGCAATGTTTGAGATAGATCCCATTGACTGGAATATATAATTCCTCACCATCCAACTTAGCCAGCTAGAAAGCATTTCTAACTTTACATTTAGTGATCATGTAGGATCCACTCCAAATGGTATCAAACTTGGAATGCCTGCTTGGATTTACATGGTCCGCATCCCATTTTAGTACCAGGTCTCCAACTTGGAATGTCCTAGTTGTAGCTTTCTTGTCGAAGTTCTTCTTGATCAATGCTTAATCCTTCTCCATGGTTTGCACTGCATGTTCTCTTGCCTCTTCTAACTCCATCAGCTCTACATACCTGATCTCCATAGGCCCAAACTCAGCTAGTTCCAGTTGTTTCATGAGTTATAATGATGGAAACTCAAGTGATATATGCATAAATGCTTCCTTCCCATATATAAGCTTGAATGAAGAGCTTCCTGTAGACTTCTTGGGTGTGACCCTACCTTCCGAAAGATTTACCTTCCGAAAGATTTTGAGTTTTGTGTGCCAAGTTCTCTTATTATCATCAAGATTCCTTCTGATGATTCTCAGTAAGTTTTTGTTTGTGGACTCTTCTTGGCCATTACCCTGGGGATAATAATTTGAAGAGGTACAAAGGTATACACCATTCTTAATAACCCATTGAGTGATCTTTGCGCCAAGGAATGATAATGCCTTGTCTGATATGATAGTAGCATGGGCACCAAACCTTTTGACTATCCCATCATATAAGTCCAAAATTATGGATTCATTTGCCTCCTTGAGTGCTACTGCTTTAGTCTAATTGGTGAAATAGTCATTCGGTGTGAGTATCCACTTGTGGCCTTGACTTGAATTTGGATTGATCACTCTAATGAAGTCTAATCCTAATTACATGAATGGCTGATTTACTGAAATTGGATGAAGGGGCAGGGCTTATAACCTTTCCTTCCCTGTGAAGAATGCACATTTCTTGCACTTCTTGATCCATGAGTAGCAATCACTAAACACCGTAGGCCAATAATAGCCAGTTTTCATAATCATGAGAGTTGTTACCCCGTGGAGCAAAGTGGCCTCCTACTTCTTTGTCATGGAACTCATGTAATACCTTCTCAATTTGGATTGTCCCAATAAACCTTAATAGGATGCCATTGATGTCCCTCTTGAACAAAACACCACCAACAAGCACATACGGGATGTCTTATAATCTAAAGTACTTTATTTTTTCTCTGCTCATCTTTGGAGGGAACATACCTATTTGGAGATAATGCACCAAGAATCGAGTCCAACATGGAATGGGAGCATCTTTACCTTATTATTCTTGATCATTCTATAATAGTATGACAACCTCTTCCTCATCCACTGACTTAGCTTGTTTCTTGGAAGCGAGATGCTCACACAATCCTTTGCCATGGACCAGCTTGGTTACTTTTATTTCAATATCATACTCCATTGCACGAGTGATCCAACCTGCCCTTTTCTTGTTCAAATCCTTATTTAGGATAAAATCCTAGATTCCAACATGAGGACACTAGCAATTAGGAATCTTATTGTTCGAGACCAAGTGTCTAAAATTCTTCAAACTCCTAATGCCAGCAAGGACATGCTTTTTAATGAAAGAATACCTCACTTCATACTCTTCCAGGATTTGGCTGAAGAATGCTATGGGATGTTCTGAAACTTTCCTATTTAGATGAACAAAGATAGATGAGATTGTGTCTGGCCCTCCAAAAGCATACATCATGAATTCATTTGAAAATTTTGGGTTAATAAGAGTTAGGGCCCGTGATATTGCATGCTTGATAGCCTCAAAAATCCCTTTACCTTCTACTTTCCATTTGAGTGCAATACTATTCTTCAGCATCATTGTTAAAGGTTTCACAAGAATGGCAAAATCAGGCACAAATTTGCGGACAAATTTTATCCTTCCCAAGAAGCTTTGGAGATTTTTCTTGTGATGTAGTAGTGGAAGTGTTCTAATGGCTTCAACTCTTTCAGGGTCAATTGTTAACCCTTCTTTTGAGACAATGTGGCCCAACAACATGCCCTCGTGTGCCAAAAACACACACTTCATTGGATTCAATGACACTCTAAATCTTCTACACCTTTGAAATACCTTCCTAAGGTGAAAGAGGTGATCTGTTGCATTCTTTAAGAAGAAAGTGATATCATCTAGATATACCAGCACCATCTTATTGATGAATCCTTTGAATTCCATATCCATAGCACGCTAAAACATTGCTCTGGCATTGGACAATCCGAATGGCATCTTATTATAATCATATGTGCCCCATTTCGTGGTGAAGGTTTTCTTGTGCTAGTCTTCATCTTTCATCATTATCTTTTTATAGCATGAGTATATTTCTAGCAATGAAAACCTTTCGGAGACACCTACAACCTGCAAGATCTATTCCATTGATGGAAGTGGGTAATGATCCTTGAGTGATGCTCTGTTCGGATCACATAAGTACACACACAATATGATTTCTCCATTTCTTTTCCTCACTAGCACCAAGTTTGCAACCTGTTGGTCGTCAGATAGGACTTTTTAGAAGAGCAACAGTCAGGGGACAAGAAGTCCCTCCTCTTTAATGGGAGAGGTTCCCTTATTCAGAAACGAACTTATTTACAAATGTACAGAACATTGTTTTATGGTCAAACTTGGATTTTACGAAAGTGTTTTCCACAAGGATCATCGATTACACAAGGACTGAGGAAAGGGAATAAGGAGATGAGCAGAATAGCAACATTCACAATTATAGATAGCAGAATAATTCCTCGTGTATGCGAAGCTTCAAAGAATTTAAGACAAGATCATTTGCGATGGCT
This sequence comes from Taxus chinensis, assembly GCA_019776745.2. Taxonomy (NCBI): domain Eukaryota; kingdom Viridiplantae; phylum Streptophyta; class Pinopsida; order Cupressales; family Taxaceae; genus Taxus; species Taxus chinensis. Next base: position 321,978,637 of record CM034155.1, on the reverse strand, counting down.
GAATGAGATTAAATTTAAAGACACAAAGTTCCATAAATAACCTTCTTCAGATTTATTAATCAAGGACACAAAGTTCCTTCTTGGTTGTACAAGATCACTGTATTTGCAAAACTGAACAGTATGCAATCAGAGAGACTAACGAGTTAGGAACAAAATGATCTCCACAATATTTAAAGGAAAACACAGAGATAACAAGAATTAGATAGACAGAGAATGAAAAGCCCTTTTGTATTGATTTCTTTAAGTTCTATTTACACTTTCCGCAAATATCCAAGTTCTTCCTCCTTCTCAAAATGGCGTGGAAAGGCCATTATATAGCTTACAAGACAGTTACTCTTCGTAACCGTTTCTTTTAATTAAAGAATAGTTAAAGATCGCCCATTGCAATACCTTAACTAATTACAAGGAATACGAAAAGAATGGGAAGAAGAGAAAAGAAAGGAGAAGGAGACAGGTGGCCAGCTATTGGGAGGGACCCACTGTCTTCAGAATCCGCTGCCTGAATTTCTTCAATGACTCAGCTATATCTCTGCCACGAGGGACTGACGTGTTGGCTGCAGACTGAGTCCAAAATCCCAGACATTTCTCCATCTCTTTATCAAACTCGACGTGAGTATGATAATCTTTGTTTGCTTCTTCAATGGCAGACTGAAGAGAACAAATTTCCTTCATCTTTTCCTTAGAGATGGAGCTTTCCTTGAATAGATGATCTTTGACAAAAGCTCTGAACTGAGCTTTGATTTCTTGCAAGGACAAGGAAGCACCAGAGTTTTCATCTTGAAGATGACAATGTATATCTTTGAAAGCAGCAGCTGCCAGTGTCTTGAAAGATTCTCCCTTCTACCAGCTGTTCTTCATTTCTCCCACAGCTTCCTCCAGAACTTTGATTTTCCACTCTACGCTGTAGACCCAAGATTTTGATAGATTGTCTTTGGCATCATCGAAAATCTTATTCGCCAGCAAGATGTTCTCATCTGTCTGTCCCATGAGGCGAAGGTCTACAATGCAACTGCTCCAGAGTTTAAGCTCTTTATCCATAACCCCAATAGCAGAGGATAGCTTCTGTTGCAAATTGTCTACCTTTCCATGTAGTTTAAGAGCTTCATCGATGAAGTTTAGCCCAGCAACAAGCATGTCATCTACCATGGCTTCAATAGCTCTGCCATAGACAGAATACTTGTGCATATCTTTAATACTTTACACTTCATCTTGGCTTAGAATCACCGGAGGCGGTAGAGCAGTCAAGGGGGTAGGGTCCAAAACTTTGTCCTTAGACAAAAGTGACTTGATAAAACTTGTGAGAACTTGGGCTTGTTCTTCCAGCTGTTCAATAGTCTGCTGCCCTTTCTCTACCCTTCCAATGACTCTTGTGACTGTTTCCTGGAGGTTGTGAATTTCACCTTCAGGAGTAGACTCTCCCATAGGGATCCTTGAAAGCTCTAAGTCAGATGTCAGCAAGTTTGATTATGATTTGTCTACTGTAGGCTTAGCAATCTCCAAGAATTGCTGACCTTGGGCATCAGACACAATTCTGGAGGTGGTTCTGGCTTTCTTGGCACAAGAAGGAGTGGTGCCCAACAAGGCTGCTACAGCATCAAAATTTGGTCCCAAGCTTTGAGAGGAGGATTTCCTCTTCCTTTTGTCAACCAGAGGTTGCACCCAAGCAAAAGAGGAAGAAGAATCTGCAGGAGGGGCAAGGGGACCAAGAGACAGGGAGCTCATGACACTCAGGGTCTGCGCAGCTGTTGACTCAAGTTGAGACGTGAGTAGAGCACTGGAGACGATGGCGGTAAAAGAATCAGTAGCACCTGGAAGTTCAGTGCTCTGGACCTCCTTGTCCTTATCTGCTAGATCCTCAGGAACATTTGTAGGATTTGGCATCTCTCTTTCTTCACTTTCACTAAGAACAATGATGTTCTCTGGCCCTATAGGCAACTCTACCTGTTTTCTTGGAGGATCATTCTCTGCAGGTTCCTTCTTTACCTCTTTGAGTTTCTTCCTGTATACCTGGGTAGATGGAGAAGGAGTAGATTCTACAGGTCCCTGAGCTGTTGAGGTAGGAGGGGTTTTCACTGGTATTCCAGACTCTGGAACTGATGCCTCTCTTATGGGTGTCGAATCATCCTTGGAGCTAGATTCTCCTGAGTGCCTCTTGAATTCTCGGATCTTCTTACTGAACCAGACCCTAGTCCTGATTAAGACTGGAGCAAGAATCTCAGCCAGATCATCTCTCTCTTTCCTGTTCCAATCCAGGTCCTCCAGAGGGGTGTGCTTAATCACATTTTCATACTCATAAGAGTATAAATCAGAATTGTCATCCTGGAGACCTTCAGGAACTTGGTACAGACTGAGTTCTTGGATCAATTGCAGGGAGAACCTGCCACAATGCCTTCTTCTGGCTTCAAAATCATCTACACAGTCAGCCCAGTAGTCTTCTGTATCTGCCCTATGATGATAGACTATCTTGATGTTCTGTTCAATGAACTTCTTCAAGTCAAAACAGGTTCTTGGTTTGAAGAAATGAACAGTGATAGGGACCAGGGCTCTTTCTATGTTCTGAGCATCCAGAGTTGTTTTGCATGTGTAATTTCCCAGAGAGATGGGAAAGTGCAAGCCAGAAATCTTCTTGTCTCTGCAAGTTCTGTGCAACTTGTCTAGTTGCCTGCATATTTCTATCAAGGCCATTTTGTCATTGCAGAACATGGGAAGCCGCAGAGGAGTGCTTTCATAGCCAGCAAGCCTGATATAGGAAAATTTCTTGAATTGAATGAAATAGGCTCCATACTGCGATATCAGGTTCATGGCTTCATCTGAAAACCTTCTTGCAGTATCACCTTTGAGCAATCTGACCACGTACATGGTGAAAGCATCATTGACCCTTCTGAAATTGCGGTTGCTGGTCTCCAAGGTGAACTGCGGGCAATAGGCATACACTGGATCATCTTTGTGTGCATCTATATAGGAGAAACCAAACCATTGCCTGGATGCTGCTAGGGTATACATCAGATATGAAGTCATATAGAACTTCTTTGTTTGTTGGACGTTGGATAGCTGCTCCGCCAAATTCATGCTGATGATCTCTGCCCAGTTGATGTTTTGTGTTCCCTCGCACACCATGCTGATGAGCGGGCACATCCAGAAATGAAACTCATTGGTGGAGGGCAAACCCATAACCCAAGCCAGCAAGATTATGAAGTCTGACAGTTCTTCGTTGAAATCTGCTCGGAAGAGGGTTTTGGTTAGGCGAGAAGCACCTTTCTTAGGGTTCTTCAACCAAGACTTCGCCACTCGCGTCTTATATTTGTCACTGTCTTGGTCGAACATAGCCTGTGCTTGATCCCAGGAGACGACTATAGCATTGTCCATCTCCGGAATTCTCAGAGCAGCACTAATGGCGGCAGCGTCTAGCTTGGCAATGAGTTCCCCATGTACATTTGTCAATTCGCTTGAAGCGGGGTCGAAGTGAGCTCCACATGAAAGCACTGTATCAGCACACTGTACTGAGATTGGGAATCCTCCGGCAAAAGCTAAACCACTATCATAAATCATCTGTGCCATTGGTGTAGGGTTTGCATCTGTCATTCTTGCCCAAAAATCACTGAAATCGAGATGTCGGGCCTCGCTATCTCCAATGTTGCTTACAGCAGACTCGAGTGGAGAAATCTGTTCTTGTCCTTGAAATTTGATCTTCATGTTGATAGTTTCAGGGGAACAAGGTTGCAAACTAGACTTGGAATGGAATTACAGAAGCAGAGGAACGTGCGCAAGTTGGCAAGCGGCAAGGGTTTGAGCAAAGGATAACAAGGAAGATGTGGGAAAATGCAAAGGGGAAATGCTCATTATATAGCCGTTTGGGGAGCGGAGAGAATTCAATGCGCATTTAATTACGCAACCACCAATTTGAAAAGCGTCTAAGTATGGATGACACTAGGCACGCTTGGGACAAGTGAGACGCGAATGCGCGAAACACGCGGCTCGGGCGAAATGAAGAGAAAATGCACAAAAAGCCTTTTGGAACAATTGGGACGAAAATGTGCGAGGTACGCGGTTCGGGCATTTCGACCGAAATTGGAACAGAGGGCCCGTTTGGACTTGGGACTTTTGGGACAGAAAGTTCCGGAGTACGCGGTTTGACCGGTTCGGCCGAAAATGAAGCGGGGCGCATTTTTCAGTTTGGGACAAAGAATTTTGAAGTACTCGACTAGGAAGCTTCGGCCGAAAAAGAGAAAGCTCGTACTTTTGACTTTGGGATATTTGGGGCAAAAAGGCGCGAAGTACGCGGTTCGGGCGGTTCGGCCGAAAATGAAATGATTTGCACAAAAGTTTCGAGACACTTGGAACAAAAACTTCCGACGGGCCCGAAGATAGGACAATTTCAGGGATTTCAGCCGATCAGGGAACAACTTACACTTTGGAACTTGGGACAGTCGGGACAAAAATGTCCGACAGGCCCGAAATACATGCGAGAAAGGCCCAATACTTGGATTTCTTCAATTTTATGACTTAGGTACCTCAGAGAAAAGCACTTGGACTCAAAATTTTCGAAATTTGCTCTTGTTAGGGAGGGGAATTTTGAGTAGACAACAGTTGGCATGAGGAATGTGAACACAATTCATGGTATCTATCCATCCATCAACCACACTGTTGATATCTTTGCACTTCCCAACCCATGATGAATTTTTCTCTGTGATAAGTGTAATAGAGGCATGAGTCTCTAAGAGGGAGTTGAGGGTACACTTAGTGAAGGAAAATGGATTTCCTACCTCTTTCTTGACATGTTCTTCAAATGGACAATTCAATTCATCAGGAATTGTGTCCTCGCCCATTATAGGTACTCTAATTTTCTAATTTTTCCTATTTATACTATCTTGCAACTTGTATGCTTGTTCCTCTTTTTTACTCTAGCTATGTGATGGCTTGATTGATTGCCTCAAACTGTATTACCAAGGCCCTTTCCCATACACAAGAAAAGTATTATGAAGGATTTTCAAAAATGTTCCTGTCAATTAACTCCTAGCAATGCGTGTTGCTCATTTCATCTACTACTAGACCTAAAGGATCCCAAAGTCCTTTTCTTTATCCAAGTCCTCCATGAGTTCATGTGTCTTATTTTCTATTGCACACATGTAAGAAAAGAGTTTGAATGCTTCTTGGAGCACTAACTTCCCTTTTTCAGAAATTGAGTCGATCCATTCATTAGTCGCTCACCCTTGCATTGTGAACTCGTGCGTCCTCCTGATGGAATCTAGATTGAAGCTACTAATGGGATCAACTTCATCACTGGGGATTTTTGTGGCATTGAGATCAACTAGATGTTGCACATAGAATGACATAGTTCATACCCGCTCCTTTAATTCATCAATATTCTTCTTATACTCCTTATATATTTCCACCATGCAAGTGGAATATTGCTGATACATGTGCAAATCCCCTTCATGCATTTCTGGTCCCAGTTGAATCATGTTCATCTAATATTCAACTAGTTTCATCTCATCTACTGGATTGATTACCTTCGGCTGAGATATTTCAATGTATTGATTACCTGTTTCCCTATTGTAGAACTGTGAGGTTGTATGTGCGAGCTTTCTTAATATTTTTTCTTTAGCCATTGAAACGATCACTGATAGATTAGGGGATGCCACTTGTTTCATAGTGCAGGTGTCAGGAACAATCATTTCCCACATCCAAGGCAACATATGATTAGATTTAGGCTCAATGATAGGTGCACAAACTAATCCCTACTCTGGAGGTTGAGGAAATTCCTAGATGAGGGAGGTGTGAATGTTAACAAGAGGTAAGACCCATTGTGGTGGTTTAAAGAATATGTTTTGAACCATATGTTATCCTCCCACTTATGTTTCTACCACTATATTTTCTTCCTACATTTATGTGATTAAGTCTTCCTCTCACAGTGACGCAAACGAGTCTTCTTCTGCCTTGAATTTCTTTGAAATCTTCTCGTGAGGAGAATCTTCCAATTTTGTGGTATTTATTTTCAAAATTTCTCTAGAGTGTCTAGAACTAGAATTCACCTCCACAACTTTTAAAGATGACTAATGGGAGGATTTCTTCTGACTTGGAGGAATTCCTCATGACTAGATGATCATAGTTCTCTTCTTGTGAAACCAATTTCTCATTCTTCTCACCACCTTCTCAGTGTACTCCTTTATATCACTTGATTCAAGATCATAGTAGTTAACTGGAGGGAAAGGGGAAATATTGACTACAATGTACTTAGGATCATACATCTCTGTCCGATCATTACATAAAATGTTTTCATACTAAGAGAACTTGAATTTCTTTATCTCACTGATTGTCATCCTCATATGGTCCTTTTCACGCACTTCAAATTAATTAGCACAATTAGCCCAGTAGTCCTCAACTTGTGGATCATGTTGCAATTATGGGATGTAAAAAGAGTCAGGATCTTCTCGGATGTCAAAATTAGGCATGGCAATGTAGGAATGTGAAGTTAAATGAGTGAAAGCAGCCTCCAGATGAGATTCATCATTTGAGCTCTTACACATGAATACCCTGAGAGAGATAGGAAATGAAATCAACTTCTTCCTCCTACTCCTAAGCCTATTATTCACTTGAATGATCAACCTGCAGATCTCAAACAATATAATTTGGTCACTAAGGTACTTGGGCAGTGCTAGTGGAGCTTGGTTGAAGCTAACAACTCTCAGGTAGGAGAAGGTTGAGAATTGTATGAAGTAAGAGCCATAATTTTTTTATCAGTGATGCTACTTATGGCAACATCATGGCCTCTAAATCACCTTCCAAGATTCAAATCACATACATTATGAATGCATCATTAATGTGAGTGAAATTCCTATGGATTTCCTCTATTACCAAATGTTGAAGTTTCTCAAATGCAAGTACTTTGGTAGCGATGTTCTACATGAGGGCTAGTCCTTTGAAAGATCTTGAGCTAGTGAGGGGATAGACCAAGTAATAAGTCATGTGGAGCTTCTTTTTCATGGGTACCTGGAGTAGTTACAGATGGATATTTTTTTCTGATGATCTTCCCCCAATCAATCCTTTGCTTTCCTTCTATCAACATCAAGATGAAAAGGCCCATCCATTCTTGGAAGTATCTTGTCTTGATTTACCCATAAATTTGCTGAGGAGAGTGATGACATCTAGATATAATTCTTGAAACTCACACCTTGGAAGGTTCTTAGGAATTATTGAGGTCTTTCTTCCTATCTTCAACCATGAACCAAGTGCTACCCCTTGTACATATGCATCCTTCATTTCCCAATCGTGCAAGGCTCTATCCTTGGAGATGACGACCATGCTAGGTGATGTCAGTATATATGGAGAAAGTGAGATGGTTCTATGGCTAATGAACACCATCGTTTTACCATTTTTGTCTTAGATGGTTCATGTTTTGAGCTCATAGTGATGAGAGTAGGCTAGGACCAACTCAAAACTTTGCATAGACACTGGGTGTTCTATGGTGGTGAACAAGCCACGTGTGAATATTTGATCTTCAATCTTCTTTCAGTCCTTGGCTATTATGTGATTTTTAAGGTCATTCATGTCCATGTACAAGACATCACTATCTTCTATCTCATACTCACAGGTGAAGGGTTGTTATAGATTTTGTCACATCCACTTCTTCTTCATGTTTTCCTTGGAAAGAGCAACTTACAATTTTTAGTAATCATGAAAAATCATCTCCCTCGAACCTCAACTAGATGTTGTGAACTCTGATTTCCTCTTTTCTCTGCATTACTCTCACCTTCTGGATCAAATTTCTATTTTTGGCAAGTGCTCATGGAACCACTTACTATTTTTATTAAGTTCCAAAATTGGACCAAAATGCATGTTTTGATGAATTCTCAGCTACAATGCATCTTCAATGTCTCATTGTCCTTTGTAAGTTCTTTTGTTGATGAATTTCCTAAAATATCAGTCCCTTATGCAGAAGAACTATTATTTCTATAAATTGAGCTTCTATAGGTTAGATTGATGTGGAATAAATTTTTTTTGAAATGCGTTTTTTCCCAATATTGCACCTCTGAAATTTGGTTCTTATCCAATCAACAATTTAGGAGTTTCTAAACTTATAATTTTTTTACCTAGTAGTGCTTCTGGAAACGAAACCCATTAATGGACCTCAAAAATTATAGGTCTATTTTTCTCCTTATTTCATGATGGAAATAAAATTTTTTATATGGGTTTTTCCTTCTTGTTCTTCTAGTGACATTTCGTTTCGATCCGAATTTCGGTTTGACAGGAAATCCAGCTTCTTTCTCCGTTGGGCCAGAAAGAGGATTTATTTGCTGTGATTGTTTTATACCAGTAGAGGAGGGTATGAAGTTGTGTTTTTATGGTTTTTGATAGAGGAAAAACATTAAAAAATGGTTCATCAATTTTTGCATATGTTTGCAAGATTTCTTCAAAATTTGATTTCACGGTAATGGGGATTTTCACTGTTCTTCTTTTTTGTTGTTCGTTTCTTCTCCTTATCTTAATGAAATATTCTTCAGGGACTTGTGTATTGCCATGAGAAAGAGGAATTATTTTATTTTGTGGAACTGTTTTGACCTTTACAAATGGTATAGTGGTGGTAGAAAGTTGCAGAGGCATTTGCAGATATGATTGTGCACAGGAATGTTAGAAGTTGGAAGCAGGAAGAAGACAAGTTTTTTTAAAATTTCAAATAAATCACAGATGGGAGAGAGGAAAATTTTCACGTCCCTAAGATCCCTCAACTCAAAGGTATGTGAGGTAAATCAAACTCCATGGTGAGAAAGGTGGTGACATGTGGCAGAGATCCGACAACAAGGGATTAAAGCCAAAAAAATCCTTAAAGCACTGAGGGGCTGGAAGCTAGTCATATGGGTGACTAAAAGTCTCCTTAGGGGTTGGGAATATTTTTATATATTTTATTTCCCTCACCTAAAAGGGACATGAGGGAAATCAAGTTCCATGGTGAGCAAGGCAATGACACATGGCAGAGATCCGATGGTTAAGAATGAAGGCTAAACAAACACCTATGGGTTGAATTGGCGATCCTGGAGGTTGTATGAGGGTCCAAATGTATTATGGGGGATAGGTAAAATTTTTCAACATTTATGTACCTAACCTTGAGGGAAGTGAGGGAAAAAAAATCCCACCAGGCTCCTAGAGCTAACACGTGTCCTTCCAAAATTTGACAAACTCCCGAACTTGCTCGTAGAGGACAACTTGAAACGACAATAACGTGAGCTCCCAATGGATGGTTTTGATGAAATTTTATATGTTATTGACTGTAAATGGACTTATGAAGACAATGATGTGGGTAAATTAATCCATTTGATCCCTTAAAAATCAGATTTTGCATTTGGTATTCTACCTATGCATGAGAAAAACTACTTGCAAACCACTTGATCCAAAGTTTTGTGAAAAACATAATTTCACTGTATTGTATGGATCATAATTACCTTTCTAAATATGTTTCATTTTGCTCCTAACTCCATCTAGAGCTCTCAAAATTACGTTCAGAAGTTCAAAAACTATTTTGGCCTGTGCACTACCTAGGCCTATGAACCCTAATTTTGATGAAATTTCCCCAACTTCTCTTTTTCCTTCCTGAATCTTCTTGAATCACTTCCATGATGTCCTAAGGCATTTTTTATCACTTCTGTGTCTACTTTTTATTTTATGTTCCATTCTATGGGGTTGCTCTAGTCCTATGAAGGCGAGTGATAGCCCTTCCCACAACTTCTTGAAGCTTGTAGTTTTAATGAAATCCTAAAATCACCTAGGGGGGATGAATGGAATTTCCTAAATCACCTAGAGGTATGAGATAACATCAATAAGGAGGTCACTTAGACTGATTAGGAAGACCCAGGGTGCCTTGGAAGGGTAATACTTGAAAAACTTAATATAGGGTTATAGTTGTCATGCTAAAAAATTGTCAATTTCCTTGTTGCACATTTGCATGAAAAAAACCACACACCTGATCACCAAGTTGGATGGAAAAGAGAATGGATGTAAGTGGAAAAATGTGATTTTACATTTGTAATAAGATTTTAGAAGGAACATTCTACAACCTCTCGGCCTTCATTGTGGAGGAGATCATAAATGTTGCACGTGATGGGGATAATATCATGTATGGTAATGTCCTTATTACCATTGTGTTTTCTAAGATTGGAGTGCTTGATGGTCTGAATAGATATGTATGGGAGTACCTTAATGAGAACCCTTACCCTACTAAGATGTTCAAATCATACACTTGTGATACAATGACTGATTTATATAAGACACGCTTGGAGAAGTGGTACAAGAGAATGTGTGATGCATTTAGGGAAGAATGGATAATATTTGAGTAACTGATAGCTTTGTTGGATGGTGAGGCTAAGTTTGTTGTATACTAGCACTTCTGCATAGGAAAATTTACTTTAACAGATTACACGAAAAGTTGATGGTGTAAACTACCCTTTTATTTCATAGCACAATACTTTCAAAGTGCCCTTAATAGGTTCAAGGAGGCCAAGAATCCTAGATTTGATCTAAGTGAGGTAGATCAAGATCACTGTGCACTGAACAAAACATTAGTATATCCTAAAAAATGCATGTATGTGGAGAAGTATGTATCCCATGACATACGTATGTTAAAATCAGTAACAATACCAATTATAGGAAAATCAGTAGCAAGGGTGTATATACACCTAAGGCCAAGGTTTGAAAAGGGTGTGTATATTGAGGATGATGTGTCCATTCCAAAATACTCCACCAAAAGAAAGGTTATGCCAAAGAATAGGGAGAGAGGAAACTCCAGCAAGTAGGGCATTGAATGCGCGTATAGTTTAGACTATAGGGGCATAAGCCCAAGTACTTACACCTGGAGGAAAAATTCCCCTGTAAAGGATGAGTCACTTGAGAAAGAAGTTCCCCATGATAGAGGAGTCACTAGTGAAGAAGAAAAAAAATATGGCACAGCGTTTAGACTCTAAAGATACAGAGAGCATGAAGGATGTCAATTTTGAGAAGGAAAATGAAGAGCTCAAGGAAGGTAAGAGTCCCCCTATGCACAATATACACTACTTTGATGAGGAAAAAAATGATTATGAGGAGGGCACTCATAATGTGGGAAGAAGTGAAGAAGAAGTAGAGATGAATACGCAGAAGACCCCACACTTAGCTAGAGGACATTTAAATGATACCGTGGAAAAACAAAGTAGAAAATATCATTTAGAACTTGGTGGAGCACATAAATGAGGAAATGTTGAGAGAAATGAAAGAAAGTATAGACGAGGAGAATATTTTAATGGCCATCTTCACAAAGGTAGCATGCACTACTGGTAAGGGTGTGATAGTGGCGTAAGAAAACATGACTTATGTTAATGACCCTAACAAGGTCCTACGCGTTTATTTCCAAAGCATGGTTCCTACAGACCAAATCTTTTGTTGGTAGTTGTTTAAAAAATATAGGTCATACATGTGCACCAGGAAGATGTTGTCATGGGCTTTTGAGTCTCATGTTGATGAGCCTAAGTTTTAAGTAGGCATGGATGCAGTGATAGAAACGTAAAAGCCCAGTGAAATGAATCCTATAGTGGATACACAATGACAAAATGATGAACAAGCTTGTAATGTGCTCAACAAGGTTTCGGTGGAAGTAGAGGCTAGGTTATTTAAGAGGAACAAAAGAATTAGATCCTTGGATGAGGAATTGGACAAAAATAATAAGGAGATAATAGAGAGAGATAGGGAGATAAAAGGTAAGGATTCAATAAATGCGTAGTTAAAGGCTGAGTTGGGAGAGGAAAACATGAGGGTGTACAAAGCCTACAAGAAAGAGAAGACTATCTAAAACTCCATCATTTTAACATGCTCAGATTTGGCCCCTCCTAAGCAGAAGTATGAGTCAGATTTCCATTTCCTAGATTACCTAATGCGCTTGATCACAATGTAGAAACAACCACTTGCGTTGGAGTCGACAAAATAAGTTTTAGCCCAAAAAAGGAAACAAGAGAATTTGAAGATTGAGGAGACCATTACTCGGTACTCTGAACTCCTTCCCTCTGTAAAAACAGCATCACACATGGCTGAAGTTGTCTATGAAAATTGTGGAGATAGGGACTGAGTGACAATTATATTGGTTTGCACCAATGAGGCAAACCTGAAGTAGTTCTAGGAGAATAACAAGGGTAATAGGGCAGAGTGGGATAAAATCATAGCAGAAGTTGAGAATAATTTTGAGGTGATTGAGGACCTAAGGGTCTCAATTAAATATAAAGTATATGAATTATATCCCTAGGTCACACGAAGTATGGACGTGTTGGGTGACCTTAGCAAGTAGATGGAGAACATTTTGGATACATTAAAGGCTAGGGGAGAAGAGTTATCATTTGAGGAAGTGAGCATCTTGGTAGGGGATTTATTTTAACAAGTGCAGAGTGAGCTATATGCCTAGAATAAAATTGAAGCATCATTGAACAAATACTTCCCAATCCTTGTGCAATAGTAGTAAATTCTTTTGTTCTTTGGTGCAAGTCGGGTACATGTTATTCTTTCCTTCCATTTTTTATTCTTTGATTATTCGAGGATGGATTGTTTCTAAGGATGGATAATACGTTTAGTGTGGGGTGATGTTGATCTCAGAAAATTACTAAGTCTTGAATCAAATGAAGAGTGCGCACGAAAGGCACTATGGAAAATAGTATGTGAGTAAATGTGCACAAGGGGAAACATTACAATAGTGGGAAATTTGGACACAAAAAGGAAGACTCTAGGATAAAAAAAATTAAAGAAAATTTAAAAAATAAAAAGGGAATAAATAAAATCAAAATCAAAATAAGAATCAAGATAATAACGAAAAATCTAATGTAGTTGCCTTGTAAACTGTATTAGTCACTGAAAAAAAAATGAATGGATATCAATGGTGCATCTAGGCACATGCTGTATAGATATGATATTCTAATTGATATCAAATAATGTAATTATAAAATCTATCTAGGTGATCATTCCATTCTCGATGTTTAGAGTAATGGAAAAGTAAATTTTTTCAATGGTTTTATATATTATGTTTTGTGTGTTCCTGAATAAAAAATGAATTTGTGTTCTTATTCATAGCTAACTCAAATCAAGTATAGTGTAATATTACTAAAGGATACATGGTTTATTAAAAATTAGTTATAGGTTACTATTGCTAAAGGAACATAAAAGAATGGTTTATATGCTTTTTAAAGGTTTTGCACCTGCTTCACAATTTTCTACTCAAAATAGGAATGATCTTCAGTTTTGGTATAAAAGATTCAATCATGTTAAATTTTGGATTGTGCATGGCTTGTCTTAGCATAATCTTGTTTTTAGTATACCACCTATCTCTCATGCTTAAAAAAACTTGTGAAGGGTGCTTATGCTGTAAGAATTTAACAAACGCCTTCCTCAGTCATCATGAAGAAAACTACTTAGAATCTCTTAAACATGTCCTCAATAATGTTAAAGGAAAAATTAAAAATTCCTTCCCTAATGGTTTAATGTATGTTGTTACTTCCATTATCAATTATTATTTCATGATTTGGTCATTATTTATTTAAAAAAAATCAGATGCGTTATCCTAATGTAAAGGCTTAGTTAAAAATCAGTCTTATCACAAATAAAAAGGCTTAAAATGAATATATATGTGTGTTGATAAAACATGTCTAAACTCTAAATTAGTATGTCATTACTAAAAATAGTATTATGTGCATATCAAATGACACTTGAGACACCTTTGTGTATATATTAGAGATATTCAATATTGATTGCATCTAATATTTTTTTCAAGATTGAAATGTTGGAATTGTTTTTTTTTAAATTCAATATATTGGTAATATGAAATGGTTAGATTTTAAAACATATTTTCATTTAAGATGGTATAAAACTTGTTTTAAACCTATTAATGTAATATTTATATATGGTTAAAAGTGAAATAAATAATGATTTATATTATGTTTATTATGATAATGCATGTTTATATGAATATTATGATGATGACCATGTTGATGATGAACATGTTGATGATGTAATAGATAAAAATCTACAACTGGATATATGTTCAAGTTTGGTATAGGTGTCATTACTTGAGTAGAAAAAGAAACTGATAATATCCATATCTTCTACTAAGGTAGAATATAGAAGTGCAATGGAAGAAACCAAATAAGCCATTTGGCTAAAGTGACCGTTGGAAGAGATTCACAAGGAAGTTAAAGGAAGTAATCCTATTATTTGTGATAGTCATAGTTGTATTTTTCTTGTTAATAATCTAATTCAACATCAGAGAATGAAGCCTATAGAGATACATATGCATTGCATCTAAGAGAAGGTGTTCTTTGGTGATATAAATATCTAGTACTTCTTGACTGAAGATCAAGTTGCATATATGTTTACAAAGCTATTGTGTGTTGTAAAGTTTTGCATGTTTTGTGAAATGATTTTCCTTTATGAGTTTCCATTGAGGGAGAGTGTGCATAGAAATTACACCTCCTAATGGATAGCCTTGTGTTTACTCCTTCACCTCTATACTGCTTCTCTAATTTAAAGCATTGTAAAATATCTTTTTATGATCTTAGTAAAATTATAACTCTAATTTTATTGTGTAGTTCAGTAATGTTGCATCATTTTGTAAAGAAGGTCCTTACTTTATTAAAGGATCCTAAAGATGTTGATATATATATATTTTCCATGAAAAATTGTGAGATGTAGTCTCACAAATCATGCTTATCCTCAATCATAACTTTGGATTTATGGATTCCAAATCTTTTTGTACCAAAAGGAAAGTTTAACATGATGAAGGTGTATAAATCCTTCAAAAGTGATATACTAGCCTAAACCTAAACTATGGTTTAATGATTATAGATCATGTTGTATAAATATGTAACTTTGACATATGATCCCCACTAAATATTAAGGTAAAGTGTTATAACATTTAATATTAAGTGTTCTAGGTATATAAAATATAGTTTATAATTAAATAAATTCTAATATTATATATTTGAATTTATTTAATATAAAATCTATGTTTATGGGTTAATTTGTTTTTAATATATCAATTTTTAATTAATTGGGGTGTTTCACTAGAAGTCACACTTGATCAAATTATTTAAATTGATGTGCGTGCTTAGGTGAGATCATACAAATCAATTATTTGAAATACACATGGTAAGTATGGAGATGAGTGAGGTGAATGGAATGTTACTAGAATGTAAATATTTGTTTCTCTATAATGGAAATCTTACGATTTTTGTACTATGGATTTTACCCTTTAGGTTTTCCAAGTAAATTTTGTCTCTCGTGTTCTTATTATTTATTTTCTATAGATTAGATGTTATGTGTTTAATTAATTAATACAATATTTTATTAGTTTAATTTATTTACGTAGACATCACACATTCAAAGGGGTTTGATGTTTTATTCCCTTGGTTTAAATTTTTTAAGGAGAATAAAATATTAATTATTCATTAAAAAATTAAACAAGAGACTCTTGACCTACGCCCTTAACCTAAAAAATAAAATGCCCAATTTTTTATGGGGTTCACAGGATAACTTAACATATATGTTTTAGACGTATTAAATCAATAATCAAGATATACATATAGGAGGAGGGAAGTGTAACTACTATATAGATCAGTGGTGAATAATTCCCACTATCTGATACTGGTAGCCAAGCTAACTCCACAAGAATAGCAAGCTAAATCTATATACACTTAATTTTTCACTTTTCATCTTTCATACATGTTACTAACAATTTGCTTGTGGAGATAAGGGTCATTGATGCATCTATTTCTTGAGTGGGTGCCTTAAGGGGCCTACCGACAATGGGGTATGATTATTCATGTAATCATTATGGGTTAGAGACAATACACAGAGAGAGTATCGCTATGTGGTCCTGACCTTAGTTGTCCTCTCACTAGCTATCCCTTACCCTTTATACCTCATACACATTTACATGCCTAAAAATTTTCTTACATCTCGTCATTTAGCACTTTGATAATATATTTTCTTGATCTGTGACACTTATTTCCCCTTTTCATAACACATTACCATCCTTGGTTTATGCCATCACCTGTGGGAGATGGTGTCAGTGTAAGGATTCCCCATATCCAATTCCATCACCCATGGGTGATGGTGTTATATATATGTTCACCACATCTTGACATTCATAAAGGAAGGGAGCCTGAATCTTAGGAACTTCCATTTAATCTACTCTTTTAAACCAACTTCACATCTATTCTCTTAGATATTGGTTCATCCTACACTTGGATTGTATTGGATTGGAAGCTCTTCTTCTTGGTTGGATTGCTTACATTATTGGGTCATATATAGTGAGTCTAGGTTAAGAACAGTGTTCCCCTTCTCCACATAATAACAATTCTCTTTGTATGTGCTGATTCTATGGAGATATAGATGCATTAATGACCACCCTATAGGTACAGGCGAGAGCTATAACTCTGTTTGTCATTTTACATAGATTAGTTCATTTCCCTTCCCCATTTCTCTATGTTAGCTTAGTTTTATATGTATAATGATGCTAGTTAGCATAGTGCTCTTATTTGATCATATCCTAAGCTTCTCTTCATTTTCATTTCAGTCATATTGTGCATGATTATCTAACATCGATCCATACATCTTCTCAACCATTTCCTGATATCGTAGTAGGGTAATTCCCTCTATCTTGACCGTGTGCCTTGGAAACCCTATGTTTACATAGTGTAGGGATTACTGCCTTCTAGATATATGATCCCATCGCTCACTATATCCCCTTTAAATTTATCCAATGTGTGACAGTTCATGTGTTCCTCCTACTCGTTGCCTCGATACCCTTGTAGAATGGATGAATTAGGAGTGAAAGTTATTAAGAAACATTCTTGGCACACCATACATTTTTGGTGAACCCAACATGAATCATACAAACCTTCTGATCAAGAAAACTCATTAAAATAACCCATCTTCAATTTTGACCTCATCCAAACATCCAAAAATCCATAAAACCTCAAAAACCTACCTACACAGACACCATCACCCAATGGTGATCCTATCTATTATGGTATACTAATTTCTAAATGTCATCATCCCTTGTATAAACTTCCTTACACAAACAATCCTTTCTATTTTCCCAAATATATTATTAGACACCATAAACCCATGTTTAAATGTTTTTACATGACCAATTGTGTCTGTAGCCTCCATATTGGATATATCATCACTCCATCATGGAGTATTTGGGCATGAAGTATTTTAATTTTTTTATGCAAAAATATCTTGAGTCCTATCACTTGATGATGAGTTTCCCCTTTTACATGGACTGTTGCGTTGTACGATAACCTAAAAATAATCCTTCTACCCACTGCAATAGCCCACCTAAGGATAAATAAAAATAAAACAAAAATTATTATACCTTTGATCATCCTCCTAAGATTTAGAAGTTTCTCTCTCATTTTCCCCAATAAAAAAATGAACCAGAAGAAAAGTTTAACAAATGTCTTCTTGAATTTATTTCCATACAACTTAACAATAGGGAAAAAAGGGGAAGGTACCAAAGTAGGTTCATATGATAATTCCTCTAATTTTAACCCTACCAATATTATTCTCTAACTTATTGATAAGGATGAGCCAACATCAATATGCTACTACATTGAATTCCTTAAAATGCTAGTTAACATGGCTTAATTAGTCAACTACCCTACAATGAGATATTCAAGAACCCAACCCCATAATTTTCCAAATGGGAATAATAGGGTGCCCATTACCTAACCCCTATCCAAAAAAAATATTTAAGATAAATCCAATAAGAGCCTATAACACCTTACATTGCTGACATGGATATTAATGGTATCACTCCTATCTCTTACAATGGGTCTACTAATCCCACCATTCATATCAAGGCATTTGGTAATCTCTAAAAGAAATGGATCAAAACCAATTCATACACTACCACAAAAATCCTAGCTAAAACTCTAATTTGAGATTCTTGAGATTGGTATCATGTCTTACCTCCTAATTCTATAGTTGAGCTAGAGTCCTTAGTGACAACCCTAGTGAACAAATTCCAATATCATAATCTACCTGAGAACAAATTCAATGATTTCATCAATTGTAAATAATATAAAAATGAAACAACACAAGATTTCATTAATCGTTGGAAGACCCTATCTACATGATCAGAACATACTATTCCTATGATAACCTCTTCCAATTTTTCTTACGAGATCTTGAACATCATCTTTAATATAAAGTGATGTCCTTTCCTCCCACTTCCCTAGAAGAGTCCTTTGAAAAATCTAAAAGGAAAGATTATCTCATGTAGAAATTTGAGAATTATCCCCTTAAGATAAAAAATAACAAACAAGTTTAAATTCTCTAATGTTCTAAGAACAAGAATGCGACAGATGACGGAGTCTCTGATACTCTTCTTCTTATCACTTATTCAAATAGCATTGTTTGTAACAATGATCAACAACCTAATAAATACAAAATTGATCCTAACTATCATCAACCATTAAGTAAGGAAGATTTGAAAAGTCAGTTACCTAAGTAATTTACCACGATCTTGGATCCTTTTCGACTTATTCCTCATTAGTGTGATGAAAATAAGTTATTTTAGTAGCATGCTAATTGGGGTCATTCTCATGAAAATTTTTATGCACTCCGAATGGATGCTATCAACTTATTCGTAGGTTCCTAATTTGAATATGATGTCATCATGCAAGAGAATTTGAGAAAGGTGGTTAAAACATGTGGTGCGGATCAAAAAAAGAATCGTCATGAAGCTATCAACCAAGCTAGTGAGAAGCTACATTTCTTCTATAATCCCATGCCTAATCACAATGTCGCTGAAAATTCTAAAAAGCAAGAAATTACTATGACTAATGTAGTTGACATAGATTGTTCTCCTAAAAATATAGTTACAAGTAATGACTTAAAGTGTGTTATAGCTTACGTAGAACACAAATATATTTTATCATTATATCCTTGGAATCAATGAGTTATATATCCCTTTGTACCACAAAACTAGGCTTCCCAAAGAAAATAATTTCCTCCTCTAGACACCATTGACCCCTGTGGAAATTATTCTATAGAACCAATGCTATCTGATATATTTCTTTGGCCATAGACACCATCAACCCATGTGTAAATGAATCTTTCATGGCTAATGGCATAAGAAATGAAAAAAAATAGTTTCAGAAGTGTCCTTAATCACTTATGCTCCTTCTAGTTATGTTTCTGAGGAATCCCTTCACTCTCATCCTATTGCATGGTCCAGTCACGATGAGTGGGATTTGTAAATAAAAATTATTGTTTTTTTTTTTTTTTTTAATATTGGTAAATAGTTTTTTGAAAGGGACTATACCCTTGTGTACAAAAGGAGGCCTAAAAGCCTGAATAAGAGAGAGGAGCAGAGAAGCTGTATCAAAGCACAAAAGTTACAGCAAAGAACACCGAAGCCTAGAAACAGCAACACAAACGAGACTTAACAGCAAAACAACGGCAACAAAACAGCAAGCCTACAGCCAAGAAGCAGTAGTAAAACTGGACTACTTCTTGGCCGCTTGATCAATACTCATCTTTACTTTTTTCCAAGCATGGTACATACCCAGCGTGGTCATATGAGCAGCATCCGTCTTATCGAGCTCCTCTCTGGTTCTTTTACTCTCTTTCTCATTGCCCCAAAGAGTCATCGGGACACCGCTGAGATGCGAAACACTTCTTGCATGACCTTCGATGAATTCCTCTATGGCCCTGAATGCTGCAATATTATACTCATGCCTAGTCTTCGTTTTCCCAAGGCGGGAGTCTAGGGAGGTCAGTTTTTTGTATATTTCATCAAGCTGGCTATTGCCAATGCTCCCTTCTCCCTCAATGCTTTTTTTGCCTTTTTGCTTAGCAAGATTTTTTACCTCATCCTTCAGCAATTTAAGCTCAGCCTCTAAGGCCTCCAATCTTCTAGAAGGGTTATCCGTTGGTGCCGCCTGGGGACTGGCACTACTAATGTTCAGCAGATCACGAGCAATGTCATCCAAAGGTTCATCCCCCTCAGCAGTAGACTCAAGGTTGAGTCTCCTAGAAGCCCTGGTGACACGTTTAGAAGTAGAGACAGTGTGGGTGGCAGGGGCAGCAGCAGGAGGAAAAGAAGGAGAAGCATGAGCAGCCTGCATGGGGGCATCAGCACCGGAGGCGGGGGCAGCAGCAGGGACAGCAGGGGAGACAGGACTGGCAGCAACGGAGCCCAACAAAGCCAGGCCGGGAGAGGAAGGGAGACCGGGGAATTTAATAAGGCAGTGCTTGTGAATAAGCAGAATAAGCCCTTGGTGAAGGGGAACCGCCCGGGTATGCTTCTGGAACTCCAAAATGGAGCGCTCAAGAGAGTTTAACAGATAGTGGGGGAAGCAAACCAACCTACTCCTACGAAAGTGATTCAAAAAGACAAGGTGCTTGGCAGGGACAGTAACAAACCTGCCTTCCAAGGATATGTAGCGAATCATCATGCGGGTGACTTCATCATACGGAGAAGGAATTGAATTAACAAGCAGACCCGCGGTGTTGAATATAAGCTTCTCCTCCTCCTCCACAAATCTTCTCTCTTCAGCCTCTTTGATAACCCTCTTGTTGAAGAAGCGGTATCCTTCCAAGCTGAGGCCAGTCGCTTCGGCTATGAGTTCGTCATTAATAAGAATCTTCTGCCCTCCATAGTCGACCATCCTCTCATTCCATTCCTTGGCAAAGCGAACAGAGATGCTTTGATCATGCCCTTGCACTCTCTCCACAAAGTTGGTGAATCTGCCAATACTAAGAATGTTCCAGAGCTCAGTGTTATCTTTCCAGTCAGGGTCTGCACACGGCTCAATCTGGCAGGGAGGCCCTCCCATCTTCACAAGGATGTGCTGGTTACAACAATTTTCAAAATACCTTTGGGCGTTGAGAGTGGTTCGTTTCTCACCGTTGCGGGTCGCATAAAAATGGGAACTGTAGCCGTTGGTCCTCCCACGAACGGCTGTAGGATTGCCGATCTGAGTCTGCATGAAGTCGCGCGTGAAAACCCTTATCCTGTCAGCTTTCACCTTGTAGTTATCTTTGGTTTTCGCGGAGCTTGGCAACCGAATATCAACAGCTATTGTACTTCCCGCGTGCACTGTTTTTAAATTTAGACAACTCCACTTGAAGTTCCTAAACAAAATCTTGCTATCATTTGGAGTAGATATCATATGCCACGCCAAATAAACTAAAACAGCACCTGTGGAAGAATTTATGGATTTCCTCCAAAGATTAAAGCATATCTTTAGAGATTGTTTGCGTGTGAAGGTCCGCATGTATGCTGTTGTGAAGCTGATTAGGGATACTATCATTATCCCAAATAGTGAAATTTATATTAATGCCATAATTGGCCATTGCATCGGCCAGCTTGTTACCTTCCCTGTAAGTATGTATGATTCTGATGCTGTTGAAGGTATGACTGATGCTTATGGACTCAGAGATAAATCTTTGATATTCCAGCTAGGAGAAGAGGACTGATTAAGCAGATTAATAATATTAAGGGAGTCCCCTTCAACAATGAGGTTCTGGATATTTTGGGCCCGAGCAACTCTCAAACCCCAGAGAACAGATAAAGCTTCTGCAAAATGATTGGTTTGGATTCCCATTTTTCCAGCATATGTAACAATCAAATTACCTTTATGGTCCCGTATTGCTCCTCCTCCAGCTGCTGTTCCAGGGTTCCCCTTATAGGCACCATCAAAGTTCAGCTTGAACCAATTGGATTCAGGGGGATGCCATTTGACCAAAGATCTATCCACACTATTCCCGGGGTTGCTCCAATATCCGATCTGCCAATTTGATAAGATGTGCTTTTCATTTTCAGGGTAACAATTGTTCTTAGGAGGTTTAAATCTGGCCATGTCCTCTTTGATGCCTTGGGAGATCTTGCCAGTAGTGAGTTTAAAATTCTGCTTCTTATTTCTAAAAACTAT
This sequence comes from Taxus chinensis, assembly GCA_019776745.2. Classification (NCBI taxonomy): domain Eukaryota; kingdom Viridiplantae; phylum Streptophyta; class Pinopsida; order Cupressales; family Taxaceae; genus Taxus; species Taxus chinensis. The sequence continues at coordinate 321,956,690 of CM034155.1, read as the reverse complement.
ATTATTTCTATCCTTCCAGATCCTCCAAATTAAATGCGGGATGGCTAATTTCCAGATTCTTCTGATAGCACAATGTCTGAATGGTGGGTTCCATTGGTTCCACAGCTGAGTAAGATCCTCCGGCATCACCCAGAGAGCTTCAAATTTGGAAAGGACAAAGTTCCAAACTCTAAAGGCATAATCACAGTGTATGAACAAATGTCTAATGTCTTCATAGTTATTCCTACAAAGGTGGCACCAATTGGGAATGATAAATCCTCTTTTCATCAAATTGTCAGTGGTGAGAATTTTGCCTCTGATGGCCAGCCAAAGAAAAAAATTTATTTTGGGGGTTAACTCAGGCATCCAGATCAAGTTCCAGTTAAAGTCTGATTGGTTACTGTGGAAAAGACTGGTATAACCAGATTTGACTGAGTATTTACCCTCGTGTGAATTGCTCCAGATCAGCTCATCCTTGGAATCCAGCTGACACAAAGGGAAGAGATCCAAAAGGTCTTGGAGGGAGGAAATAGTCTGTTTCAGTTCAATACTCTCCATAGTAAGTCTTTTCCAATTCTTGTTGGTGCCATTTCCATCAATGTAGTCCTTGACTTTAGTTCCATATTTTCTTATAAGACTGTCCTTAGCAGTCCCAAATCTCTCCAAGAGATTATCATTGGACCAGTTATCCTCCCAGAAGTTAATGTCGCTGCCATCCCCAATAAATAAAAATTATTGTTAGCTACAAATATACAATATAATAACTAAACTAATCTAATTCCTAATCTAACACACCTATTATCTACCTTTGATTGAGCAAGATTAAAAAAAAAGGGAAATAATATTATACCTGTACTTACCTACAAGTTGTAATCATTCTTCTTTGATGCTTTGGATATTCTCAATGAATGGATTATCTTTGCTTCATATTTGTGGAATGATTTGGAAAACCATTCCCCTTTCTTACTTGATGATTGATTATGGAAGCTTGATGATGATCGAGAGATTTCTAGGATTATTTTGACAACACTTAGTTGTAATTCTAAAAGATAGTTTCCATGAGGGTGATGAGTCAAATTTATAGGTTTTGGGAGGATGAATGAAGGGCTGAGATCTTACCATGTATATGGAATATCAATGGTTGTATATTGATGAGAAGAATGGATAAATCTAGAATTATATTATTCTAGAAATTAAGATAAATTTCTATTGAAATTTTAATTCAATGGAGAGAGGGAAAAAAAATTAAATTTTTGAATAAAAAAGGAGGGAATTTTGGAGAGCTTATTGAAATAAAAGCCTCTATATTTAGAGGTGGAGATTTTGATTAGGATAGGATTTAGTGAGATTAATTTTTATTAGGGAAGTGATTTTATGGAGAAGATAGGTGTAGAGTAGATGGGTAGGTGGGTGGTAATTTTAAATTCTTAAAACTTGATAATAGGGATTAGTGATAGGATAATGATTAAGGATGAGATGGGATTATTGTGTGAATAAAGAGAATAATTGATGTATGATACTAGGGAAAATAATAATTAATCTCACGATTACTTGTTATATGGTTAGTGGTGAGGGGGATTAATAATGTAAAGTAAGCAAGTTATTTGTTAAATGTGTATGTTGAAATTTTACGTGTCTACATTTTCCCCCTCTTTGAGAGGTTATTGTGTAGTAATGACCAATAAAAGAAGAAAATATGATGGTGATATGATGCCCCCTTGAGGGGTTAGGTAGGGAGGAATGATTTGGGTAAGCACTTGAAAAGAAGAATGGCCCAAGTTAGTGGATGAGTGAGGATTAGAGGATGAGAATATTGGAGGAGTTAGAGGATTAGGATTAGAGGAGAAGAATATTTGAGAATTAGGATTAGAGGATGTGGAGGAAGTGGATTAGAGGACTGGAGGAGATCAGAGTAGTAGGAGATATTAGATCTTTGTAATAAAGAATTGCCCAATTAATGATGTATGGTGAGAGGGAAGATTTAGGATTGTTGAAGTATAATATGACCTAGTAAGGGAGATAGGTTTAGAGGATTTAGATTGTAGGATGATCTAGTGAAGGGGTTAGGATTGAAGATTTGGGATGTATATTTGAGTATAATGGATTTGTCAATGTTAGAAGATTGAGAATGTTTGGATGAGAGAATGAGGATTTTTTTTGGATTGATTTGGATAATATAATGGGATGAAAATTGATAAAGTGATGAGTTAGATTTATAATATGATGTTAGAAGATTCCCCAACCAAGGGGTGAATATTTTGGTATGATTTGGATGTGGATATTGATTGATGGATGAAGGGTTGATTGGATAGAAGGATAAAGAGGTTAGATAGGGAGTGATGATGAGGGTTATATGTGGATGAATAAGGTTAGAGGATGATGATAAAAGGGGATGGCTACCATAAAGAGACCACTATTATTATCACTAGGAGTTCTAATGATATGGCATAAAGAAAGATGCACTAAGGTATTGAGACCATGATTGTTGGGAATATTATTATAGTGTAAACATTATGAGTTGTTGAGAAACAATTACTTGGAATTATATGTGAAGTTATTGTAAACAACTTCACGTATTTAGCTTATTGTTTGCAACCACTCCTAAATTATAGGAGGTTGTTTTTACTATTTGTTTGGCTATTTATCAGCCATGTATTATGTATGTTAATGTGAGAAGATCAATTTATTATTTTATTATTCTGATCCTATCCTGTCATGTGCTATCAGAGCCAGTTGATCTATACGAGGTTTGAAGGGGCAGTCGATGATACTACCCCATGTGATGGCAGTGCATGTTTGAGAGAATACGTTTCTCTATGCAGTTTGGAGTGTTGTGTCCATGCAGTTGGAGAACATAGTTATATTTAAGCAGTCGCAGTCTAATTGTGCACTAATAGCTGCAGTCCTGTGGATAACAGTCGCAATCCACGCATTTCTGGAGCAGTCGACGTAGATTGGAGTGCAGTTGGAGCAGTCCACTCAGTTTGGAAAGTCATGAAGATAAACATCTAGCCTGTAGCCAATGCGAGATAAGGAATTTGGAAATTGATTTACATAGTCCTATTAAGTTTATTTGTATTCACGGCCCCGTCAATATTTTGTCAGGGTTATCTACGGTTAGTTACAATTATCTACATTTTCTTGGTTTATTTCCTACAAGTTTGATCCTCCACTCAGCACAAAAACATCCTAGACCAATTAACAGAGCATTGGATTCCGAGCTGGCTGTCTTTCCTCTATCAGCCGAAGCCAGATCCTAGTAAGGGCGTGAAGAAGGCATCCTTCACACAACAAATAGTTGTATACAGCGAATTGAATTTTTTAAGATTGATTAAATTGTTTAGATTATTTAAAAATTAATTTCTCTTTATTACTTTTAAAATAGTGATTTATTGATAGTCTTCTTGTAAAACGTATTATATCCATCAATTGGAGTCATTTTGTTTACAAACACAATAGTTGTGAAAATGGAGAAATTGAGTCTCGTTGAGAAGTTTGAAGGACGTGATTTTCACACTTGGCAAATCCAAATGCAGATGACTTTGATTGAAAAAGATTTGTGGGATGTTGTCAAACCAAATGTGACAACACCAACAAATCCAACAGATCTCGCGAAATGGAATATCAAGGATCAAAAGGCCTTGGGAACTATTGGTCTTGGTTTGTCTAAAGTGTACTTGCACCACGTAGACTTCACAAAGTCTACAAAGGAAATCTAGGAGACATTAAATAAATTGTTCAGATCTGAAGCAGAAAGTGCAAAGACAACATTGAAGCAAAAATTATACGGGTTAAAAATGGATGAAAGTATAAAAATGGCAGAACACATCAGCAAGTTCCGCTCTCTTCTCAATCAGCTTGCAGGTATTAATGAGAAGGTAAAAGATGATGATGCCAAAGCAATTATTTTGAATAGTTTGCCTAAAAAAATGTCTCATATGGTTTTTACTTTGAGCAAGATTAAAATTAGTTTAGAAGGAGTAGTTTCTACTCTTCTTGATTAGAATGAACCTTCAGAACTAGAAGAAGAGGTCTTATATGTACACAATAAAGCTAGTACATCATCAAAGAAGGGTAAGCACAATTCAAAGCACATTCCTACAAAGGGACAAATCAAATGTTACTATTGTAAAGAAGTGGGGCATGTCATTTTAAATTGTAAAAAGTGGGCACAAGATCTACTGGATGATAAGATTGATCAAAAGGCTTATATTGTTGAAGAAGAAATTGACTGGGAAGATTATGCAACTGATGAAGAACTTTCTTGCCCTAGTGAAGAATATTATCTCTTCTAAAAATAACCAAACTGGAGGTAGGAGGAAATGGAGGATGGAGGCTACTCAGCACCTCTCGTCAGTCGCCAACGACAAGGTCGTATTTTGTGGTGGTGACATATTTATTTCCAGTTGTGTGTTTATTTTATCTAGTGTGGAGAATAAAGAGAAACAATTTGTGTATGTTTACTTGGTACATGCGAGTATTCCTATATGTTCTCTTGAAGTGTTGTGATGTGGCGTAGAAGGTGTCAGTCAGTAAAATAGTTGTATAGGAGGGCATCTGGTGTCCAGAGAAGAGGAGCAGTATGCAGACCTAAAAATATGCGTAGGCATATGATTATGGTTTCAACTACACTTCACCCCATGTTCACACTAAGGGGATGTATGTTGGGAATATTATTATAGTGTAAACATTATGAGTTGTTGAGAAACAATTACTTGGAATTATATGTGAAGTTGTTGTAAACAACTTCACTTATTTAGCTTATTGTTTACAACCACTCCTAAATTATAGGAGGTTGTTTTTACTATTTGTTTGGCTATTTATTAGCCATGTATTATGTATATTAATGTGAGAAGATCAATATATTATTTTATTATTCTGATCCTAAATTATGTATGTGATTGATGGATGAAGGGTTGATTGGATAGAAGGATAAAGAGGTTAGATAGGGAGTGATGATGAGGGTTATATGTGGATGAATAAGGTTATAGGATGATGATAAAAGGGGATGGGTACCATAAAGAGACCACTATTATTATCATTAGGAGTTCTAATGATATGGCATAAAGAAAGATGCACTAAGGTATTGAGACCATGATGACGTAATTGCCAAATTCCCCTATTCTCATATCATTAGACATACTAATAAAAATATGGTCCTCATATCATTGGTCCGTGCATAAGAAAAAAAGAAACAAAAATGCCTTCATAACATCTAGCCAAAAAGTAATTGTAGATAAGCACACAAAATCAAAAGCACACACGTTACATTTTTGTATTTCATAATTTTTAAATTTTGGATGTTCTAATTATTTGAATTTTTATAATTTTTTGATTTTTTATGATTTGTTAATTTTGTATTTTTTATTTATTTTTGGATTTTTATGATTTTTTACTCTTTTTTTGGATTTTTTATTTATTTTTTAATGTTTTTTGGATTTTTATGATGGTTTCCTTAATTGTATATTGATGAAAATGATGATGATATGATGATGGTAGTATTTATGATTTTTATTATGATGATGACGCGTATTATTTTGATGATGGTAGTTGATTATTTTGATGGTATATTATATGAGTTGACATGGATGATGTGATGGAATTTTGAAGATATTTTTTTATTTATAATGTATAAATGACATTATTAATGATGTACTGATGATGACTTGTTGATGTGATCGTGATGATATGTGTGGATAATGGATATTTATTGTCGTAGACATAGGTTGATGTGATTTATTTTTGGTAATGTTAAATGATGTGATGTAGATGTGTAGTGATGATGTTAGATGAGTAAATTGTGATGAAGTTATAGTGTAATGTGATGGTGATGGTATGATGATGATAATTGTAGATTGTTATGTATTAGTAATAGATGTTTATGGTAATGTTAGATAGATGGATGTCATTATTTCATGATGAGAGGGATTATCACTCGTAGGAATTTGTGGTATGTTATTTGTTTATGTGGATAATGTGATCAATTATATACATATTGTAAATGATATGGAATCTTTATAATGGCTCAAAAGGAAAATTCGAAAGGAAATATAATTGTATAAATATTTACAACACAACTGTTATGCTAAATGGGGCATAATAGCAAAGAGAAAGGGAAAGTGATTACAAAAGAGAATATACAACGTTAGCAATTAGATGGGGGGTGGAGAGAAATTTTAGCCTAAATATTTTACAAGTGTTTCATTTGTTGGAATTGAATTGGATTATTCTTAATACTGTAGTTCTTCAAAATGTGACTGTAGACAATACGATCTTGGCTAGGATCTAGGGAGCATTCCTAGTCATGATAGATCTGTTGCTTTATAGCGAGAAGCAAAAAAATCTTAGATTTAGGAGCATAGGATAGGAATCTAGACAGTGATGGAAATATGGAAAGGATGAATATGTTTTATCTTAGTGTGCTGATTCTGTTTACTAGTGGACACAGGGTCTACTTTACCATAGCGTCAGAAACTAGTTTTCACCATTGGATGGATTATTTGTATGTTATGTTGTTTTTTTATATATTTAATATTTTCATTTTAGGTTTTGAGATACATGATGTTCATTGTCTCATCTAACAACATGAGCCAATTTTGGTGATGAAGACATAGGGTTTGAGCTAGTAGGGCTTGAACTTTCCTTTCTTTTCATAGTGAGCATTAGTGTTACACTGGTTTTCCTTGAGGACTAGGTCACCGAATTCAAAGTTGTGATCTTTTATGCAATTTTTGTAACATGGACGAAGACGATTTTGATAATATTTGAGGTTTTCCAGGGTGTGAAGGTGTTTATAATCTAGTAGATCTAGTTCTTGAAGGTGATGGATGTGATAGTATTCATCGTCAATAAGGTTTTTGGAGGGAAATGTAGAGGGAAGGGATCTCGATCTCAACACGTAGGATTACTTTAGTTATAAAGATGAGAGATTATGGAGTGTAGTTAGCGGGGGTCCGAATGGATGTGCGATAGGCCCATAAGGTAGGATAGATTTGCATATGCTAATATCATCTTGTTTGACTTACAATTTTACCATGGATATGTTTTATCATTTTATTGCATTCTTTAGATTATCCATTTCCTTGTGGGTAATAAGGTAGGGAAAATTTGAGTTTGATGTGGAAATGGTCACAAATTTCATAGAATTATTGATTTTTGAATGATTTTCAATTATCTTTGATTAAGGAAGATTGAATACCATAGCAGAAAATGATGTGGTTTAGGATGAACTTGGATATTTGTTTACTGGCTACATAGGTAAGTGGGATGGTTTTAAATCTCTTAGTAAAATATTTTGTATCAGTGATAATGAATTTGTGGTCATCCAATGAAGTGGGATTGAGCTTGTCCATGAGATCGAGACCCCAAGTGGAAAACAACCATGGAGTGGTGATGGGCTACAAAATGTATGAGTGTGCATGGATAATTTCGACATGCTTTTGGCATGGAACACATTTGCAGACATAAGAGAATACATATTTTTCCATTATGGGACAATAATAACTAGTGTATAAGATTGTTTTATCCAGTACCACACTAATGATGTGGTCACCAAAGCTTCTCTCGTGAACTTCTTTAAGTGATAATTTGGCCTCTTGGGGATTAAGACATTGCAAAACAATTTCATCAAATTATCTACGATAGAGGGTTCCACTAAGGATGGTGGGCACAAAAATGCAGAAAAAAATTAGTGTTAGCTGCAAATATACAAACTAAGAACTAAAATAATCTAATTCCTTATCTAACACACTTATTATCTACCTCTGATTGAGAAAGATAAAAATATGGAAATGATGTTATACTTGTACTTACCTACATGTTTTAATCCTCCTTATTTGATGCTTTGGATATGCTTAATGGATGGATCATCTTTTCTTCATATTTGTGGAATGATTTGGAAATAAAACCCCTTGCTTACTTGATGATTGATTATGGAAGCTTGATGATGATTGAGAGATTTCTAGGTATATTTTGATAGCACTTAGCTGCAATTATAAAAGATAGTTTCCATGAGGGTAGCGAGTCAAATTTATAGGTCATGGGAGGAGGAATAAAGGGTTGAGATATTTCCATGTAGAAAAAATATCAATGGTTGTAGATTGATGAGAAGAATGTAAAATTCTAGTATTATATTATTCTAGAAACTAAGAGAAATTTCCATTGAATTTATAATTCAATGGAGAGGGAAATAAATTTAAATTTTTGAATAAAAAGGATGGAATTTTTGAGAGGCTTCTAGAAATATAATCCTTTAGATTTAGAGGTGGGGAATTTGATTAGGATAGGATTATGAGAGATTAATTGTGATTTTATAGAGAAGCTATGTGTAGGATAGGTGTAGAGTAGGTGGGTAGGTGGCTAGTAATTTTAAATTCTTATAAATTGATAATAAGCATTAGTGATAGGGTAATGATTAAGGATGAGATGGGATTATTAGGTGAATAATGAGAATAATTAAGGTATGATACTAGAGATAATAATAATTAATCTCATGATTAATTATTATATAGTGAGTGGTGAGGGGGATTAATAATTTAAAATAAGTAAGTTATTTGTTAAATGAGCATGTTGACATTTTACATGTCTATAGGATCATTGTGAAGCACTTTCCCAACTTCCTTGCTAAATCCTCTTCTTAGAACTCATGCATACATTGCCTCACCATAACGAGTGCCTCATGAAATTTTTTTTTGATATGAAAATTAATTTTCCTCCCTCTTTGGGGAATAATCTTGCATCGCATGGCTCAGAGGAGAGCATATGTTGATAGTGTGAGGATATCTCCATTCATACTGATATTAATACAGACGTTCATTCTTGCATTTCCTTTCCTAGAGCTTCTATGATCCCATATGATCTATTACTCTGTGAAAATTATCCACCTCTATTAATTTGAGTTCAAATCAATCACACTATAGTCAAGAAATCTCTCATTGATGAAGGAGAAAGAAGTGTGGCCTCATTAATTTATTAAGGCTCTTGGTTATTTTATAAATAACTTAAAATATACATGAACCACTTGTTAAGGATATGATCACCGATAGATGCCTCCTATGGGATGTATTTGGATACCCATCACCATCCATCCTAGGACTCCACGTAAAATTCATGGTCTTTAATTTTCCTCTATCTTATAATATTGTCCTAGGTCAGCCTTAGGCTCATCGCATGAATGCCATTTATTCTTTTGTGTGTTAGTGTGTGAAATTTTCTCACCAAGGAGATATTTATAAGATTCAAGGGGACACTAATCCTTGGAGCTATGATACACTTCAATAAAAGGGACATACAAGCTCCCAAATATCGATTAATTATCTCCAATACCCTTTTGCAAATACTAATGTTTTAACTATCCTATAGATTCTCTTTGCCACAATGCTAGTCATCATGAATTCACTAGGTGTATGCCTCCTAATATCTTGGAGTCAGATGATTATGAGACTGATGAGGTAACAATTAGAATCAACACTTTCAATCTTTATCATCTTATAGTATCCCATATACCTCCTTCCTTACGACATCACAAGATGGACCCTTTAGTTCCCATAGTCATCTTGTGTACACCGCAGCCCCCGTTAGAGCACTTGGTCTAACTAGAGACCATAATATAATCTTTTCTAGTAGATTCCTCCACATCATATTATGAAAATGGTTACACTCTAGATGACCCTCATCTAGCTAGATATTCCCATATTCATGATAGGGAAGTCTTGTGTTACCAAAAAACCCTTCACACTAAACTCTCTCATGACACGAATGTCATCCTAATCCAAGAGGAATCTTCAAGTACAATTGCTAATTCTTTCCCACTAGTATCTCAACCTTAGATTTCTCCATAGACTACACCTCCACATATTACCATCAACTTAGCCAATCCATTTTCCCTTACAAAAGTAGATGGTTGGGTTGTTAGCTTTGAATATGAAGTTGATGATATCATGGGTTATGATCCTATCTATTATTCCTTAATGATTGAGAAACAAATTAATCCATCGGTGCTATATTCACCTATTACATCAATACCCTCCTCAAATGCTCCCACTTTCTCTCTATATCCCACGAGACCTATCTCCCTACCTCTTGTCCTTATGGATCCATAGTCCTCTATGACTGAGCCATATTGCACATGGCATGAGTCTCTGATACATGATCTTTATGATTATAGAGCCTATCGATGCCACATGAAGAAGATCAAATTTGAGGTCAAACATGACAAAACTAGAAAGGTTGCACAACCTTATTATTCATCTCCCTTTTTTTGTCATCATCATGGGTACTGCGTGCACAATGACGTCAACTATTAGGTTCTACTTAGAAAGTGTCCCATCCCCAAAAATTATTTCTGAAACCATAAGTGTGAAAGCGATTCCTCTTGGAACTAACCACCTTCCCCTCAAATAGCTGGACCAAAAATATTTATAGACCAACACCTCTCCCTGATCCTTGTCCCATTACAGAGGTTGTGTGGTGTGATATTATCACCTAACTAGAGGATCAGATAGATGACACCTTATTTACCACAAGATCTGAAGTTCATCAATAATTATCTATTACATAACATACCATTAAGACCCTCATGAATTGTGCTAGAAGTTACATCTTGAATCATATTAAAGACATCATCACTGATACATTGCAGTCCTTTTCCGCCCATGGCTAGTTATCTATAGTACCTTAATTACATATTATTGTCTTTCTTTGGCCTGAACCCCCACCTTCGCTTGGGATCTAGGTGCCCACTTGAGTTTTTATGCATTTCCTTTTTCCTTCACTTGGGATCTCAATCCCCCATTACCTTTTTTTCTATGCTCATATTTATGACCATGCATGTGTTGGTTTCTCCTACTATTGAAGTGCCTCAATATCGATTCTGGCTATTTTGGATCTGATTTACCCTCGTCTTTCCTATTTTGATCGCCATGGTATTTTGTGCATCCTTTCTTAGGATTATGGTCTTTCTTGGATTTATATACCTAATTGTGCCCTAACATCCTACCGTTGGATGTATTTTCCTTGTTTCACCTCTTGGATTCTTCACATTGCATGAGTTGGGATATCCCATTGATCCCCTTCCCACCGGATTTACCTATCTAATCACATTATCGTTATTTCTAAGTACCATGGGTATCATCACATTTATACATGTGGAAAGAAAGAAAATGATAAACAAAGCAATATATCCAAAAAACATTGAAATATCAGCAAAATAATTATATATATATATATATAGAATTAGTTTTTATACATTGAAAAGTCATATAAAATAGTACATGGTTTTGGCACATCTATAAAATGGCTCAAATAACCTCACCTTCTATGGGGGGTCTCTAAATTATTTAGGACTATGGGGCCATATTGGTAGCTTTGGCTTTGTAAGTTAGGGACTTTACCCTAGATTGGGCCCCAGATGCCTCTCCATGTGCTCTCACTAGCTATGTCTCCGGGATGGTAATCCTCTCTGTCACTCTTTGTACATCTCATAGGTGGGATACCTACTCCTAACCTAGGGCTTCCTATGCCTACAATAGAATCTGCAGCATCACATCTATGCTTCCGGTACATAACAACACATGTGCATTTTGATATCTTTGTAGTGTCTTGAATGCTTCTTCAACTAGACAAAATGAGCCCACATAATCTCCTGCCAATGGTGCTACTAGATCCACCATCACTGCAATATCTTGGACATCCAACATTCAATCCAAGATCTCATAGTGGGAACTTTCTATTAGGGAGTTCCACTCCTCCACTATTCACTCTACAAAACCAAAAATGACACATGTTACTCATAATATCAATATAACACGCAAAACCCATCACATAAAAATCATCTAAATAACATCATGACACAACATTTGTCCCATGGGCCCCTAGTTAGGTGATTTATGTCTTATTTTACTAAAGATACTCTATTTTTTCCCATCAATGCTTCTTCTACGTGGTTATTACAAAATTTATTGCGCTTGTACACGGTAGGACGAGAAACACTAACAAGTATGCATTGGTGAGTATCTTTCATTTCAGCTATTCCTTTAAGTAATTACTTTCGGTATTTACTTTCGATATCAGTGTTATAGATTATTTCTTATCGTTGACCACCTCATGTTTTTATATTTTGACATGTGGTGAGCAATGATTGAGGCATATATATACACCTAATTTTTGAACTTTTCATCTTTCATACCTATTACTAACGGTTTCCTTATGTAGATAAGGGTCCTTGATGCATCTACTTCGTGAGTTAGTGCTTTAAAGGGCCTACCAAAAATGGGGTATGATTATTCACATAATAATTATGGGTTAGAGATAGTACACCAAGATATTATCACTATGTGGTCCTAACCTTAGTTATCCTTACACTAGTTATCCTTGTCCCTTTATGCCTCATACACATTTGTACGACCAACACTTTACTTGTATATCATCATTTGGAACTTGGATAGTCCATTTTCTTGATCTACAATTTTTTTTTTTCACTTTGCATGAAGCATTAGCCTCTTTTGATGATACCATCACCCGTGGGTGATGGTGTTGGTGTACAGATTTCCCCTTACCGATGCCATCACCTAAGAGTGATGGTGTCACATATTCCACCACATATTGACATTCATGCAGGAAGGGAGATTGAATCTTAGGAACTACCATCTTCTCTTCTTTTTGCACCAACTTCACATCTATTCACTTAGCTCCTGGTTCATCTTGCACTTGGCTTGGATTGGAATGAACACTATTCTTCTTGGTTGGATTGATTACACTATTGGGTCATCTATAATGATTTTAAGATAAAGAATGTTGTTCCCCTTCTCAAAATATCAACGATTCTCTCTCGATGTGCTACTTCTCTAGAGATATAAATTCATAAAATCCATCCTACATGTACATGTGAGTGCTCTAAATCTCTTTTTCATTTTACATAGATTAGTTCATTTCCCTTCCCCATTTCTCCATGTTAGATTTGTGTTATATCTATATTTATGCCTGTTAGCATAGTGTTATCATTTGATTAACTCCTTATCTTCTCATTACTTTCATTTCACTTGTAATGTGTATGATTTCATTATATATCATCGATCCATACCTCTTCTCACCCATTTACTCTATATTGACTCTGGGCCTTAAAAACCCTAGATTTACCTAGTGTAGGGATTACTTCCCTCTAGATATGTATCCCTACCCCTTATTATTTCCCCTTTAAATATATCCAATATGTGTCAGTTCATGTGTGTCTCCTACTCATTTCCTTGATACCCTTGTAGAACAAAGGTGATGTAGGGGAATCTTCAAAATACATAAAAAAATGCAAGTTTTCATGGGGATGAGGTCAAATTGAGTTTTTTAGAGTGTGTTCAAGTCATGAGGAGAGATTTAGGTGGAGTACTAGAGTTTTAAAATTTAAAATTAGTATTTCCCTCTAAGATGTAATTTAAATCCCAGAAGCATGTAAAAGAGATGTAATGAGGTTTCAATGAGTCTAAATGGTCTAAGATGTGTCTATGCCGAGTCAAAGGGTGTGTATGAATCATGAAATGATTAAAAATATGTGAAATGCCTCATAATGTTGAAAATACATATGATGAGTCATCCAAAGTAGTTAGGTTTGCAAGAGCGAATTATATTATTGGGAGGCAATTTTTAATTAGAGAGATTTAGTGGGAGAAGAGTGAGAATAATACCTTCTAAGGAAGGTAAGAGAGAGAGAGAGAGAGGAAGAAATACTCCTAGAGACAAGGGAGAGGAAAAGTGAGAAGAGTATGAGTTTTGAACGAAAAATGATATTTTGAATGAAATTATAGTCTAATAAGATAAGATTTTGTTCTTGAATGTGAAGTTCAATTATTTAACATGCATGTTTATCTTTGAATTTATCTAAATCCTTCTAGTTAGTGAAGTGTTGAATCATGAAATGAGTATGCATGTCAAATGTTTAGTTATACAATCCAATGCGATAAGATTATTCCCTGTTTTGGCTTGTTTAAAGTGAATTTTAACTGTGTATTAATATATTGAGATTGTGGAAGCCTTGAAAAGGTGTAATGAATAAGTTTTTAAGGATAAAAATGAATGAAAATATTGATAAGGATATTATAAACCTAGGTAAATATATGCATTGTTATGTTTTATTGATAAAGTGGATTGTAATACTATGACACTATCACCTACAAAACATGGCAGTAAGGAAACTAAAAAAAAGGATATTTTACATGATTTCCCAACCTCATTGTTAGAGGATTCACATGTATGGAGTTAAACAAAACCTTTCTATGAATTTTTTTTCCTTGGAATCCCATTTGAAGAAAGCTATATAAAGATATAACCTCTCGGGCCTGCACAGGACATACCTAGGGTTTAAAGACAAAAACCTCAATTTCTTACAAACCAATCATGGAAAATTATTGAAAATATTTATAAATAATCATAATTAAGTACATAAAAATATTCAATAATAATATTGTCCAAGGAGGTGTGAATCACAAGATTTTGATGACAATCTATGGAAGGATATACATGCACGGTCTTATACCTAATTAGGAAGGTCATTTTAAAAAGGAAGTAGTTTTAAGTGGTGGAATATTGTCATGGATCCTTGCATAAAGAATAAGAGTAGAAATTGGTGTCTTGAAATGGTGATATTTTTTCTGGGTACCTTTGGTAAGGAAAGTTATGCCTGAAAATGCCTAAAAGCAAGGCTACAAGGACTAACAAGTCTAAAGAGGAAGAAAGGGTGATTTGAGAGAGAAGGATTGGGTTTTATCTTATAAATTTTTTCACACACCATATTTAAGATAAAGGGTATTAGAATATGGTTTCACTTTGTTCTAGTTAAGTGTATAACCTCCCAAACATGAAGCTAGAAAAAGCATGGACTTGAGAACACTAGGATGACAATTTGAGAAACATAAGTGAAAAGTGATGTTTTTGATATTTTTGAATCAAGTTGATCGATGTAAGAACAATTTTTTGAGTTAATTAAATATGCTAAAGGAGGAGGAAGACTTGGTGAATTCTAAAAATCCAAAAATTGCATGTTTGGGCTACAAGCTAGTTACGAAAGGAGAAGAGAAACTTGGAGAAAAAGGATGAGTTACTTGTTTATATGATTATGAATCATTTATGGAGGTGTATTTAGATTTGAATGAGGTTTTGAAGTAGGGTGTAAAGATAGGAGAATACCTCTAGAGTGAAATAGGTTAGTTTAGCAAGTTTTAACCATTTTAGGCTACTTGGTAAAGATCCTCATTTTACAGAGCTATGAGTATATGTTATTGTTGGATCCTATTAAAATAATTGAATGAATGAAAATTTATATAACCTTATGCATCATTTGGTATCAGATATTTAGGATCTTATTGAGATTTTAATGTTTTTGTGGCTAATAAAACAATGTGTGAGTGTGTATGTGAAAGTGATAGGTTAAAGTGAAGTGTAAGAGTGAGAGTAGAGTGTGAAGACACCAAAAGACCAGGTCAACAATCCTAGACGAGGTGTAGAGAGAAGAAAGAGAGATATGGATAGAGAAGAGATAGTAATAGATTTTATGAAGTTTTTTAGACATAATAATAGACAAGAAGAGATAGAGAAGAAGAAGAAGAAATAAGAAGCCAAAAAGAGAGAAGAGATAAGAAAGCAAGAGGAATGGATGAAAAGAGAGTTGATAGAGTTGAAGAGAGATATGGAGAAGATTGGAAAGTTTCTAAGATATGAGAATGAGATGAAATATGGGATTGAGTTTGTGATGAAAAAAAGGTAAAATGGCCTATAAATCTAATTATGAAAAGAAATTAGAGGATACAACTGAGAAAGAGGATCAGAAGTGAAGAAAAGAAGATGAAGGAAGAGGAAAAGGAAGAGAAAGAGAAAGATGTTGACAAGAATAATAATGAAGAAAAGAGCCATGAATATCTCTCAAAACAATTCAAAAACCATGGATATGTGATGCCCAAGTGGATACAAAAATCAATATAAGAGAAACCAAAGTAAGAAAATGAAAGAGAAAGAGAAAAAGGACAAGGAAAACAAGAGGGATCAGGATTCTAAAAGACACAAAAAATGCGTACAGGACCAAGAATGATTTAGAAAAGTAAAGAAAAGAGTATGGTGCAGGAAAGAATGAATGGAATGATTAATAATGAAGATGAACTCAAAGAAGAAACACTCGTTTTAGAGGTCAAGAAAGAGAAACAAGAAAAGAGTGAAGGAAAGGTAAGAAAATTTGATGATTTGTTGGTTGATATTGATGTTTGTGTGATTGAATTCCTTTAAATTATACAAGATGAATCCATTTATGCATTTGATAATTTTGATCATAATGAGAAGCAAGAATGTGATGAAGTTTTTATGGATGATTTTGATGAAATTTTGCAAGAATTTTTGGATGAGATAGATGGAAAAGAGAAAATTAGAGGGAAAGCTGAAGAAGTGATGATTTCTTGGGAAAATAATTATTCAAATGAGGAAAAGGAAGATGTAGGTACATGTTTAGAACAAATTGAGATGGTGAAGAATGAGATGAAATAAGAAAATAGTCAAGAAAAATGTATATTTTGGCAAGGAAAGTGATAACTACATGATGGACGTGCACTATACATGGAGAAGGTGGAAAAAGATGAAGAACAATGTGTATTTACTATTGTATTGTTTGTGTGTGTAGGTACAAAGAATGGAGGCTTGAGAAATATGAAAGTGAAGATGAAGATCAAGAATAAAGGAAGCAATGTCAAGGAAAATGGAAGGATAAAGAGCAAGCTATGGGATTCAAGAGTACATGAAGAAAGTAAGCACAATGGGAGTGAAGAAGGAAGACTAAAGGTAGGAAAAAATGATGAAGAATCAGATATAAAAATAGAGGACATGGTCATTTTTTTCCACCTTGGGTGTATGATGTAGGGGCATCTTCAAAAACATCAAAAAGTGAAAATCTTCATAGTGATGAGGCCAAGTTGAGTGTTTTAGAGTGTGTTCAAGTCATGAGGAGAGATTTAGGTGGAGTATTAGAGTTTAAAAAGTTCAAATTAGTGTTTCCCTCCAAGATGTACTTCAAATCCTAAAAGCATGTAAAATATATGTAATGAGGTTTTAAGGGTTTAAATGGTCTAAGATGTGTCTAGGTATGGGGTAGCAAGTCCTAGGGTGTGTATAGTCATGAAATTATTAAAAATATGTACAATTCCTCATAATGTTGAAAAGGAATATGATGAATCATCCAAAGTATTTAGGTTTGCAAGAGTGAGTTACATTAAAGGGAAGAAATTAGAATTAGAGAGAATTAGTGGGAGAAAAGTGAGAAGAATAACTTTTGAGGAAGGTAAGAGATAGGGAGGAAGAAAGAATCCTCAAGAACTAGGAGAGGAAAACTGAGAAGAGTATGAGTTTTGTATGAAAAATGATATTTGGTATGAAATTAGAGTCTAATAAGCTAAGATTTAATTATTGAATGTGAATTTCAATGTTTTTTCATGCATGTTTTTCTGTAACTCTCTCTGAATACTTCTAGTTAGTGAAGTTTTGAATCATGAAATGATTATGCATGTAAATTTTTTATTTATACAATCTAATGGTTACAAGATTATGCCTTGTTTTGGCTTGTTTGAAGTAACTTTTAACTTTGCATTAGTATATTGAGATAATGGAAACCTTGCAAAGGTGTAATAAATGAGTTTGTAAGGATCCTAATGCATGAAACTATTGATAAGGAGATTATAAACCCAGCTAAATATATGCATTACTATGTTTTATTGATAAATTTCTTTGTAAGACTGTGACACTCTCACCTCCAAGATGGGACAATAATGAAACTGAGGAAAGGAATATGTTATGTGGTTTTCAAGCCTTACTGTTAAAAGATTCACGTGCATGGAGTTACATATACCTTTAGATGAAATTTGGTTCCTTCGAATCACATTTTAAGAAAGCTATACCAAGATATAGCCTCTCAGGCTTGCACAAGACATATCTAGGGCTTGGAGACAAAAACCCAATTTCTTTCAAACCAACCATGGAAAATTATTAAAACATCTACAAATCATCCTAATTAAATCCATAAATAGATTCAAGAAGAATATTGGCCTATGAGGGTATACATCAAATTTTTTTGATTATAGTCTATGGAAAGATATATATGCATGCTCCTAGACCTAATTATCAAGGTCATTTTAAAAAGGAAGTACGTTTAAGTGGTGAAATCTTGTCATGGATCTTTACACACATAAGAAGCATGGAAATTGGTATCTTGAAATGGTGATATTTTGTCTTGGGATCTTTGGTAAGGAAATTTATGGTTGAAAATGCCTAGAAACAAGGCTACAAGGACTAACAAGTCTAGAAAGGAAGAAAGGACTAGAATGAATGAAAAATGTTATAACCCTCTACATCAAGAGGTATTAAGAGTGAATTTTTTTGAGACAAATTTTTGTCCTACTATACAAACTTCACACAACTAGTACACCTAAGCAAGCTAAATCAACAAGTGTAGGGATAACCTAAGAGTAAGAATTATCCTAATAAACAAATTAAAGGATAAATAATGACCTACAAGAA
The DNA here is from genome assembly GCA_019776745.2 of Taxus chinensis. Lineage (NCBI taxonomy): Eukaryota > Viridiplantae > Streptophyta > Pinopsida > Cupressales > Taxaceae > Taxus > Taxus chinensis. The sequence continues at coordinate 321,938,177 of CM034155.1, read as the reverse complement.
CACCCCCTTGTAAGTGTTTTTTAGGCTGGTGGAAAAGAAGGTGGGTCCCAAAAATAATTCTTGATGAGGTACCCATGTACAATAACTAGGAAATGAGTTAAATAGATGAAAAAATCACCGCAAGGTACCCGAAATCCAATAAGAACAAAATAGAGAGAGAAAGAAATCGTTGCAAGGAATCTCAAGAATCTCATATCAAGAAAAATCATATGATATTGAAGAAGTTTTGGTGTGTACTATGGTCTAAATCCATTTCTTGATCCCAAAACCAAAAAACAACTGACACTGGGTTGTACCAAAATAGATCCATACAAGGATACTATCAATGGATTAATGTTGAAAGTACAAAAAACACCAATCATAATTCTATCAAATTCTACAAATAGGTGTCCCAAAATACAAGAACAACAACTAAGGAAACAAGGAAAGGACATAGAATTCAAATTAATAGGAGTATGATCAACACTACACCCTCCCACACTGCTAAATGAGTGGAGTGACACTAAAAATATATATGAGTTATCAAGACAACTAGTTGAACACAAAAAAATAACAATGGGATTCATCATAATAGCTCCCCCACAAGAGAGATTGTTAACATGCCAAAAATTTCAAAAATACAAATTCAAAATATCTCAACAAACAAGAGAGATACACTCCACCTACTAAAGAAAAAAATCACAAAAAAGGAACATTACAATGAAAATGGTATAAAAAGTAGAGTAAGAAGTTGAATGATGGAGGAACCATGCCTGTAGATTCCTCTCAATGAATTCCTATGTCGCCATCATGAGTGATTATAAATACACCCCAAATTAACATAGATGGATGAAGAAGATGCCTAGCTATGATTTGGTGAAAAATACACAATGGATTCATGCAAATAAACATCATAATGTGTGTCAAGTTGATTATGTGTGAAAACTAAAATATTAGGTTTCTCAATCTTGAGTGAAGGTGTAGAACTCATGTGTAGCTCATGATCCTCGGAAAGGGTCGATCGATCAAAAATATGATCTCTATAAATGTGTGATCCTAATAAAGTACCTTCTTGAAAACCAATGTCATGGAGAGAATGCCACTTAGCAGGTGGAATAAGGGAAGAAATACCCTATGAATGTTTTCCAGTACCTCTTCTAGTGAAACCCATATAACAGAGCATGCAAGAACTAAAAGTAGTGGTATGCTTCTTAAAAGAGCCATGCATGTGAGAAGAAATGAGATTATTTGTGGAATTAGAACATGTCATAACAAGGGAAATAGGCTTAGGAGCATCAACAATAGTAGGCTTAGAAACTGCCAAATCATGGTCAATGGGTATGGGATAAACAAATGTAAGTGGATAAGGAGCATGGAAATAAGAGTCCACAATGTGTGGATGATTTTGTAAGTGAGGTTTTTTTTGTTTTACAGAGTGAATGATGCCATCTTTGTTGTGAATGAGATTATGTAGAAGTGAGTTTTGCTTTTTAAGTGATATGTTTTCTTCTACAAACTTTGTATGTCCTCCTGAAGTCAACACAGTTCGAATGAAATCATCTCATTCTAAGAATCCATGATATATGTAAGAATACAACACTAAAAAAATTTAGGACATCGGGATCAACCAAAAATTCATCCACATGTGAGTATAACACCCCTAGGTGTTGACACTTTATAAAGTAGTTCCTTTACAAAATAAATTGTAATTGTTATCCATTTTTACCTGCTTAAGAAAAAATGGAAAATGGTGGTAAATTACACCTTGTGACCAGAAAAATTCTTCATGAAGAAATTCGGGAAGTTGGTTCTTCGAAGGAGAATGCAACATTGGAGTACATAAGGAATAATAAAGAATTATATCTGAATCAGAGTGGTGCTTAATTAAAAGGCATTTTGTGAACATGTTGGAACTGGGAATGAGGTTGAAATTTCTAAAATCCATCTTGGCCTATGAGTTACTGAAGAAATCAAGTTCACAAAATGAGTATTTATTCACAACATCAGATAGTTCAGAGAGTGAGGTGATAGATAAATATGATGAATATTTTTCCCAATTTGATGAGGAGACCAATATCAAAGATTGCTTATTGAAAATGGGGTATACTATAGAGGAAGTGTCCTCAGCCTTTGAAAGATATGGTGTAGATGTTCTAATTGATATATTGATCGATTCAATAGATGTTATTCAACATAGTCAAGATAAAAGTGACATAAATTTGGAATATTCATGCAATGGTTGTGAATTTAAAAAATAAGGGGGTTCATGAAGCATTTAAGGACATTTCAGGCTTAAGGTTAGCTCGAGGTGAGAAAGTTTCCAGTGAAGGGCCCACATTCATCCAACTCAGGAAAAAAAACCAAAATTAATGTATAAAATTTTTAGGTGTCCTAATACACAACCATGATGCCCTTGTACTAGAAGAATCCTTAAAACTTTTAAGAGTCAGTGAAAAATTGGAAGAAATTTATCACCAGGGTTAAAATTTAGATTTGAGCTTATACAACTCACCGAGTAGCTTTATGACCTGCTCAACAAGATGGTTGATATAATAAGAGATAATTTTCTAAGGTTTTGTGTTTTTCTTGGCTCAGGTGAGCTAGCTTGAAAATGGATGTCTCGAGCTAATAAACAACTCAATGCATTGAGCTTGAACTTGATAGTCAAGTTACAACTCAAAAGGGGTGGGTTTTGAGTTTCTTAGTGAGCTCGTGCCATGGAAGGGAAGCTCAAGAAAGGACAAGTTTCATGCATTTTTCTCTAGCTCAGCTTATATGAATACTTTATCATCTTGTAAGTATTCTAACTAGCACACCTCCTCCTATTGCTTGTTAATTTAATTTCTTGACCAAGAAAACATTGGCTTGGAACAACTTGTGTTGGGGGAAGAATTTTACTAATTTATACTCAACTATTTACTTTGGAGTGAGCTCTTATTTTTCCTATCATGGGTGAGCTAGGTCTGCTTCATTTCACTAAACATTTTTCTCATGATCAATTTCCTCTTACTTTGTGTAATGTGTATTGATGTGGCGAGGTGGTTGAATGAAGAATGAAACAATGAATAGGTTAGAATGGACATCGACCAAGTTAATGAAAGGTTTTTGGGAAAGCAACTCGTTGGGAATAGATATTCACACCATTCATTTAAAGTGTTCTAATCTTCCATTACAAAGAGTTTAGGGTTGGTTTAATGGTTGAGACATAAAGTTAGACAAAAGGATGGGTCGAGCTCATAGTTGATGTGAAGTAATCTTGGGAGAACGTGGATGTCATTAAAGTTAGGAGGTTAGATCTCAAGTTTAGAGCTCTTCAGATTGTCTAGGTCACACCATGGATATGTTTAAAGATCTCAGGAGAGCCTAGAAACCAAATCGGTAGCCCATGCATGAGCTGGTCATAGTCACTAAGGCATCAGCGAGTTTGAAGTAAATGCGATGGGCCAAGTTGATGAGAGATCAAAGATTGCAAATTCAAAGGTGGCCAAGTTTGGATTTTCAGAGCTTGTCAAGTTGGAGCTCACCTCGGTGAGTTGATGCAATGTAATGTGAAGAGCTCAATTTCTAAAACTCTGAAATTCAGAGTTTCAAATTTTTGTGTTTCGGATATGCAAGATGGAGGAACTTGGACGGTACCCAAGTGAATTGGTGAAAAATGTAGAGGAAGTTATGAATTTTGAACTCTGAATTTCAGAGTTTGAAACTCACTCATTTATGACATCGTAAAGGTTAACACATGATGGTGTGTTAGTGAGTTGGGGATCGATTTGGAAATTCATCGAAATGGTGTTGGTAAACACAGATTTTTTTGAGGTGTACGTGGAGATTTTGGTTGGATTTTGTTTCTCGCATGCCACAAGGTAGGAGGTCATTGGCTGCAAAGTTTAGGCTAGACCTGATCAATGCAGCTCAAGGCAAGTGAATATATCAGTGGCTAGGTTAGACATTGGTGGGTGTTGACGTGGGTGCTAGGTTGTTCTCCAGTTTAGTGAGTAAAGTGTAAGCTGACCAATGTATAATAAGGGGCCTAGGGATCATGGAATATTATCAATAAAAAATATCTGATGTGGCTTGGTCATTAATGAAAAGTGGGGTTATGTGCATTAAAATCCCACCTAATGATGGAGTAGTGAATAGAGAGCTTAATGGCATATCCAACAAAAATAATTGGTCACTGGAAGATAAAGATGTGGAGATTTTTCAATACAAAGTGAAATAAATTCAATGTGAATAGTAGGGAGGGGGTAAGTTCGACGCGGAAGAAGAGAAATGCAAAGAGCTCACTATAAAGTCAATGGTGAATGATAAGAGCCACTAAATAATGCACAAAAGGTAGCTCGACGAGCTAGTTGATGAGTTATATACTGAGTCAACCAACACTAAGACTCCCAAAAAGCACAATTTTGACCCTGTGAGCCCACCGATGGACCTAAGATGATCTCTAAATATTTTTAAATTATTATTTTAATTAAATGGAGGAAAATTCAAATTTTGAATTTATGGAGGCATGGTGGGGTGGAGATTTTTTGGGGGTACATTAATGATGGGAAAAGTCATGGAGGACCATAGCCACTATAATATTTCCTATAATTTAGGATTTTTCTTCTTTCTCTCACCAGATCAAGCAATGTTATAAAATGTAAAGGGAATGCATTATTTCAGAGTTAGAAAATATTTTCCAAACTTACTCTCTTTTCACAAGCTGAGTTGTCATGAATTTGAAGGCTTTCAAGCCTTTCTTCTGAATATTGTAATGGCAACATCTAACTTTTCTTGTTGTACTGATGCACTGTACAAGTTCTTGAAATAATCAAATTATGTTGTGTGGCTAATTATTTTCCCTTGCATCAGTTTGGTTGCTTTCATTTTTCCTTTCTCATGTTTGCAGGTACACTATGTAACTCATGTTTCCTTTGCAAGTTTTTGGATTTATTGTGCTCATTTTAGAATGAAGTATCTGTTTCGCTCGGAATGTTTCGGCTTCTGGGAATAGAGTTGCTTCTATCCTTTCATTCCTTTTAGAAACAGATGAGGTTAGGGTTAGGAGGAATACCTGTTGAATGTGGAGATGGTGTGCGCGTACCGTAGAGAAAGATCAGGCTGACTGCGGAGAACTCCTTTTTGTCTTGGAAGGACTACCTGCAAATAAGAACACAAGACCACAAGATTTTGATTAAACAATAAATGAGGAAACTGCCTTGGGCCCAGGAAATATAAAACTTCCCTTCGAAGGTGGTCAGTTCCCCTGCTAATATGAATTAACACAAAAGACTGCAAAATATCAATTAAATTATTTTGTTAAACTGGGTAGGGGGAAAGGCTGGTTTTCTGGTTTTGATCAGAGGAACCGATGGCGGTTATTGATGACCGACGCCGGTTACTGATAACCGATACCGGTGGGTTATAGGATCTTCTTGGTACAGATGGTGTTTGTAATAGCTGGCTTTTTTGGATGGTATTAGGAAATGGGATGATTAGGAGTGAAAGAATGACAGTTAGATGCAATGGCACGTTGGGTAGTGGATTCAGAAACGGATTTAGGAGGACTGAGATTCAAGAAACATAAGAAATGTTATGACAAAAGGACATGTAAGATCTGACTTACTGGTTTTGACCGAGATACAAGTTGATCTCCTTGGTTGCAAACACTTCTGGTTTCTTTACTCGTCTCTGCTCTGTCAAGTGAAGATCTGGACTCTGTTCCTCGCTCGCAATGCTCTCTGTTGATCCAGAAATCCTTTGACTGATCTCTAAAATGAAATTCTGATCCGTTGTTTTGGTTTGGGGAGCCCATTTACAGGGAACCGATGGCGGTTGCGTAACCGACGGCGGTCGAGTAGGAACCGGCATCGGTAAGGAAAAAGTAGGCTATTTTTAGTAAAATAGCCCACCTTCCCTGCTTTTCTCCCGAGAGATCAGTTGCGGGCTTGGTCAAGTGGCTAGAAGGTCGGCTTTTGGTGCGAGTAAGGAGGCATTAGTTATGGATGTGAGTCTAGACCAAGTCATGGGTCTTAATTAGGTTAGTTTAGGGTTAGGGCTAGGTCATGATGAGGTGGCAAAGTGAGGTGGCAGGTAAGGTGATGTGGATTTATCAATTACAAGGTAATTAATAAATAATTGTGTAAAGTTTAGGTAATGAGGTTAGGTTGCGAAATGGGATGCGGGTCACAAGGGGTCGTGAGACACGAATTTGGTGTCTACATTAGCCCCTTATTGTCGTGTAGCTTGTTCTGTAAAGCTGCGCGGACAATAATATGAAGTGGTTTCTCATGTTAAGGATATAGGTAATCCCCCTCAAATCTATCACAGATTGAGTGAACGGGAAATCAGGGATAGGGTTGATAAAGGGTATATGTGGTAGAGAGGATGGTAAGGTGGTGGGGTAGGTCCAAGGAAGCAGACGCATGTTGAAATGCAATAGTACGACTAGGGTACATGATTTGACTAGCAAACCAGCAATGCATAGGCAAAGGTCGATAGTTTATCCAAATAAGGGTGATATAATCCTGGTATCCAAGGCATAGGAAGTAGCTCCAGGGTATATAACAGGTAAGGTACAGGAACGTTTAGGCATGTTCGGCAGTACCAAGTGGTTGGTTTGGTTGAGATAAACGTCACGGTCTAGGTCTGGGCAAAGCTGGTCGACAGATCAAGTCAAGGACCCTAATCATGCTAAAACACGAACAGGTGAGCTCGATTGAACACAAGGTACATGATGGATGTATAAAATAAAACGTTGATTGTGGGTATGGTATGGAAGTGATACGGCCTTGGGTCAGGCCAAGTGGTTGGGCGGTGGCCCTGGGTCAGGTTAGGTGGGTAGGTTGAGGCCTTGGGTCAAATTGTTAGGGCGAGGCCTTGGGTCGGGCAAATTGTTAGGGCGAGGCCTTGGGTCGGGCCAAATAGGTAGGTTGAGGCCTTGGGTCGGGCCAAAGGTTAGGGCGAGGCCTTGGGTCGGGCCAAATAGGTAGGGCGAGGCCTTGGGTCGGGCCAAATGGTAGGTTGAGGCCTTGGGTCGGGCCAAATAGGTAGGTTGAGGCCTTGGGTCGGGCCAAATAGGTAGGTTGAGGCCTTAGGTTGAGGCCTTGGGTCGGGCCAAATAGGTAGGTTGAGGCCTTAGGTCGGGCCAAATAGGTAGGTTGAGGCCTTGGGTCGGGCCAATTGGTAGGTTGAGGCCTTGGGTCGGGCCAAATAGGTTAGGGCGAGGCCTTAGGTCGGGCCAAATGGTAGGTTGAGGCCTTGGGTCGGGCCAAATAGGTAGGTTGAGGCCGTAGGTCAGGCTGTGAACGGGCCAAAGGTAGGAGGCGATATTGGGAAAAAGAGGCAAGGAGTAAATAAGGGCAAAGAATGGGGTGAAAGTTGGGCCTTGGGTCGGGCCAACCGATATCGGTTAGGGACCGATACCGGTTTCTTAGGGCAAAATCGGGCCCTATAAAAAGAATACGGCCTAGGTTGCAATCCAAATTGACCTTGGGAGTCGGGCCAAATAGGTTGGTTGAGGCCTTGGGTCGGGCCAATAGGTAGGTTGAGGCCTTGGGTCAGGCCAAGGGTAGGTAGCATTCTCACCTCCCCGGCCTTGAAGGGTCGGGCCAAATGGTTTGGGAACGACAGAGGCCGTAGGTAGCAGGCTGGAGGTGTACGAAGTGAACATAGCGGTGATGTTCGTCTGTGGTTCAGCAGCTCAAACGGGTGGAGGAGGATTGTTAGAGGGGCGGGGAGACTAGAGGCTAAGTCCTCCATGCGAGAGGGCGTATTCATATGTTACAGGAGAGATTGGCAGATCAGTGGGCGGTACCAATAGCCGTGGTACCTTTGAGGACAGAGAGGCCCGGCGAGAGGGGTCGACGATCACGATCATCACCTAGTTCGGGATGAGGCGTGAGGGTCTGAGTAAATGTTAGCAAGGTATAAGAATAAATAAGGATGCCGACCTGCGTGTCGATGATAGAGAAGATGTATTTGTTTAACATCTAAATAAAACTGAATATGTATGTTGATTTGAGTTACGATAATAATAAGATTGTTTGTGTTTTGATTTTCGGTGTTTTGAAAAAGGATAAAGAGGACTGTGATTAAATAGAAATACACAAAAATATTTATATTCACCACACAGGATAGGTTATGGTAGGGGATGGTCGAGCTAACCTTGGGAGACCCCATGTCTCCAAAGTGCTGCCTACATAGCCCATTGCACAAAGCAAGGAGGGGCCTCAGACCGATGTAGTTCTCCCTTAGGACCAGGGAGAGGTGAATTCAGGCAATTTGGGTATGGTTAGGCAATTTGTTGGTTGATAAGATTTTGATGTTGATAGGGTAATGTTGTTGGTGTTGGTAAGGTATGGGCGATGTTGATGTAGGTATAGGTAAAGCGAAAGTTAGCTTACCCAAATAGAAGGGAACCATGTCCTGATTAAGATCAACACACAATCCTAGATGCGAGGCAAAGAGGAAAGAGTGTCCCGTAGTTGAGAAGAGCTAAACAAACCACATATTAACATAGGATGAGCTTGAATCCCTAGGTACCTTGCATAGGCGAGAAGTCGATAGGTGAAAAGAGTTGTATAATCACAATATATCGGATATACGTCACATCCCTTGAGTTGAAACAAGTGGTGAGGTGAGGTGGATGATATAACTGAGGTACGCAGAACTTATTACAAAGTGAGTGCTCTGACGAAAGAGAACCTACCCTAAATAGACAAGTCCATGACTCAAAAGTCCTTTTGAATGAGGCTTTTCTTTTATTGAATGTAGACTGATCGATGCGGGAAGTCTACAGGGGATATTGATTGTATTATTCTTGAGGTCTTCACGAAGCTGATCAATGCGAGAAGCTTCTGATAAAGGCTGACTGTGTATAGCTGTCCTTCGAGGGAGCAGTCTATTTATAGTAGCAGATATGATTGTAATGCATAGCTGTCCTTCGGGGGAGCAGTCTATATATAATAGCAGCAATAGTTCGGCATATAGCTGTCCTTCGAGGGAGCAGTCTATATTTAATTTAAATGACTAGATGTTCATTTGGCGTGAAGCATCTAGTTAGTAGGAAGTTTGACTCAAGAAAATCCCATAAGAATACGGCTTATTTTAATACTTTGAAGTCATGGACTAGACTAAAAAGGGGAAGGCATCATCAAGGGGAGGTGAGGATCAAACTATGTGAGCCTGATTGTTATTATGAAGTGTAGGAAACAGAGTGTATGTAGTGGTAAGTGAGCTCAAGGGACGAGCGGCAGGTAGATAAGAAGTGATATAATACTAATTTCAACAGTAGAATGGTCGAAGATGCAAGGCATTAAGGGGTTCAGGCTCAGGTTTACCATTAAGCGAAGCTAAACGATAAGTACCAGATCCATAGGTATGAGTGATTATATAAGGCCCAATCCAATTGGGAGCAAATTTTCCACGTTTGCTCTTTTCTAGTTTGGTTACATGTTGATTCTCTTTGAGAACAAGATCACCAACCTTAAAGGTACGCTCATGAAGTCGCTTATCATAAGCACGTTTAATGCGTTTTTGATAGATTTGAAGGTGATCAAGAGCTGTAAGACGGCGTTCGTCAAGAAGCTCCAATTGGGCTAACCGCTCTTGGCGGAAATCATCGTTGGTGAGAATATCCTGAAGAGATATTCTAAGGGAGGGTATTTGTATTTCGAGAGGCAAAACAGCCTCGGTACCGTATACCAAAGAAAAAGGTGTGGCATTAGTAGAGGTACGAATGCTAGTACGATAAGCCCAAAGGGCAAAGGGAATGTGATCGTGCCAATTTCTTCCAGATTCATTGACAACTTTCATGAGGATTTTGGTTAGTGTTTTATTAGAGGACTCGGCTTGCCCATTGGCTTGTGGATAGTAAGGTGATGAGAAACTAAGTTTGATACCAAAGTTGTCACAAAGGTCTTGCAACAACTTGTTTTTGAAAGATTTTCCATTATCTGTTATCAGGCGGTGAGGAACACCAAAACGACAGATAATGTGGTGGTTAATGAACTCGACAATTTTTTCTTTTTTGATTGAAATGAGTGGAATAGCCTCCACCCATTTTGTGTAATATTCGGTCGCTGTGAGTATCCAACGGTGACGTTGTGAAGAGGTTGGGTGAATCTCACCAATAAGGTCTAAACCCCATTGTGAGAAGGGCCAAAGATCTCGAGCGATCTGGAGCGGGTGGCTAGGAGTATGTTGAAGGTTGGCATGTTGCTGACACATAACACAACGCTTAACATATTCGTAGCAGTCGTTATTGAGAGTAGGCCAATAATAACCAAGGCGAAGGATTCGTTTGGCCACGGCAAGGCCGCTAAAATGTCCACCACAAATACCGTCATGGACCTGTTGGATGGTATGAGTGGCCTCCGCGCCAGTTAGACAGCGAAGGAGGATACCATCAAAGCCACGTTTATAGAGGAGTCCCCCCATGACAACATAACGCGAAACACTTTTAAGAAAAGCACGTTTGCCGTTACTAGTAAGGTCAGGTGGGAGGACAGAGATTGTAAGGTAGTCGTGGAATTGGTGGTACCAGGTATCCTGTGAATTAGTGGACACAGTATTTATCATACAAACTACCGGGGTTGAATAGGATGGGGCAAAAAGTTGTTGGACCACGACGAATAATTCAGAGTCAGTTGGCGCGGCGGGAATTTGCGAGGCTAAGCAAGCCATAGTATCCGCAAATTTGTTAGTGGAGCGGGGAATGGTTTGTATAGAATAGTGGGTAAATAAAGCTAGAAGTGAATCCACGTAGTGTTTGTATTTTTGAAGTTCCTCGTTTTTGCATTGGTAGACGCCCATAACTTGATTGACTACCAATTGAGAGTCGCCAAAAATGTTGATAGATTTGATACCTAAGTGTAACGCAACTTGGAGACCCAGAACAAGGGCCTCGTATTCCGCTGTATTATTAGTGCAAGGGAAATCAAGTCGGAATGAAAGAGGCATAGGTTCAGCGTTGAGAGGAATGAGAACAACGCCGGCTCCTCCGCCGCGCTGGCATTTAGATCCATCGAAGAAGAGGGTCATTGGGTACGACTCCTCTGTGAGGGAAAGAGTAGCGATGAGTTCGTCGGGAAATGTGAAATTGGTAAATTGTTCCCCCGGTAAAGGAGCGTCCGCAAGTTGGTCTGCGATGGTTTGTCCTTTGATTGATTTCTGGTGGATAAACTCAAGGTCGAGGTCGGCGAGAAGCATGAGCCATCTAGCAATGCGTTGGTTCAGATGAGGTTTGGCATACATGTAATGGATGGGGTCTGTATTGGTGATGACGAAAGTCTTGTGATTTAGAAGGTAGTGTCGGAGTTTGGTGGCCACGAATGATAGGGCAAGGCACAATTTTTCTACATGTGTGTACCTAGTCTCATAGTCCACCAAAGTACGACTTATATAATAAACGGCTTGTTCGTGATTCTCAGAGTCACGATGTGCAAGCATGGCTCCTACAGCGTGGTCGGTGGCGGAAAGGTAAAGGTAGAAAGGGCGGTTGTCTTGGGGTGGGATAAGCACGGGTGGCTGCAAGAGATAGGATTTGAGAGCTTCGAAGGCTTGGTGACATTCTTCGCTCCATTGGAATGCAATATCCTTTTTAAGGAGGTGATGGAAAGGTTGACACCGATCCGAGAGTTGGGAGATGAAACGTCGGATAGATTGGAGCTTACCTTGTAAACTACGCAATTGTTTGAGATTTTTGGGTGGGGGCATTTCTAGGATAGCTTTGACTTTCGATGGATCGACCTCAATGCCACGCAAAGAGACGATAAAGCCAAGAAGTTTTCCCGAAAGAACACCAAAGACACATTTCTTCGGTTGAAGGCGGACAGAATATTGTAACAGGCGATCAAAAATAATGGTTAAAACATCGAGATGTTCACTACGATGTTTAGACTTGCCGAGAAGATCGTCGACATAGTCTTCAAGGATAGTGTGCATAATGTCATGAAAAATGTAGGTCATAGCCCGCTGATAGGTAGCACCAGCATTCTTAAGGCCAAATGGCATGACACGATAACAGAAGGTTCCCCAAGGAGTTATGAAGGTAGTTTTGTGTTGATCGGCAGGGGCAACCAAAATTTGGTTGTATCCTGAAAAGCCATCCATGAGAGAAAGCATTTCATGGCCCGCAGTGAGATCAACAAGTTGATCAATACTTGGGAGGGGGAAGTCATCCTTGGGGCAAGCGAGGTTAAGATCCCAGAAATCTGTGCATATCCGAAGTCCCCCTGTCGCTTTAGTGACAGGTACGATGTTAGAAATCCATTGAGGATAGTCAATAGGCAAGATGAAGGAAACAGAAAGGAGTCGTTGGAGCTCCTCTTTGACCAAGAGAGCAATGCGTGGATGCATTTTTCTCAATTTCTGTTTGACTGGTTTGGAAACGGGGTTTAGGGTGATGTTATGGACGGCGATAGTAGGATCAATTCCTGGCATGTCAGCGTAAGACCATGCGAAAGCTTGGTTACGAGCACGGAGAAAGGTAGTAAAGGCGGCTTGTTCTGATGTGTTAAGGGATTGTCCAATCTTCACAATGTGAGGATCCTCCTCCGTGTGGATATTGATTTCTATGGTAGATTCGTTCAGCATAGTTTGGGTTTCAGATGGTAAGGCTCGTTGAATATAAGAATCATCCGCGCCAAGGTAAGTGAGGATGGAGTCGTCATCCTGGCATTCAACAACATTAATCAAAGGCGAATCCTCTTCGATCATGTCTGGATACAGAAGGGGAAGAGAAGATGGGTCCTCATTATCGCGTTGATAAGTGAGAGGACCTATGAAGATAGCATTTATGAAAAAAAAAAGTTAGGGGGGATGGATTCAGGGTCTATAGATTCTGTGGGTGATGATGGCAAAGTGGGTGATGATGGTTTGGTAGGGGCGACGTCTTCTTCTTCCAGGATACAGCTGACAGGAGGTGTCTCCTGTGTAGGTGTTTCGGGAAAACCGAGACCACTGCGATCGTTATGTTTACGGGTAGTCACGGGAATGAGTGTATGTCGGCCTTGTTCGTAAAGGCCAAAACCAAAGCCTTTCCACGCACAGCGAGTCAAGAAGGTGAGGGCGAAACGACGATTTGTCAAGTATTGAAAATCGGATTGGAAAGGAACCACACCAAGAGGAGGTTCAGGGGTAATGGAGGATGCGTCAACACCCCCATACGTTAGGTTAGTGCGGCAATAGGGTGGTCCGTAAGAGATTATCTCCCCCACGCGACGGTCGTAGGTGGGATGTGCATGTAATTGTCCGTACTCCTGCGGGGTAGGGAAAGAACTAACGTTATATAGGCGGTACTCCCCCAGCGTAAGGCACTGAAAAACATCTACTAAGGGGTCGGAGGTTGGAATGTTAGCTGCGGGAAGGGAAGTGGTTTTTGCGATGGTGGTTTCATCAATTGAAGGCGTAGGCGCGGTTGGGGTGGATGGTTGAGATACATTTGAGGAGGATGGTTGGGTTGAATGTATGGGTGTCTTGATTGGTATAAGCACATCGTTAGGGCGGTATAACATATTGCAGGTTTTAAAGGGGGGAGGGTCAGCTTTTACGGTGTAAGACTTCCCCTCGTACTCAAATTTTATGCATCTATGTAATGTTGAGGGAACGCATCCCATGGCTCGGATCCAAGGACGACCCAGCAATATATTATATTGGAACTCTCCCTCAAGGACATAGAAGAGTTCGGGTAAAGTACGTGGTCCTACGTGAATGTTGAGGATCACGGTGCCTAAGGTAGAAGTAATAGCGTCATTGAATGACCGCAACATGATGGGGTTGGCACACATGCAACTAGAAGGGATGTTCATCTGTTGGAAGGCTTTTGAAGAGATGATGTTTAGGCTAGCGCCCCCGTCAATCATAACCCGACGTACTCGAATGTCCCGGACGTAAGCGGAGATGAAAAGGGCAGGGTCGGGATCTTCTGTACCAAAGTCGACAATTTCATCTTCAGAGAAACTGACTGCAGCAGCTTGTTGTACAGAGACAGAAGTGGTTGGGGCAGTGGGTTGTTTGGTGAGAGAAGCAACGTGATTGGGTGTTAGAATGGAGGTAACAGGCAGGGTTTCATTAGGTAAAACCTCTATCCCTTGAAGGATCTCAACGAGAGCTTGTCGATGAGATTCAGAAGTCTGAATGAGATCATACAGTGTCATTTTTACGGGCGATTGGTGAAGCTGTTTAATCATATTTCGGTGGGCAATGCCATTAGAGACGGGATAGGCGGGTCCGCGAATGACCACTTTAGGTGGTGGTGCAATCGGGATGTTTGACGGAGAAAGAGATGCCGCAGGTGTGTTTTCTTTTGCTTTCCCATTGTTTTTCTGCCCTCGAGTAGCGACACTAATCATATTAATCTCGTAGACCTGAGATGAGGAAGATGGTGGGGATAACTCATGGTCTTCAAGAGGTGGGGTTGTAATAATGATAGATCTTGGTGAGGCGGGGACAGATGGTATAGGAGAGGGAATGGAAACTAAAGGTCTCTCCCTTCGTAAGTTGTCTTTCTTAATCTTTCTATCCGGGAGAGGTGACTGGCGAAGGATGGTTTTTAGAGCTTTGCATCCCTCCACATCATGTCCTGGTGTGCGGTGATAAGCGCAGATTTTAGACTCATCGTAATCCATAGGTCGGGGCTTAGACGGGTCATAAGGTCTAAGTGGAGGTAGGGAAATGGTCGCATTCTCCACCAACATAGCAAGGATTTTGGCGTAAGATCCTTTGAGTGGGTCAAAATCGGAAGAGGATGAGGGTATTGATTGTGTGGGTTTTGGTAATGTTTGGGCGTGGTTAGTTCGTATGGGTGGCGGTTTAGCCGAGGGGTGTTGATACATGGTTTTTACTAAACGTGATTTCTTTGGCGCAGAAGCTATGTTGGATGATGAGGCCGCAGATGACGTGGTATCAGAAAACAACCATGGGGAAATAGGAGTAACTGAAAACAAATCTTTTGATGATGGAATTTGTTTAGGGTTGATAGGTGGACAGGATACGCGGAGTGACGGTGTTGCTATACCCTGGAATTTCTGTATAGGTGCGGAAGGCGTAAGTTGTTCTGAAGAAAACGCAGGAGGTATGATATATTGATGTAAGGTAGAGGGATGGGGTCCCAATATGGAAGGTAGGTATGACGATGATGGTTTTGATTGTGATAGGGGTAGGGATTGAGTTTGTCTCCTAGGTGGCGGAGCGGATTTATTTTTGGATAGATCGAGTCGCTTAGGCGGGTGCGTTAGACTGGGCATTGGTGAGGTCCCAAGCGTATGGGAAGATCTGGTTAAGTTGATAGAAGTGGACGGGGCATTTGGTAGAGGTGAGGGGGGTGAAGGTGAGAACAGGGGCATTTTAAGCTTCTGTAAGCACTTCGGGTATATGGTGGAGACATCAGGATCAGTCATTTGCATTTGAGTAGAAAAAGGGGTACTCAAACGTTCCCATAGGGCCTGTCTATCTTCTGTGGAATGACAGTCTCCAGGTGTGATTTGTAATTTTGGTACGGAAGAAAGGTGGGTTGTAATTCCAGTCCATTGCGGGTGTGACACAGGAGGTAGATGAGGCACTGTATCAATAGATGTTAAGAGGTCAACCGGTCGTTGAAAAGATTTAGGCGATGAGGGACTAATAGGTAGGAGGGCGTGTTCGAGGGGATCTGTCACGTTTAAAGAATGTGGTGATGTTAGTGTAAGAGATTTCTCGTCTAAGGATGTCAAAAGGAGTGGTGAGCCTTCCTCTTGTGTAGCAAGAGTGGTAGAAGGGGACGTTTGGGAAATAGATAAATTAGATAGCATCCGCTCACAGTCTTGTAGGGATGTGGTGTAAGAAGACTCGTTGATGAGAAGAGAAGTCCGGGCAGTTAACTCTTCTATGGGTAAAGGAATGATTTCACTTTGGCTTGATGGTGGTGAAGGAGGTTCAAACTCCTGTGTTAGTGGAGAGGCTTGATTTAAAAAAATTTCAATAGAGGCTTTTGGCTGAGAATCGAAGACTGCATGGATCTCATGAACACTCTCCTCGGCTAAGATATCTTGGTTCACGTTACTGTTGGACGAGTGATTCGGGAATGGCTTGTTGAAAATTTTCAGATTTCGGTTAGCAGGGGCGTTAGGATTATCGAGGGTTATATCCCCTGCGTCAACCATTTCCTGCACTATGTTTTTCAACATCTTGCAGTTTTCATGACTATGTCCTTTTACGCGGTGAAAGTTACAAAAGTCATTTTCTTTGTACCAGGAAGGTATTGCGCGGGTGGAGTCAAACCCAGAGTGAGGTTTAACAGGGGGCAAGGTGATAGCCCCAGCTTTGAGCAATTTCTCCAGGATGACGCCATAAGTTTCTCCCAAGGGAGTGTAATTGGTGGGCTCGGCTTTGTACTTATAAGTGGTTTTCGGCGGAGTATTGGACGGTGTTTGAGATTTGACCATTACCGCGTGGACAGCTCCTTTTGATTTAGAAGAAGTGGACGCGTGAGGAGTGGTGGTGTTTGGCTTGTTGGTAGAATCAGGAGTTCGGAAATTGGGGTTTTTGTTACGCAACCGCAATTTCTCTTCTTCTAAGGCTCGAATTTCTAGCTTCCGAGCCATGGTAAAGGCCTCGTCGAATGTGCGGAAAGTTTGAATTTGGAGGGTAGGGGAGATGTGCTTAGCGCAGGCCCGCGTAAATAGTTCGATGAGTTCGGTTTGAGGCAAGGCATACGTAAGTTGGTTGATAAGGCCCCGCCATCGTCCAACGAAATCTGCGATAGATTCATCTTCAAATTGTCGGATGGCATAGAGGTCAGTGATAGATACTTTCTTGGCAATGTTAATGGAGAAATGATCCAAGAAAGATTGGGCTAGTTGGTTAAAAGAGAAGATTGAGTGCTGGGTTAAAGCACTGTACCACTCCAAGGCAGGTCCTGATAAGGACATGGGAAAGGTGCGGAGTAACAAGGCATCATCATGGGCAATCAAATAACAAGCATGTCTAAATGATCGCAAGTGTTGTTGAGGATCCTCTTTACTGTTAAAACGAGTAAACTTTGGCAACTCCCATTGAGGAGGATATGAATGAAGGGGGACAGAAGGGTGAATGGGCTCCCGACAAACTTGCTCGTATGTCAAGGCGCTACGACTTCCTGAAACGGAAGCCTCCAGGTTTTGCATTTTGTCCATCATTTGTTTGATGAAATCTGTGGTTGGATGAGGTGATGGTGCCACAGAATAGGGATGTCCCATATAAGGTGTTGAGGTTACTGGATACGTGTATGGGAATGAAAAGGTAGGCGGAGCTTGAGAAAGAAAGCTCGTGTGAATAGGTGGCAGAGAGTAAGTCATGAATGGAGTGGTCTGAAAGAGAGATGAGATAGGGGCAGTTGGTGGTAACGATACGTGAGGTCCAAGGTTAACCAAAGGAAAGCTAATCGGGGTCGTATGAACCTCTGAAGCTGTCGGATTGGGAGACGGGGCTAGTGATGCAGGAAGTAAGGTATTGTTATCAGGAGGAGTGGGAGCTAAATGAGCAGCTATACTAATAGGCATGCCAATAAGGAGCTGACCATCAGGCGTACGGTCAGGGGTATGAGACAAATAGTATTGTACAGCGCTGGGATTAGCATCCAGAAATTTGGCAAAGTCCTTGTCTCCTACAGGAATTTGGGGGATCTCACTGGTGTCCGTAGGGTTCCCTATAGAATGTGAAGGGGGTGATTCAGGCAAAGACACAGAGCAGGCATGTGAAACCATGGCGGCGGCTTGCTTCCGAGTGATGACAACCATAGACCAGAACACACAGGAAAGTTTCAATCTATCAAGAACAAAAACAACCTCAGAATGGTGAATTTGGCAAGTTGCTGGTTTGTCAGGGGCTGATGAAGACAGTAACCGATATCGGTTTAGTAACCGGTGTCGGTCACAGAGAAAACGACGTCGGTCCCTTAACCGATGCCGGTGTCAAAAGTCTAGGATAAGAAGATATAAAAGGCTGCTAATTTGATTTTAGCAACGTTGAGTATGTTTATCAACTTATTGATCACAGAAGACAAAGTATGACAGAGAAAACAGGATTTGAAAACAAGCAAGAGGCACACGCAAATCTAGAGACTAACCCTAGGGTTAATTTTAGTTATCGTGGGCTTATGCCTTTAGACGTAAGATGATGTCAGAATCCTAAACAACAAGACCTAGGGGAAATGTCAAGTTTGTTTTGGCTTATAAGGTTACCTCAATCGGGCGGAGGAATACCGCGGAAAAGGGGGGATGTTTGAGCTGTTGTGTTAATTGTGAAGTGATTCGGTATGTGTTGTGCAGTGAAACTAAGGTTAATTTCCTGTCAATACCGTGGATATCACCCCCACGTGTACGACCTGTTACTTAATCTATGTTCACTAGAATTGGAGAACAACAAGCAGGAATGCAATGCACGTGTTTTAAACCCAAATCGAAAATTATATTCGATGAAGCAAGAGAGATGACTTTCACTAATGCGAAACCAGGAAAGCAAGACAAATTCTTTACTAAATATATAACAAAAACAGCAACAGCAAATATGCTTCCTAAAATGAAAATAAGCAAGAGAAAGAAACCCAAAATGGGTCCCACCGGGCGTGCCAAAATGTTTCGCTCGGAATGTTTCAGCTTCTGGGAATAGAGTTGCTTCTATCCTTTCATTCCTTTTAGAAACAGATGAGGTTAGGGTTAGGAGGAATACCTGTTGAATGTCGAGATGGTGTGCGCGTACCGTAGAGAAAGATCAGGCTGACTGCGGAGAACTCCTTTTTGTCTTGGAAGGACTACCTGCAAATAAGAACACAAGACCACAAGATTTTGATTAAACAATAAATGAGGAAACTGCCTTGGGCCCAGGAAATATAAAACTTCCCTTCGAAGGTGGTCAGTTCCCCTGCTAATATGAATTAACACAAAAGACTGCAAAATATCAATTAAATTATTTTGTTAAACTGGGTAGGGGGAAAGGCTGGTTTTCTGGTTTTGATCAGAGGAACCGATGGCGGTTATTGATGACCGATGCCGGTTACTGATAACCGATACCGGTGGGTTATAGGATCTTCTTGGTACATATGGTGTTTGTAATAGCTGGCTTTTTTGGATGGTATTAGGAAATGGGATGATTAGGAGTGAAAGAATGACAGTTAGATGCAATGGCACGTTGGGTAGTGGATTCAGAAACGGATTTAGGAGGACTGAGATTCAAGAAACATAAGAAATGTTATGACAAAAGGACATGTAAGATCTGACTTACTGGTTTTGACCGAGATGCAAGTTGATCTCCTTGGTTGTAAACACTTCTGGTTTCTTTACTCGTCTCTGCTCTGTCAAGTGAAGATCTGGACTCTGTTCCTCGCTCGCAATGCTCTCTGTTGATCCAGAAATCCTTTGACTGATCTCTAAAATGAAATTCCGATCCGTTGTTTTGGTTTGGGGAGCCCATTTACAGGGAACCGATGGCGGTTGCGTAACCGACGGCGGTCGAGTAGGAACCGGCATCGGTAAGGAAAAAGTAGGCTATTTTTAGTAAAATAGCCCACCTTCCCTGCTTTTCTCCCGAGAGATCAGTTGCGGGCTTGGTCAAGTGGCTAGAAGGTCGGCTTTTGGTGCGAGTAAGGAGGCATTAGTTATGGATGTGAGTCTAGACCAAGTCATGGGTCTTAATTAGGTTAGTTTAGGGTTAGGGCTAGGTCATGATGAGGTGGCAAAGTGAGGTGGCGGGTAAGGTGATGTGGATTTATCAATTACAAGGTAATTAATAAATAATTGTGTAAAGTTTAGGTAATGAGGTTAGGTTGCGAAATGGGATGCGGGTCACAAGGGGTCGTGAGACACGAATTTGGGAAGATGAACTTCTTTGAAGGTTCACCTCAAGCCCAAAAGTCCCACAGTCCACAGCTTGAGAGGTGATCACATGTTACCCAATCACATCAAATGTAATATTCACATTTTGCCCATTCAGGGGGTGCAGTGATTTGGTGATAAAAATTTTTGGCACGCCTGCAAGGACCACAAGAGTCATATCTTTCATAGGTGTGTGTATTTGTGTTCACTTTATTTCATTAAGCTGTAATGCTCTTAGTGAAATTTAAGCCTTATGAGGTATACCCAAGCATAACCAATGACTCCATTGGTCTAAGTTACCCACTCTCTGAGTTGCAGACTATCTTTTTTCACCCATTTCCATCCATTTTTCTCTCACATATTTCTATTTTATTTTAGTCCATGAAGTTTTGAAATCATGACTTTGTTCCAATAGTGGAATCCCCACTTGCATTAGTAGCAATGCTTTCCACATCCAAACTAATTTTATGGTGAATATCAGTTTGACTGTGCATGTCTACATGAGTAGAATGTGGATAAGTTTTTTCATCCACCAAACTTCAAGGTTGTTGAAGAACAATGGTATGAAGATTCAGGATGCTATCCTATATATGAAGAAGATCATTGATAGAGAAAGGTTTGGGAGTTGGAGTATAACATGGTGCATATAAGGATTAAGGAAATGTCAAAGGCAGCCCGAATTGGTTTCAGAATTCCATACCCCTGGACTGCCCCTATACCAGGTGAGTTTAATCCTCAATAAAAGATTCAATTCATAATAAAAATGATTAATCAAGTTGGAGAATGGATCAAGAATATGGATTCTTATGAATGTAATGTTAGTCAATCCTATCAATGGGAGGTCCCTACATTACCAACATATAACCCTCTTCCCATGTCTCTATCCATGCAATCTCAACTTGAACCCCATCGTCCTAATTCTCTAATTGTTTCCCATATTGTGAATCTCGTTTCTTCATATCATATTCTTTCATCCCATCATGAGTCTTCTGATCCTCTTTTTCTAAAATTCCTTCTTTTCTACAAAGTCCATCAAGAAGATAAATTTCACCTCTTCCTCCACCTCGAACATGAAGGAAGATATTGAATCCCAACCCACCTGTCCTCTTATATTACCAAACCAATTTTGGGAAGATCACGATCATCCAATGAGCAGCAGGGAGGTGGATATTGAAGAGCCTATAAAAAAATCTTACAGAGAATCTGAAGAAGTGGGCTGAAAGAATGGACATTGAGATAATACCTCTCCTAATTAAGCCTCTAGATAATGTTCAAGATTAAGAGCAGGAGATAAAGACCAAATTTTCACAAGAGTAAGTACAAGGGGATGATAATCATCAGTCTATGGGTTCAAAATCTAGTGTACATGTTATCACTATGTTTATGAATACTATAGAGCTAGTTCCAAATCTTTTGAGACAAGAGTATGTACAAGCAAAAGAGAAAAATTTGTCAAATGTGCAAGGTGTTTTGAGTGAATCTAGTTATGAGAAGATTATTTCTATGAAGAAAAATCCTCTAGATTTAGAGGTTTCAAGTGCAAAACAAGTTGTATAGGAAATTTCAAGTCCTTCCCTTTCTTCTTCCTTTCAATTTTTTGTTTTTAAATATAAATGTGAGCTTTATAAATTTATGTTTGAAGATGAAGAAAACCAAGGTGAGAAAAATCCCAATCAGAAAGACATCACAATGGTAGTTGAAGTTTCAACACAGTTGGAGGATGAAGAAGCAGCCTATTTGTTGGATTTTGAGGAATATTTGGATGGACATAAGCCTATGGAAATTATCCTTTCTGTTATTTCATCATCTAGCCTTTAACACAAAGTGCCTTTTCCTTCTAAAGAAACATTCATGAAGTGAATATAGTTTCAAGTTACCCTTTTGAGACAAATTTGGAGGAATTGAACCGTTTACATCTCTCATTGAACAAAGAAGTAGATGAGCACACAGAAGAATCTAGGTCAAAATTGGAAGCATTGAATGGAGATGATATTATTACGATTTCTCTTGAACCACCTCTCCATGATCTACCAACAAGTTCCTAGAAGAACTTTCCAAATTTCAAAGGTGACAATGCATAACATCCTGAAGAAGACATCGTTGCTTTCACAACATCATGTTGAATTCTTGGTGTCCAACATGAAGACGTTATTGTGAGACTATTCCTGGAGTCCCTCCAAGATGTTGGTGCCATTTTTAAGCTTGCACCATGTTGCCCTGATTTTCCAAATCTATATTTGCTCAAAAAAAAATTTACCTTTTGAATTGATGGTTTGAAATTCTTCCCCTCTAGTTGAAATGCTTTAAAAAGGCTCACAAACTTGTTGTTTTTGCCCTAATTTGAAAGAATAATCCAATTTTTCCCTTTTATGTACCCTGGTTTTTCTAATTTTGCGGGCTATGTCATTTTTTCCTTTACCAAATCGATGGAAAAATCAAAATTGATCAAATCATCCATTGTATGCCATTGAAAATTCAATCCCAAGGTCAAGAAATGATTGGAAAACCATGTTTCAGTCTGAGTTCCAATTCGAAAAAAATACCATCCTTGGTGAAAAAATTGAGATTCTAGGGCATCAACCTGGAAATTTTTTACTATGTTTTTGATGGTCAAACGGGTGTCATTCTCCCATCAATTTCTTCCTTAGACATGCATTGGAAATGTGGCAGTTTCTAATTGGTTGAGGAAAATTGGGGAAATGTTATAACTTTTCATTTCTCGCATGTTTAACAAATGAGGCATTTTTGGGCCCAAGGACCCGTTTTTTCCAAATTTTCCTGTGGCATGTTCTGATTGGTAAGGTGGGATGGTGGGTGGTTGGATTCCCTTGGAATTTTTAGACTTTACTTTTTGCAAAATTGTTAAAAATAAAAAATTGGCCCGAAATCCTCGTAGCCAATCGGGAAAAGGACACGTGTCCTAACAAGGTTAGAAAGGGAGGAGCTAGGCCGAGGGGGGACTCAGATTTTTTTGGCTCTAGTTTTATAAAGCTTCAAAATATGTTTCAACATCACTCTGATTAGAGGAGGACACATGTGGCAACACGACAAGCGTAGAGTGGGTAGGTGGGCCAACGCCAGCACAGGTAAAAGGGGATTTTTTCCCTTTTTTTCACAAAAGAGTTCAAAATTAAAAAAAAATTAGTGTGCCCCTGCGAGCGAATCACAGGTGAACATGTGTATAACAGATTCAAATGGAAGTGCAGGCTGTATGGAAGGAAAAGGGAAATTTTTCCCTTTTTGTCAAAAAAGACCTAGGGTAAAATATTGGAGCATGACCCCGCAGAAAATCAGAGATGGACATGTGGTAGAGGACAAGGCAAGTTGACGGGCCAGACAGAGGCAGGAGGGAATTTTTTCCCAGTTGCAAAAAAAAACTTCAAAATCAAAATTTGGATCATCGGCCCGTGACGAATCAGCGAGGAGACACATGGAGGAGGAAAAGTGGGTAGGCGGCCCGGCGGAAGGAAAATTGAATTTTTTCCCTTAGCAAAAAAGGGAATTAAAATGAGAATTGCGCCTGTGGATTTTAGCAATAGAGGAAGTGACACATGGTAAGGGAGAAATCAGAGGTGCAGGCCTACGAGGCAAAAATTGAAAAATTTCAAAAAAATCAAAAAAAGACAAAATGTGTAGAATTGAAGCATGATTCCAATTGGAACCACCATGTGCCACGTGTCAACTCCAAATTTCAAGGGCGGAGGGGCAGAGAAAAAATTCAAATTTTCCCATTTTTTCAAAAATGTCCAAAAGACAAAAGATGAACCCAAATTGATTTCCAATCATTTTTTGCCACGTGTCTGGCCTTATCCAAAAAATTAAAAAAGTAACTCAAGCTCATTTATAAGTCCACATCTTCCACGTGGAGGGCTACGATTAAAATATGGATAAGATTGATGATTGTTGTGCATTCCTTTTGTTTTGACCGCCATAGGAGCTTCAAGAAGCTTGCAATCATGATTTTTGCATCAAAATTCATCAAATTTATAGTGATTTTGTGTCATCTTGGCATTCTAAGATCATTGACATAAGTTTCATGACTCAATTCTGTGAGGTTTGAGTATGTTTTTGTAAGTAAAAAATTTACTCCATCCCAAGCAAAAATGTGAAATGACAAAATCAAAGGTTACAAAGGTAATTTGAAAAGGTAAAAAGGTGAAAATGAAGAGTAAAAGGTGTTTTGCATGACTCAATGATGAAAAATGTTCCTCCAAGATGGATAATGATCCAAATATTTGTAATGATTTAATCTTTTTGGGCATACCTGGCAACCTGCAAATTTTTTTCTATTTGATGTCATTTTCATTGAATCATGAAGAATTGTTGTAACAGAATTGATCCCATGGCATATTCTTTGCTTGGGAAAGAAGGATCAAATGTGGCAAGAGATATATAATGCATGTTTTGAGACATGCAAAGGGGTCGGGAAAAAATGAAAAATCATGAGCAAATTCTAAGAAAAAGCTCATCTTCTGAGAAATCCACCAAAGAAATAAGATAATTTCTTCTATGTTGGATCTTCATGTGTGTGAGTTGGTTACAAGTGTATAGCCATCACACATCTCTAAGATTATTCTTGAAAATCTCCCCTACCAATGAATCTAACAAGCTTTTGAGTTGATTTGTGTTTTTTTGGGCAATATGGTGTGTGTTTTCATTTTTAAATGCCTGCAAATAGTCTTCATTGTTCTTGTTGTAATCTTGCATTGAAAGTATTTAGAAATCACACAGAATCTCCATTTCTAGTTGATAGTTTAGTGGCATTTTTAATCTCATATTCAGAAGAGCCTTCATCTAATAAGGAGATAAATAAATTTAAAATCACTTTACCTTCCTTGATTGCAGAGATAGCTTGTAAGCCTTTGGGGGGACCTTAGGTGTGGTTTGATCAAGGATTTTTGTGTTTAATTGAGTTCTTTACTTCAAGATTTTTTGGTGAGTTCTCAAATATTGTGTGAAGAGTGCTTCTTGGGCTTCCATTTATGCCTCTTTTTGTTGAAAGAATGTCCTAATTATTTGAAGCATTTTATCTTATAGTTATTTCAAGTATTGTAGAGGTTGGAAAAGATCTGATATATCCCATTTTGTCTCATCAATACCCCACCAAAAAAATCATTCTAAACAACCCATCCTACACCATACTACCCTTGCATTGCATTTGTGTTAACAGAAGAACATAATCCATTTACAAAAAATGCACAAAGCAATCAGGATCATATAATGTCTCCAGTAACCCTTGCCTTGCATTGAAAATATATCCATAATCTGGGAGTGACAACTTGTGAAAGTCAGATTTGGAGTGTTGATCATATTTTCCCAAGGCCTTTTCATACTATTTTCATAAATTGATGGATATCTTCATCTCCTTCACCATTTGGGGGTTACAATTTAGGTTCTCTTACCTTGGTTAAAAGGCACAACCTAGAATAGTGAGGTTCAGATCAAATCCTTTCAAAGTGTTATCCATCTCTCCACAAATATGAGTGCCAGTTAGATCACATCCCCGGCTACAAAATGAAACACACCATGATCTATTTGACTTCAAGCTTCATGCCATATCTCTGATGCTACTCAGAATGAAAAGGAGAACAAATTTGGGTACTAACACCTTTCAGGTTTCATGTTAGATGAGGAGGCTAAGGATACACATTAGTTTTGTCTTCAATCAAATAAAGAGGAACTCCTATCTAAGAAATAAAACTCAAGCACTTGCAACGGTTCACTTTTTGTTGCCAAGGAAGAATAAGAGAATGAAGTGGTCATCACTTTCATATCATTCACTCAGATGGGGTATCAGTTGTCTATAGATGTATAAACAAAATAAAATCAACTTACTGAAATTCCCCTTTTCAAGGAAAGTCTGAATAAGGACTTTCTTATTGAAATTGAAACTCAGAGCAGGGTTGGTATCTAGCTTCGTTGGAGCTAGAATCAGAGTTTCCATAACCGGTCATGTTCATTTCCAAGTATGAGGATGAGTTTCAAGGTATTGAGGATCAACTACAACACCTCCAAGAATCAAATGCATATCATTTTGAGGAGGTATTTGTCTTATTTGAAATTGATTCCTTGATGATTGGAGTGGAATATTAGCCTTATTCTTGTATTTCACTCACATGGCCATGCTCATTTCTAAATTATCTACATGGTCCCAAGTTGTAAGGAAGGTGAGCTTGTTTTACCTACCGGTGTCAGGGTTTGTTTGAAGCCTTATTTTTCTCCAGTTAGTGTAGGGTAGGTATAGGTTTGTCTCCAACATTACAAGTTCTATTGCACACTCTACATGTCTCATTTGGGCATGTATGATTTGTCACTTTGTATATAGTTTTGTTTTTGTTTTCTCTTGTATAGTGTACCATGTTTCAATTGACCTCTGCAAAATATATTACAATAAGAAGAAGCTCATACTTACAGGAAATAGTAACAATTTTCAAAGAATTTCGAATATAGAGAAACTAAATTTGATAAGGGACAGGTTTTAATAGTTCCTTCCGATCAATCATTGAGCTTCCAGCTCCTTTGCAGGATTGGAAAATCAGCCCACAAATAATTAAAAGTCCCCCATGATTTAAATTAGAAGAAAAAAATCAAATCCTTGTTAAGTCATTCCAATTGTAAATCTTGTGGATTTGTAGGGAGTCTCAACCTTCAGTAGTATTCCATGTATCCATTTAAAATGGATTGAATAAAAATTTAATAGAGTTCCATGACGTCTGAAAATAACAGATGTTTTTCTCCTAACTCTATAGTGTGCTTATACTTGGCCAAGGAATCATCAGTTAATCATGGTTTATACTTGGCACATATTACAATCTTGGATACAAGTTGAAGTCTTCAATCTCCCTGAAGCAAATCAAATTTTCCAAAATGAAGGAAAAATGAAAATTTAAAATCAAATTTGTTTTCCACTCATACAAACTTTTAGAGTTTCTTATAAAATTAGTGAATGCGAGGAGCGGGTAAATTCAGATCAACGATGTTATAAGTGGTATTAGTGGTCAAAATTTCAAAGGTACAGGTCAGTTTCATGATACTAATAATGACTCCATGTGCAATGGATGCTACAAGCTACTAGTCTATGCACATCGAGTAGACATATGTCCCTTCGAGTCACCAAAATTGTTATCCATTTTACCACACAGGCATAGTGGACTATGGGATAGGAATGGACCCAGGCACAGAATAAGAAATTCATAGGTAAATATGAGATTCATATGTGGAAAGCATGATTCAGGAGAATTTAGGAGTGATTAGGAAGAAATGAAATTATTAATAGGATTTCCCTCTTCTAGGTTTTGAGCTTTAATAGGTATGTTTAAAAGATGAAGGAAGCATCGTGGGTTGAGGTTGGTGGCGAGCTCGTGCCAAATGCAGTTGCATGAGTGATTTGATAGGGTCAGTGAGTTAACTCACTGAGATGTGTGAGCTAAATCGAGAGGTGATTTCATTATATTCAAGCTCCTGAGCTCAGCCAAGGAAAAGTCACAAAGGGGGATCACAAGGCATAAGTGATGGCGGTCTTAGAGCGAGCCAAGTGCAGAGGAAAGGGTTTTCAAAAGGGTACCTTAATCAACCGAGATAAGTTTGAACCAGCAAGGGCAAGTCTCAGGGTAGTAAATTGAGTGTATGGTGTGAAGTGAAATGAACTTGGAGCACAAGCCTAGCTCGTAGATCACCACGGGTTGAACCGAGCATGCAAAACTTGTGGGGAACCATGCAAAGAGGTCAAATTAGTGGTAAGGAATCAAACAAGATGATCTCATTAGAGGATTCACAGAAGGATCAAGGTGGAATATTAGAGGATTCAGAAGGATCAAGAATGATAGATGAATAACTCGATTTTGGAACATTGAGGAAATAGTGAGCTCGAAGGGATGAAGAATTTCTCGATGATACAATTTTAGCTCAGCGAAAATGGGCGCGGTCTAAGTGGCGAGGCAAAAGGTTAAGTTGGATGACTAGGGGTATAGGAGGCATCATCGAGCTATGCAAATGAAATACTAGTGAGTCATGGATGACAAAGTCAGATGAATAATGAGGCTCACCGACTATCTCAATGAGCTAGGGAATTGTCTTGTTAGGTATTCCACGCATGATAAGAAAGATTATCTTAGTATTCTAAGCCGATCATCTTATTGAATATGTGATTGAAAACACAATTGAAAAAGGAGATACCAGTTAAACACTCCATGGGAGTGGCTGGACGGCCTATGGATGAATAAATACACAGCTTGCATGAAGGAATGGAGGTTCGACGTGGATATTCGTGGAGCTCAAGTAGTCTGTTCTACCCCATGTTGGTCAAAGCGTGGGAGCTGATACCCCTTTAGGGTTTTAATGAGAGATTTGGTCACTTAGAGAAAGGAGAGCCATCGGTATGCATTTGTAATCCACCTAGTGACCAACCCCTGATGCTTATTGTTCTGAAATCCAAAGATTCTAAAATATGGAGATTACCCATTTTAGTGATTCAGTAGACGTGACCGATCAGCTCCTAAGTGGTAATAGTGATTTGGTGATTGGGCTTGGATTTTTCAACTACTGTATTCTGAATTTCCTATGACTTTGGAGGATTGGATTGTTTCAGAATGATATTTAGGAAAAGTACCCGGTGTGAACAGCTTGTGGTATCGAAGTGTAGATTTGGGAAAGGACACGATATCTGGTAGCAATGTAGTATCATAGACTGATTAGTGCACAATTCAATCATGGTGGTGTTGGGCAACTCTTGGGAGTATACAAATTCAGGGGCTATACTCGAGTTAGATAGGTGGATCTATGCATTGACATATAGAGATCGGGGAGGTCTCAAGTTGACCTAGTTGATCTTTTGGATCAAAGGTTGTTTGAGGAGGTAGGTATGATGGCTTGGATCAAGTTAATCTGGTAAAATGGAGGTCCAACACTTGAGGGAGTTTGAATGTGGTAGATCAGGTAGTGATGGGCCTTAATAATTTCAACAAGTATTGTTGAAGGAAGACTTGAGATGTTAGCATCTACCATTGACATGCAGAGATGGATGTTGGGGGTCAACGGATGTAATACGGGGCATGGAGAACAAATGAAACGTGAAGCTGCTACTGGGAGCTCGAATGGTGAATAAGATGAAGCGAGAGGTGCAACAACAAGGAAATTCAGTTAGCTAATGTAATGTTGCAAGAAGACACCTACATAGGGGGGGGGGGCGAAAGTATGACCCAAAGCACAAAACTCAGTTGGAGAGCTACACTACATTGCGGAATTCCTTCTTAGTTTAGTGTGCATACTCGATGGGCTACTTGACCAATGCAAGGTGTAGATCTAGGATACACTAAAGTAGACTCCCTACAACCCTATGGTAGAGCCCAGTATCTTTGGCCTATGATAGTCTATTTCTCACAAACTCTCTATAGTCAAAAGAATATAAGAATGAGATTCATACATGATGGAGACATGAAAAATTGATTTTTTAGAGGTTTTATAACACCTTTTAGAAGAGCACTTTGAGAGAATAATTTTATATACCCATGTGATGCTATTGGAATCTTGAGCTCCAAAAATTATATTTTCATAAAATACTAGTTGTTGGAATGGTGGAGAAGTGATTATACATAATGGAATCATTAAAGATGGATTTTCAGAGGTTCTAGACCTCCCAAGATGCATGAATAGTAAACAATGATGGGTAGGTTGAAGTGTATTAATGAAGGTATTAGTTTAAATTTTGCAAAATGGGAACCAAGTTTAGATGCATAGACATCCTCCAAAGGACTCCAGAAGGTGATATAAGTAAGGATGGGCATCCATATACATTAAAATCTTAATCCTTCTCTCTCTAATATTTCCTCTATAAATTGTAATGAGGTTGTACATAGTAGGGAGTTAGTAATTTTTTCCTCCTCTACACCCCTATTCTTATTTCCTTCAACTGGGTTGTTATGAATTTCTTGGGGCTTAAGGCCTTCATAGTGAAAATTTTAATGGAAATATTGCTTCTTTTTGGAGCCCTAAAAGTGACTAAGTACCTAAGGCATGAATCCTTTTTCCATGCAGAGATAGGGCATGAAGGCATGCCCAGAAGTAGTCCTCAGAGAGGCACGAAGGGTCACGTCAGTGAAGGATGGAGTTAGGAATTAGTATGGTTTTTACAAATAGGAAAAATACTCGCATAGTGAGTAAATAGAAAAGTGAGTATCAAGTTAGAGTTTGAACCTGTACTGGCGACCATGCAAGCTGAGGGTGCATGCGCTAGGGAAATACTATAGAAAAGGTTGGTGGTGCATGGGAATTATCTGGACCCTACTCATTAGAAATAGGTTTATCAAGAGACCATGGATGTAATTCAAATCCTAGAAGGAGAGATCTAGTACCCGAGTCAAGGTAGTTGGAACAATGGAAGAGTAATGAGGCTCCACAGAAGGATCTGGATGAGGTCAAGGAAGTATGAAAAATGTTGAGGCAAGATAATATCATCCCTCTGCTAGGGGGAATGGTTATGGGAAAAAGCTACCACACACTAGAGGAGAGCTCGAGTGGCAGATCTTGAATGTTAACCTTCCCCCTCATACCATTGATTACGATAAGCATATTACCCTAAATGTAGTAGTCTATGGATGGATTCTGAGTAGTATTCTGATAGACATGGGTGTAGAAGTTAATTTTCTCACTCTAGACGTATGACATCAATTTGGTAAGGACCCCCATTACAACTATTTTCAAATGTGTTTTATATGGTTAACAAGACAAAGGAAGATGCCCATTGGTGTCTAGAAGGACATTGTTATCACTATCCAAGGGGAAAATTTCACTAGATATTTTGAAGTTTTAGCGTGAGCCGAGGCAGAAAAATTTCCATCGTTACTTGGGTGCCCTTGGTGTTAGAAAAAAAATGCTAACCTATAGTTCAATAAGGGGTACATACATTTTGAAAACAAGGAAGAACACATTATCATCCCCTTGACCAATGGAAATTCAACACCCTATACTAAGCCCTTGGGAGAATAATTTCTTGACATGATCTATGTGCGCTCTATTAGGGACCCTGAGGTGATTCACCCTAAGGAAGAAGTCATTCAGTTTGAAGATTCTCAATCTATGAGTGATACAACTAGTGTAGTATGTAACAATTGGGCGGTAATTAAGAGGCTCCATTACAAGAGTAATAAGGTTGCACCCACTAAGGTGCCTAAAAGGGAAGCAGTTACCAAGCTACATTAGGGATGGAAACCCTGATGTTTTCCTATGAGCCATGAAACCCTAATGGAGATGTGAGATTGAAAAAAGAAATATGCTTGTCTACATTTTGCATAGAATCATAACATGTTGGTGGATGGTGCATCAGGACAATCTTATAGGGTGGCGTGAGGTGAGAATTGTGCTCTATAGTAGATTATTCAGGAGTAACATGCCAACTAAATTGTGTGTCTATGATGGGAAAAGATCCACCTTGAATCATGTCTAGAAGTGCAAGAGGATTTGGATGGAAGGTGAGGCTTTACCTCCTTCCCTCTAGGTGAAAATTTCTTATTACACTCTACAAGGTGGTGTGTGTGCATGGTACGTTCATTCAAAGTCACTCCACATGACAAGAAACTAGTGGGAGATAAAAAATGATTTAATTCAAAATTTTGAGTGTAAAAGTGCTAAGACCTTGATGAATGAGGAACTATAGGTTGTTAAGTGCCTAACTATGGGAGATAGTGCCATGGATAAGGATAGAATACTGGAATTATTGGGTGATCCTGGTTTAGAAGAACATTCTAATGAGGAATAATCAAATGAGATACAACTTGAGTACACTTACATGGAGAAAGAGAAGGGAAAGATGTTCTATGGGATAAATGGTGAAGAGGTGGACAACTTGGATGTTAACCATATCGTGGGTATGCGCGAAGTGACAAATAGTGAGGATGAGCAAGCACACACCTACCATGAAACCCTCAAGAAAAAAAGTTTAACATTGTCTTAGAAATGGAACCTAAGGGGGCTACTATTGGGGATTAATGGTCAGAAAAGGAGGTTTCAAAGATCTTTGATCTATTGTGTGAGTTTCAAGATTTATTTCTACATGGGTACCATGAGCTTAAGGGAGTTCACCATTCTCTAGGGGAGATGTGAATCAAGCTAAAGGATGGATCAAAACCTATTTAGAAGAGACCTTACTGAATAAATCAAAATTTTCACATTCGGTGTTAAGTAGAAGATACAGAAAATGACCGCATTAGGAATCATTGAAGTTGTGGAGGAATCAGAATGGATAAGCCCCATGGTCATAAGCATTAAAAAGGATGGAAGGATAAAGATCTGTGTTGACTATAGAGACCTAAATGTGGTATGTGTAATTGATCCTTTCCCAACCCCTTTTCGGGAGGATATCCTAGAGGGAGTAGCTAGAAACGATATTTATTCCTTCACAGATGGCTTCTTAGGATATCATCAAGTCAACATCGCAAAGGATGACCAAGAAAAGAAAAAAAATTCCACTGAATGGGGAAGATTTTCCTACATAGTCATATTGTTTGGACTAAAAAATGAGCATGCTATATTTTCATGCATTTTGGTGCAAGAATTTCAAGACTTCATCCATAAGATCCTTTAGGTCTACCTTGATGACTCGCTAATGTATGGAATAGTGAAATACCATTGTGACAATTTTTGGTTTATTTTCAAGAGTTGTCAGTAGTTGTGCATATCCCTCAACATCAAAAAATTATGTTTTCTACTCCATTTAGAACCCTATTAGGGCATATCATATGTAAGGAATGCTTGTTGGTGGATCCTGTAAAATTTGCCATTATTGTGGGATTGGGGTAGCCTACCAACAAAAGCATAATGCTTGAATTCCTTGGGCATATGGGGTATTACCGGAAATTTATTAAGGGGTATGCCAACATCATCGCGCAACTAGAGAAATTATTGAAGCACATATGTTAATTCCATTGGGGAAAGATGCAACAAATGGAATTTGATACATTGAAGAATAAGCTTATCAGTGTAGCCATATTACGTTTTCCTTCTTGTGATAAGCCATTCCATGTACATGTTGATGCTTCAAGGATGGCGATTGGGTAAATCTTGGCACAACCTGGAGAAGGAATTGTTGACTACCCCTTGCATTTTACTAGTAGAAATTTGACACCTGCAGAGTAGAACTATACTACTATTGAGTGCAAGGCACTATTAATGATCAACACACTGCACAAATTCAGGAAATATCTTTTGGCAACATCCTTTATATTTTACATGGACCACATGGAATTGAAGTACTTGGTGAACAAGCCCATTTTACAAGGGCACATATGTCAGTGGGTCCTCTTGTTTCAAGTGTTGGAGTTTATAGTTGTAATGAAACCAGGAAAGAGTAACTCAATGCCTGACCATTTATCAAGAATTGACTCAGGAGAGGATGCGCAGAGCATTGAGGATACTATGCCAGACACATAATTGTTTAGATTGTGGTGCGCGCCCTCTCACTTGGAAGATATTGTGGTGTTTCTCAGAATGGGTGTGTCACTAGAGGGAATGAAGACCTTGGTTTAGCAGTGGTTTTTTCACTAAATATTCCTCCAACTATGACGGTTTTTCTAATTTTTCCTCCAAATTTTTAAAATTCAAAAAACTTTTGTTTTTGTGTGATTCAAACCATGCACCTCCCAACGCTAAGGCTTTCTCATTATCCAACTAGGCTCTATGAGAGCTCATGCTAGAAAATGAAGAATATTATATTTAATATATGCAAATTTGACCCACCTTTGTAAAATACGACTTGACAGAGTGGAGGATTGTGTGGAGCTTGCATGGCACGAGATGTGAGAGAAATTTACATGCAGATTAGGGTTCCCCTTGAAACCCAGATCGAGCTCAAATCTCCTTTTTATATGCTACTGTTGTTTTTTCTTTTTCTTGCTTCTTTTTTTATTTATTCACGTCATTTATTGCTTTGTGTAGGTCATGGATTTTGAAATATTCATTCTTTGTTGTAGGTATGTGTGAGGAGGTTGCATTTTTGTTGATGCCACAGCCACTGCTAATGAGTTTGATTATAAATTATGGTTACAGGTTCTGGCTTGGTGTTGAAGGACAACTTGGCCTTGATTCTTTTGTTGTGTTCTTGTTTGTGATTGTAGGTTTTAGGGTCATTGGAATAGGGTTATCTCCAACTTGATCTTGGGAGGATGTGACTCAGCCACCCAGGTCTCATTCACCCTTTTCACTTACAAACGGGTTGTGGGTAGTGATAAACGTGGCCCACTACACCCAAACGCCTCAAGTCAACCGTAGATGGACTAATGCAATTTGGGATTTATCCTTTGTGAATTCACTTGCTAATGAAAAACATTCTCAGAGGAACTCCACACGGCAGTGGGCTCAATGAAGTCTTTTGCAATTTCAAGTCAAAAATCCAAGAACTTGGTGTTTAATATAACCGGCTCAATCAGGAGCTCTGTTACAACTAGATACACCTCTAAATGTAGAGGTCTGATAAAAAATAATAGAAACTAAATGTCTCCTTTAAATTGGATATAAAACCCTAATGGGGATTGTTTTTTAAACTAGCATCCAGTGAGAAAATTTTTCCTTGTGCATGAGGCACCAAGGCAAAAAAATTGCTTTATGTTTACCTAGAAATTACACAGGAGGTTGTGGGTTTGCAGGGAGGTCTAGGAAGCTGTTGGAGGTGGCAATGACTCTTTGTTGTTACAGATTTATCCTCCATGAATTCTCCTTCCTCTGTAACCTTCTCCAACCTTTCCAAGAGCTTCAACCAGCTCTATTACCAAATGTAGAAGAGGGACATAAGCCTGTGAAATATATTAATCTGAATCAACCAAGAATACAATGGAGTGCTGTAATTCTTATAGGAATTGTAAAACATATGAATACAATAATAATTGTTACAACAACTTCCAAAATGCATCCGGGAAGCACATACTTGTTATAACAATCAAAATAATTATAACTATGGAAATAAAAGACAAATATGGTTTAAAAACAATATAACAACATTATTTAATTAACAACATTAATTAAATAATTAATTATATGATGCATAATTAATATATTAGGTAAATAATAATTAACCAAACATTCCCCCCTTAATTGTGCATAGTCTCAAGGGATGAGGAAAGGAACTCTCTGAACAACTCGAACTTGTCACGTGTAAGTGACTTTGTGAAGATATCTTCCCATTGTTCAACTATTGGACAAAATTGAAGTTGGATGTTGTGCTTCAACACATGCTCACGTATGAAATGAACCTGTACCTAAACGTGCTTTGTTCTTTCATAAAACACTAGATTTTGAACAATTTTGAGAACATCTTCATTGTCAACATAGATGGTGGTCAGTTTGTCCTGTGGTATTCCAAGTCCTTCCAGTATGCAACGTAGCCAAATCACTTCACAAATAGCTTCTCCTGCAGAACGATACTCGACTTCTATGGAAGAATGAGAAAAAAAGTTTTGTTTCTTGCTTCCCCATGATATTGGTCTAGATCCCACAAAAAATAAAAATCCTGAAGTGGATTTTCTATCATCAATATTGCCTTCATGATCTGACTCTGAATATCCACTCAAGAATAAGTTTTCATTCTTCTTGTATTCTAGACCAAGATCCACTGAACCTTTGAGATATCTTAAGATGTGCCTTGTTGCTTTCCAATGACAAACTTTGGGTTCCTGCATGAACATGGATAAATAGTTCACTGTAAAGCTGATATCTAGTCTAGTGTAGGTCAGGTAAATGAGACTCCCAATCAACTACTGATAGAGAGTGACACTTACCTCAGGAGATGGATTTGAACGAGATAACTGTAATCTATTATACATAGGTGTAGAAATTGGTGTGCAATCCATCATCCTAAATTTCTCCAACATTTTCTTGGTATATTTCATCTGAGAGACAAATATGTGACTCTATTTCTTCCATAATTCTAATCTAAGACAATAATGCATCAACCTGAGATCGGTCATGTCGAACAATCGATTAAGATCTTTCTTTGTTGCATCGATCATCCTCACTAAACTACCAGTGATGACTAGATTGTCGATATAGACAACAACAATCAGAATCCCCCCATTGCTTTTTGAGCTAAATATTTGGATCGTATGGATTTATAACAAATCCATGTTGTATGAGATGCTCATCAATCTTGATGTACCAAGCCATGGGTGCCTGTTTAAGGCCATACAAAGATTTCCTGAGTCTGCATACCTTTTCTTCTTAACCGGGTACAACATATCCCTCAGGTTGAGTCATATAGACTTCTTCTTATAAATCTCCATTCAGGAAGGCACTTTTTACGTCCATTGGATGGAATTTTCAACAAAACTAAGGATACACATTAGTTTTGTCTTCAATCAAATAAAGAGGGACTCCTACCTAAGAAAAAAAAATCAAGCACTTGTAACGGTTCACTTTTTGTTGCCAAGGAAAAAAAAGAGAATGAAGAGGTCATCAATTTCATATCATTCACTCAAATGGGGCATCATTTGTCTATAAATGAGAAAAAAAGGAAAATCAACTCATGGAAAACCATATTTTGAGGAATTTCTACAGGTGGATTTTCCTATTAAAATTGAGACTTAGATTATTGGGCATATTCAATGGGTTAGACCATGTTCGATAAGGTATTTGACTTATTTGGAGCCAAACAAGAGTACACAAATAGTCACATTTACTTTAGAATGTGAGGATGAATTTCGCTGTAGACACCAAATTTGTGTCTTACGACCCCCTGTGCCCCGCATCTCATTTCACAACCTAGCCTCACCACCTAAACCTTGCACAATTATTTATTAATTACCTTATAATTAATAAATCCACATCTCAAAACCTGCCACCTCATTTCGCCACCTCATCATGACCTAGCCCTAACCCTAAATTAACCTAATTAAGACCTATAACTTGGTCTACATCCACACCCATGACTAATTACTCCTCACCCGCACCAAAACCAACCTAATAATGACTTGACCAAGCCCATAACTAATTCCTCGGGAGAAAAGGAGGGAAAGTTGGCTATTTTACTAAAAATAGCCCACTTTGACTTAACCGATATCAGTTCCTACTCGACCACCGTCGGTTACGTAACCGCCATCGGTTCCCTGTAAATGACCTCCCCCAACAAAAAACAAAGGATCTGGAAATTCATTGGAAAGATTGGGAATTCACTTGGCCAAGTAGAGAAAAGTGAAGGAAAGAGAAGAGTTTGCAGAGAAGGACATCAAGCCCAAGACTGCAATTGGGTAACCAGAGCCTAATGACACTCATCCAAGCATTGGGAGAGAAGATAGCTCATCTTTGATTGTCAGATCATCCTACCTGAGCCTTGCCTTCATTATCATAGTCTTTGGACCTGTATCTTCATCAGGAACTAGTAAGTAGTGTCTGGTACGTTCTTGTAATAACATTTCTTGGACTTCTGAATCACAGTAATTATAAGTCTACTCCTAGATCCACTACCCGGTAACATCCTACATCTAACTATCATTCCTCTACCCTTACATTTCCCCAAGAATAGCCCCCATACTCACCTACCCCATAGGAGTATGGACAGTTACATGTGCATCCTACCTACGACCGTCATGTGGGGGAAGTAATCTCCTACGGACCACCTAATTGCCGCACCAACCTAACATATGGGGGTGTTGATACATCATCTGTCACCCCTGAACCTCCCCTTGGTGTGGTCCCCTTCCAATCTGATTTTCAATATCTAACTAATCATCATTTTTCTCTCACCTTCCTGGCGCGATGTGCTTGGAAGGGCTTCGGTTTCGGTCTTTATGAACAAGGCCGACATACGATCATTCCCATTACTACACGTAAATACAAAGATCGTCATGGTCTTGGATTCTCTAAACCACCTACACTGAAAACATCGCATATCCGCTGTATCCAGGAAGGCGACGAAGTCACCTCTTCCGAACCATCATCACCCATTTTGCCATCGTCACCCATAGAGTCGATAAACCCTGAATCTATCCCTCCTAACTTTTTTTTTTCATAAACGCTATCTTCTTGGGTCCTCTCACTTATCAACGTGATAATGAAGACCCATATTCTCTTCCCCTTCTGTATCCAGACATGATCGAAGAGGACTCACCTTCAATTAATGTTGTTGAGTGCCAGGATGACAAATCCATCCTCACTTACCTTGGTGCGGATGACTCTTATATTCAACAGGCCTTGCCATCTAACACTCAAACCATGTTGAATGATTCGACTATAGAAATCAACATCCACACCAAGGATGATCCTCACATTGTGAAGATCAGACAAGCTCTTACCGCATCAGAACAAACTGCCTTCACTACTTTCTCTGTGCCCACAACCAAGCTTTTGCTTGGTCCTACGCTGACATGCCAGGAATTGATCCTGACATTGTTATCCATGACATTACCCTGAAACCTGATTCTAAACTAGTTAAACAAAAACTGAGGAAAATGCATCCACGCATTTCCCTCTTGGTCAAAAGAAAAGCTTTAACGAATCCTTTCTGTTTCCTTTATCTTACCTGTTGACTATCCTCAATGGATCTCTAACATCGTACCTGTTACTAAAGCAACGAGGGGGACTTCAGATATGTACAGACTTTCGGGATCTTAACCTCGCTTTCCCGAAAAATGATTTCCCCCTCCCAAGTATTGATCAACTTGTTGATCTCACTGCAGGTCATGAGATTCTTTCTCTCATGGATGGCTTCTCAGGATATAATCAAATTTTGGTAGCCCCGATCCGATCAACATAAAAATGCCTTCATAACTCCTTGGGGAACCTTCTGTTATTGTGTCATGCCATTTGGCCTTAAGAATGCTGGTGTGACCTATCAACGGGCTATGACTTACATTTTTCATGACATCATGCACACTATCCTTGAGGATTATGTCGATGATCTTCTTAGCAAATCTAAACATCGCAGTGAACATCTCGATGTTTTAACCATTGTTTTCGATCGCCTGTTACAATATTGTGCTCATCTCCAACCAAAGAAGTGTGTCTTTGGTGTCCTTTCGGGAAAAATCCTTGGTATTATTGTCTCTTTGCGTGGCATCGAGGTCGATCTAGCTATAGTCAAAGCTATCCTAGAAATGCCCCCACCTACTAACCTCAAACTATTACGTAGTTTGCAAGGTAAACTCCAATCTATCCGGTGTTTCATCTCAAAACTCACGGATCGATGTTAACCTTTCCATCATCTCCTTAAAAAGGACACTGTCCTTTCAATGGAGCGAAGAATGCCACCAAGCCTTTGAGGCTCTTAAAGCCTATATCTTGCAGCCACCTGTGCTTATCCCACCTCAAGACGATCGCCCTTTTTATCTTTACCTTTCTACCACCGACCATGCTGTAGGAGCCATGCTCGCACATTGTGACTCCAAGCATAGAGAAAAATCCGTGTATTATATAAGTTGTACTCTGGTGGATTATGAGACTAGGTATACACATGTAGAAAATTTGTGCCTAGCCCTATCATTCGTGGCCACCAAACTCTGACACTACCTCCTGAATCACAAAATTTTTGTCATCACCAACATGGACCCCATCCATTGTATGTACGCTAAGCCTCATCTAAACAAACGCATCACCTGATGGCTTATGCTCCTTGCTGAACTCAACCTTGAGTTTGTACACCAGAAATCAATAAAAGGACAAACTATCGTAGACCAACTTGCGGAAGCCTCTTTACCTGGGGAACAATTTACCAATTTTACATTTCCCTGATGAACTCATCGCCACTCTTTCACTCAGTGAGGAGTCATATCCAATGACCCTCTTCTTCGATGGATCCAAATGCCAGCGCGGTAGAGGAGCCGGCGTTGTTCTCATTCCTCTTGATGCTGAGCCTATGCCTCTTTCATTCCAGCTCGATTTCCCCTGCACTAATAATACAGCGGAATACGAGGCCCTTGTTTTGGGTCTCCAGGTTGCGTTACACTTAGGTGTCAAATCTATTAATATTTTTAGTGACTCTCAATTGGTAGTCAATCAAGTTATGGGCATCTACCAATGTAAAAATGAGGAACTTCAAAAGTAAAAACATTACGTGGATTCACTTTTGACCTTATTTACTCATTATTCTATCCAAACCATTCCCCGCTCCACTAACAAATTTGCGGATACTATGGCTTGCTTAGCCTCGCAAATTCCTGCCTCACCAACTGACTCTGACATATTCGTCTTGGTCCAACAACTCTTTGCCCCATCTTACTCAGCCCCCGGATGTTTGTATGATAAATAATGTGTCTGCTAATTCGCAGGATACCTGGTATCACCAATTTCATGACTA
Source organism: Taxus chinensis (assembly GCA_019776745.2). Classification (NCBI taxonomy): domain Eukaryota; kingdom Viridiplantae; phylum Streptophyta; class Pinopsida; order Cupressales; family Taxaceae; genus Taxus; species Taxus chinensis. The sequence goes on along the minus strand of CM034155.1, from coordinate 321,898,121 downwards.
CCTTACAACCTTTGTTCTCCCACCTGACCTTACTAGTAACGGAAAACGTGCTTTTCTTAAAAGTGTTTCTCGTTATGTCATCATGGGGGGACTCCTCTATAAATGTGGCTTTGATGGCATCCTCCTTCGATGTCTAACCGGCGCGGAGGTCACCTATACCATCCAACAAGTCCATGACGGTATTTGTGGTGGACATTTTAGTGGCCTTGCCGTGGCCAAACAGATCCTTCACCTAGGCTATTATTGGCCTACTCTTAATAACGACTGCTACGAATATGTTAAGCATTGTGTTATGTGTCAACAACATGCCAACCTTCAACATACTCCTAGCCATCTGCTACAGGTCGCACGAGATCTTTGGCCTTTCTCACAATGGGGTTTAGACCTTATTGGTGAGATTCACCCACCCTCTTCGCAACGTCACCATTGGATAATCACAGCAACCAAATATTACACTAAATGGGTGGAGGCCATTCCACTCATTTCAACCAAAAAAGAAAAAATCGTAGAATTCATTAACCATCACATTATTTGTCGTTTTGGCGTTCCTCATCGCCTGATAATAGATAATGGAAAATCTTTCAAAAATAAGTTGTTACAAGACCTTTGTGACAACTTTGGTATCAAACTTAGCTTCTCATCACCTTATTATCCACAAGCAAATGGTCAAGCCGAATCTTCTAATAAAACCCTAACCAAAATCCTCATGAAAGTTGTTAACGATTCTGGAAGCAATTGGCCTGATCACATCCCCTTTGCCCTTTGGGCTTATCGGACTAGCATTCGTACCTCCACTAATGCCACCTCATTTTCTTTGGTATATGGTACCGAGGCTGTCTTACCTCTCGAAATACAAATACCCTCCCTAAGAATATCTCTTTAGGATATTCTCACCAATGATGATTTCCGCCAAGAGCGGTTAGCCCAATTGGAGCTTCTTGACGAGTGTCGTCTTACAGCTCTTGACCACCTTCAAATCTATCAAAAGCGCATCAAGTGTGCTTATGATAAGTGACTTCATGAGCGTACCTTTAAGGTTGGTGATCTTTTCCTCAAAGAGAATCAACATGTAACCAAACTAGAAAAGAGCAAACGTGGCAAATTTGCTCCAAATTGGATTGGGCCTTACATTATCACTCACATCTATGGATCAGGCACTTATCATTTAGCTTCGCTTAATGGTAAACCTGAGCCTGAACCCCTTAATGCCTTGCATCTTCGACTATTCTACTGTTGAATTTAGTGTTATATCACTTCTTATCTACCTTGTGCTCATCCCTTGAGCTCATTTACCACCTCATACACTTTGTTTCATGCATCTCAAAATAAAATCAAGCTCACATGGTTTGGTCATAATCTCCCCTTAAAGATGCCTTCCCCTTATTAGTCTAGTCCATGACTTAAAAGTATCAAAATAACACGTTCTCAATTATACGCTTATGGGATATTCTTGAGTCAAACTTCCTACAAAACTAGATGCTTCATGCCAACCGGACATCTAGACCTCTAAGTTCTACATAGACTACTCCCTCGAAGGACAGCTACGTGCAAAGCCACATTTGCTATTTTTGAATAGACTGCTCCCTCGAAGGACAGCTACACACAAAAAACCACATCTGCTACTATAAATAGACTGCTCCCTTGAAGGATAGCTATACAAAGTCAACCTTTATCAGAAGCTTCTCGCATTGATCAGCTTCGTGAAGAGCTCAAGAACAACAAAATACATATCCCATGTAGACTTCCCGCATCAATCAGTCTATATCCAGAAAAGTAAAAAGCAGTATTCCACAGCACTTTTGAGTCATGGACTTGTCTATTTAGGTTTGGTTCTCTTTCGTCAGAATAATCACCTTATAACAAGTTCTCTGCACCCCCGCTATACCAGCCACCTCACCTCACCATTTTCAAAACAACAAAACTCAAGGGATGTGACGTATATCCGATATATTGTGATTATACAACTCTTTTCACCTATCGACTTCTCGCCTATGCAAGGTACCTAGGGATTCAAGCTCATCCTACATTAATATGTGGTTTGTTTAGCTCTTCTCAACTACGGGACACTTTTGCCTCTTTTACTCGAATCTAGGATTATGTGTTGACCTTAATCAGGACACGATTCCCTACTACTTGGGTAAGCTAACTTTCACTTCACCTATACCTACACCAACATCGCCAATACCTTACCAACACCAACAACATTACCCTACCAATATCAATATTTTTACCAACCAACAAATTGCCTAACCACAACCAAGTTGCCTGAATTCACCTCTCCCTGGTCCTAAGGGAGAACTACATCGGTCTGAGGCCCCTCCTTGCTTTGTGCAATGGGCTATGTAGGCAGCACTTAGGAGACATGGGGTCTCCGAAGGTTAGCTCGACCATCCCCTACCATAACCTATCATGTGTTGTAAATATAAATATTTTTGTGTATTTCTATTTGATAACATTCATCTTTATCCTTTTTCAAAACAAAAACATTCAAAACACAACCATTCTTATTATTATCATCACTCAAATCAACATACATATTTAGTTTTATTTAGATGTTAAACAAATACATCTTCTCTATCATCGACGCGCAGGTCGGCATCCTTATTTATTCTTATACTCCTATAAAATTCACTTAGACCCTTGTGCCTCCTCCCGAATCAGGTGATGATCATGATCGTCGACACCACTCACCTGGCCTCTCCATCCTCAAAGGTGCCACTGCTATTGGTTCCTCCCACTGATCTGCCAACATCTCCTGTAACATACGAATACGCCCTCTCGCATGGTGGAATCTCGCCTCTAGTCTCTCCACTCGTGACTCTGCAACCGCTAACAATCTCATTGTCTCATTCACCCGCGTTTGGAGCTGATGAACTAAACCCTGCAGACGATCTCTCTCCGCTGTAATCACAGCTATGTCAGGATGATCGGCCCTCTCACGTGAACCTCACAGCTCTGCTACCCACCATAATCTATAAGCCTCTGTTGCTCCTGCATCCATTACCCTGCGATCGGCTGCTATCTCTTCTGGTCCTTCTGGAGGTGTCGGCCGGGGCGGTGAGAATAATGCCTCGGCGTCGATCCTCATGTATGGTCTATAAGCCATGGGTATATCCTGAACAAATCCAAATTATCACCGCACACACGATCCAGAGGAATCCTCTTGTACTCACCCGGCCTGTGCCCTACGATCCACCTCAATCACTCTACACCCCTCAACTCCTCAGCTATGTTCTCTGTCACCATATAGTTCCCGTAAGGCCTCCAACAAATATCCGCAATCGTCACCATCTCCCATACCTACCTATAATACTTGATGTCATCTATCACGGCCTGGGATCTTGCCTCTTATTCTGTCTAGACCCATCGTCTGAATCCCAACCTATGCACTCTTGTCTCTCTTTCCTAGATTGGTCGGCCTATTGGTTGCACACACATAATGTGCTCATAGGCCCAAAAATGTAATAAGTATGCACAATCCAGTGTTGTCCTGTGATTTCACTTATAGGCCCATAAACCCCTGTATAACTCCGCTAGATATGCGGGTGCCCATGCGAAAGTCACACTCATTTCTATCATTTCCCAAATAACACACATCAATGCTTTTGGAAATCTTCCCCCATCCACCCTCGGTAATGCATAATACCCCACCGCTATCATTAATACTACTGCCAACCTTGTTGCCTCAGGGTGTGTTGCATACATTGTACCATAAGTGAATGTCAAACCTCGCTGTGTCAAATCTCGTGCAGCTGAACCAAATACTGTTGTTATTGCTCCCCACGCCACACTAGGGCAACTGCCTGATACACTGGTCTTCCTATAATTGGGAGCCTCAAAATCCTAAACACATCTTCCATCGTCACTGTCATCTCCCCTATTGGCAGATAGAAGGTATTATTTTCTGGATTCCACCTCTCAATCAACGCCTACAACATAGCATGATTGCGTGTGCGATTCATGAATAATAGCGGATTCCACTTAACCCCACACGGTTTATCAATTCCCATTCAGCTGGTGTTACATCCGCTCGGATTCGTGATAACAAAGCTGGCACACTATCATTCATCCTCAACCCTGCCTCTGCCTACATACATCAAAACGACACACAACCATTCAATAAATCAAATCCCCAAGTGTTTTTTCTCACATTCTGGAAATTCCTACAGTAACCGATATCGGTTATAGGATAACCGATACCGGTTTACTAACCGATACCGGTTATCTCTAAACGATATCGGTCACTGTCAATCCTATACAGCCTACTTAAAAACATTCCCCTATGATAATTATTTGCTCGTTTACCCCTCTCTGGTACCTACAAACATACGTGAAAACCCTACTTACCTACCCCATAACACTCACTCTACCCCAAACCCTTTCCTATCACCTTTTCTTTCTCATCTCTACCCTCTTACCTTCTCTCATCCTATTCATCAAAACATGCAAGAATTAAAATACAACCAAACAGTTTACCTCTTGGGATGCAACAGCTTGAGGTGGAACCTGTCTTCCCTCTCGTCTCTGCCTGCTGGATGCTTCTCCTTGTTCAGCCATGTTCACCACCCTCTTCAATATAACTTGCCTTTCTGCCTTCTTAATCTCAGCCCACAATCACTTTACCTGTCTCTTTCCTCCTTATCACTCAATTCTTTCATGCCATTACCTGTATCAGTCGTCAAACAGTGTCGCATTCATGTATTTAACTTGTTGCATGACTCTAAAAATAAGAACTTAAGTTGCCGCCCAAGCTTTTCTATTTTTAGAAAAGCTCGTTTTGGCATAACCGGTATCAGTTACCTAACCGATATCGGTCAATAATCTACCGACGTCGGTTAGCTAACTGATATCGGTCACATGCCTCCTTTTTCTTAAACCTGGGCCTTTTCTTTATTTTTTACAAATTTTTGTGGCGCCCGCCTCTTTTTCCTACATAACTGACACCATTATCACTATTTGTCATCAGAATCACATCAACACATATATATATCATCACAATTTCATCAACATCATCTATCTACATTAAAACAACCATTGACAAAATACATGCGAAATTTTAATATATACATCAAACCCATCAGTATACACACCATGTGGATCAAACTCATCATCTATATACATTCAATTTCAAAAACCATCGACAAAACACATAAAACATTTTTTATACACACCATGTGGATCAAAATCATCATCTATATATATATATATATATATATATATCAATGTTTAAATATACAACTTCCCCTGCATGGGGGCCTCTGTCAGCTCAAAATAATACAAAGCCGGCACGTAGGCCGCAATCACTGTCAAAATCTTGACTCGGCTTGCAGGCCGGTCTCTCATGTCAAAAATATACTCGGCTCGCAGGCCGGTATCAACTATACAACCTGTACTCGGCTCACAGGCCGGTATATACAACAAGAATGAATAAATAAATCATATATAGGCACGCATGCCTCTATATACATGACCGGTTCACAGACCGGTGTCTATATCCAATATCCAAAAACCCATCTCCGCTCTAGGGATGTCTCAGCTCTCCCCACCACCCTCAGCCCCTCTCCCTGCTGGTCCCTATGCTGGCTCTTGCCTCCTCCCTGTCACCGACCCACCGGCTGTGGCTGTGCCCCCTGGGATCTCTGGCTCTGAGAGGTCTCGGCTCTGTGTGCCACATATGGCTGATAGTCAGCCCCGGTACCATCAAGGATGTCCTGATAATACCGGGCCTCCGCTCTCGCCTCCATATAGCGGGCCCGTGCCACCATGGCTATTGGGGCTGGTCCCCCGACTCCTAATAATAGTGGCCCCTGTCCTTTCAGTACACCCTGTGCCTGTACCTATGGCGGTGCCTGTGCCTGCGGTGGTGCCTATGGCTGTGCCGGTGCCTGTGGTGGTGCCTGTGGCTGTACCTATGCCTGCACCTGTGCCTGGGCTAACTGCCCCTGTAGTACCCCGATCTGTGCCTGTGCAGTAGCAAGCTGCCCCTGTAACAACTGCACCTGTCCTAAGAGCCGGTCCCTCTCTGCTATAACCAGCCGCCAAATCTGGTTGTGCGGGCTGTGCTCTCCTGGCTGCTCTCTGCCCTGCCCACCAAACCAAAAAGGCCCCTGTCACTCCGGCATCATCCACTGTATCATCCACTGGCCTCTCTGCTACCCAATCTGGGTCAACGGGTTGCGGTGCAGGCAGTGGGGCCTCTACATCATCCCTCCGGTACTGTGGGAAGGGAGGTGGCTCATCCTGTCGCAGCCCTAACTACCGTCGTACCCTCTCTAGGGGTATCCACTCATACTCTTTGGGCCTCCGTCCAGCTATCCAGAAACTATACTGGATCTAGCGCATCTGTGCTCGGGCTCCTCCTCGGGGCTGATGGCCTCTGTAGGGCCTCCATATAATGTCTAGTGCGGTCAAACCCTCTAGCATATGACGGTAGTAGGCCACATCCCATCCTGCGAGCACCGCTCGTGGCTAGCCCACGACCCCCAACCACCTCTAAAATCCATATCTATATACAATCTGTGGCCCTGGCTGCTGGGGCAGCCCTACTGGTCGTATACATATGATGTGCTCATATGCCCAGTAGTGTAACAAAAATGTTGAGAAAATCCCAAATCACCTCATCCAGCGATAACCCCACAGCTCTCTGAATAGCTGCACCAAATATACTGGTGCCCAGGCATAACACGTATGCTCCTCTACCATCTCGTGCAACACTCCCATCAAAGCCCGTGGGAAGCAGCCTCCCTCTAAGTCTGGGAGGGTGAAGCAGGTGATACCTATCATCATCAACATGGCAAGCCATGTCTCATGTCTGTGTGCATGATACATATCGCCATAGGCAATGCTCGCGCTGTGATAGGTCAATAATGCGGCTACATCCCCAAATACCTGAAGAATGTTGTCCATCGCCGTCTCCGCATCTACCTGGAACACTGCCTCCCCTACGATCGGCAGTCTCAGGATGCGATACACATCCTCTAGGGTAATCGTCATCTCTCCAGTAGGGAGATGGAAGACGTTGGTTGCCGGATCCCATCTCTTGATGAGGGAAACCATCAGGCTGTGGTCCCTATCCACAGCCCTATACCGCTGGACTCCGCCGAGTCCCACCTCTCACATAATGGCCCAATGCACTTCGGACACATGTGGCCGCATCCATCTCAATAGCGGGGGCATCTGATCCCGCATCGTAAGCTGCTGGCATGCCTGCAAAAAACAACCCACTTCATCAGGCCTACCCTTTACAAAAATAACTACCTTAACCCACTTACCCACCCAACCACAACCTGACTCTATAACACACATCTACACTTACCCTACACATCCCCTTTACCACCAACCAACCAACCAACCACCCCGATATACTCTAGCCATCTACCTATACCCCCGCCAATTTAACACCTCCTACTTCATACCACAACACCTACTCTATCCTACCTCGAACCAACCACACAACCACACCATTTCCCCCCCACCCCGATCACCTTTCCTATCAACTCTACTCGCCTCCCCCTTCACCCCAAACACACAAACCAAAACCTACAATGATGACCGGTACTAGTCAACCTCGACCGCCACCAAAAAAAAAGCATATTCTATACACCGGCACCGGTCGACATATGACTGACGCCGGTCTACATAGCAAATGATTTATACAAAATATTTTGTGACCGATGCCGGTCGCTTAGTGACCGACATCGGTCACTGTCCAATCCTGGAGCCGAACCCGACGCGGCCCCCAAAACACCTTTTTGCCTGTTTTTTCCCCTTTTACCCACCAAAAAAACCCTAAAAACCTACCCACCCTACCGTTTTAGACCTAACTAGCCTACCTACCCATTCCATTTTGCAAATTACATCCATTTATTCATTATTTCATTAAATTTTGGATTCCTACCCAAAACCCACATCTAAGCTTAAAACCATTAAATTCACAAAGGTAAGAGTTTAGAGCCTACTGGTACGACTACACGTCATCATGGTGGGATAGGTGGCGGTGGTCCAGCTGGTCCAGCACCTCCTGCTCCTCCTGGCTGTGCCATGGCTCCAAATCTCCTCAGCTGGGTCCTCCACCAATCAAATTCTACCTCCTACTCACTGGGGTCTACCAATCACTCACTCCTCCACTCAACTACTGCCAACTCAGCGTACAAACTCAACAAAATCAATTTTAAACCCAGACAAGCCGTATTGGTTATCAAATTGACAATGTGACAATGACAGGCCGTATTTTTCTTTTTATAGGTTTTTTACCTATAACCGATATCGGTTATATTGTGCCCTAAAACACCGGTATCGATCATCTAACTGATACCGGTCATAGCTAACCGATATCGGTTTAATCCCTATTTTACCACAATTTCTGCCCTTATTCACCAATCTCCCTTTCTCACCACATCACCTATACCCTCCTTTGCTAAATAGCCTTTTTTGACTTCATTGGCCCAATTCACGGCCGCAACCAACCAACCAGGCCCGCCCAAAGCCGCACCCAACCAATCAGGCCCGACCCAAGGCCGCAACCAACCAATCAGGCCCGACCCAAGGCCGCAACCAACCAATCAGGCCCGACCCAAGGCCGCAACCAACCATTTGGCCTGACCCAAGGCCGCAACCAACCAATCAGGCCCGACCCAAGGCCGCAACCAACCATTTGGCCCGACCCAAGGCCGTAACTAACCAATCAGGCCCGACCCAAGGCCACAACCAACTAACCCAAGGCCGCAACCAACTAATCAGGCCTGACCCAAGGCCGCAACCAACCAATCAGGCCCGACCCATGGCTCTCACTAATCAATCGGCCCGACCCAAGGCCGCACCAATTAAATACCTCGCCCAAAACCCGTAAATTACAATTTTATCCACCCATCATGTAGCTTTTTGTTCAATCAAGCTCACCTGTTCGTGTTTTAGCATGATTAGGGTACTTGACTTGATCAGTCGACCAACTTTGCCTAGACCGAGACCGTGACATTTATCTCAACCAAACCAACCATTTGGTACTGCCGAACATGCCTAAACGTTCCTGTACCTTACCCGTTATATCCCCTGGAGCTACTTCCTATGCCTTGGATACCAGGATTATATCACCCTTGTTTGGATAAACTATTGACCTTTGCCTATGAATTGCTTGTTTTCTCTTCAAATCATGTACCCTGGTCGCACTACTGCATTTCAACATGTGTCTGCTTCCTCGAACTTACCCCACCATCTTACCATCATCTCAACACCATTTACCCTTTATCAACCCTATCCCTGATTTCACGTTACCTCAATCTGTGATAGATTTGAGGGGGATTACCTATACCCTTAACAGGAGTAACCACTTCTTATTATTGTCAGTGCAGCTTTACAAGACAAGCTACACGACAACAAGGGGCTAATGTAGACACCAAATTTGTGTCTTACGACCCCCTGTGCCCCACATCTCATTTCGCAACCTAGCCTCACCACCTAAACCTTACACAATTATTTATTAATTACCTTATAATTAATAAATCCACATTTTCAAACCTGCCACCTCATTTCGCTACCTCATCATGACCTAGCCCTAATCCTAAACTAACCTAATTAAGACCTATAACTTGGTCTACATCCACACCCATGACTAATTACTCCTCACCCGCACCAAAATCAACCTAATAATGACTTGACCAAGCCCACAACTAATTCCTCGAGAGAAAAGGAGGGAAAGTTGGCTATTTTACTAAAAATAGCCCACTTTGACTTAACCGATATCAGTTCCTACTCGACTGTCGTCGGTTACGTAACCACCATCGGTTCCCTGTAAATGACCTCCCCAAACCAAAAACAAAGGATCGGGAATTCATTGGAAAGATCGGGAATTCACTTGGCCGAGAAGAGACAAGTGAAGGAAAGAGAAGAGTTTGCAGAGAAGGACATCAAGCCCAAGACTGCAACTGAGTAACCAGAGCCCAGTGACACTCATCCAAGCATTGGGAGAGAAGATAGCTCATCTTTGATTGTCAAATCATCCTACCTGAGCCCTGCCTTCATTATCATAGTATTTGGACCTGTATCTTCATCAGGAACTAGTAAGTAGTGTCTGGTACATTCTTGTAATAACATTTCTTGGACTTCTGAATCACAGTAATTATAAGTCTACTCCTAGATCCACTACCCGGTAACATCCTACATCTAACTGTCATTCCTCTACCCTTACATTGCCCCCAAGAACAACCCCCATACTCTCTGAGTCTTCTCCATCACCCCATTACCTATCCCCAATCATTTACCAGCCTTATAAACACCATAGCCACCTTATAGCCAACCTTCACTAAAAGCCCCTAAATCACTGCCCCTACCGATATCGTTTATTAGAAACTGGTACCGGTGACAGTGACCGACATCGGTCACTGTGACTCAAAACCAAAACCAACCTTTTCTCTATTGTTTTAACAAGGCAATTAAATTGTAATTTTGCAATAGCTTCTTTGTTAGAATTTGTGTTAATTCGTATTAGCAGGGGAACTGACCACCTTCGAAAGGAAGTCTAATATTTCCTGGGCCCAAGGCAGTTCCCTCATTTATTGTCTAACTAAAATTTGGTGGTCTTGTATTCTTATTTGCAGGTAGTCCTTCCCAGACAAAAAGGAGTTCTTCGCAATCGATCTGATCTCTCTCTATGGTACGCGCACACCCTCTCAACATTCAACAGGTATTCCTCCTAGCCCTAACCCTTATCTATTTCTCAAAAGAATGAAAGGATAGAAGCAACTCTATTCTAGGAACTGAAACATCCTTCGTTAGAAACATTCGCAACCCCAAGGATTAGTTGCAATACCTCTATGAAACAAATGTAGAGAAACTAGAAGAGGAATTATTTCTTTTTTTAGTTGATTCCTTAGTGAAACAAGTGGAGAATTGGGTTTTTTTCAGTTTCTCACTCTCATTCTCAGCCATGTATATTATCAAATCATTTGCATGGCTACCCATTGTAAGGGAAGGAATTTATTTTACACAACCAGTTGCAGGGTTCATTTAGCTTACCTATGCTTCCGGTTAGCGTAGAGTAGAAATAGTTTTTTTTTCACAAGAATAAGTTCCTTGTACACTTTGCATGTTTAATTTAAATCATGTATGTTTTTTAGTTTGGCATGTGTTTTGTTTCATCATTGATCTTGCATAGTGTGTGGGAAGTGGAATTTTCAGAGGAGGAAAAGAGTAAAAATTTAATAGAGTTCCATGATGTCTAAAACTCATAGGTGTTTTATTCAAAACTCTGCAATGTGCCATGGGTTCTAGGAAATCATCAGATTCATTGTACTCCATACAAAGGGTCACTCCATGGCAGGTTGGACTTAAGACTTAGTAAGTCTTGGCCAAATAGAAAAAGATGCACATAAGGAATGAATGGAAAAGTGACTAGATACAGATGTAGATAAGCTATTGAGACTTGTGATCCAAGTAAAGGATATTGTAGGGAATCATTATGGTTATCATGAAAGGATAAGGAGTCAAGGTTTTTAAGGATTAGCTGGCACATACATGCTAAAGACACTCAATTAAAGGAAACATATGGCAACATCCAGAAGATTCCTAAGGAGTGGTAGAGAAATCATGAGAAGATTCTAGCAGGCCTTTGTAGGTGATGATGGATGATTAGAATAATATTCCTTCAACTTATTTTATTAGAGTAATGTTTCTAGAAGAGAAGAGATATAGAGTATAAGGAAATAGAGAGGAAGGGAAGAGAATAATGTAATGTCTGTAATAGAGGTCTCTGTGATGTAAAGAAAGCTCTGCTACTATGGACATTGTCACGAATGGAACTTCTTGATGTAATCTTAGCTACTGCATTTGAAGTATTAATATAATGAAGTAGTTTTGTAACACTCTTGCAATGGGTCTTGATCTGTGTTTTCCCCTTTTGTTCATGTGTGTGTTACTGGTTTTCTAAATTTTATTTCATGGTTGATTCTACTTTTATTTAATCATGTTAAATATGTATTTAGAGTACATCGGCTAGGAGTACAAGCTTATTTCTAAAATATTATGGATAAATACACTCATTATCTGATTATGATGTATCATCATGTTGGTAAAGAAAATTCTCATGAAGCTCACATAAAGGAGGGGCTCGGAACCTGTGCGTGCCTCGGGTGAGCTTCAAAGCTAAGATTAGATGATATGTCGGCACACCTAGGATTAGTTGCTAAAATAGATGGTGATAAGAGAGATTAAATTTTTTTCCATTGTCAATACCTCTTTTGGAAGTTATTATGAGAATGATGCATGATGAAAAAATTCTTGACCTTAGATAGTGTCGAAGAATGGTTTAAGAGCACGAAGGATGATTTTTCTCAGAGATTTAGTACTGGACCTGAGTTTGATGCACGTAAATGGGTAGAAGGACATTTGTATCATGAGCTATAAAAGACCTTCTTTTGTTACTTTCCTATGGAGTTGTATGAATGGATTTTGGTATTTTCATCTAGATCAAACTGATATTATAGATATTACGTGTGGACCCAAGATGAATATCAGAGGCTGTAGGATGTTAACTTGACTTGGAAACATGTTGTTGATCATTGGTGGAGAAGAGTGCTGACCAGTTATACCTTGGAATATGCTATTTCTATGTATTCTTGTCTTGAGGTTTCTTAGTTTGAGTTCTTAAGGGATCCTATAGGATCATTTTTAAGTGTTATCCCCTTAGATATAAATATCTTGATCATTACATTGAGTTAGGAATAATTTCCTATGTCCGGATAAGTTTCTTCTGAGCACTGGGTGAGGAACCTAGGGTGGAGGAAGATGGCAGACCTTTCGATTGAGAAGGAGAGGTAAGAGATATGACTTAAGTATAATGAAGCACATGAAAGGAAGTTAGCTATACAATGTGGGGTAAGTGCACCAAGTTGGGGGACAAAGAAGGGGTCATAAGTGGACATCATTTTGCAAATAACAACATAATATCAACTTGTAGGGATTATTAGCAATGCATACACTCAAAATTAGAAAAACTTATACTAATATGAATCGTAGCATCTGGAATCTAGTTTCTAAACTACTATTTTTAAAAAAAATTGGACAAGTTTAGCTATATTAAACACTCAAAATTCAACGACTTGGTTTTTTTTTTAAAACGCCTATAAGATTGTAGTCCGTTTTCCCGCAATTTGGATGACCAAAAATTGATATATATATTTTTTACTTTGGTGAGAAGTTAGATGATACTATCTATCTTGGGATAGATTTTATTTTGTATTTTTTTAGCAATATTTTAGTTTTTATGATTTTTTTCACGAAAGTGTTTTGAAAACATAAAGAAAACAGAGCAGTTTTTGTTTTCCCGCCATAACTTCATCAAAAAATATTGAAATCAAATATTTTTTGTTGTTGAACATGTATATAATTTCACCAAGGTTGGAATGGTATAAGTTTTATCACATTTTGATAAGTGAAACAAAATTTTCAGTCTTAAACATAGACAAACATTCACGAGAAAAAGTGTCTTAAAGACCTACTATTAGTAAAAAATTATAAAATGATATTTATCCTATTGTATTCACTTTAAAATCAATATTTATAAAAATATAACAGTCTCCCCTACACGATGGTACTATTTTTATGATAGATTTTTTACTTTTCAACATGCTTCAAGTCCGTGGAAGACTAAATTTGATGTTTTGTTGTTTTTGATGTAAAATTCAGGATTTGATGTGCACTTAATTGTCCACTAACTTGCTGCACTTACCCCATGAAGTTGTAGGAGTGATGGATTTATGGAGGAAGACATTATGGGAAGGAATTGAGGTTAATGTAGAGGAAGTGGAGCCTAAGCAGTCTACTCTACCCTAGCTTGGGAAGCGCAGGAGAGAGACCCCTTTAGCTTCTGATGAGAGATCATCACTTAGAAAAAGGAGAGATGTTGGTGCACATTTGAATCCACCTAGTGACTAATCCCTGATGCTTAGTTTTCCAAATATAGAGATAAGTATTGCTAATCCAGTCAGTATTGATAGATGTGACTGATCAACACCTGGAAGGTATAACTTTTAATTTGGCACATCTATGGCTACACAATCATTTCCTGTGTTTAGAGGAATCTTGTCTAGAAAGACATTTGGGAAAAGTACTGGTACAAAAATCTTGGGTATCGCATCTAGAAGTGACACGGGACACATATTTGGTATCATTTTAGTATCTTAGAATGTTGGTACACAATTTAGCGTGATAGTGGGGACATTGGTTGCAATAACTTTAGGGCCTTTAATAGCTAAGGGAGGTGTATTTGGTGATATACGAACTAGTGGACCTAGAAGATCTAGTGGATCTAGTAGATCAGGAGGAACAAGATCTGGTGGATCTAGTGGATTTGGTGGTGGAGGAAATACTCAAGGTAATCAAGGTTATAAATTAGGTAGACACATGCCTCAACCACCTCAACAAGTGTTTTTCAAAATGTCTTTACATCTACCAGACTACAGAGGTCTTTAGGATGCTGCAGAGAATGTACACAAATGTGAGCTGCTATGGCGTGTGAAGGGGATAAATACCCCAAAACGGAAGGAAAGTCAATTTACAACAACGTTTCAAGGACACATGCATAGTTGGTACCAAAATTATGACCCCCACTAGACAGTTGTAGATTACACTGCATTGCGGAATGCCTTCTTAGTTTAATTTCATATCCCTGAGTTTGAACAGAAGAGCATTAGTGCACTAAAGGAGATCCAACAAGGTATGGTCAAGAGTATGTAGGAATATGATGTGTGTTTTAAGACTCTCTTATCAAAAATGTCTTATGATATTCATCCTTCTCATCATGCTCAGTGGTTTGTTGGAGGGTTGATAACACATTTTAAGAGAGTACTTTCGCACAATAATTTTATAGACCCGCACGAGGCTGTTGAAAGTGTGGATATTGGTGTTAGCCCTTTTTGATGAAGCTCAAAATTCTACAATGGAAAAGTAGCTAGAGAAGCTATCTGTAAACTTGGTGCATGAGACTCGCAATGGCCTATGGTGCATGGATTGTGAGGTAGAAGGGCATGTAAAGGATATTTGTCCTTGGAGATTGGTATGTGCCATGATGGTGGAATGTGAGATTTTCCACATAGATCATGATGCAAGTAGGTTCCCACTACTACAATGCGTGATCTGTAAAAATGTATCTTGCTATTGTAATATTTACACCTCTACTACTCATGACACTAAGGATTATATATTGATTGAATAGATATATGATGCCATTGATATTGGTATGTGCCAAACCAACATTACAAGCAATTACAAGGATTATGGTCATCACTATGAAGGGCTTGCGGATGGAGGATCACATGGGAGAAATTTTTGAGGATGATTTCATGCTCATGGCAACCATAGAGGAGGAAAATGTGAGTTCCCATGTGGAACTTGTTACAACTGTGGGTCTACGAAGCACTATAAGTGTGAGTGCTCAGATCTGTCACAAATCTCTTGGTGTGGAAAGAAACATAAGTATGAAGAATTCCTAGAGATATTTGAGCATATGAGCTAGCAGTAGTGGAAGGATAAAGGTACAGGAATGGTAAGCGTGAAAAAGGCTGACTCACAATAGATGCCAAGGGTGGCGTGCAAGTCAGAACTAGAACCTGTACTAGTGATTACGTGAGTTGAGGCTACACACGCCAAGGAGATACCAAGGAAAAAATTTATGATTACAAGAGAAGAGGTAGTGCATGGGAAGTATCCGCACCCTACTCATCAGAAAGAGGTTTATCAAGAAACCATGGATGTAATTCGAATCCAACAGGTAGAGATCCAGTGCCTGAAGGAGCAGTCAATGTAGTTAGAACAAAAGAAGAGTGCTGAGGCTCCACAGAAGGATTTGGATGAGGTAAGGGAAGTATAAAAAATGCTGAGGTAGGATAAAATAATTCCTTTGCTAGGGGAATGGTTATGGGAAAAATTACTACATGTTAGAGGAGAGCGCAAGTGATAGGTCCTCCACACTAACCTTCTCCCTCACACTATTGATTATGATAAGGAGATTACCTTGAATGTGGTATTTGATGGATGGATCCTAAGTAGTATTTTGATAGACATGGGTGTAGAAGTTAATGTCCTCACTCTAGATGCATGGAATCAAATGGGAAGGCCCCCATTATAGCCATATTTGAATGTGCTATATATGGCTAATAAAACAAAGGTGATTCCCATTGGTATCTTAAAGGACACTGTTATCACTATCCAACGGGATAAATTCATTGGAGATTTTAAAGTCTTGGTGCTTTCCAAGGTGGTAAAATTTCCAGCATTACTTGGGCACCCCTGGTGTTAGAAGAATAATGCTGACCTATAGTTCAATAAGGGGTACATAAGTTTTGAAAATAAGGGAGAAAAAATTATCATCCCCTTAACCAGTGGGAAGTCAACATCCTACATGAATCCCTTGGGAGAAGAATTTCTTAACATGATTTATGAGCGCTTTATTAGGGACCTTGAGGTGATTCAACCTAAGGAAGGAGTCATTTAGTTTGAAGATGCTCAATCTATGAGTGATACCACTAGTGTAGCATGCAATAATTGGGCACATGGGACTTATGAATTAATATGGTGGAAATTAAGAGGCTCCATTACAAGAGTAACTAGGGCACACCCACTAAGGCACCTAAAAGGGAAGTAGTTACCAAAATACTTTGGGGATGGAAACCCTAATATTTTCATATGAGCCATGGAACCCCAATGGAGATGTGAGATCAAACGAAGGAATACGCCTATCTACATTTTGTGTGGAATTGTAACACATTGGTGGATGGTGGTGCATCAGGACTATCTTCTAGGGTGGTGTGAGGTGATAATTGTGCTCTATATTAGATTATTCATGAGCAACATGCCAACTAAATTGTGTGTCTATGATGGGAAAAGATCTACCTCAGACCATTTCCAAAAGTGCGAGAGGATTTGGATGGAAGGTGAGGCTTACCTCCTTCCCTCTAGGTGTAATCATTCAAAGTTACACCACATGACAAAAAACTAGTGGGAGATAAAAAATGATTTAATTAAAAATATTGAGTATCAAAGTGCTAAGCCCTTGATGAATGAGGAATTACAAGTTGTTAAGTGCCTAACTATGGGAGATAGTCCCATGGCTAAGGATAGAATACTGAAATTATTGGGTGAGCCTGGTTTAGAAGAACATTTTGATGAGGAATAATCAAATGAGATACAACTTGAGCATGCTTGCATGGAGAAAGATAAGGGAAAGATGGTCTATGTGATAAATGGTGAAGAGGTGGAGAACTTGGATGTTAACCATATTGTGGGTACACATGAAGTGACAAATAGCGAGGATGAGCAAGTGTGCACCTACCATGAAACCCTCAAGACAAAAAAATTTAACATTGGCTCAAAAATGGAACCTAAGGGGGCTACTATTGGGGATTAATGGTTAGAAAATTAGGTTTCAAAGATCTTTGATCTATTATGTGAGTTTGGAGATTTATTTCCACATATGTATCATGAGCTTAAGGGAGTTCACCATTCTCTAGGGGAGATGTGGATCAAGCTAAAGGATGGATCACAACTAATTTAGAAGAGACCTTACTGAATAAATCCAAATTTTCACATTCGGCGTCAAGTAGAAGATACACAAAATGATCATATCAGGCATCATTGAAGTTATGGAGGAATCAAAATGGATAAGCGCCATGGACATAAACATTAAAAATTATGGAAGGATAAGGATCTGTGTTGACTACATGGGCTTGAATGTAGTATGTGTAACTGATCCTTTCCTAACCCCTTTTTCAGAGGAAATCTTGTAGGGAGTAGTTAGACACGAGATTTATTCCTTCATGGATGGCTTCTCAGGATATCATCAAGTCAGAATCATAATGGAGGACCAAGAGAAGACAAATTTTTCTAGTGAATGGGGAAGCTTTTCCTACATGGTCACATCATTTGGACTAAAGAATGAGCCTGCTATATTTTCACACATTTTGGTGCAAAATTTTCAAGACTTCATCCATAAGTTCCTTCAGGTCTACCTTGATGAATGGATAATGTATAGACTAGTGAAAGACCATTGTGACAATTTTTGGTTTGTTTTCGATAGTTGTTGGTAGTTGTGCATATCCCTCAACATCAAAAAATTATGTTTTCTACTCCATTTGGAACCCTGTTAGGGCATATCATATGTAAGGAATTCTTGCTAGTGGATCCCGCCAAAGTTTTCATTATTGTGGGATTGGGGTAGCCTACCAACCAAAGCATAGTGCGTGGATTCCTTGGGCATATGGGGTATTATCAAAAATTTATTAAGGGGTATGCCAAAATCATCATTCCACTAGAGGAATTATTGAAGCACGGATGTACATTCCATTGGGGAAAGACACAACAGATGGCATTTGATACATTGAAGAATAAGCTTATCAATGTAGCCATATTACATTTTCCTTGTCCTGATAAGCCATTCCATCTACATGTTGATGCTTCGGGATGGCGATTGGGGAAATCTTGGCACAACTTAAGAGAAGGAATTGTTGACCACCCCTTATGTTTTGCTAGCATAAATTTAACACCAACAGAGTAGAACTATACTAATATTGAGTATGAGGCACTATTAATGATCAATGCACTACACAAATTCAGGAAATATCTATTAGAAACAACCTTTAGATTTTACGTGGACCAAATGGAATTGAAGTACTTTATGAACAAGCCTGTTTTACAAGGGCATATATGTCAGTGAGTCCTGCTATTTCAAGAATTTGAGTTTATAGTTGTCGTGAATCTAGGAAAGAGTAACTCAGTGCCTGACCATTTATCAAGGATTGACTCAGGAGAGGATGTACAAAGCATTGAGGATACTATGTCAGACACACAACTATTTAGATTTTTGTGCATGCCCTCTGACTTAGAAGATATTGTAGTGTTTCTCAGAACATGTGTGCTACTAAAGGGAATGAAGATCTTGGAAAGGAAACAATTAGCCATATGCACCACAAAATACATGCTAATTAGTGGAGAATTATACAATCTAAGCCACGATGAGGTTTCACACCGGTGTGTGTTACAACATGAGTACATTGTAATCATGGAGGAAACACACGGTGAGATTGTAGGAAGACAATATGTAGGGAATGCCACCATGCAGAAGATTCTATTTGCAGGGCTTTAGTGGGAAAGAATCTACCAGAATTGTATCAAGTTTTGCAAGGCCTGTGACCATTGCCAGTGCCTTAGCAAACCAGGAAGAAGAGATGAGATTCCCTTGAGACCAATATCTAGCACAGAGCCATTTGAGAAGTGGGCCATTGATTTTTTAAGACCAATTTCACTTGTCTCGCAAAGGACTAGTTTGCACTATATCATTACTTGTACTAATTACTTAACAAGATGGGAAGAGGTAGTGCCTACAAATGATTACATGGCAACCATAACAACATGGTTCCTATGGGAAAACATACTCAGCAGGTATGGGTGCCCTTTGAGCCTTACTAGTGACAAAGGCACACACTTTTTAAATGAGACATTCAGAATGTTGTTGGCATAATTCATGGTAGCCCATCACAATACTACCCCATATCACCCCCCAGATAATGGAGCCATTGATGCATTTAGCAAGATACTAAGTCACATGTTGAAAAAAAATTATGATGTGGGAAGAAAGGATTGGCATAGAAGCTTTTTTACTAGTAGAGTTTATGCTATCATCCCTGCGTATTGCATGTGCAAGAGGATTAGTTGATGTGCAAGAACTACAGGAGGGAATGGAGAAGTTAATGCAGTTAGACAAAAGGTGATCACTTGCTAGGTGGATTCAGAAGACTGAAAAGGCACGACAAAAATCATGGCATGATCGCGATATTAAAAAATAAAATTTGAGGTTGGGCAGATGGTCTTGCTCTATGACTCCAAATTTATGTGCCATTCTGGGAAACTAAAAATTCATTGGTTAGGAACATACATCATCTCTTACATCCTTGTTTTAGGTGCATGCTAGTTACAAGCACTGGATGGGACGAGGTTATCAGGTTACTTCAATGGGAGTAGGCTGAAGCCCTACTATAACTAAGGCTTCTGTGTAATTTTAAATAAGCTAGTTTTGACAAATAGTTTAGATTTCTATTTTTGTGTTTATTTCCTTTGTCGTTGTTTTTGGATATTTTTTGTGCGTTGGTGAACCAGTAGATAATTACATTGTAATAGGTTCAATGCGCAGGGGACCGTGCATAATTTTTTGTGTGGGGTAAGGTAACAACTATTTTGAAAGAGGCCATAAATTGTTGTGTTGGGAAAAATTTAGGTTGAAGGCAGAAGAACGAGAAATGAGATGAAAAGGGTGCATGGATGGAAAAGGTGCATAAATCTCATCCAGTTAGGAAGGTGGGTTGAAAGAACATGAAGACCACTAGAAGGGAAGGATGTGGTATGACATGAGATAGGCAGCATTATAGGGAACTAGTTAGTAGATGACACATATGTTATGTACTTCAGCATGTAAATGCGCACGAAGGAGGTCTCTGGCAGTCTAAGTGGTGTTGGAGCACCTAGAGGTTATAACTATGAAGTGTGAGAGGAGGTCATAGAAGTTTTGTTAAGTGAAGGAAAGTGTTTTATTAAAAAGTGACTTTAGGTCACATGGTCGAAGGAAATCTTAGGCATCAATAAAGTATAAATAAGAGAAGGATATTCATTTCTACTACCTTTCCTTAGAGAATTTTGTTTGTGCTCCCAAGCTCATAGTGTGTGTAGACACTGAATTTGGGTCACATTCCCCTGTCTCCTCTTTCGAGTAGTCATCCTGACATGTTAACCTAACCATGACCCCTTTACCTCACATTCATATTAATTTAGTTACTTACAATTGAATTAATACCCATCCTCACATTATTTATTAATTTAATTACTTTAATTAAATTAATTTACACCTCAACCAGCCACATCACCTAGACACCTCGCAGTGGACTTATTCTTATCCTATTAATTAACTAAGACTCAATCTCCACTTATCCTAACATCCTGAGACTTATTCTAATCCTAACATTAAATTCCTATTCCTTCTCCAACAACATGCCCTCTTATCTAAGCATTAACCACCACTTGAGACCCAAACTAAGAGGTAGAGATCACCAAAAATAGACAATATCTGCTATTTTTGGTAAACCTAGGATATCCCACCTTAACCGATCCCAGTTAATCCTTAATCGACACCGGTCACCTTGACCATCTTCAGTCACCATATATACAATTTGGAAACGTTCTACCCAAGGTTGTCACTTCAAGTTTTGGGAGAGAACTATCTCCATTCAAGTGTGAACCAGAGTTTTCTCAAGCATCAAGATGATAGAATACATCCAACTAGAGACCCAAGAAAGTACCAGGACTAATTTGAAGGCATTGGCATTCACAGTAACATTCCAAGAAGGACTGTTACGGAACTGAACACTAGGTTCACAGATAAACCATCACCTTCCTTCACCCACCAATCTTATAGGAACAAGTAAGTGGATTTGATTTTGTATCATTCCTGTACTTATTCATTAAGTTTTTTTATCCCTTTGTTATTTGAACTTATTATTCTCTGTATTCTACCATCTCCATTTTCTAGCCCATATCCCTATCCATTCACCACAACCTTTCAGATCTTTATTCCTAACCTTTTACACATTTATGACATTTTATCACCTTATCAAAAACCCAACCAATGCCCCTTCATTCTCTGTGAAATCACAGAGAATCCCAAAACCACATGTTAATCAACTTTCACAAATTTTTCCCTACCAATGCTAGTTACCTTAACCATCATTAGTTTCCCCTTCACCAGCATCGGTCACTTAACTGATGTCAGTTATTGTATCTCCTTCCATAATTTTACTAAATTGACCTTAACACCCCAAAAACCTCACAAAAGTCTCACCCAAGCCAGATATCCTACCTTAAACCTCTCCACAGACATCCCCATCTCTTTATGGAGACACAGAGAGAACATGGACACTTGTTTATGATATTTTACCATTCCCACAAAAATAGAGATCGGTTATCCCTAACTGGTATCGGTCATAGCTAAACCATTTTTGGTCACACCCTGATCGGCATCGATCTCTACGTTTGGAAAACTGCCTTAGACCAGCAGGCTCCCCAATCACCCAAATAGCCCAAACTCCACCACGTCTTACCTAGATCTTTCCCTTGACCTCCTACCACATACCTAGCCTGTAACCTGACCCAAGACCTTCACCAATTTAATCATCAAAGTATTTAATTAGATTAACATTGATATCAATCTGAGATACCTAGATCAAAGTACTAGAATTAGAATTGTTTATTTCCATGTTCATTTATTTTATATTAAATTATATATTATTATTACTATTATTATTATTATTATTATTATTATTGGTAAATAGTTTTGGTGGGAATATACCTAATTACAAGGAAGGCTCACCAGCCAGATATAACACTGAGTATACAACAACAAAAGAGCAAAAACTAGAAGAAACAATTTTACCCAAGGTAACCAAAATCGGGGAACAAGAAGGAACAAAGAAGGACGTAGCCTACAGCTACACCACAAGGCTATATCATTGGATTGACAATGATCGAGGAATTATCGCACTTCTTGGATCTAGCTCACGCTAGGCAGTCCACTTACCTTTTACTATTGACTATGTTTTGTGGTCTCACTTTACATTTCAGGCAATTCCTCCTAGCCTAAAGGGAGATGTCGCAATCAACTTGGATCAGAAAATAAGAACGTGTGCACAACCTTCAACCGACACCAAAAATAGGTATTCCTCCTTAACCTATCACCCTTTATATATTTCATTAATTTGTTAAGAATATGGTGAAACAGTACGATGAGGGTTTTTCAAAGAAGAATGATGTGAAGTAATATCATGAACCATTAGACTTATTCAAAGTGGTAGTAGGATTTGTGGCATAACATGGTGGAAATAAAACAATAGAGTGGAAAGGAGGTTGCGTGAGAATGAATTAGGGAACTTATCAAGTTTGGGTAGTAAAAAGAAAGGAACATAATACCTAGGGCACAAAGGAGAGGAAAAGAAAGATGACACCAAAGAAGGCACACACAAAGAAAATAGTGGTAGAGAAGGAGGATCCCGTGGAGATATACTTGGAGATACAATACCCTCCTTGAGTTATAAAGGATGATAAGTTGATATTGAAGCTATACCAGTGTAAAATTAGTGAATACAACCACAAAATGACTGAAAAAAAGAAGCTGATGTGGGTGAAACTTGTGTCAAACATTCTGAAAGTAGATGATCTTGGAAACCGTAAGATTGATGACTCAATGAAACAAGAGCTGAAAAATACTGGGGTTTTATAGCTATGGGAGATACCCTTCTATGCCAAAACTGCTCCACTTTTTAGGTGGTTAATGTCATGGGTGCACAAATATTTCTTCTACTTTGTAGGAAGGAGAATGAGGATCATGAGCCAATTGATTCAGATGGTAACATGCCTGTAAAATACCAGAGAAGATAGGACACTTGATTTATGTGCCACTACCAAGATCTAGGAGATGGAAAAGAAGCTAAATTATGAGAAGGGATTAGGGCACAGGTAATTACACATCTCCTAGACCTAGTGCTAAGGGTCACCTTCCAACTCATTAGCTACAAATTGGGGGCACCAGAGAGGTGGATGTACATCAACCGTAGATTCCTATATGTGGCTTATAGGGTGTTAAAGAGGGCACACTACAACTTTTCCCAATTCATTATGAATGGAATTATGGAAGAGGTACAGGTACAGAATGAGGTAAGAGTGAAGATCACTTGGGGATCCATCCAATTATAAATCATGTTCTGGGAGATTGGCATCCCATATGAACTAGATGGGAACATTTGGATTCACCCACCCACACACACATCCCCTGCACTCCAATTCACACATTTCACTTGCGATGGGACCATCCCAAATGCATACAATGCGTGAATGAATATGTGGTTTGAGTGGTTGTGCAGAGCCTTCGATAACGAGTGACACATCCCACACAAGTTGCCACAAGTTTTTGGTGACAAGGTAAAATTTTCTGTCACATAACACTTCTATCTAGCAAGGTTCATGATGGCCAATGGAGAAATGGGGCCATGGTGTAAGCCCCCCTTTGCATTCATTTCTAGGTACAAGAAGTGCACCATCAATAGGATTAAGGATGCATAGAGGTTAGTATTTTATGTATAGCAGGTGGATGTTGATGTCCACACATTACACACTACATACAAGTATGGTGCTCAGATTTCTTTTATTGAGGTTTTGAAGCCAGACTTCTTGGACTTACAGTTGCAAGTGAGTGTTACAATCAAGGGGTACATCCATTGGGTGTTTGTGAAGCTACTCCCAAAAAAAGGGGAGGGATTGAGGTGGAGGTTACAGAATATCCATTTCTAAAACCCCGGGAGATGCCAATCCCACCCATGAAGGTAGTCCAAGAATAATAACAAGAACAAGAATAAGACAGAAAGCTAGATACTTCGCAGAAGAGGAAGTAATACACACTTCAGAATTATATCAAGGGCACCACCACTTCAGAATAGGGTGACGCCAACACCTCATCACATGGGCACAAGGAAGAGGAATAAGAGAAGAAAGGGATTGAGGATAAGAAACATAAAATAGATGCCACATCAAGCCCCATAATAGGCTCGGAGGAAGGAGAGGAAGAAGGCCCCACCGCTTTCAAAGAAAAATTAGAAGTGGAGTTAGAGGGGAAGGAGGCTAAGGTGAAGATCACATATGCAAGTGAGGCAAGGGAAGAAGGAGATGATCACTCATTAGGGGCTGGGAAAAGTCTGATGTGTGAGGTTGCTGCTCTATAGAATGCTAGCCCAAAGGAAGACAAGGGGGACTCCTTTAATATAAAGGAGTATTTTTTATTCACCCATGGGACGAAGAAGTAGATGAAAAAGTGCTAGGCTACAAGGAAGAAGTGGACACCAGTTTCTCCACACATGGACTTCATGGATGACCCCAATAAGGTCATACACTCAATATTTTGGGCCACCCTCCCACTAGAAAATTTGGATGGCTAAGAATTGATGGATCAAGATGGGGGTGTGTCAAGAACTAGAAAGATGCTTAGCTGGACTATGCACTACCACACCGAGAAACCTAAGTTTGATGTCTTCAATCATGCAATCAAGATCATTCACCTAAATAAGAAGTGGGAGATACATATAAGGTGGTGGATCCTAATCACCTTACAGATGAACAATCATGTAATGCCTTGCAAAACATGTCTTCAAAGGTGATACGAAACAATCTAGATATAGGGGCCACTATTCAGACCTTTATCACATAAAGTAAAAACAAGGAGAAGGAGATAGATAGGTTGTGCCAGGGGTTGAAGGGAGAGAAGGCATAGATAAAGGAGGCATATGACCAATCTGGAACCCTCATGAAGAACATTATGGGGAAATGTCTGGTATTGGTAAGCCAGGATAAGACAAATTACGGGGGTGAGATGGAATATCTTGAAAAAATCGTAGGGATGTTGCTCATTAATATGAAGGATGGTGCAGGCTTGAAAGCTGCAAAGCATGCTAGGGAAAAGGAAGAAAAAAAGGTTTTCATTGAAGCACATATCATTGAGTTTGAAATAATTTCTCTCCCAACTCAAGGATGTGAATATACTAGTAGATAGGGGCTTCAAAATCTGTAGGAAATATGAGCCAATAATCAACATGTGGGTAATGGAGGAGGATACAAACCTTAGAGTTTTTTAGGAGACCATCCCCACTAACAAGTTCGAGCACATGTAACTTGTTTTTAACACCATGACCCAGAAAGAGAAGATCAAAACTAAGCATGAGAAGCTAGACTTCAAAATCATTAAACTCTGAGACTCCATCACTGAGTGAATGGATGAGTTCGAGGGTGTATGCATAGAGTTAGGGGTGGCCATTAGCACATTAAATGGGAAGGTGGAGTAAATTATCCTATACCATGTTCCCGATGTCGTAGGGGATGTGTC
Source organism: Taxus chinensis (assembly GCA_019776745.2). Lineage (NCBI taxonomy): Eukaryota > Viridiplantae > Streptophyta > Pinopsida > Cupressales > Taxaceae > Taxus > Taxus chinensis. Next base: position 321,872,167 of record CM034155.1, on the reverse strand, counting down.
TATAAATTCCTTATCAAAATTAAATTCTTGGGAGAAACTGAAGGATGAGATAAACATGAAGTTCCCCAAACTCCTGCAGGTGTTCGTATAATCACCCCCCATTCCTTAATTATTTCCTTAGATTCTTTCTCTACCACTATTCTTTATTCTTTGGAGTAACATTCTTCCTGTAATAGGTGTTGGTTGAAAGTTTTGATTTTTTTTTTCAGTTGCCACGAAGGGTTTCTGGAGTGGAAACCATTTTAGTGTGGGGTGATTTTGGACCCCTAAAAGTAACTAAGTACCTAAGGCACTAACGCATGCACAAAATTAGTCCTCAGAGAGGTGCGAAGGGTCACTCTAGGGTAGGTTAAAGTTAGGACTTAGTAAGTTTTGGAGAAACAAAAAAATAAGTGGATAAGGAGCGAATGGAAAAGAGACCAAATACATATGTAGATAAGCTATGGAGACTTGCGATCCAAGTAAAGGCTATTCAAGGGAATCATTACAGTTATCATGAAAGGATAAGGAGTCAAGGTTGGTAAGGATTAGCTGGCACATGCATGCTAAAGAAAATAAATTGAGAGAAATGCATTGTAACATCTGGAAGATTCCTAAGGAGTGGTAGAGTAATCATGATAATATTCTAGCATGCCTTCGCAGGTGCTGATGAACAGTTAGAAGAATATTCCTTCAACTTCTTGTATTCGAGGATTGTTTCTAGAAGAGAAGATATATAGACTACGGGGAAATAGAGAGGAAAGGAAGAGAATAATGTAATGTGTGTTACAAAGGACTCTATGATGTAAAGAAATCTCTGCAAATATGTGCATTTTCATGAATGAAACTTCTTGATGTAATCTTAGCTACTGTATTTGGAGTATCAATATAATGAAGCATTTTTTTAACACTCTTGCAATGGGTCTTGATCTGTGTTTTCCCCTTTTGTTCATGTGTGTGTTACTGGTTTCCTAAATTTTATTTCATGGTTGATTCTAATTTTAGTTGATCATGCCAAATCTATATTTAGAATACATCAGCTAGGATTACAAGCTTATATCTAAAATACTATGGATGAATGCACTCATTCTCTAGTTATGTTGTATCATCATGTTTTTAAAGAACATTCTCGTGAAGCTCACATAAATAAGGAGCTTAGTGCCTGTGCGTGCCTTTAGTGAGCTTCCAGGCTAAGAATAAATGATATGTAAGCGTGTCTAGGATTAGTTGTTGAAATAGGTGGTGATATGAGAAACTACACATAACATTACAGTCAAGCCCAGGATCAGAAGTGTTCAGATAGCTTAAGAACATGGATCTCATGATTCAGGGTCAGTTTTGGGATTAACAGTGACTCCATGCCCAACAGACACACAAGGCTACTAGATTATTTCTTAGAAAGAAAGCATCCCTGAGGGTCACTAAAAATGTTATCCATTTTTACACGCTTGGGAAAAAATGGACAATGGTGGTAAATTACACCTTAGGACTAGAAAAATTATGTATGAAGAAACTCATGAAGTTGGTTCTTCGAATGAGAATGCAATATTGGAGTACATAAGGAATAATCAAGAATGTTCATCTGAATCAAAGTGGTTCTTAATTAAAAGGCATTTTGTGAACATGTTGGAACTAAGAATGAGGTTGTAATTTTGTAAATCCATCTTGACCTATGAGTTACTGAAGAAATCAAGTTCAAACAATGAGTATTAATTCACACCATCATACCATTCAAAGAGTGAGGTGATAGATAAAGATAATGAATATTTTGCATAATTTGATGAGGAAACCAGTATTAGAGACTGCTTAATAAAAATGGGGTATATTGTAGAGGAAGTGTCCTCAACCTTTGAAAGATATGGTGTAGATGTTCCAATTAATATATTAATCAATTAAATAGATGTTGTTTAGGATAGTCAAGATACAAGTGACGAAGATTTGGAAGATCCATGTAATGGCTATACATTTAAAAAATAACAGGGTTCATAAAGCATTCAAGGACCTTTCAGGATTAAGGTTAGCTCAGAGTGAGAAAGTTTGCACTAAAGGGATCACATTCATCCAACTCATGAAAAATGGCCAAAATTAATGTATAAAATTTTTAGGTGGCATAATACACCTTCGTGATGCCATTGTACTAGAATAATTTTTAAAACATTTGAGGTTCAGTGCAAAATTGGAAGAAATTTAAGAATAGGGTTAAAAGTGGGCTTTGAGCTTAGACAACTCGGTGAGCTGCTTGATATGATAAGAGCTAATTGTCTAAAATTTTGTGTGTTTTATTTTGGGTTGGGTGAGGTAGCTTGAAAATTGAGGTCTTGAGCCAATAAACAGCTCAATGTATTGAGCTTGAACTTGATAGTCAAGTGCCAAGTCAACAGGGATGGGTTCTGAGTTTCTTAGTGAGCTTGTGCCATGAAATGGAAGTTCAAGCAAGACAAAGTTAAACATTCATTTTTCTCCAGCTCAGCTTGTATGAAAGATTTCTCATCTTATAACTATTCTAACTAGTACACCTCCTCCTACGGCTCGTGAATTTAATTTTTCGGATAAGAAAAAATTGGATTAGAATAATTCATGTTAGGGGAAGACTTTTACAACTTTTTACTTGGATATTTACTTTGGGGTGAGCTCTTATTTTTCCTCACATGGGTGAGATGGTTCTACTTCATTTCACTTAACCTTTTTCTCATGGATTGGTTTCCTCTTACTTTGTGTAATGTGTATTGATGTGGCAAGGTAGCTGAATGGAGAATGGAACAATGAATAGCTAGGAATGTATGTCGACTAGGTTAATGAAAGGTGTCCAAGAGAACAACTCGCCAGGAATGGATGTCGACAAAGTTCATTCAAATTCTTCTATCCTTACATTATAAAGATTTCAAGGTTGGTTTAATGGTTGAAACATCAAATAAAAAAAAGGACGGGCCAATTTCATGGTTGATGTGAAGCAATCTCATGAGAACATGGACCACAGTAAAGTTAGGAGGTTCAAGCTCAAGGTTTAAGCTCTGTGGATTTTCCAGGTCACACTATAGAGAGGTTTAAAGAGCTTGTGAGAGATTGAAAACAAACTTAGCAACCCATGCATGAGTTGGTTATAGTCTCTAAGGCATCAGCAAGTTTGAAGAAAATGCAATGGAACAAATTAATGAGAGATCACAGATTGGAATTTTGAGGGTGTCAAAGTTAAGATATTCAGAGCTTGTCGAGTCGTAGCTTACCTCGGAGAGTTTTTAGTCAATTTTATACCCTTAGAACAACAATCTAAGCTCATGTGCAAAGGCCTATCACCCAGTGGGTGCTAGGTGCTTACCTAAAAAACACACAAGTGTTGAGCCCCTCCTTTATGTGAGTCTTATGAGAATACATCATCGATGATAGATACTTAACTGCAAAAGAATGGGAAGGAACCATGCGTTCTTTCTGAGAACCTAGGATGAGTTATCATATCAATGCATCTATAAAAGAGAAATAATAAACAACATATAGAACTGATTCATACACAAAGGAAATGCACTAGGATTATACTCATGAACACATATATTATTTAGAATAGAACCTTATATTCATATTAATGAGTTCAGTAACCACATTACATTCCTTGAGGTCATAACAGACACATATAATAATATAGTGAAAGTTCATGCATGAGGAACTGCACTATTTCCTTCACATTACAAGGATAAATACAAACCCATCCCTCTAAATATGCCATCACTCCTATATTTTATTCTAATCCCATCCCATATAATCCTCCATGATATTTCCATAGAGATTCACCTCTTTTCTAGCACAATACTCTCTCTACATCTCCTCTTATCACCCACACCTTCTACTACCCATGTATCCCTATATATAGTTTTTTTCCTTCACTGCCATGCCTTTTAAGGTAATAGATTGGATGCCAGGTGTCAAAGTGGTCCTCCAGTAACATTCCATCACATGCATGGAATATTCCATTCTTGATCCTATATCTGCTAGGATGGGACCTTATCCACTCTGCATGTTAGATGGGTCATGCTTTCCTGGGATGCTGTTTGGAACTATGAATATGGCTAAGTCCTAACACCATCTAAACTTACGAGTGTACATTGTGTGTGCTGCTAAACCCTCCTAAAACCCTACCCTGTGTACCTTCAACCCACGTGCCCTTCTTCATATAGGTCCTGCATGCCCACATGCCTTCTTGTACTTAGCCAATATTCTAGGGCCCAACAGAGTTAATGCAATGCAATAGGAAGAGCTTGATTTCTAAAACTTCAAAATTCAGAGTTTTAGATTTTTTCATTTCGGATATGTGGGAAGGAAAAACTTGTAGACTACCTGAGAAAATTGGTGAAAATTGTAGAGGGAGTTCTGAATTTTGAACTCTGAATTTTGAAGTTCAAAATTTTTCTCATTTTGGACATCAGAAGGGTTGATGCATGATGGTGTGTCTGCGAGTTGGGGATTAGTTTCAAAAAAATTCGAGATGATGCCTATCAACATGGAGTGTTTCTAAGGTGTACGCAGAGATCGTAGTTGGAGTTAGTTTTTTGAATACCATGAAGTAGGAGGTTATTGGCCGCAAATTTTAGAGGAGGCCTGATCAGTGTAGCTCATGGTAAGTGAATAGATCAGTGGCTAAGTTGGTCATTGGTGGGCACTAACGTGGGCGTTGGGATGTTCGGTAATTTAGTGAGTAAAGTGTAAGATGAAAAATGTATAATGAGGGGCATAGGAATTGGGGAATCTGATCGATATAAATCATCAGATGTGGCTCAGTCATTAATGAAAAGTATGGTTATGTGCATTAAAATCTCACCTAATGATGGAGTAGCGAATAGATAACTTGACGTTGCATCCAACATAAAATAATTGGTCACTGATAGATAAGATGCAGAGCTCGTTCACTACAAAGTGGAAGAAATTCAATGTGAATAGCTGAGAAGGGGTAAGTTCAACATGATAGAAAATAAATGTAAACATCTCACTATAAGCTCAATGGTGAATGATAAGAGCTGCTAAACATTGTAAAAAAGGTAGCTTTCCAGCCAGCTCAGCGAGCTATTTAGTGAGCTGTATACCGAGTCAACCAGCACTAAGACTCCCAAGAAGCACAATTTCAACCCTGTCAGCCCACCAGTGGAGCTAAGATGATCTTCAAAGATTTTTAAATTATTATTTTAATTAAATGGAGGAAAATTCAAATTTTGAATTTATGGAGGCATGGTCGGGTGGAGCTTTTTTGTGGGTACATTAATGATGGGAAAAATCATGGAGGACAATAGCCACTATAATTTTACCTATAATTTAGGATTTTTCCTTATTTCTCTCACCAACTCAAGTAATATTATAAAATGTAAAGGGAATGTATTATTTCAAAGTTAGAAAATATTTTCCAAGCTTCTTATCTCTTCACAAGCTGAGTTGTTAAGAATTTTAAGAATTTCAAGCCTTTTTTCTTAATATTGTAATGGAAACTTCTGTTGTTTCCTATTATAATGAAGCACTGTGCAAGTTCTTGAAATAATAAAATTATGTTTTATGGCTTATTATCTGCCCTTGCATCAGTTTGGTTGCTTTCATTTTGTCTTTCTCAAGTTTACAAGTACACTATACAACTCATGTTTCCTTTGGGAGTTATTGTTCTCATTTTGGAATGAAGTATTGTATGTAATCAGATTTTTGATGCATTCTCATCCTTACCATGTTCATCCTTCTTCATTGGCAAGCTGGAATTTTTTCTAGCAAAAACCTTTCTTGGTGCATCACCATTCCTAGCATAGGTTTTATTTCTTGCAAATATCTCTCCCTAATCCGATGGAATTGTTAATATAGGTCTGTTTTGCTATTTTAATTACATTAGGAGTAGTGTAGTGTTTATTTTAGGAAGAGGAAGTTGGCCTTCTCCAAAGGTTCACCTCAATCCCACAAGTCCCATAGCTTGAGAGGTGATCCCATGTTACCCAATCACACTGAATGTCCTATTCACATTTAAGCTATTTGGGTGGTTCAGTAATTTGGCAATAACAGTAATAATGCATGAGAAATTAAAAATCTAAACTTTTGTAAAAGATGACACTAAAATCCAAGATAAAATCAAAATTTATTAAGGAAACAGTTTCCTATCAGTAAATGACCATTCAAATAATGCACTATTTTTTTTAATTTTGAAAAATGTGTTTGTTGTTGCAAAAAAACTAGTAAAAATAATTGTGGACCTTTTTGCAACCATTTGTTTACATGGGGATACACTTAAGCACCCATTAGTAGGAATCACCAATATTAATATTTTTGTATGCGACTTTCCTTGTCATCACCTGGGGTTTTATACCACCCCCCTTCATCAAAAAGGTAAAGCTAATGGTAAGCCAGAAAAGAAAGAGAACTCCCCTAGACAACTAACAAAAATGCATCACATAGATCCCAAACACTAAATGAATGATAAGCTACCCATGTACCAACAAGATATTTCCGAAAAAGAAAAAGAGGAGAAGAGAAATGGGTTGTGACAGCTAGGCCTAATAAGGTACTTGTTATCCAATTTTGCCAATGATCAAATTGATAAATCATGTCTTACAGGGTCCTATTGTGTTTCTGATACCTTTTAGTAGTGAGAAGCATCCTAAAAAATCAAAAATGAGGATAGGGTTATTTTTTAGAGGCACTTCTCATTGAATAAAAGGGAGCTCGCCAAACATCTTGGTGAGTTTCTTGGCAAGATAATGTGATATAAAGGGATTCAAGCTCCATTATAGTTTGCACGATCTGGAAAGATGAATATGATCGAGCCAATTAGAAAATAAAAAGGTGAGATTGTAAATAACTCAATGATTCAAGGTAGGCAAATTTTAGTTTATAGGAAAGCATAGCATGGCCGGAAGGGTCTATATGAGCTCGACGAGCGTGGGTTATTGGTCACTATAAGGGTTGAGTTGTAATGAGGAAACAAATGCCGAGCTACTCAGCACATAATATTAGATTGTAGAAATGATATTCGGTGTTAAACCTACATATGGTGTGGTGGTTATGAGCAATATTAACCTCAAACTTATGATCGAGTGTGGGGAAAAATTTTGAAGGACTCGTGGGGTGTATCAAATTCAAAATGGTGGATGGATGATATTCCAGGTGAGGATGCATTACCTTGATACCCAAGTCACTTGGGGCCACGAGAATCAGGGAATCTCAATCTGAGCTGAGCTAATGTTCAACAAAGAAAATGGAATCAAGCTCAAGTTTGAAGCTCCATAGATCCTTTAATCTAACTAGTCTTGGGAGTAAGTTTTAATTGAGCTAAAATGGAGACATATCAAGTATTAAACATTGGACCATGTATGTCAATCAGCAATTCATTGATTTTTAGGAGGCCAAGTTTGAGTCCAAATCATCTTAAGAATTTGATGAGCTCATAGCTTGGAGGTGGCTCAGTAGTCATGAGTGAGCTCAACCTTGAGATAAATGTTGAGTCACTTAGGCACAAGGGAATGATTCACCAAGGAAGAAACATGATGGCTTGGTATTGGAGCAAACACGTGGGCTCATGAAATACATAGGTGACATTTGTTCATGATGATAGCTTAAATATAGGAGAAGAATTGTAGTGAAAAAGTGAAGCACGAAATAGTCAAGTTTCATGCATAGGTAGGTTCAAATCACAACTCAACGGAGTCATCAAATTGGTTTCTCACTGTAGAACTCAGGCATTGGGCTGATCAAAGAATATGAGGTGCGACAGGAGTACAAAATGTGATGAATAAAATGATGTGAATGACCGATCTCGGTCTTGACGAAATACGTCATAGAGAGAAAACAAGGTTAGTTACAGTTAAAGGAGAAAGTTGACTTAGACATAGGAGAAGGAGATTAGATCTTGATTCAAAAATTGGCTTGGTGGAAGAATTTTTATTTGGAGCCAAGTTCAAGATTTTGGCAATGGCAAGCCAAGGTAAGATTTTTGTGCTCTTATGGACTTGTGGAGATCAAAATCCAATTCGTTGAGTTGATCCAAGTTAATACTAATCGTGCATGCATATACAATAGAGTCACATTGAGTTAGGCAAATTTTGGTCTCTTGTTGGTTGAATTGGCTAAATAGTACCAAAATTCCACACTTAAATTATCGACGTGGGAAATCTGGGAGAGCTTGGACATGGTGGAGGTTTAGAACGATTGGGCCAAGGAATTTTTTCCAAGGGAGCTCAGCTTCGCCAAGGAGATGTGCCAACAAGTGGGTGATGCTAAGATATTCATCCAGTGAGCCATTTTTTTGGGATAACATGTGCATTACTGCCGATTCTGATATGCCTGGTGAAGAAATATCAACACTGCATATCTAAAGAAATGGTCAACACAAAACATAACATGGAGTTTGTATAATGAATCACAGATCTAATCATTTAATTTATTGGATGAGTTATAACAAATAGACTATCGTGTAAGGAGGGAATTCATCTGAGTTAAATGAGTTATCAGTTAGAAGATAAATTTGGAGTTAAGAGAAAGCTACACATGCATCAAGTAGAAATGTCGAGATCACTTGACCGAGCTAGTTTTTAGGCTCACCGAGCATGAGATCATTACACAATAGGAGTTGATTTAGAGATTAGCCAGCCAATCATGAATTGAAGCTGAGCTCATGAATGAAGCTTAAGATACCTAGTTAAGAATACACAGTCATTGATTCATGAAGGAACTCAAGCTCAATGGGTGAGTTGATGCAAAGATGGTAGCATAATGAGCTTGTGAAAAGTGAGTTCGTAATAAGGGAAACATGGCACTCACTATGGCTCAACAGGTGGTGTTGAGTGAGCTCAGGGAAAGAGCTTGTGAAGAAGAAAAGAGTCAGGAGATAGCGAGCTCATGCAAAAGATGAGGTTGAAGTTCCACATAGGGACAATGTGGTTGTGATTTGTGAGTAGCTCGAGCTTGGTAAAGAAAGGTTTGAATCAGGCCAAGGTGTTTATAGAATGGAAAAATTTAGGTCAAGCCATTTGAAAATCACAAGCTCGAGGAGGTGGGTCATTAGGATGAAGTTGAGCACAAACCTGGTTAAATCAGATGTGGAGGTGATGCAGCAGTGGTGAACTCGGAGGTGATCACTTTGTGATGGAGTCAGTGCTAGGAAACAAGAATGGAACTCGATGTGCATGGGAAGGAGAGGTGGTCCAAGGACTAGGCAATTTGGTGGTGATCTCAATGTTGATGAAAATCACTCGGAGGATGGAGGAATTCATGCTCAGGTCATGGATAGCAAGCTCGATGACAAGATCAGTGCAGAGCTAGACGGGATCAGTTCTGAGTTGGCTCTGTCGGTGATCTCAAAACTCACAAAAGACAAAGCTCATTTTGAATCTCAGTGAATTCGGTAGGGTGCTTAGTTTTGGAGCTCATCAATTGTAGATGTATCTCAATGTTGATGGCATGAAATTATGTGAGGGACTCGGTGATAAAAGGAGATCTTTTTTCTATGAAAAATGACTCCAATGTAGGAACTCATCTCAATCGTGATGGTAGGAGTTCAACTCAATGGTGATATCGTTAAAGAATCATGGTCACAATGGTAGGAACTCAACTCGGTTGTGGTAGTGAAAGGAGAAGCCCGTTCCCAAATTAGTGAGTTGGCTCAGTGAGCCAATCACTGAGTTGGTTCTTTTTTGACCCATTTACATGGACCCCCCCCCCTCTTCCATGCAAACTAGTCTTCAAGGGGTCCCACTCATCAATTTTTAAATTAATATTTTTATTAATAATATTTATTATTATTATTGAAATATTTTATTAAAATATTATTTTAATTAATTGTGAAGATTAGGTCAACACGTAATTAATGAAAAATGGAATAAAGAGGTTTTTGGAAACATTTTTGAAAAGAAGAAAGAACTTAAGCAACAGCTAGAAGAGCTTGAGCTAAATGTTTCCATGAAAGGTATGTCTCTAGAGGATCATCAGTGGGAAAAAAACTCCTCTTAGATCTGCATAATATAAACAACCATGAAGAATCCTTTTGGAGAATGAAGTCTAGAGCCCTTTGGCTTAAAGGAGGAGATAAAAATATAATTTTTTTTCATTTGATAGCCCTCAAACATAGAGCTTGTAACAGAATATCTGAGGTTGCTAAAGGAAATGGAAACATTACTAAGGATCTAGAGGACATCAAAATAGAGGCACTTAATTTTTACAAGAACCTCCTCACTGAGAATAAATCCTACAATGAACAAGCGACCTCTTTCCTCTTAAACTCCATTCCTAATAATATGATACCTACTGAGAGATTTAAAAGTCTTTCAAAAACTGTCACCATTGAGGAATAAAAAAAGGTTGTTTTTTCTTTAGAAGGGGATAAGGCTCTAGGTCTAGATGGCTTTTCAGCTTACTTTTACCAAAGATGTTGGGAAATATGCTCTGAAAATATCTTGAAAGCTGTTAATGAGTTTTACAGAATGGGAAATCTCATTAAAGAACTAAATAATACACACATTGTGCTTACCCTGAAAAAGTTGGATGCAAAGGACTTCAAAGATTTCAGGCCTATCAGTTTGGTTAATGTTATATATAGGATTTTCAAAAAGATTCTCACCACTCAAATGCAACCTATTCTTATGGAGATCATTTCACAACAGCAGAGTGGATTCATCCAGGGAAGAATTATTCAAGATGGAATTATCATGGTTCATGAAACTATACATTCTATGGATAAAAGTAAAAAGGTGGGGATGGCCATCAAAATGGACATGCATAAAGCTTTCGACAGATTCTCCTGGAGATTCATGGATGAGGTCTTATCCAAGTTTGGTTTTCAAATCAAATTCAGAAAAATCATTCACTCTTGTATCTCTACCTCTAGATTCTCTGTGGTTGTTAATGGGGAACCTGTGGGTTTTTTTGCCAGTAAAGAGGTATCCGGCAAGGCGAACCAATTGCCCCTCTTTTATTCATTATTATGGCTGACAGTTTAAGTAGATCTATTTCCAAAGCTATTGGCATTGGCATGATAAAAGGCTTCCCTCCAACTTCTTGCAATCAAATCTCCTCACACCAGCAGTTTGCTGATGACACTCTGCTTCTCCTGGTGGCCTCTGTCATTGAGGCAAAGGCTATCAAAAATGTCCTTATATTTTATGAGGAAGCCTTGGGACAAAAAGTTAATTTTGACAAAAGCTCTATTTATTTCTTCGATACTCCTTTGGAAAGGCAAAGAAAGATTGCTAATATTCTAGGATGCACTATTAATTCTCTACCAGCTACTTACTTAGGTTTACCTTTAAGTACTGGCAAGATTTCTATGGAGGTATGGAATGATCTTATTAAGAGATTTCAAAGAAAGTTGGATGGCTGGAATGGAGCTGTTCTTTCAAGTGCAGGCAAGTGCCTTTTGGTTAAAAGCACGCTCCAAAACTTGCCTATTTACATCATGTCAATGTTCAGCATGCCTGCAGCAGTGATGAATAGTATTGAGAAGATTCAAAAGCACTTTTTATGGCATGGTACTGAGGATAGATTCAGATATCATCTTGTCACTTGGGAGTAGGTATGTAAACCTAAGAGACTTGGGGGGTTAGACATCAAAGATATCAAACATATGAGTACTTCCCTTATTGCAAAATTAGGATGGAGGCTTATAAAAGAGCACAGACCTTGGACAGAGTTGGTTAAGATCAAATATCTTTCAAACCAAAACAAGATTTCCTTCATATATGATCAGTCTCTTCTGAGTGGTTCTATTTTCTAGAACAACCTTCTTCGCAGCAGACACATTGTTTCTCAAAGGTGTAGCTGGAAGCTTGGGGATGGACAAAACATAAACTTCTGGACTGATAAGTGGACTGATTCTAACTGGATTTCTGCTTATGATCACATTAAAGACAGCTTAATTACAAAGTATGGGCACAAAATCTAGGGGTACATTGAGAGGGATGGAAACAAAAGAAAATGGAAATAGCTAAAAGTGGAGAATGATAGTATACAGGCTGATATTTCATCTTTACAGAATCAACTTTCTCTAATCCATATAAGTAATCAAAATATTAAGGATGAACTCATCTAGAAGGATTCTTTTGATGGGGAATATTCTATTAAATCAGGATATAATTCTTTCTTTGTATCCATGGAAAGTGAAATTAAGTGGCATAAGCTGTGGATGCCGGAGTTAACCCCTAGAGTGAACCTATTTTTGTGGCTAATTATTAATGGCAAGATCCTAACTAATGACAACCTCATCAAGAAGGGATTCATCATGCCGAATAGATGTTGCATGTGTCAGAAAGACGTAGAAGATATAAAGCATTTATTCCTCCATTGTGAGATTGCTTCCAAAATTTGGCAGCTTTTTTTTGCAAAATTTAATCTGAGATGTATTTTTCCCCTTACTTGTCTTCAGGCATGGGAACAATGGGACTCTCCATTTAAGCATTATGTGGTGAAAAGATTATGGCAACTTGTTCTACCCCACACTATGTGGAGAGTTTGGAAGGCTCGTAATGATAACATTTTCAGAAACAATAGAAAGGCATGTAACAAAGTCTACAAGGAAATTATCAATGTTGTGCAAGATAATATTGCTAGATTTAAACCCCCTAAAAATAGGCTTTACCCAGAGAATGAAGAATACATCCTGACTGATTGGAATATTGACACTGTCAATAAGAATAACAATGGTATTGATAGAAACACAGTCCGATGGATTAAGCCTCCCACTAATTGGCACAATTTAAATTTTGATGGGGCCTCAAAAGGCAATCTGGGGGACTCTGGAGGAGGGGAGTCATCAGAGATCAAAGAGGTTGTTTTGTTTATACTTTTTCTGGGAGAATGGACAGGTAGACTAATCATTGTTCTGAAGCCTTGGTGGCTCTTTGGGGTATAAGACTTACCAGAGATTGTAATATTCTGAATATTATAATTGAAAGTGATTCTCTAAATATCATCAATCTTTTAAATAAAAAGCAACACCCCAGCTCGTCTATCAGGGATTTTATTGGGGAATCTATTGATATATGCAAGAGCTTTGATAATTTTCAAATCACCCACACCTATCGAGAAGGAAATATGGTCGCTGACAGTTTGGCTAACCTTGGTGTTACTAATTCCTTTCAAACTTGGCTTAGGGGGGACGTTCTGCCCACTCAAATCAATAAATCCATAATCAATGATCTACATGGCAGTGAAAATCAACACTAATGGCTGTAATTTGGACGCTAATGTGCGGATCCTCAAGTACATTATGATGACATCACATAAGATATAGATGATTGATGCGATCTATGTGGGATGGACTATCATCATTTCTAGGCATAGGAGGAAAGCCGAGGAGCGGGGCAATAATGACAAGTATGGCATAATAATTAAACCTGCTTTCATGGAAAGGAAAGATTCAAATACCAACATCAAAGCTCTGCCTGTCCCATATAGTGGTAGCATTTTTACCATTGAGAATAGGAAAAGGAGCAGAGGAAACATAGGGGGTCTGCCTTTCAAAACTGAACTGACCCACAATCCTGCATGGAAAGAGAATACGGAGCTTTGGAATTACCTGCAAATCGGGGGTCTGTCTAATTTAATTGAAAGGATTCAAGGATTTGACCAAGACATTTCTATCAGATTCACCCAGGGATGGAAGAATAGGATTTTCAAATACAGTAACATGGAGATTGAAATCACAGAAGAGCTCATCATCTAGATCACAGGCCTCAGCCTGGAGGGCACCAAATTCTTGAATAAGAAGGTGGACAGGGAGGTGGAGACCAAGAAGTTCCTGGACAAGGGGGAGAATCTTGAATTCGTGACTGCTAGCATCAAGGTGGCATCGATTCCTGAGCCTTTTACTGAGCTTACCAGGATGGTGGTTAGGTATGTAACTCTTGAAGGAATATTTGTGACTATACCTCAAAAACATTTGATATTTCTAAATCACTTTCGTAGAAATATCATCATCAGCTTTCCTCACTATTTGATAAACTCACTGGAGAAATCAATTAGGGAAGTTCAGAGCCACTCTAGGGCTGTCCCTTTACACTAGGGACTTATCCTCCTGATCCATTCCCACTGTTCTAGCTGCCCCCCCATGAATCCTACCCCACCTTCTTCCTCCATACCTCCACCTTATCACACCTCTTCCACTCCCCCCTGCTGAAAAAGAAAGATTGAAGCTGTTGCTTCCAGCAAGAAAAACAAGAGCATCAAAGCTAAAATCCCTGCTTCCCAATGGGTCCTAAGGAGCCACAAAGACCTGGAACTTTCTGAGAACCTCCTGCATATTAGTAAACTGGTGGAGGAGCCCAAGGAGGAGGAATTGATGGACAGAGTGGACATATTAGAAAAGGAGATACAAGAGCTCAAAGGGACTATAAAAAATATGGAAAGATCTAAGGGAAAAGGAATTATTCTAAGTGATGAGGAAGAGGGGGTTATTGCTGAAGTCTTTAAGAAGTTACAGTCCTTAGATGGCAGAATGGGGAATGTTAAAAGTCATAATGACTGCATATTGTCTACCCTCAAAAGCATTTATAATTTCATTGAACAACATGTTCATAGTGTCTGCAGTTTAAGTGGGGTTAATGATGACATTTGGGGCCCTAAAGAGAAAAGGGATATTGCAATTGCTCAGGTAGATATGAAAGACTCCTCTTAGGCCACTGCCATTGCCTTCTTCATGTCACTGCAGGCTATCAAGACCAATATTGACAGGGCTATCAAGTAATGGGTTGCTATGATGCTACTTTTTGGCTGCGAAGTTGCTGTTATCTGGCAGTTCTGGCGCTGCTTTTTGGTGGAATTCTATATGATGTTTCTCTTTTGGTTGCTTTTTGATATTTTCTGCTTCTTTTTGGATCATTGTACATTTGGATCCTTTCTTCACTTGTATTGTCATATTTGGCTGTTGAGCCCTCTTTGGTTGGCATTTTTTCCCTTCTCTGGGATGTTTCTCTTACCTTTACTATCTAGCTTTTGAGCCCTTTTGTATACAGGGTATAGTCCCTTCAAAACTATTTTCCCTTAATAAAAAATAAAATGATACAAGAACTAGTTATAGTCATGTTTAACATAATTATCCATCCAATATACTCCATTACATTAAACAATGTAATACATAAAAGCTTCTTACATTAAAAAATATTACCATAAGTTATGCATACATTAGTTCTAGCAACATAACTCTACAATAATTCACTCTCTCACTCACTGTATCTAACTACACAGCTCACCACATATTTACAGGGTTGGGGAATTTGCCTTCACTTCCTTCGTACTTCCCAAAATAGGTCACATGTTGATAATATCCATGCACCTTTACATTAACATGCACACATGCAAGTGCACTAATAATAGACATCCTATAGTTAACTATAAGAAGTAATCCTATTATTATCTTGAACTCATGCATGGCGCTTATTAGATGCTCATTCCCAAAATACCATTTGTGTGTCATGCAATTCTCCATCCCAATGTGTGCTCTACATGCTATCTCCCAAAAATAACCCGCATCCATTAAAATGGCTAAGTCTCGAATCAAATTGTCCTAATGTGTGTTTCCTTTCCTATCCTTTCGTGCAATCAAATGCACCTTGTTCCTGCATGTGAATCCTTTGTGTGTTTTCTCCTTAGAAAAATATTGTCTGCTCAACAAGCTCAAATTAGAAACACACATAATAGGAAAGCATAGTGATCACATAATAATTAATATAAGATTTCCCATACAAGTACCATGAACATAGACATCAACAACTAATATCCATACAAAATGATCCATTATATTATCTCATCACAAACCAGAAGTTGAATACATAACAATACTATCATAAAATTCATGAGCACAAGTTCATACCAAAAACATAACTCTAATACTCAGAATCCCTAAACTATGTAGATCAATACATATATATAGGGGTGGAGACTTTCCCTTCACCGCCCATGCACTCTCAAAATAGGTTACATGCTCAAAATATCCATGTGCCAACAACAACATGCTTCTACAAGGATACTAATAACAGATTAATCTATAATTAATATCTATGTTAATCCTATTATTAGCACAAACTATGCATGTCTCTTCATCTTCCATTTTCTCCAAAAATAGATTTTCCTTGGCCATGAAGTCTTCGTGCTTTAATATTTTACCTGATCCACACTCCATCCTATTTTATCTTGATTTAAGCAAAACAACTAAGTCTTGAACTTTATCTTTCTAGGTGCAAAACCTCAAGGTGAAATTTTGTCACCCTCTCATGCCTACTCATGTGCCCTTTCTTTCACACCACTATCACATGCACCTTTGATACGTAGGAAATATTTCCTAAGCCCAAAAATAATTTAATTTTACCCTTTCTAGACTCGACCACCCATCCAGGATGCCAGCATCAGGTGCTCTTATCCCCTTTGGGTGCCCCAGTCCTCTTTGTACTTTGGTCACACTTTTTGGGTGCTTTCTAGCCATTTGAACATCTTATTTTTTGGGGAGTCAACTTTTTCGGGGTTAATTAAAAAATTCAAGCAAGGGAATCATATAAATATAAATTTATGTAATCATAATAAAGGACTAAGCAATAAGTTTCTACTATCTTCACCTAAGGTTTCATCGATCAAAGGCATATATAGCTACATTTTCATCCATCTAACTCCATCATAAGGAACAAAAGGTTGGTTTATCTACATCACACTTCATAGCAAGGGAGTATATTGTTTCCATGCACACATTATTTACATTATACATTTAGTTACTTTCTTGCTACTCACAAAGTGTGACTGGAACAAGAGTAACCCAGGGCATAATTATACACACACACACCTAGAACTACATTGGTTCAAAGATGTAGTGCAACACTCAGTGATAATTCCATCAATCTGATAGATGAGGATAGTTCAAAACCTTCATATGCATCTTTTATTTTTATGGTTTTGATTCTTTGCTTGGGGTTTTACAGGTGATTTATCCATTGTAAGTTCACAACAACATCCAATGAATTTCAACGAGATACATGTGAAAAGAAGTGAAGAAGTGTAGACACCTAGTGTCTATACCTGAATCAAGTTCCAACCATTTTTATAGACTAAGGAACCTAGAACTCTGACCAGGGACAATTTACATCTTTTTGGGCTTACGTGTGACAATTTTCCATCTCTGTTCAGTCAGTTTCTACTGTGACATAGTACAACAACCTCTATAAATCAACTAAAGATCTTCTAACCCTCTTTACGCATTAGGGTTTCATATTTTCTATGTTATTTTACTTGTGTATTATTTCAGTATTTCACTATCCATTTATTTACTACAAACTTGCATTAGATTAGACTAGTATATTTACATTTTATTTTAACCACCCTAACCTTATAGGGGTCATCCATTAAGTAAGACCATAAGGATTTTAAATTAGGGGATGCTGTGATAGATCAAAATATTATAAAAAACTAATGGGTTTTATCTTAAGCTTGATAAATTTCACCTTGTTCATCAATATATAGTGATCTTTTCTATTCAACATCACATGTAAAAAGAGTGATGATCCCTAAAAAAATTAGTGGATAAGGAATGTATGAAATTGGAGACTCTAGCGATCCTAGGGAAACTTCCAGTGTTGTCTTAGAAAGGGAGGTTATTAAAATCATGGATTCAAAATAATTGTAAATGGTTCCATAGATATAATTATAAATATTTGGTTAAAGGTTGGTTTACAATAAAATTATAGAATTCTGAAGATAGAGATTGAGTTCTATCTTAGAACTATTTTTTAGGGAATTTTTTTTCTGCCATGGCGATCAAATTGAAACTTAAAATGGTTGGAGAGATAAATTTATGTTATATCCAACTATATTATTTACCTCTGAAATATTTGCAACATGATATTTTTCATAGGGATGGTGAATCTTTGGGAGGGTTTTGTTAAATGGATCCTCGATATTTCAGAATGGGTGTTACTTTTGTGCAAATGCATATTAAGGTAAAAAATAGAATAAATATTCCTAAAATTATAATTTTAAATATCAATGGGAAATAAATGGTGCAACTAATTAAATATGAATATTTATTGAAGACAAGAAATATTTGGCAAGAGAAAGGATCAACATGATAAGATAGATATTTTACATGCATAGATTCCACCCACCCAAATCACATGGTGGTTTAGAAATGTCCATTTGGAACTATTGGAAAAATAACTTGTTACGAGGGAAAATTAGTGGTTTTCACTAATGGTCATGAGACTAGGTCCTTCCTTTTGGTAATGGGGATGCTCTCATTTATTGAATGCAGAAAAGTATAAAATCTAATGGGTGGTCATGAAGCTAGGGATAACATAGGAATACTCCACTAAACCCGTTGAAAATGCATTCTTGTATTGAATACACATGAGGAATTTTATTAGAGAGAGGTAAAGGAGAGATGAGAATATTGGGATAAATGGTTAAGGTAGTGAGTAGGTACTTGTAAAATTCACTAACATTAACCAATGTAGGTCCATATCTAATAGGAATAAAATAATTGTGTAAGTAATACAAATATTAAAAACTCAAAGACACATAGTTCAATTATTTTTTTACTCAAAGATACAAAGCTATTTCTTAGTTTTTCCATATTAAAAGGCTTGCATAATTACAATTAGGAAGTAGAAGAACATAGAAAAAGAGATGGAAGAAATAGCTTCATTCTTGTAGTAGGAGATCAAAATCTATCAAGATTATCGTGAAATTTTTGTGTGGAGATATAAAGACCTGTGTGGTTTTGATCTAGGTCTATCACAACATACCATTTGTAACATCCTCATTTTAGTACATTAGAACAAGAATTTTTTTTTTGAAAAGTGTTTCCTAGTTCTAAATACATAATTAGAACTCACATATCATAACAATCATTCTTATAATAGATAACCATATGCAGTTGTAATGACTCGGTGTACCACCGATCTATTCATTCCATGACTCGGTGAACTACCGATCTATTCATGTGTATAATAGAGTTGGCGTTTTCATTTGAACACTTCACTCTTGTGGTTCTCTTCCCTAATATGGGATTTTAGAATGATTTTTCCAAGGAACCTATCTGAATAATTGTTACCATCATTCATCGGCATCACGTCCCTTAGACTAGGTGACATATGACAACGCAATCAGCAACTTGCGATACTTTGGCCAAAGATTTGAAACATACTGTTCATGTCTCTTATTCCTTGACGGCATACTCGTCAATCTGGAATACGTCCTTCACCCCACTCCGATTTTATATAGAACATCTTATACTAACTTTTTTCAGTCTCCCCTGTCCCAAGTTTTCACTTAGAAACGGGTTAATATCATAACACACATTATAAGGATGCTCTTGAAGACTAGGGGTAAGCTGACATACTGGGTCACCCACTGTTACCCCATGTGTCAAGGTACCCTGAGTCTCAAAGGGCTGCCTCATAGCATGTCTATAGTCCTAACCGGTCCCAAAGGAAAATATTGTTCGAGTTTCAGTGGTAAATCTTAACGATCAATGCAAAAGGGTGTTGCCATATGTCACCTGCATTGTTGTATCCTCGAGAAGATCCTAATCTTCTTGAAGGTAAAACCTTGCAGTTGACATGTGTCAACATCCTACAATACTTCCTCGGAAAGATTTACATAACTTCAAGAAGTTACTTAAGTTGAGTTGAATTTGAATTAAAGGCCCTCCTAATTGGGTAGTCTTTTCCCAACCCAGAATTTCACACCTTTGAGTTGCCTTACGTAATTAAGTTCAATTTTCACATAGAGAAGTTTAATAAGATTTGAGACCTCGTCAAGGTGTCCATCGGTTCCTAATAATCTTATTTCCTCATAATAGGGAAATAGCCCTAAGTCCTCTCATAAGGAAGCTAACTAAACCTGTAAGGTTTTATATCAACTCCGAAGACTGAAATATATCTGACTTATTGTTATTAAGACATGGTGATTTAAAACCATCAATTACGTTGCCTTGACGTAGATCATTGTTAGGGAGTAATAGAATACTCTTCGTGTTATAGCTACATATCAGGGCATAGTTTAACCATAACTTCCCTAAAAATGCAGTGGACTAATTTCCAATTTAGCCTTATTCATTATATATAAGAATTACTATTCAAACATGAAGTATTCAGTCACATAATTTTTACAAGGCTTACTTAGGGAGTCCAATTAGCTCCCATGGCATATAATAATAAAAATGCACTCTTATTCATTCAGACATAAGAAGTTCAATTCAACAAATAAAAAATTCAGCCACATAAGTAACAATTTCCCCATTTCATTTATTTCCAAGCCATACAATTACAACTTATGCACTTTGGCATATTTTGATACAATAATCAACAGCAAAAGAATAACTTTCTCCCTATAGTACAATTAGAGAAATCAAGTTGGAATTCATCATAAAAATCAGATTAAACATTCTGAGCATCTTATCAGATCTGCGTGCCTTTACCACTTACGATGACCATCTGCAAAAATTTCTAGTACGGGTCAGTTCAGTGAATTGAGCATGATAAGCTCTAATTCTTAAAACAACTGCATTCCACCAATTGTTTCCATTAAACAACCTGTTTAAATGAAATCATTTCGTCAAATCTATAAACATGAATCACACTAATTATCCCTCTACCATACATGACTTTATAACATAACTTCATATTATAACTACCATATCAACTTTAATCTTTTCGGATGATTCATATTATATTAGATACTAAGAAGAAACAAAATAAATCTAAAATATCCATCCATCTGAAAACCAAGGACAGTATCAATCCTAATAAAATTACTCCATTCAAGAATGAATTCTTAAAAGTACGTGTATCCAACAGATGTGCATTTAACAATTCAAGCAAAGACAGATTATAGCCTCTAGCAAGTTCAACTGATGGATTTCCTTTATACTCATTGCATTATTTCAATGACATTGATAAGTATACAAACTTCTACTACAATACTACTTTTATACAAGTAGATAACTGAATAACTCAAACAGGGTAATAATATAACTATAGATAAGGAAAGGAGACTTTGGTCAAGACTCAACACTTACCACTCTCTCCCCATAAATTTAATAGTCTATTCATCTTATACCCATACCATAGAGTTCTCATGGAGATACAAAAGAAGGGAGCACTCATAATTTCCAGAAAGGGAGAGATTACCTTCGTATTCCAAAAATCCTATAACAACTTATCCTTTTCAACTAAGAGAAAGAAATAGAGGAAGTCAGATCTCCCTTCCAAACAAGTTCAGGACTGTACCAGCTTTCCAGAAGTAATGCATATACAATCAAACTAGAATTCAATTAGGGAAGAAGAGTAGGCAAGAAAACCAACACCCAAGTTTACCATTAACTCCAATCAAGTAGAACCGCATAAAAATTTGCCCATAGATCCCTAAGGTCTTGCAATTACACAATGAACAAGAGCCATAGTTTGTTACAAAACAATATACATATACGTACAAATATCAGACTACAATCCTGATCCAAATAAACAGTCTACCCTTCACCCAGAACTCGTATCATTTTGAATGAGAGTTAGGGTAACTGTTATCATTACTTACCAATAGATTAAACTAATTAATTCTAGCCATTATACTGGATAGTTAGTCGTTACGTTAAAAGGTACTAAATCAAATAGCACATCCCGTGTTAATAGATGAATTCTACTGATAGATTTCAAGGACACTTCAGGTAACATCAAACACATTCATTCCTATCCTATTATAAAAACTAATTTCCATTCGTGCAGACCTAAGATCACCCCCAAATTGTTAGGGAACAGAGTTCATCAAGTAAGTTTTCACTGGGTCACAACTGTGTTCCAAATATCCAAGTAAAAATCGTAATGAAAACAGCAGCTACACCAAATATTTCATTACTTTAAGAACCTATAATCATATAAACATCCAGACCCTTTTCAACAAATGTACAGGCTTAGTATTCAAACATATTTCTTACGCATGCGACTAAACCAGTCGAGCTTTATAGAAGGAACTAACAGTTTCATCACAATCCAACTTTATATTCACCTGAAGCTGTTAAGTAATAATAGAGCTCATACAACTATGCAACAATCAAATAAACCACCCAGATTTGACACAACAGTTCATTCCATGGTATTTTTTAAACATGAAATCATCAAGCACGGCATCTATCATGGTACCAACTTGAAAACCCAATACTTTAGTCAGACAAAGAGACATAAAACACGTCTATAGAAGTCGATATCCATCTAGTATTCACAGCGAGGAGAGAAGATAAAAGAAGTAGATTTCATAAAGGTCTACTTATAACCAGAGATTCCCAAATCATCAAGAAAAAGTGAAACCCAATACATTGCTACCAACCAAACCAACTGTACCAAAAATCATCTGAACAGAGTTGTTCTAATGAAAGCATTTAAAGGAAAGCAATATTTTTTTAAAATTTAGGGCCTATCATGCCTGATAGTGTCGCTTAAAAATTCAAAGAAGACCTCTGGATGTGCTCGCACCTTCTCTTCTTCTTCCACGAAAGATTAAACAACAATAAATTGTTACCTTCATGCTTTATATACTTCCCCCGACAGAGAAGGAAGCTAGAAACTCTCAAAGTTTCCATGCAACACAGAGTAGATGGCTGGTTCGAAGAACCAGTGCTCAAGCAGAGCGAAAAATAGAATGCATGGAAAACCAAACAATATTCCACTTCCATGCCTTCCCAAGCAATCCGTGCTCGGGAACCAAAGTTCATTAATTGCATTTACTTCCATCCTCCTGCCTATTTTCCATTGCCACCGACCGCCAAAGTTGGTGATCGCCAGAAGAAAACAAACAAACATCCCCATCCTTGGTGATACTGCCACGTCAGGTTATGTTAGCAATTTTTATCCTCCGCCAAACCTGACAGCATTCCAATTCCTTCAACCTTATCCCCCTCTTAAATTCCATGGAAACCACCGCCCATGACTCGCGACCCTTCTTAGGTCCCCCTCCCTTCTTATCATTAGTTAAGATAGGTTAGAAACTTAGGTTAGATCATAGGGTATGACATTAGTATCACTTCCATAACGCTAGGTGTAGTTAACCCTTAGGAGCATTAAGCTCATAGTTTAGGGCTAGGTTAGATTAGCAATTATTTTAACCAATAGGTTATAGTTTAGGTTAAGACTATTAACCTTAACGAATCTAGTCTAGGTCCCCAAAATAGGACCAATCAGTGTTAGAGTCCATACTGGATAAAACATTCCTGTAAAGGATTCTATTTGGCATAAATAAATTAAGCTTTCGGTATAAACATAAACATCTTACCTGGCTTAAGGTCTAGGCCTTTCCTGATGTTACGATATCTGGAACCAAATTCCATTTATCATGATCAGCCTGAGTTAAACTCCGGGATTGATCATTCAAAACTCAATCAGGCCTTGTAACTTTCGTAAGGTCACTAAATTTTGTTCATCCTGAATAAACTTAAAACATTCCTTGGATCAATGCAACTGATCTAAGGCTGAGTCATAAAGGTGGATAAATCCACTATTCATCTAGAACTTGGGTTGAACTCAAGTGCAAGAATGAAAGAAAAAAAAGAGTCCAAGCATATTCTGGCTCAGTCAAAGATCTTCAAGAGCAAAGAGGATACAATCCATATCAAGCATGACTTCCCAAAACCAAAGGAACATGTCCTTATAAAAAAGAAATCATTTATCAATACTTGAATGCTCTGGAGAAAGTAACAATAGTTTGGGGTGTTACACCATTGAACTAGATCTTAATGCCAAGCTAGTCTATCAAAATTAGAGGCCAATTAATCCTAAAATCAAGCCACTAATGAGAAAGAATATAACCAAAATCATCGAGGCCTATATAATTTTCTCATTAAGCATTCGTCTTGGGTAGCCAATCTAGCACCCATAAGGAAGAAAAACAAAGAGATTAAGTTGTGCATGGATTTCAAGGATTTGAATTGCACCTCATAAAAAGACCATTATCCTCTTCCATCAATGGAGAAAATCCTTCAAATGGTGTTAGGATCTCAAATATTTTATTTTCTCGATGGATATTTTGGTTACAAACAAATTCTAGTCCAAGAATCCAACCAAATCAAAAGGTATTTCACTACCAAGTGGGGCACGTATGCCTACAAAAAAATGTCGTTCCAATTATCCAATGTTGGGGATACTTTCCAAATATTCATGGAAATGGCATTCAAGGGAATAATCAATGATATCATTTTTTTTTACCTTGATGATATAATGGTATATTCTAAGCATGAAGAAGATCACATCATGCATCTAAGGAAGGTTTTCCGATGATGTAGAGAATTTGGGGTTTCACTTAACCCCGATAAATGTATATTTTCAGTGCACGAGGAAAATTTGTTGGGGCATTTTGTGTTAGTGGAAGGATTGTCAATCGATCCATCTAGGATTCATTCGATTATGTCCTTATCACTCCAAAATCACAAGAAGGGTCTTCAGAGTTTTCAAGTGGAGATTCATCCCTCAATTCACGACATTGGCTAAACCATTGACAACCATGCTGAAGAAAAATATGCCATTCTCATGGACAAAGGAAGGAAGGGAGAGATTTGAAGCCATCAAAATGGCCATTTCTCAAGCTCCCATGCTAGTGAACCCCAGGTTTGATAAATACTTTATCCTTTATGCGTTTGTAGGTCAAGAGAGCATTTCAGGTATCCTCACCCAGAAAAAAGATGACCTATTGGAGAAACAAATTTCTTTCTTTAGTCAATCCCTTAAAGACTATAAACTCAAATATTCATTCATTGAAAAACAATTCTTTGTGGTTATTCAAGCTTTGAATAAATTTAAGTGCATGTTGTCCAACAATAGAATTCATCTGATGGTGTCTCTTCCAAGTGTCAAAGAATTTTTGCTAAACAAAGAGATGAACGAAAAGCATGCTAGATGGATCACAGAGGTGATAGAGTATGATGTACATATCAAGGTTACCAAACTTGTCAGAGGTAAAGGTTTTTGTCAACAACTTGTTACATACATGGAATCAAAAGGTGATGAGAACGTGAAACTCCTAAACGTTGATGAAGATGATGATTAGGTTGACTGGTCATCCAAAATGAATAATTTCCTTTTCTCAGGAGTATATCTTGTGAACATGGATAAAAATCAAAGAAGAAATTTCCATCTTTAGTATATTCCATATGTTTTGGTAGATAATGTTCTCTTTTGAAAGGATTTGAATGATGTTCTCCTTCTGTGTGTGGGACCCGAAACAGGTAAGTAATATATTAGAAGAATTTCACAATGGCCTATCTAAAGGACAATACTATGTGTGAACAACTTCTACCTAGATTATGTGGGCCAGTTATTATTGGATGGATTTTTTCAAATATTTCCATCTCTAGGTGAGAAAATGTAAGCAATGTGCCCTTTTTACCAGAAAGCAAAAGTTGATAGCTCTTCCACTACACCCAATTCAAGTGGATCAAAATTCTATTCAATGGGATTTGGATTTCATTAGAATGATTAATCCTCCCTCTAGTGATGGACATAAATGGGTTCTTACTGTAATAGATTACTGTACTCGGTGGATAAAGGTAGTAGCATTGAAAGAAAGTAATGAGAGAGAAGTTCTCGATTTCTTAGAAAGTATAATAACAAGGTTCGGTGTTCCATTTACAGTCATTTTAGAAAATGCAATGGTTTTTTTCATTTTGAAGTTGAGTGAATGGGCTATTAATAATGGGGTCTACCTCAAAAAAATTTCCAATTACTATCCACAAGTAAACAAGTTGGCTGAGTCTAGCAACAAGAACCTCATAAGAATTATCAAACGTGCGATGGAGACTAACAGGACGACTTGGCATACACAACTTAATATTGCCTTACGGGGAGATCGAATAACACCTAAAAATGCCACCAGGAATTCTCCTTTCATCCTTGTATATGGAAGGGAAGCAAAACTTTCACTCTCCTTGTCCGAGTTACCTTCTTTGGAATTATCTCATCAGCTTAAATTTACGAAGAGTGTTCCTCTAACTATCAGGTTTGCTGAGATCATGGAGTTAGAGGCAGTACATAAGAAGGCCATGAAACTTTGGAGCAACATCAGGCTCAGGTTAAGAAATATTTTGAAAAGAAGGCATCTGATAAGCATTTTTCAAGAGGGATATTTACTTCTCAAATGGAATGAAGATAGAGCCAAACCAGGAAAACACGCCAAGTTTGACGCTCTCTAGAGTGGGCCATACATCATCACAAGTTGCAAAGATGCGAATTAATTTCTTCTATCTAGTCTCAATTGAAAGGAACTTCCCATTTATGTGAATGGGATACATCTCAAAGCTTGTTTTTGAAAATTGTTTTGCCCCTATACATTTTAGTTAGGTTTTTTCCTCCAAGTGCGTATGCACATTGTTGTGTGTTGTTGTTCTTTTGCTTTCTTTTTTGTTGTGTTTCATGTTGTTATTACACATTATATCATCATTGGAAGTTTTTCAAGGAGAATGAAGATTCAAAATTTCCATAAGAGTTTTATAATTCCGCTTCAGTCAAAATTCCACAGTATGCCATAGATTCCAAGTATTCATCAGATTCAGTACAGTTCATGCTTAGCATTCCAGGGAGGTCCAAGATTATCTATACCAATGAGACTCAAGGATATATCACAAAATATCAAATCGCTTTCAATATTCCAACATTGAATCCATGCCCAATAGATTACATAAGGGTATGGCATCATGCTTAGTAGGTAATCATCCTCGAGAGGTCACCAAAAATGTTATCAAATTTTTCCCTTGGGACAAAATTGGACAAAATGATCGAATTGATAAATCATGTCTTAAAGGGTCCTGTTTTGTTTATATTACCTTCCATTTGCGAGAAGGATCCTAAAATGTAAAAAATGAGGATAGTGTTATTTTTTAGAGGTACTTCCCAATAAAATAAAAAGGGAGCTCGCCAAACAGCTCGATGAGCTACTTGGCAAGCTAATGTGGTATAAATGGAGTCGAGCTCCATTATAGTTTGTACGATCTATAAAGATGAATATGATCAAGCCAATTAGAAAAGAGAAAGGTGAGCTTTTAAATAACTCAATGATTCAAGGTAGGAAAATTTGGGTTTGCAGAAAAGCAAAACATGGCCAAAAGGGTCTATATGAGCTCAATGAGCCATGGGTTATCAGTCACTATAAGGGTCGAGTTGTAATGAGGAAAAAAATTTCAAGCTTCTCAGAATGTAATCTTGGATAGTAGAAAGGATATTTGGCATTGAAACTACATATGGCACAGTTGTTATGAGTAATATTAACCTCAAACTTATGATTGAGTGTGGGGAACAAATTGGAAGGAATCGATTAGGTGTTGACTCAGCAAATTGATTCACGAGGTGTATCAAATTACAAATGGTGCATGGATGATACATGGGGTGAGGATGCATTACCTTGATACCCAAGTCACTCAGGGCCATGAAAATCAAGGAAGCTTAGTCAAAGAGGATAATGCTCAGGAGAGAAAATGGAATCAAGCTCAAGTTTGAAGCTTTACAAATCCTTCGAGTTGACCAGTCTTGGGAGTGAACTTTAATTGAGCTTACATGGAGATTTCTCGAGGATTAAACATTGGACCATGCATGTCCATCAGCAAGTCACTGAGTTTTATGAGGCCAAGTTCAATTCTAGCTTGTCTTGAGAATTCTATGATCTCTTATCTTGGAGGTGGCTCAATGGTCATGAGCGAGCTCATCCTGGAGCTCAATATTGAGTCACTTAGGCACAAAGGAATGATTTATTGAGGTAGAAACATGATGGTTCAATATTGGAGCAAACATGTGGGCTCATGATATATGTAGGTGACATGTGTTCAAGATGATAGATCGACTATAGGAGAAGAATTATAGTGAACAAGTGAAGCATGAAACAGTTGAGTTACATGCATATGTAGGCTCAACTCACAGCTCGAAGGAGTCATAAAATGTGTGTCTCACTATATAACTTGGGAATTGGGTCAAAAAAATAATATGAGGTGTGATAAAAGTACAGAATACGAAAAAGACAGTGATGTGAATGACCGAGCTCGGTCTTGAGGAAATAAGTCGCAGAGAGAAAACATGATGAGTTGTAGTTAAAGGAGCAAGTTAACTTAGACATGGGAGGATGAGTTCAGATCTTGACTCAAAAATTGGCTCGGTGGAAGAAGTTCGAGTTGGAGCCAAGTTCGAGATTTTGGCAGCGGCAAGCCAAGGTAAGAGTGTAGATACCAAATTTAGGTCACACTCCCCCTAGGTTCTCTTTCAAGTAGTCATCCTAACCTGTTAACCTAACCATGAACCCCTTACCTCACATTCATATTCATTTAGTTACTTAAAATTGAATTAAAACCCATCCTCACATAATTTATTAATTTAATTACTTTAATTAAATTAATTTACACCTCACCCAGCCACATCACCTAGACACTTCACCATGGACTTATTTTTAGCCTATTAATTAACTAAGACTCAATCTCCACTTATCCTAACCACCTAGGACTTATTCTAACCCTAACATTAAATTTCTATTCCTTCTCCAACAGCATGTACACTTATCTAAGTGTTAACCACCACTTGAGACCCAGACTAATAGGCAGAGGTCACCAAAAAAAAAACCAAGATCTGCTATTTTTGGTAAACCTAGGATATCCTACGTTGACCAACGTGGGGTTAATCTCAACTGACTCTGATCACCTTGACCTTTGTCGATCACCATTATATACAATTTTGCAACCTTTTTACTGGGTTGGTCACTTCAAGTGTTGGGAGAGAGCTATCTACATTCAAGCACAAACCAAAGTTTTCTCAAGCATCAAGATGACAAAATACATCCAGTCAAAGGCCCAAGCAAGTACCAAGACTGATTTGAAGTCATTGGCATTCACAATAACATTCTTGGAGGCACTACCATGACACTGACCACTAGGTTCACATATCAACCATCACCTTCCTTCCCCCACTAATCGTGCAAGAACAAGTAAGTGCATTTGATTTCTTTTATCATTTTGGTATTTACTCATTAATTTATTTATCCCTTTTTTATTAGAACTTTTTATTCCCTATATTCCACCATCTCCACTTTCCATCCAGTATCTCGATCCATCCACCATAACCTTATGGATCTTTATTCATGTTGTCATGCAAATGTACAACAGGGAAATTGACAATTTACAAGCATAACAACTATACCCTTGTGTTTAAATTTTCAAGTCTATCATTCCAAGACACCCCAAATCTATCCAGTTAGTCCAAATGACCTCCCAACTAATGTTATCTCATCCCCCTAGGTGATTTAGGAAATTCCATTCATTCCTGCTAGGTGATTTTAGGAGTTCATTTACAAGTTATACGCAATTTTGGGAAGGGCTATCACTAGTCTTCCTAGGGTTAGAACAACACCACAGAGTGGAACATAAGAGCATAAGTGGATGTGGAGGTGATTCAAAGGTATAAGGAAATCACTTAGATGATTTTGGAAGGTTTGAGAAAGATTTAGAATAGTTGGGGCAGTTTCATCAAAGTTGGGATTTCACAAGCCTAGTTAGTGCACGGGCCAAAACAGTCATTGAGCTTTGGAAGGTGATTTTGGGAGCGCTGGATGGAGCTAGGAGAAAAATGAAACATCTGCATAAATATAATTCCAATCCCTACAAGATGATGAATTCATTGTTTTCAGAACACCTTGGCAAATAGGGTTTGCAGGTAGCTTTTCTCAGGCACAGGTGGAGTACTAAATAAAAAATCTATTATTTCAAGGATCAGATGGAAGAATAAAGACATGAGACCCCACCATTGGATTGAAAATTCCATTTATAGTTAGGATCATATATCATTTCACTAATAAATTCCACCGGGAGGTCAAGTTTTCATCATTCCAAGTTACCCTCTTGGAGACAATTCGGGAGTTAGTCAATTTTCAGGACACGTGTCAGCACCAGGAGCCTAGAAATATTTTATTTCCCCAATGTCCCTAAGGTAAGGTATATCAACCTTATAAAAATGCAGCCAGCCCCCATGTGACCTTTGGGATCCTCATGTGACCTTCAGATTTGACAGTTCAGCCCCCAAGTGTATTTTTGGAGCTCAAATTCCCTACCATCAGATCAAGGACATGTGTCAGCTCCAGGACCAATGTGGAATTTTCTATCCCTCATGTCCCTAAGGTCAAGAACATAAGACATGGAAAAATGTTCCCAGCTCCTATGGAGAGTCTTTTGGTCATCCACGTGACAGTATTTCATCCCCCAGTGCTTTAAAGCTGTTTTTTTCACCTCCATTCCTTGTCGTCTGATCGCCGCCATGTACCACCATAAAATCTGATGTCCCTCACGTCCTTGAGTTCTAGGACATCAAGACATTAAAAATGCACCCAGCCCTTTCTATTCATTTTTTGAAAAATTTAAATCCGGCACTTAGCCATTATTTCTCCCATTTCTTCTTCTTAGCTCACCTTGTCATTGCTTTGTAAATTGTCCACCATTGATGCTTTGAACCAGATCTACCACAACAAGTAAACACTAAAATACATGAAAATACATAGGTCTTAGGGAAAGGATTGATCAAAATTGTTGAAGAAATGAAGAACGTGGAGAAAATAAAGATTTTTTGCCAGATAACCATGAAGTCACCCAATCAAAAAATCTTCTTATCTTTCAAGGTAGAAGTCAGATTGCGGTGCTATCTTTTGCAAAATTCCACATTTTTCAAGATGATAAAGATACAATAAATGGGAGGTCGAATGGTTCC
This sequence comes from Taxus chinensis, assembly GCA_019776745.2. Lineage (NCBI taxonomy): Eukaryota > Viridiplantae > Streptophyta > Pinopsida > Cupressales > Taxaceae > Taxus > Taxus chinensis. Next base: position 321,841,502 of record CM034155.1, on the reverse strand, counting down.
CTGAAAATTTTATTCCAAAAAAATCCCCATTTCGTGCATTGGCTCACGTTTTTTGGATTTCCCAACAATTTGATGGTCCAATCGAGCTAAAAACTTACCCACAGATTCCAAATGAAAAACCTATCACAATGGAGACAAAAACTAGAGCTGCAAACTTCAAGCTCCATTAATGGCCGCCATGGAAGCTTCGTGCCCGAAGCCACTACCAGGTGAAAATTTTAAATTTTATTTCCAATCATTCTAGTGGGTGAAATCAAGTGAAATTTGGAGGATGTGACCACGATGACAAGCTGAGTCTAAAAAAATATGTTCCATCACAAACTGAGCTATAAAAGTCTACTTTCTAAAAATAGTAAGTTTTCCTACAGAAACTTGCTATGTTTAGAAAGTCATCATCAAAAGCGGTTGTGGCGAAAGCAGTGTGCATCAAAGGTCACCAGGAAGTTAGAATGAGTGTTCAGAGTAGATTATAGTGAAAATGAACACTTACTAAAAATAGTAAGTTCCTTATATAGGTGCTTACTAAAAATAGTAAGTCACCCCAAGAAGTAGACGAGGTGAAGGTAGTGTGCACAGAAGTGAATGAGGGAGTTCATCGCATCAGGATGGTCAAGAAGAGGAAATAATCACCTCTCACTAAAAATAGTAAGTCTTCCACCTGGGCACTTACTAAAAATAATAAGTTACACTCAAAGGGAAATTTCAGCACAATGGGACATAGAGGGATGATCATTCAGGTAAGTATCATCATGCACATTTTTCACAGGGAATTCAAGATCTATCTTATTTCATTCAACTTGGTGAGTTTTCATGAGCTAATTTGAAGGAGTTTCTCACTGTGTAAGGAGTTATAAGATTTATAGTTTCGCTACATTTGGATATTTCTATCAATAAGGATCAACAAAACTTCATCAAGAATGAAATATCCTCTTCTTGCTCTTCTATCTCTTCCCTCTCCCCCAACTTTCTCTCCCTTCAAATTTTCTAATTATTCATTAGGGTTTGCACTTTTTTATATGCCTTTAAGTCACCTTGATTTTATAAAAGGGACTTAAATATTTTGTAGGAATATGAATAGTATAAAGTTTGAAATAAGGCATATGGAGGGTCATGAGGAAGATGAGGAGTTGATTATATTCTATAAATTATAAATGCATTCCCATCTCAAAGGGTTGGTGATTAATCTTGTAAAATAAAGAGTGCATTGTACTTTGAAAAAGAAAAGGAGATAACTATTTTCTTCTACTTTCCTCCACTCAATTTTCTTCCATTCCCACACTATGTACAACTTTTGTTTAACCAGTCAATACAAGAAGAAGGATTTTCTAGCTTTCATTGACTAAGGGGTTTCCTGATACTTTTTTATCAATAAATTCTATTTGGTCTTGTTTCCATTTGTAGGGTTGTTTCCTCTTAATTTAGTGCATGTGATGAAGTTTCTAACTAGTGTCTGTGCAGGAATCTGATTTTCTACATGCAACATTAGTCCTCCTACCTCTTTTCTCACTCCTCTTTCCCACTCTCTAGACAAAGTCTTTCCTAGAAAGAGATTGCTAGCTTTACCATGGGGTTAGTGGAATTCCCCTGTTGGATTTGTGGCCACAAGGCCACTAGGAAAATCCACCTTTACTTGCGCATGCATATATGACAGCTACATTGGTTAAGTAGAGGGACTTAGATTCCTAGAGCATTGGCAAAAAATCCAAAAGTTTTTCCACGCAAAAAAAATTATCACCAAAAATTCCTAACCTTTACATATTTCTGAGTTTTTATCACCTTATCACGAACCCAACTAATCCCCTTCCATTTTTCTGTGTAATCACATAGAAGCCCAAAACCACATGTTAATTAACTTTCACCAAATACCCCTACCGATGCTAGTTACATTAACCATCATCAGTTTCGCCTTCACTAGCATTGGTCACCAAATCAACATCGGTTACTGCATCTCTTGTCAGAATTTTACTAAATTGACCTTAACACCCCAAAAACTCATGAAAGCCTCACCCAAGCCAGATACCCTACCTGAAAACCTCTCCACAGACCTCCTCATTTCTCTTTGCATACATAAAGAGAACCTCGAAACCTATTTCAAATATTTTTCCATTCCCATAGAAACTAAGATCAGTTATCCCTAACTGGTATCAGTCATAGCTAAACCATCATTGGTCACACCCTAATCAGCATCGATCTTTATGTTTGGAAAACTGCCTCAGACCAGCAAGCTACCCAATCACCCAAATCAAGCCCAAACTCCACCAAGTCTTGCCCAGACCTTTCCTGACCACCTACCCAGCTTGTACCCTGACCCGAGAACTTCACCAATTTAATTATCAAAGAATTTAATTAGATTAACATTGATAGTAATCTGAGATACCCAAATCAGAGAACTAGTTTTAGACTTTTTTGTTTACATGTTTGTTTTTTATATAAAATTACATATATCAACATATTGAAAAACATCGAGGAATTATATTACTTCATGGATCTAGCTCATGCTAGGCAATCCACTAAACGTTTTCTATTAACTATGTTTTGTGGTCTTTCTTTGCATTTCAGGTAGTTCCTTCTAGAAAAAAGGGAGTTCTCACAATCAACCTGGATCATGAAATCAAAACACGTGCAAAACCTTCAATTGATATCACAACAGGTATTCCTCTTTGGCCATCAAATCTTATATGTTTCATTAATTTGTTAAGCATTGAGCATACGAAGTATGACACTAAAGAGAAGGCGCGTAAAATATTTGCAATTTTTGTGCAGTGGTAAGGCATATTTGAAGGCGCAGAATGATAGGGAAGGAAGTGTGTGTGAAAGAAATATTAAATCATTACTTATCCATTTTCATGGTTATGAGCTATTTTTGGAGATAGCATATGGAACACACAATGGGATGGATAGTTGCGCGACACATAAATTCTATTTTGGGAAGAGCGTTTACTAAAGAACCATGCATGAGTTTGAATTAATAATAGAATTACCACTACGAGTTAGCTGTAAGAGATCTATTATTAGCACACTTACATGTGTGCATGTTATTATAAAGGTGCATGACTATTTTTCAGAATCCAACCTATTTTTGTAAGTGCGTAAGTGGTGAAGGGAGAGTCCCCACCATTTATAAATATGCAGTAATCTGTGTAGATTAGGTGTGAGTGTTGTGTATGTGCTATTATGGAGTTATGTTTTTAGATTTGATGCATGCATAAACTTATGATACTACTTATTGTAAGAAGCTTATATTTTGTTTTAATATAATGGAGTGTGTTGGGTGAATAATGGTGTTAAACATGATTGTACCTAGTTCTTACATGGTTGACTTCATTATGTGTATCGCTTAATTCATTATTCTTTTAGATCTAGATCTGGAATATGCTCTATGGAATATTTATGTTGTTTGTGGATATGAATACATTACATCTTCATCATGTTCACATCTTGTACAAACAACTCTAAGGAGGGGCCTAGTACCTTTGCACACTTCGGGTGAGTGCTCAGCTCAGGTTGGGTGATGTGCCAGTGTGTCTGGGTTATTCATGTTAAATTCTAGACTGCATCATCAAAGCTAAATGAGGAAGCGTAGGAGACTGCAGAAAGCATGCCTGGCACCCATGTATAACCAAAAGATGTGGAGGAACCCAAGGATGAAAATCTGAAGGATGAAGAAGAGGGAGTAAATGTGGTAGAAGAAACATAACATGATATTGCTCAGAACATCAAAGATCTGACTCCAAATCTTGGTGCTCAAATTCCTAAGGGGTGAAGAACAAGTGGGGAGTATGTTGTATCAAGTATGGGCTATGCTAAGGACAAGTAAAATTATCCGTTCCCATTTCCAGAGTATAATGGACCTTAAGGGGTTGTATGGATAGGAGTTGATGGAACCAGACATGGCCACTACATGTGTGAGGAAACAACTATCCTAGTCCATGAAAACTCACATGGATGAGCCCGATTTTGATTTATATGAGAAGTCATGTATGTCCCAAAAGAATGAATAAGGCATCAAAAAGTAGACACTTGACTATAAATCCCACTCTCATGTATGATGAGCAAGTAAGAAATGCCTTAGTTAAGGTTTCTATAAAAGTGGCGTGGAGGAACATAGATAAGGCTACCACTATTAGAACACTACGAGAAGATAACAAGGCCAAAGATGCAAAAATAGCACGTCTACAAGGAGAAAAGGACTTGGAGTAGAAAAATAATGAGGCCTTTATCAGTATAGTGGAAGAAATGGGAGACCATGTCCTAAAATCAAGACTGCACTTAGAATCTAATGTACCTGAAAGGTTTCGTTCAACTATGCATTACGTGTGTACCCTAGTAGATTTGGTGCTTGAGGTTGGACCAATTTGCATGACAGTGCCAAAGGACCCTAAATAGGAAGTGGAGAGAGAAATGGCCTTAATGGTTACAAATATTTCATCTTACAAGGCATTGCTCCAGACTTTACAGGAAGAGCTAAAGAAAGTAGACCAAGCATTGAACATTTGAGCAGCTCCAAAATTAGTAATTAGACTAAGAAATATATTGGTAGATAATGAAGTTTTGAAAATAATGAAGGATGAGACTTTAGGGTGTGAAAAAATATTGGTGTTAGTAAATAAAAAGTGTGAATCCCTTGCAGTAGCAAAACATCTACATAAGGAAAGGTTGGATGAGCTTGAAAAGATCATACCACAAAAGATGGATCTTCTGGAGGGATGAATGTTTGCTATGGATAATGTTGTCATAGTATTGCTGAATGAAAAGGGAGAGATGACCTAGGATGAGTTGGAGGGCATTGTTATAGATGTCCCAGAGAAGACCAGGAATGCACTAGATAATTGGAAAGCTTTGGAAGCTAAAATTAAGGAAGAATATCTAGATTTGATTCTCCTGGTGGAAGATGAGGGTGCTGGAGACTAAAATATATTCTTTGTACAAAAATTAATTCTTTATATTCTTCCATTCTTATTCTTTAAGCATCATGAGGTAACCATTTCTGGGGCAGAAATGTAGTTTAGTGTGGGGTAATGTTGAGAATAAAAAAGTATGACACTAAGGAGAAGGTGCACAGAATATTCACGCATGGTAGTAAGGCATATTTGAAGGTGCAGAAGGATAGGGAAGGAATTGCATGTGAAAGACAGATTGAATCAAAACTTAGCCATTTTCATGGTTATGAGCTATTTTTGGAGATAACGTATGGAGCACACAATGAAATGGAGACTTGTGTGATACACAAATTCTATTTTAGGAAGAGCATCTACTAAAGCACCATGCATGAGTTCTAATTAATAATATAATTACTACTACTAGTTAACTGTAAGATATCTATTATTAGTGTACTTACATGTGTGCATGTTATTATAAAGACGCATGACTATTTTCAACATGCAGCCTATTTTTGTAAGTGCGTAAGAAGTGAAGGGAAAGTCCCTACTCTTTATAAATATGTAGTAATATGTGTAGATTAAGTGTGAAGCTATTATGGAGTTATGTTGCCAAATATTATGCGTACAAAAACTTATGATAATACTTATTGTACGAAGCTTATGTGTTTATTGTGTTTTAATATAATGGAGTGTGTTGGGTGAATAATGGTGTTAAACATGACTGTAACTAGTTCTTACATGGTTGACTTCATTATGTGTATCGTTTAATTCATTATTCTTTTAGATCTAGATATGGAATATGCTCTATGAAATATTTATGTTTTTTTTGGATATGAATACATTACATCTTCATCATGTTCACATCTTGTACAAGCAACTCTAAGGAGGGGCCTGGTACCTTTGTGCACTTCAGGTGAGCACTCAGCTCAGGCTGGGTTATGTGCTAGTGTTCCTGGGTTGTTCGTGGTAATTTCTAGATTGCATCATTAAGAATCTATTGAAACATTTTAGCATGCTCGGTGGGACCCTATAAACACCAAAATTGGGTCACACTCCCCTTGGTCCCCTTTCAAACAACTAACTTAAACACTTTTACCTAACCATGACCCTTACATCACACATTAATATTAATTTAATCACTTTAATTAAATTAATACTCTTCCTCACTTTATTCATTATTTAATTATCTTAATTAAACCAATTTCCACCTCACCTAGACACCTCACCCCACCAGCTCACCTAGACACCTCATTATAAACCTATTTTTAGTATCTATCTACTCACCATAACTAACTAAGACTTAGTTCAACCCTAAAAAATCAATGCCTATTATTCCTCTAACCACATTCCCACTCATTAAAAGATAACATCTATTTTGATCCGCGATAAATGGAAAGACCTGACCCAAATGATTGCTAAGATCTATCATTTTTAGTAAACCTAGGGAATCCCACCTTAACCGATGCTCAGTCATCCCAAAACTGACGCCGGTCAACCCAAAACTATCATCAGTTACCATATAACCATTTTGGTAACCTTGTTTGAGAGGTTAGACACATTCTCGAGTTTTGGGAGCGAAAGGAGATCTTCATGCAAGCAATAACCATAGCTCTTTCACACACCCAGCAGAAGCCATAACCCACACAACCATTGATCAAAGGTTTCACTCTTCACGGTAGCACTTCCAGGAAGCACTCCATGGCACCAAGCTTGATCCATTTCACCGATCAACCATCAACACCACCCAGCCATTGGACCTACAACATTAGTAAGTGCGTTTGTCACCTGTGTTATTCCATCCTTATGTCGTATTTTAAAGGTTTTTGTCATCTTTGTTATCATTTTCTACTAACATCTCCATTCCCCCATCATTCACTTTCCTGCAAACTCAACCCTTCACCACCATACCATTAGATCATCTATACACAACCTTTATACATCTCCAAGTGTTCCTAAGATCCCCACAGACCTCACCATTCCCCTTTTTTATCTATATCTAACCTCAGACCAATTTCCACAATCAAATCTTATTGAGTTCCTATCATCCCGACCGTACCGATGCTGGTTACCCATGACCATCATCGGTTCTCTCTAAACCGTCATTAGTTATATCTGACCGATACCAGTCTCTGTGTTTTGGCCATCCTATCAATAACAGAACCTAAGAATATTCACCCAATTAACCTAAGTGACCCAGAACCCGACCCTAACTAGTACCAAAACCCTGACTAACTACCCCACCTCTAGATCTGATCGTAGCCTAGCCTGTTATGTTAGATTTGCTTATTGTATTTAGATGAGATACCTAAATCATATCAATTACAGTAGGATTCTATTTACTTACGTTATTTCTTGCATTAAATTGTATTAAACAGTGGGTTGACTACCACCAAGGAAGTATCACACTTCCTAGATCTAGCATATGCTAGGAAGCCCATTGACATATATTATTTAATCCTATTTTGTGGTCTTGTTGTGTATTTCAGGTAGTTCCTCCTAGCCAAAAGGAAGCTCTCACAACCAATATTGGATCAAGAAGTCATAATGTACGCAACAACCTTCAACTGACCCTATCAATAGGTATTCCTCCTTGGCCCATACATTTATCTGTTTCCTCCAAAAACTTAAAGAAAATGGTGAAACATTTTGGCACACCCTGTGGGACCCTCTCTTGGGTTCATTGAATTTTCTTCATATACATAAAATGTTTTTGTGTGTTTCTTTCATTTCAACATTTGTCATTTGGGGCTTAAAATGAACCACTTCTTCTATCTTGCATTGCATTAGTGAAAAATCATCCCTCTTCATGTTCATCATTTGCTACATCGAATATCATATTTCGATTTGGGTATTAAAACACTTGCATTGCATTCTGAATTTTGTGTATTATAGCTCACATTAAAAACGAGGGCAACCTATACTATGGAAGTCATGCCCAACTGATGGTTGACACAATTGTAACCGTAGAAATCACTTGGCTTCTCTCGCTTTAAAGGCATCTCTCTTGTGAAACTGCATATAACTAGGGTTCTTAAACGACATCTTACCTAGGAATGACTGTCAATGATCACAAGTGATTAGAGGATTGAAAGGTAATCCCCAACTAGTTATCTTTGTCCAGTACCCCATCAGAGGAAGGACAACACCTGCCATAACATAACCTGAAACCTCATCCTCTAGATTTCCTTTTTCGTAGGACACCTTCCTAACCAAAAACTTTATTCTAAATTCACGTGTTAGTCATAAATATCACCAAGCTACAAAAAATATAAAATTCACTTTTTTGGAATGCATTTTTTCATAGCTTTGTACTTGACTTGCATTTTGAGGTGAGAGGATACATTTTCTTCATCTTTAAGGTTTTTCTTTCACACTCTACCATCAAATTCGGAATATTTTGCCCAAATTTCTTTATCCAGCGTGTCAGAGAATCATCCTATCATACCCAGAGCTTCTAGGTTGATTCTTCATACAATCTAAATTCACAACACTTCATTTTTATTCATTCTTCAGATTTCATAGTAACCGGCATCAGTCTTGAGACCATCATCGGTTTACATCTGACTGGAATCGGTTCCTGTGTTTTCATATAGTTCATCTTAAGAGACCTCGTAGAAATCAGAGGTGATAAAATTACCTGGCAAATATCCTCGGAACCGGTTTCATGGGAAGACAAACTTTTTGGGAGTCCGACAAATTTTTTTTGCCTATTTTTTAAGTGGTGTGACAGACTAGGCTACAAACGCGCGACAGGAGATTTGTACTTTCACACATCATTGATAATTGATCTCTGTGTCACACATTAACAACTCTCTGTCACGTATCAACAATGTTGTTGACTCATGTTAATGAACCTCGCTAATGCATGTCAATGAAACCTCGCTAATGTGCATCAATACAACCTTTTATTGACTTTCACGTGTAACGAACCTCGCTTACACACATAATAAAGGTTGTTGACACACATAAGTGAGGTTTGTTGACACGCATCAACAACCTTGTTTACATGCATCAGTGAGGTTTTTTGACGTGTTTCAATAGCCCCAACATTTTTGATGTATAGACCCACCTAGAAAAATATTCTGTCGTGCAAGATATTGCATCCTCTACCCTATAATAATCGCGTGACAAAAATAATATAATAGTGTCACACTGTTAAAAAACTCTTTATCGCTTGTTATACTTGAATCCACATCTCCTATCATGCATCAACAAACTCTCCCTATCACATGTCAACAAATTCTCCCTGTTGTGCGTCAACAAACTCTCCCTATCGCATGTCAGTACAAAGTCTCCCTGTCATGCGTCAAATAAACTCTACTATTGCACATTTACAGCCTCCACCCTCATATCGTGATATGTAGCCTTTACCCTCTTGGATCACATGTTCATACTGTACTTGATAATACATATGCCCTCCAGGTGGCATGAGTGAGCTAGTAGCGTTTCTACCTTGAGAATTCTACGATTGTGTCCAAGGCATCATTTCATACCCAGGGAAGGAGTTGCCGACCCATACAATCTAAAATTAAACACCTAATTTTTAGGTGAACAGGTCATTGACCCGAGCACAGTAAATGGCATTGGTCCTGAGAAACTTTTCACAAATGACCGAATACTCGTTTACTCAAACCATTATCCTTGCTTGTTTTGTTGGATCAGTTTATCCAGAGAACACTCATCTCACCTTCTTTTCTATCTAAAATTTTCTGTGTGTCACCATACTCTCTGTATTCTGATCATAGTCCTCCAATACAGTCTCCTTATCTAACAATCACCAGTTTTTGCTTTATTTTCTAAAACTATTATTCTTCACAGTAACCGGCATATGTCATACCTTAACTAGCATTGGTTCTTGAAACCAGCATCGGTCACCCTGTTTTGATTTTTATCAAAATATTTACCAAATTTTCCCCTCAAAATCTATTTGGTCCCATCTTTATTGTCCCTTGTGTCATTTACAGAGTACAGTTCACCTAATTTATGTTGATTCACATGGTGTTGACTCACAGCCAAACTAATTCCCTCATGTTTCACGCTAACCGTCAACCACTCCCACCTAGTCCATCACATAGTCATTGTCCATTTTGTCACATATGGATCCGACTCAGCTTATCCCCATTGCCACCGATAATGAGGAGTTTGCGAGACTCCTCGATTAGAATCCCGCTGCCCTCCAGTACTACCTTGCTCATTTTTCCACCTGGGATTCCTTAGGATAATTAATATACGACATGCATGTATCTATCTCTCCAGCTCTAGCCCCCACTTCTGCGTCAACTAGCACTTGTTCGGCACTACCGTCATCCACTTTATCACCTGTGGTGTCTTAGCTAAATTCCACATCCGTTATAACTATACCATCTACATCATCAATTGCACCCGCGACATCGATTGTCCCTTCGAAAGCCCCTATGAATCTAGCTCCATCTACACCTCCCACTTCCCATATACTCATTGCATCGCAACCACCTCTGGTGTCAGAAACTTACACCCCTTTCCAAAACCTTGTCCTTTCTATCCCGTAATCCTTAACCCTAATCAACACTAGAGTCATTGCAACTACTCCACCTGCTTACACATACTACCAACAACCCCCGACCTCATCTATCACTTATGTTGGCTATGTGCCACCCACATCTATTCCTCCTACATAATTCTCATATTCAGCACCACCATATACCAACATACCACCTACCTCGTACCTTCTGCATCAACCCCCTTTTTCTGTAGGGGCACCCATTCATCCTAACCTACTAATGACCTCATTAAAATGATGATGGAGAAGATGCAGAACCTTAGAAGCATCTGTTTCTAGCTCCCGTAATTCTTTAACATATGATGAAATTTGTAATGAGCCTATCCATCCATCTATTCCCATTCATCCTTACCCAGTGCATTGGGAAATGCCTAAATTTAATCACTTCAATAGTAAAGAAGACCCGCAGCAACACTTGTGGTCATTCAAACATGGGTGTTACCTAATCACCCACGATGATGCTTTGCTCCTACAAAATTTCCCAATGTCCCTGACAAGACCATCATTGGATTGGTATAGTGGACTACCCCGACAGTCTATCTATTCCTTTAATCAAGTAGCCCAAGCTTTCCTAGATCATTTTTCAATCAATGTTACCAAGAAAGTCACCATAAACGATCTCTATTCCACCTGGCACTACGAAGACTAATCTATGGCAGATTTCATTGCCCGCTGGCAGAGTCTTATTAACCAATTGATGTTCCAACTACCTCAGACTGAACTTATTGAGTTGTTCACTAGAGCTTGTGCCAGACACATCTCACCAACTCTGCAAGTCCAAACCTTCTGAACCTTTGATGAAGCATTCACCATGGCTCGAAAACTGGAAATTCGTTCCATTGAAGAAAAGAAAATCCAATTACAGAACAAGAACACCCCATTCAAATATAATGATTCTTCTTCATCTTCAAAACCCCAAAATAACTATTCAAATCCCAAAGGATCTTCCAATGTGGTAGTCCTCAAGGTAGGGTCCACCTCATCCTTCTAATTAGGCTCAACCTTCTTCCAATCTTTCTCCTATCTAGGATTTTCAGCTCTAGCGGGAGTAGCGGAAGTACACTTCGATCCAAGAGCCCTATTCTTCAGTCTTGGAAAAAATTCTTAAAGCTGGAGCCATTACACTTCCTCCCATAAAACCTCATACAGGTTTTGACCCCACTCGTCCTATGCCCGCATGGTATAAATAGCATGACTACTATAATTATCATCATGTTAAAGGACATAGTGATGGTAACTGCATAACTTTTAAAAACATTGTTCAAGAGATGATAGACAATGGAGACCTTGTTGTAGACAACCCAAATGCACCAAAAAATCAGAATTTTCACATCTTCAAAAATCCATTCCCTAATCATAAACCATCATCTAATCAAAATAGTGAACCTTCATCCAGCGACAACAACATCCGTGAGGTTCACGTAGTTTTTGATATCACGCCAATTGTTCCTCAAAACTGACCTACTTCATCTATTGAGGAAATTTTGGCACGCGTTCCTCCACCCACAGAGGAGCATACCTCTTCTACTCCTCCACCCACAGAGGATTCACCCTCATCTTGTATTGCTCTTCCGAAATAACCCACACTTTCCACCAATGTCGTATCATCGTCTGCTTCCCAACCTTCTAAACCATCAACACTTATTATTATCCCATCCACAAGAGAATCATCATCGCCTTCTCCTCCATCGAGAGAGAAGCCTACCTCACCTGACCTATTATCTCTCCTACCCATGAGATATTCTTCGAACATGTCACTACCTTTCAAGAATAGTTCTCCCCTAGAATCCCAAGACCCTATTGACATGATCTCGGCTCTCTTACCTATAGAATCCGAGGCTAACCAATTCCCTGTCTCACAGACATATTTTACAAGGATTTCCACCCGACCTATTCCATTCTTTTCTTCAGTAGTCTCGTTTTCATGGTTGGTCGATCGTTTGGATTACGTTGATCATTCCATTCTCTGGGGACGTATTCAACTCCCCATTTCGACCCAAATGTAAATGGTGCCTAAAGATACTTCCACGATCCACCCAAATGTATTTTCGGTAACCAAAATTACACTGACCATGACGATTAAAACAACTTCCTCTTCATCATCCCTACTTCCATCCAAACTTCTACCCATCACTACAACTATTCCCAAACCTAAAAACCTACCCACACTTATCTCCCCACCCGTATCTAGACCCATCACTATTGTCGGTGTTATGCCGACATCAAGCCTTACCCACCCACCTCTCAGATTGGACTTAGCTGCGTCCTTTAAAAACCGCAGTAGCATTATCCTCCCACCTAAAAGGAAAACCCAACCCTTTAGGCCGCGTACACCGGTCTCACCTACTACACCATTATCACCCTCCCCCCTTCCATCCATCCTAAGACCTCATCCATCATCCTTGACCAAACAATATCATCCCAAGGCCAGTCAAAAGCTAAACAACCTGCTACTACATCACAAGCCTTTGTTACACCTCATTCACCCAAAAACCAAACTCCCTCGCCCTCACCCGTGCACTTTTTGCCACCTATACCTCCACCAGTTACTATAGCCCCAACCTTGCCTATATGAATTCAACCAATTCTGCCTACCAAACCTTTACCAACCACCTCCACCATAACTTGGTTTCCCCTGTGGGTAACCCATCCTCTTCCACCATCTATTTTCCCTCATTCATCTTGTACTCCCATGTCACCTTTACCCAAGAAGGTGTAACTCAAAGATAAGAATTTGCTACCCACCACTAAGGTAGTCAAACCAACCAAACCTTTCATCGCTAGCTCTTCTACCCCACCTTTACCCAAATATATGCCAGTAAGACCTAAGACCACTCCACATACAAAAATAGTAGACCAATACATTCCTCCTCCTGTAAAGCCTCTTCCTTCACAATCAACCACACCTGTACCCAAACCCACACTCACCTCCCATTGCAATCCATTAATGGGGTTCTATGCCAAAATTTTAACCAATCTCTTAAATAATTCCACAATCACATTACCACTTCTTTGACCTTAAGATCCTCTTAAACCCAAACCAAAATGGTTTGATGAAACAAAGATTTATGCCTATCATCGTGTGCTAGGACATGATGTTGAAAATTGTAAGGCCTTAAAGACCGTTCTTCTTCAAAATTTTCCTCCTAATTTTTTTTTGATGATTATGACCTACTCGAAGAGGACCATCCTCCACCATCACCTATCACCATACATCATTTTCCTTTACCCATTCCATGACCAGTATCTCCACCCCCACAACCATTTTTCCCACCTCCAAAATTGGAGATCAACATTGTCTATATAAGAGAGTTGGCCAAACCACCATCCAAATGTCAATGTACCCTACTCATTTCACAAGGCTCTTATCCACTGCTAGGATTTTCCCCCTCATGCCATTATACCTTTCATGACACACCCTCTCCATCCACCTCCCCTTAGATTAGCATGGTTCACGTTGCTACCCACACTCAGAAAGACAAATGAAAATAAAAAGCAACTAGCCCATCAACCAACCCTATACCCAATATACCATCTGCACTCACTCCCAAAATCAACATCCATGGACCTACATACCCTATCTCTGATGGGGTCACTATACGATGGAAAAGTGACAAGTGAGCATGGGAATCTACAAGTAACTCTTCCTTGCACCCGACCTCCTGAGGTCATGCCGAGACAGCCGGTGGGGATGGAATATGTGTGGGATATAGACAAACTAGTTAGGAAATCTAATGTCTTCTACACGCACTAGTGGAAATTGTGAATCTAAGGCAAAGAAGGCCCTCCTAACCTAAACTGGTGTGATAGATCGATCAGCAAGGATGACTGCTCGAAGGCTCCAATCAATATCGAGCTCTAGCATGATTCGGTCTATAGGTTGTGGGATACGGGAAAAATGGCCTGGGATAGTTTCATGTATGTCTCCAGACAGGGTCATAGAGTGGATGATGGATGTAGTTGTTTTTATGGGCGGTTCTCTGGCCTAGTCCAGAATTCTTTAGCTTCGTTAGCCACTATATCTAACAAGGATGACTGTTCGATGATGATAGGTGGAAGTGGAGTAGATCTGAATACTAGTGTGCATAGGCCAGTGTCTATGTCCGATTCACTTACGGATTCGTTGGGTTGCGGGATTTGTGGATCGCAACCGTAGACTCTTGGTTTTTATGGTCCTGCTATGGTCATGTATGAATTCAGTCCCTGATCCCTACTATCCAATAATCATATGCTTTCTTAGCCTCTATATTCAAAATTAATAGCTGTGCGATCTTCTCAGAGTATCTCATAGGTGTTCTTGCAACTTGAATTCTTAGGCTAGTATCTATGTCTGTGAGAATTTCTCCTACATCTGGTTGTGGGACCAAAGGATCACAACCGAACGTTTTATCTCTTTCAAATCCCTCCACAATCATGTGGGCATGTATCTAGGGTAATCTATAGTTTGGTTGAGTTGACCAAAACATATGTGCTTGATTGTCTTCTATGTTTAATCCCCTCAACTGAGAGCTGATCTGTTGTAAGTTTGTTTTTGTTTGGAAGACTTGGATTCTAATATTCTGGTCTATGTCAACTATTTCTATGAAGAGATTGGGTTGAGGCATGATTGGCTCAAATACGTATTCTCTGGGCTCCCTAGGTCCCGTGATTGTCATACAGAAGCAACACTATAAATTAACTACAGTAAAGTGAAATTTAACTACTTTGAATATATCTATAGCATATATGATTTCTCTATTTTTGTATTTTCTGATGAACTATTCGAATGAATCTAAAAGAGTAATTGTTTAAAATAACAAATTAAAACAAACAAGATAACCGAGTATAGCTATTTGTCTGTGTAACTGTGAATCTATTCTAAACAATGAAATAACTGATCTAATCTATTTGCAAGACTCTTGATCCTACCTCAGAAATGAGGAATGAATCATAGTCTCTCAAAAAATATCAATCCCCACAACTTCCTTGGAAATATCGAAAGTGAAATTAACTGAAATAAAGCAATTAACTACTCTATTTGATACGATTCTAATTTAGAACTTTGAAA
This sequence comes from Taxus chinensis, assembly GCA_019776745.2. Lineage (NCBI taxonomy): Eukaryota > Viridiplantae > Streptophyta > Pinopsida > Cupressales > Taxaceae > Taxus > Taxus chinensis. The sequence continues at coordinate 321,826,036 of CM034155.1, read as the reverse complement.
GCTAGAACCTGGATTCCACATAACAGTGGCGAATCTGATGGTGTGTGTGATCTTGTCCCCTCAGTGTAATCTCCTTGTTCCTTCGTGTTCACGTGGATCCAGAAAAGTGTGTAATGCTAGCATCAATAGAAGTAGATATTGGGACAAAGGCAGCTCAAGATACAGACTGAATACAATGTGAGTAGGAGAGGGATAGCGCAAGAGTACAGAGCTTGGCTTATGCAATTCCTAGCGGGATTTATTGCGAGTCATGCAACATGAAACGTCCAGAACCTGAAACTATCCTGTTTGAAGAAAAAAACCTACAACTTTAATGGCTTCCTATTGAAAACAAAATATTCTACTCCAATGGATTGGATGAAATATCAACAGCACTTGCACAAGATGAATATGTGGATTCCTAACAGCAAAATAATACTAACTAAGCATGTAATGAAAGAAACTAAGGACTCTAAACAAAATGAAAGACTAATCTATTGCAAAGATAAATTTAGAGGAAAATTTGAGGGGCCATTTGCTTGAGCACAAGCCAACTATTTATAGCATTTGAATTTACCCAAGGTAAAAACCAAATAGAACTCTTAAACTATAAACAATGGCAAAACACTATTCCAGGGAACTAGAATCATAAATGCAAGCTTATGGCAGTGAAAGAAAGCTGGTAAAACATTGAAATTATGTGAGTCATATTAAAAGAGATTTCTGGAAAACACGTAAAGGACTGCCGCCCTGAGCAGGGCGGTGGTTACAGGACCGCCACCTTGTTTAGGGTGGCGGTCACGAGACCACTGCCCAAGCAGGGCGGTGGTTTCGTAACTGAAGAGAAAAAGGTAAAGAAAAGAGGAAAAAAGAGAAAACAAAGGATGCAGGGGTTAAGCGGGGCATGCGGGATGTTAACGCATGTTTAGAGAGCTTTTCCGGATCCCGAACACCTTACGAGGAGACCTATATCATCATTGGGGCACGTGTTACGTTGTTCCAGCGGTGCAGTACCCCATAATTTTGGGTACGTATAGTCACCCATTGCACATCAGTCTCCTCTAAAGATGTCTTTGTATGATGTCGTCCATACTTCTGAATCCAATAGACAAAACCTTATCGAGGTTTTACAATCCATTGAAGTTATACCAAATGACCCCGCACCAATGGCCTTGATTATTACCCCTCACCATGTGGCCTCACTAACAAAATCAGCTCCTCCTTCTACCCCTTCGACCCCTCCTCATGTTGTCATCCTTAGCGTTTCTGTTGAGGAGATTATACCTCTCCAGTCAGATGACCCTGATCCCACCCTATTTATTTTTTCTTATATCGATAACATATGCATACGACATGTCATGATTGATGGTGGTGCTAGCATTAACGTCATCTCCTCCCATACATACAATAAAATGTGTATCCCTTCTAACTAATAACCTAGTTATGTTGCACTCCTTTAATGTTGTCATCACCATCACCCTTGGCACTATTATCCTTCATGTTCACATAGGCCCTCACATTATCCCAAAACTATTCTACATCTTAGAGGGGGAGTTCCAATATAACCTATTTCTCGGTAGACCCTGGATTCGTGTCATGGGTTGTGTCCCTTCAACCTTACACCGTTGTGTAAAATTTGAGCATGAAGGACATAACTACACCTTCCTCATCAACCCGTTTCCATTTAAGACATGTAACATGTTGTATTTACCCAACGATGTACTTGTACTACTCAAGGCATCTACCACTAACCCCACTTCACCTTCAACCACAAGCCCATCCATCAAGGTTGCCACCACCTCTCCCACATCTAACCCTATTATTCCTACTACCATCGTAACCTCTATAGTTGACTCATCTACTTCCCAATCATCTAGTGATTTGTTTATCTCTGCTACCCACATATTGAATATTGAACCCTTAGAAGGTGTTTTTTAATGCCTCACTTTAGGGAAGTACCGCCTATAAAATATCGACACATTCCTCACTTCGCAAGAGTATGGAAACCTATTGTAGCACCCTAGTTATGACTACCGTATAGGTGATGTTTTTCCTTATGGTCCTCCCCACCTTTGCACTAATCTAACATATGGGAAACTGGATATTGCCACTTATTCACTCAAATCTCCATCCTAATATAATCGCTTACTAACCGTCACTTCACCTATAGTTTCCTCCACCGTTGCACATGGAAAGACTTTGGATTTGGTTTTTTATGAACAGGTCAGCCATATTGTCATCTCCTGTAACACCCATAAACATAATGAGCATAGTAGCATTAGCTTTGACACACCACATCCCAATAAGGCTCATGTCAACCTCATTGAGGAAGACAAACCTTCTCCACCTCATTCACCCATGTCATCATCTTCACCCACGAAGTTCATATATCTTGAATCTTTTCCTCCTAACATTTTTTTTTCATAAGCATAATTTTCTTGGGATCTCTAACCTATCAATGTGATGGTGAGGCTTACTCTTCTCTCCCATTCCTATATCCTGACATGATCGATGACGATAAACCTTATATTAACGTCATTTAATGTCAGGATGTTGAGTCCATCCTCAACTACCTTGGTGAGGAAGATTCTTATATTCATCGGTCATTACCTTCTAAGACGTAAACCATGTTGAATGAATTGACTATCGAAATCAAAATTAACACTTAGGATGAACCGAACATTCTAAAGATAGGCCAATCTTTAGATGCTACTGAACATGAAGCTTTTTCCTCTTTCCTTCAGGACCATGGCAACACTTTTCCTTGGTCCTTTGCTGATATGCTCGGTATTGACCCAAAAATTGTGGTCCATAATATCGTAACCATTATTGATACCAAACCCATCAAAAAAAAGATTCAGAAAATGCATCCTCGTATTGCTCTTTTAGTCAAAGAAGAGCTTCAGCACCTTCTCTGAGTTTCCTTCATCCTACCCATTGACTATCCCCAATGGATTTCTAACATTGTTCCTGTCACAAAGGTGACAGAGGGAATCCACATTTTCATGGACTTCCATGACCTCAACCTAGCTTGTCCTAAAGATGATTTCCCACTACTAGGCATTGACCAAATAGTTGATCTCACTTCCGACTATGAACTTGGGGGACCTTCTGCTATCGCATACATCCACATCTCATGATAAACTTGTGCAAACAAGGCAGACCCACAAGCCATGAATTACATATTTCATGTGATCATGCATCACATATCTGTAAGTACCCCTGCAAGTGTCCATGGATCATCCTCACCAAATCCAGACATCTGTAAGTGCGAAAGCACCTGAAATAACCATCATAGATTACATACATGATCAATCTTCTCCTCACTACCCCAAACTCATATCGAGTCATCATAATGAAAGTGCCTAGATGTAAAAGTTATCTATGGGGCAATTTTTCTCCAAATATGGCATAGTCAATAATCCAAATCTCATCTACCACATGCCTATGGATCAAATGCTTATCATTTTTCTCCCCTCTATAGGTAACAACATCAAAATATGAGCCTCTCAATGTCCTTGTAACAGTTGACTATCATCTCTCCATTCATGAACCATCAAGTCATGGTAGTCCACTTTATGTCCCATATCTTGATCAAATCAATCATCCTTCCAACATTGTCTCAGAATCCTCTATGTACCCATGTTGAGAAACCACAACTAATCCTACTATGGCCAAGTGATTACCACTTTGCACCACTCAACTGCACCTTGTAATCTAATCAGTGGCAAGGCTCTACTGATAGCATGATTCTCATGGATATGTTTCATCTTCTTAAAGATGTAATCCCATGGTTGTGCATCACTCGAAACCATGTCAAACATAATTAATCATCTAGTCTCCTATGGTCTTGTATTCTAAACAATTCACACTTATCCCATCCTAGCCTAGAGTCGATTCCATGACTGATACATCTAAAAAAAACAAAAAGGGATTCAATGTCTCCTTGAGCCTAGGACTTCCACTCTAAAATATGACTCAGCCGACAACAAATGAGACATCTAGTTATCAGTGACTTCGCTACACGTATAACCTCAGATTGTTCAATTAGAAGGACAACTATATGAAAGTCATTACAAAAATAATAATTAAAATATCAAAGCTAAGGCTTCCCGAACTTACCATCAACTCTCACGATTTCCTCAGCTGATCCACTAGCCTCCATACTGCATCAAAATCTCAAATCTTTCTTTTACATTTATCAGTCTTAGTCGTCAATTTGTTTGGTTTAAATGAGCTTAGTCAAACAACTTAGGGGATTATATACCCCACTAGCCCTAGTCACTGCCAACTTGCTTATTTTTGTCACCACCCCAACCGTAGTCGTGCTAAGAATACCCTATGCTATGTCACCATTAACCTGGCCTTGATTTTCACTCTTTGAACCATCCACTTTCACCTCATTTCCTTTTGCACTCTCATTTTCTCTCTACTCAAGGGACTTGCCGCAAATGTGACATTTCATGATCATGTGACTTTATTCACCTTTAGAATAGTCCATTATGCAACACCTTTAGGGTCTTACATTCATAATCCGATCTTGGGTATGGTAGAATCATTAGGTTTCTTATCAATTAAGTGGTTCTTTTACCACCTCTTACCATTCACTTTCCTCATTACTTATTGATTAATCGATGCCTAAATTTTAAACGACTCAACCATGCCTACAACCTAAATTCAACCATGCCTATGACCTAAACTCAACCATGCCTATGACCTAAACTCAACCATGCCTATGACCTAGACTCAACCATGCCTATGACCTACATTCAATCTTGCCTTATATCTACTAACTCATTCCTCATTTTCTTCCCTAACTTATGGGAGAACTACATCATCCTGAGGCCCTTTTTCACTGGGGCTATGTAGGTATCACTTTGAGGGCATGGGGCCCTTGAAGGTTAGCTCGAAAAATCTTCACCCTAACCTATTTTCCCCTTCATTTTCCTATTCACATCATACCTTCATTCGTTTCCATTTTATAAACAAAATTAGAAACTAAACCAAACAAAAAACAATTGATGAACATTTTTACCACATCATTACATCGTTCATTTATCATTTTCACATTTCCACTATAGCAAATATTTGGAAACTTAAACCATAACACACATATACATCATCATTTGTTTCCCATGTTACCAATGACTTGGAAATTAAAATCAAAATTATAACCTGACTCCATCATGCCTATAACCTAACTCCATCATGCCTATAACCTGAATCCATCACACCTGACTGACCTAACTCAATCATGCCTAATTCATATAGTTTCCATCACATACACAAATAATAATGGAAATTAAAACAAGTACACCATCCAAACAATAAATATCATACTCTATATAAATGAGAAAGTATGTGTTTACATACATATGTACATAGATACAAATAAATACAAATGTCTCAAATAGGTCAGATACATACTCGCCATCTTCGGCACACATGCAAGTATATGATAGAAAATTTCAAAACTCTTGTATACAACATCACTCTCTTCAGCACATAGTCTGGTATATACCAAAAATACATAAAAATGGAAGTATGCGTAACTATCAGACACCCCCCCATCGAATATCCTCCATGCCTTGTCTACCCAATCCCTCTCCTGCCTCTACCATCACCGAATTCCCTCCTCACCTCCACCCAATCAAATCAATCACATTGATCTCAGAGCCCACCTATCAAATGTCGGTTACCTACTCCGAGGCTTTCCAACTCAACTCTTTGTCTCACTCCGTCACTTTCCACTTTTCCACTGTTCCTTTGCCATTTTTTATTATTGGAAAATGAAAAATGATTCTGTAAAAATTAAAATTTTCCTTTCTAATCCCAATCCTCTATGACCAAAGTTAGTCATTTTGGTGCCCTAGCCAACCGTCGTCAACTAACATGTAACCGACGTTGGTCACACTTCAAACTAGTTTCCCTTTCCCCACTCCCTATTTCACCTATCACCACTAGCGCTCACCCACTTTTTATCATTTCAATAACCCATTGTAACATACCTACAAACCCAACCTACCCTTACATTTCCTTTTCTACATCTTAGGAGTTGTTATTTTACCTATACCTTGGCCTTACCCGTGCCATTACCTGTTTTCCTGAACTTGACCTAATTGGTGTGACCATTGACCTTATGTACTCGTTGTACCTTGTGATGTTATTACCTATGTTTTTTAGACTACCAACCATACCTTGCCTATTTCCGTGTCATTTATCCTGACCAAACCTTTGGTGTATCGGAACATAATTAAACATTCATACACCTAACCTATGTTGTGTTTTCAGACCATATGTTATACCTTGGATACCTGAATCACTTCACCCTTGTTTGGATAAACTTATCGACCTTGGATGATGTAGAGTTTGCAAGGTTTTCAACGTGGTTCTGTGTTACAATCTATACATATGTGTGCATTTGATTTCCATTACCCATGACCCAATTTTGACCACCACCTACTACCCATTACTCGAGTTGACCATCACCTTTTCCCTTAATACTCAAAACTTCCCCACCTATATTCCCCACCTACACCTTTATCAAACCACTCACTGATTCTATCTTCCACCTCATCAGTTCCCAGTTTGAGGGGGATCATCTTCACACACACATGGGGCATTCACTTCATATTTTTTTCAACTTCACTTACCAATACAAGATACACAAAAAAGGGGGCAAAATGTAGACACCAAAATTGGGTCACACTCCCCTTGGTCCCCTTTTGAATAGATAACTTAAACACTTTTACCTAACCATTACCCTCACATCACACATTAATATTAATTTAATCACTTTAATTAAATTAATAATCATCCTCAATTTATTCATTATTTAATTATCTTAATTAAACCAATTTCCACCTCACCTAGACACCTCATTATAAACCTATTTTTAGTATCTATCTACTCATCAGAACTAACTTAGACTTAGTTCAATGCTAAAAATCAATGCCTATTATTCCTCTAACCACATTCCCACTCATTAAAAATATAACATCCATTTTGATCTAGGAATGATGGACAGACTTTGTTATGTTTGTGGAGCCTATTTTCATGTTAGAGTGTGGTACACCTTCTATGTGTTACACTCGGGTATTTTTATGGCGGTCCTGCTCGCCGGTGAGCGGGTCACGGGGGTTCGAGGGGGTGAAGCCCCCGAAGTAAATTTTCATGGGTGGTTTATTAACCCATGGGTAACGGGTAACCATTATAGCCTGTTTTTCGGCCCATGGTTTTTTGGTACCCATTGTTTTGATACCCATGGTTTTTTTCCCATGGTTTTGATACCCACGGTTTTGTATCAAACTACTTAAGTAGTTGTCTATTTATATGGTCTTATGCATATGATAGATAGACAAGCAAATGTATTGCAGATGTGCTTTGAATTCGGGTGTGAATTCTGTAGAGTTTGTTGAGCATAGCTCCAAACGGATTTGGGTATTGTATTAAGAGAGTGGAGGCTTGTAATAAAATCTAAGCAAGTGATTCTTGGTGGACGTAGCCCAAATTGGGTGAACCACGTTAAATCTTGTCTCTCTATGTTGTGTTATTTATTCTACCCTTTTATTTGAGATATGTAATATTTTATGTATATTAGTTTCTACGGTTGCGATTTTCTAAGGGATTATTCCACATATTTTATCTCTTATTTCCTAATAGACTTGGCCCAAATAATTAGGAAGATCTGTCATTTTTAGTAAACCTAGGGAATCCCACCTTAACCGATATCGATCATCCTGAAACTGACACCAGTCAACCTGAAACAGTCGTCAGTTACCATTTATTCACTTAGGTAACCTTGTTTGAGAGGTTGACCACGTTCTCGAGTTTAAGAGTAAAAAAATATCTGCATGAAAGAAAGAACCAGATCTCCTTCGCACATCTAGGCATCCATAGCCAACATCAAGACATATCTAGAGATATCTCTCTCATGATAGCATTCTAGGGAGCACTACCGCGGTACCAAGATCCATCCCACAAGTCAATCATCACCACCACCCAACCATTGGACATGTAACATTAGTAAGTGCATTTATCACCTATGTCATTTCATCCTTGTTCTATTTTAAAGGTTTTTTTCATCTCTCTTATCATTTTCTATTAGCATCTCCATTCCCCCACCATTCACTTTCCTAAAAACTCAACCCTTCACCACCATACCATTTGATCATCTATACACGACCTTTATACATCTCTAAGTCTTCCTAAAATCCATACAGACCTCACCATTCCCCCTTTTTATATTTGTCTAACCTCAGACCAATTTCCACAATCAGATCTTATTGAATTCCTATCATCCCAACTGTACCGACACTGGTTACCCATAACCGTCATTAGTTCTCTCTAAACCATTATCGATTATATCTGATTGATACATGTGTCTATGTTTTGGCCATTTGTTGGTGAGAAAATTTGTCTTGTGGAAAAATTGGTGGGTTTTAAGCCAACACTATGGGAATCTAAGTCCCTCTACTTGAACGGTGTAGCTTCCATATGTGCATGCATGAAAAAATGAATTTTAATGGTGGTCATTTTGACCAAAGATCCATCAGGGGCACTGCACTATCCCTATGGAAAAGCTATCAATTTCTCACTAGAGAAGAACTTTGTCTGAGAAGGGAAAAGGGAGTGAGAATAGAGTTAGGAGAAACTAATGTTGTGGCTAGAATATCAGATGCCCACACACATCAATTAGAAACTTCATTTAACATGCATTTATAATTAAAAGAAAAACAAAATATGTGGGAGAAGCTACAAGACCGAATCAAACTCATTCGTCACAAAGTACCAATTAATTCCTTAATCAAGGAGGCAAAAATTTCTTCTTTTCTTATTGAAGCTTGAGCAGAGTTTTTACATATCTTGAGAATGAAATAAATTTGAGGAAGAAGAGAAAATATAAGAAGAACAACATTTTCTGTCTTTTTCAAGTACAGAGCACTCTTATTTTTTCTGAAATCAATCGTCAACCCTTAGGAATGACATCGAGAATTCATTATATTCTTCGCAACAAACCGTTACAACATTAAAAATCATTCACACCTCTTCGAATTCCTTTATCATGAAGAAAACGTTGATGGTGGCTAAAACTAGACCTTGTATAGCAAACGTTACATTTGATTTACCATTTTAAATCTAGACCATTTGATTTTTTCTTCTAGCTTTGACTTTGGACCGTCCATGTGGCAGGAAGGGATTGGGGTGGTTATGGGGGGAAGCCCTTTGCGTTCATGATTTTTTAAAGATTTGGAAATTTTGAAAAAATTGGCCCGCACCCCCTCTTTGACTTTTCAAGTAGGACACGTGGCACATTCTTATTGGAAATGGGATCATGGTCTTTTTCTCGACATTTTAACCTTTTTTACAAAAAGGTTAAAAAACTCAATTTGATCTGTCGGTCTGCTATTCCGAATTTGACTAGGACACATGACACGTTTTGTTTGTAGGTGGGGTCGTGCAGTTTTCTTCTCAACATTTTCACCTTTTTTACAAAAAAAGTTCATAAACTCAAATTCCCCCGTTGGCCTGGTGCTCTGATTTGAATTTTCAATGACGGGGCTTTCCTTTAATTTTTTCCCTACAAGCTCAAGCTTTGACTTTTTCCTTGGTAGCCTAATCGGGGCTGCAGTGTTACTTTTTAATTTTTTTCCTTTTTACAAAAAAGGATCAAAGTATCGAATTCCCCCAATGGTTCTGCTCATCCGCCTTGACTTTTCAATGTCTTCCACCATGTGGCACTTTGGCACTCAATTGGTAATTGACCTTTCCTACCCCTGGAGTTGCGCTGTTGCGACACGTAGAGCCTGCGCTAAATTGAATATTGCCCCCTGGAATTGTGCTTGGAATTGCACCATGGAAAAACATGGAGCCGTCCAATGATTCTTTAAAGTATAACTAGACCATACCAATCTGGGAGACCCACATATCATTGAGGAATGCTGAGGAAAAAATTGGTAGGAAAAGAAACGCCCATTGTTCCCGACTATGGAAAAATACACAGAGGAAGAGAACTTCATCATTTTGAGTCCAATTTTTGAATTTTCTTCATGAGCCAGAGGCATGAAGGAAAAGCAATGATTTGACAACCTGGGCCATGGAACAACTAAACCGTTTCGATCAGAAAAGGGAAGGGAAAAAGGATATTACGTGCACATACCAGGAAGAGGAGGATTTCTAAAAATGAGTGCATAAAGGATTAAATAGCTCAAGGGCACAATTTTAGATAATTCCTTGAATCTTAAACTTGCCTTAGACACCAACAAAGGGTGTGAACTCAAAAAAATTTGGATTTGGCAATTAAAAATGCAGAGCTTTTTCAGGAGACAACAACTGGCTCTAGCTTAGGGACATGGCATGAACTGGGCATGGCTAGGGCATGACATGAGGATCCAAATTGTTGAGTTTCAAAACATATTATTTTTGACCAGTTCCTTATCCATTGGGCCTTGCAGATTCATGTACAATTCCAAGAAAGAAAGGAAGAAGGAGGAAGAACACAAACAAAAGTACACACAACAAAACCAAACAAAACAAAACCAAAACCACACAACAACAAAGGGAAAAACACACCTACGAAAGAACCTATGGTACAAGGTGGGGGACAACCCACTTCTACTGATGATACAGTTTAAAGTATTTCCCGCTTTGAGGAAATTCTAATGGTGTTCCATCCAGGTATGAGAGGAGAAAAATATTCTCACCACGAGCTTCATGAATTTGGAACGGGCCAAGTCATAATGAATCAAACTTTCCATGGTTGCCTTTTGGTTCTCTTCTCTTATCCCACAACAGGAAAAAATCTCCAACCTTGAATTCTCTTGTATTCTCCCTCTTGTCAAATATTTTCTTTACTTTCAATTGGTGTTCCTTAATTCTATCCACCACTTGGCATCTGCTTTCCTCTAGATTCTCCAAGAAGAGGATCCTCTTGTCAATGGAGTCTTTGTATTGACAATATTCTATTTCTTACAGCAACTTGAGAGATGGCATCTCAATTATGAGGGGAATCTCTACCTCAAATCCTTACAAAATTTTGAAAGGTGACATACCTATTGCCTTCTTAGGAGTGATCCTATCAGCCCATAATGCATCATATAATTTTTTGTGCCAGTTCCTTTTCTTCTCATCAACCAGCTTACGAACAATGGTAACAATGTTCTTATTGCTTGACTCAGCTTGACCATTTCCCTATAGATAGTAGTCAAAGGAGTGAGATAGAGAGATTCCAAAGCCATATAAAAAATCTATGAGCTCCTTGGAAGAGAAATAGGTGGTATTGTCTACAAAAATCGTTTATGGTATTCCAAAATAGACAATGATATTCTATTTGATGAAGTTGTAGACTGTTTCAGAGCTGGCCTACTTGGTTAGAATGGCTTCCACCCACTTGGTGAAGTAATCAGTTGCAATGAGTACATAAGTTTTCCCTCCACTTGAATGAGGATTCAAAACACCAATAAAATCTATCCCCCATTGCTGAAATGGTTCTTAAATCACCACAGGCCTGAGTGGCAATGCAACTAGTTACAGATTCCCAACAAATTGTTGGCACACTTTGCATTTGGAAACCCAATCTTGAGTGTCTGCAAAGATGGAGGGCCAATAATATCTTCCTCTAAGGATATTATGTGTAGTGACCATTGATGAGAAATTTCCACCACAAGCTTGATCATGATAGGCCATGAGCAAGTTTTCTTGTTACTCTTTATCTACACACCTGAGGAAACAACCATCTAGACCTCTCTTATAAAGCGCATGATTCTAGATCACAAACTTGGTTTCCTTTATCTTGAGTGTCCTTCTTTGTTTGTAGTCAAGATGAGGAGGGAATTATCCATAAATGATGTAGTAAGAAATATCAACATACCACTTATCAGTAGTGGTGAAAAAGAGCACTTGTGGACTGTCTCCTAAACAGCTTGAACAAACACCATCCTTTTCTCCTTGCTGAGCCTTAAGGTCTTCATCTTCTGTAATCATCTTGCACAAACCATTTCCTCTCACCATATTAGAGGGTCTAATCTCCAAGTCAAACTCTTGGGTCTTTTCCATCCAACTTCCTCTCTTATCCCTGGGATCTTGTTGAGTCAAAATGGATTTGATTGCACTTCTAGGGACAATCACCAATGTATGGGAATTAAGAATGTAGAATCTAAAACTTTTAGCATCTTTAACCACTGCATAGGCATGTTTCTCAAATTGATTATACTTTAGCTCATAATGTTTTAGGGGATAGATCATGAAAGCAATCGGTGCTTCCAACCCTTCATCATTTTTTTGAACAAGGACAATAGAGAGTGTATGTTCTGATGCATAGTAATACATGATGAACTCTTTGTTGAAATCTAGAGATACAAGAGTTGGAGCTTTGGCAATGGCTTTCATTATCTCCTAAAATGTTGCTTTTCCTTCCTTATCCCACTTGAAACATGTTTGAGGATTCATCATGGAAGTTATATGCTTGGTCAGTTTAGAAAACTCATGCACAAAACTGATGAAGGAAGTTTACCTTTCCAAAGAATGAATGGACTCCCTTCTTGCTACTTGGTAAGGATAGTGTTTGGATAGCTCTGATCCTCTCAGGATCAATGTGTGCTCCATGCTTGTTCACAATGTGTCCCAGTAACTTACCTTCTGTGACTCCAAAAATGCATTTCTTAGGGTTTAGAGAAATGCCATGTCTTCTACATCTTGCAAGGACGTGCTCCAAATGATAGATATGATCTCCCTTCCTCTTTAAGAAAATCGTGAGGTCATCCAAGTAAATGACAATGCAATATTTCAAATATTTGAAGGCCAAGTCCATTTTCCTCTGGAAAGTGGCTCCAACATTGATCAAGCCAAAAGGCATTCTACTATAGGCAAAAGTGCCCCAAGGTGTTGTGAAGGTTGTTTTGTTGCAATCCTCTTCTACCACATTGATTTTGTTGTACCCTGAGAATCCATCAAGCAAAGAGAGAATCTCAGATCCAGTGACTACTTGTAAAATATGATCCATGATTGGAAGAGGGTAATTGTCCTTGAGATATACCCGATTTAGATTTTAGAAGTCTACACAAATTCTTATTTCCCCATTCTTCTTCCTTACTGGCACAATTTTAGCCACCCATGTTAAATGATGGATGGGGAAAATGATTCTAGCATTGATTATCTTTGTCACCTCTTCCTTGATAACATCAACAATCTTTGGATTGTAGGGCCTTTGCTTTTTCCTGAAGGGCTTGGATCCTTGCTTCAAAGGAATGGAGTGGATCATTTCCTTTGGCTGGAAAGATTTGAGTTCATCATAGAAATAAGTGAACACATCTAATATTTTTTTAACAGAGCAACAAACTTTATCTTCTCTTCTGGTGAGCAGTATTTACCAATATTAACCACCCTTAGATTCTCTAAAGTGTCAATTTTTTCCTGATCAAAATCAGATGGACACTAAGAAGCCTACTTTTCTTTTTCTTGGATGAACCTTTCATGCTTGTCAAAGAGATCTTCCAAAGAAACTACGCATTTAGGGATTTTGTTTCCTTTCAATTTGATTACTCCCTCTTCATCAATCCCCTCAACTCCCTCCTCTTCTTTGGGAACTGATTCATGGTGTGGGTTTTTACTTCCTTCAAAGAAAATATTATTGAAGTTATCCCTTTGTTCTAAGGATAAGATCTAATTGTCATCATTGAAGACATGTCAGTGATTTACATTGTCTAGTACGTTGGGTTTGAACATCATCTCAATGGTCACTTTATACTTTCCAAAAGAGGGATGAGGTGTTACTAAAGAAGTTGACACTGCTAGAGAATCATCCTTTTCATTCTTCTCCCTAGGGATAGCTTCAATGGATATTGCATCAAAGCATTCGATGCAGTCCCACACCCTATTTCTATAATGCTTGAGTCTGGTATTTTTTACCTGATATTGCTAGCAAACTTGCTTCACCACAATCTATGCATCACCTTTACGTCTCATCTTTTTAATTCCCATGTCCTATTCTACATTCATGCCTAAGAGTAATGATCCATACCATGTTGTATTATTTGTATTGTCAAATTACAGCTTGTCACAAAAAGGATACATCTCATTGGAGGGAGAGTATAATATTACACCAGCCTCTGAACCTGCTCTAGAACAACTGGCATCAAACTCTATTGTCTAAATCTGATCTTCTTCTTCTTCCATGAGAAGTGGAAATTTCTCTTCCTTTTGTGATGTAAGGAAGTAGTTTCCTAGCCCACCATCTTGAAAAGGATGTTAGCTTTTGGATCATCAGATTTCCTTACTGTGAATTCCATCTTCCTGACTCGTAACAACTTCTTCATTTCTCCTTTCACTGGGATAATTACAGATGACCAATCCTTTTTTATTTCTCCACCTAGATCTCTGCCAAAACTTCTACTCAATAGCATACCAAATGATGCTAGGATGTCTGCCACCAGAATGGTCAGGAGTATCTTCTTGTCAAGGTAATGTTAGTCCAAATTCATAGCACCCCCAAAATGACCTATGGATCTGCTTTTCTAAGGTAATTTCATTTGGTGTGAATGCACAACATTGATTTTTCTCCAAGGTGTGGGGCCTTTCAAGGTGAGAAAAATCTCCAGATTGAAGTTGGTTCTTACTCCTCTATTTAGGTGTATGCATGCAATTTTACAGAGGACCTAGTTAAAAATTTCTACTCTAAACTACCAAGGTGATAGGGTTGAGAGAAACATGGAAATGGAAACAAAACTAAGAAAAAATAGAGAGGTGATACACGAAAGGAGTGTTGAACTCCTTGATTTGAAAAAATAGACTCAGATCATGAAGGATGAGGCACTAAAACATGTAAAAATTACCAGAATGCAATGAAGGATCAAAAGACAATAATAACTACATGAGAGGATTGAAAATTGATCACAAAACATACATTATCATGCCCAAATTTGATACAATACATTGCAATAGAAAAGAGGCAAAAAACATGTTACAATCTCCATGGGAGGTCTAAAAATCCTTCAAATTTTCCTGCTAAGGAAGAAAGAAGAGATTGCAGAAGAAAGAACATCCAACCTTTTACAAATGAGCCAAATCTAGCTTTTAATGGCCAAGAAGAAGAAGAGAAAGAAAAAAAATATGGGAAAAATGATTTATGAGTTTAACCACCAATCAAATCCCTTCAATCTCTCCTACAAAGTGATGGGCTTCATAGAAAAACCCATATGCCAAATCACATTGCTCTGCAAATCTAAAAAATGACCCATACTTCATTAAATTTGGTGGTTAAATGTCATTTCTATATTTTTTACATGCCAGAGATGTTTTCTCATTTTTCTCCTAAAAATATCCATAAAAAATCAAAATTGAACCCTCCATCGTGTAGATAATTTAACCATCTTTCAAATGATATAAAGAACATAAAACACCGAGCTTTGGATCAAAATATATGCCCCTCTAAAGATTTAGGGAAAAAATGGGGAATAACAGGGTCAAAATTTGGTCGGCGGGGTCAAACCTTAAAATTTTCCCCTTTGGAAAATTTTCCAAAAATCCTCTGTGCCTCCGCCGCTCCAGGACATGTGTCAACCTCTAATTCACTGATGGGAGCATGAGCTAAACCTACCTTTTTCTCTTTTCATTTCATTTTGGGACAAAATCCCCAAACACCCACGTGCCCCACTCCTTCGTTGCCACGTGTCGGCCCCTTATTCATCTGCAGGCTGAAATTTTATTTCTCCCCCCATGCCTCTGCCACTCTTTTCCTTCTCCTCGGTGGGCCCACAAGCTAATTTTTTCCTTTCACCTTTTTGCAATTTTGGCAAAAAACCCAAAATCCCTCTGCGGCCCTAACTTCCACCACCACAAGGACACGTGTTGCTTCCACATTGGCCACGGACCTCCTAAAATTTTCTCCATCTTCTTCCATGGGCTTGCAGGCCAATTTTTTATTTTTTGACTTTCACCCCAAAAGGGATAAGTGCCCAAATTTCTCCTTGCCTCCACCAACACGCTTCCTTCCCCTCCACGGGTCTGCGGGCCAAAATTTTCCCTTGTGCCTCCACCAACCTTCATGGAAATTTTCTCAACTTACCTCCACTAGCCCGACCTCCGCCACCACATGGCATCTTCTCATTGGCCGCGATCCCATCTAGGGAAATTTTCCCCAAAAAACTCCGTTGAGCCATAACTTTCAAAATGTTTTGAGTTAAGAGGAAAATTTTACCTTTCTGGAAAGGTGAGAAAAATCCCTATCTAGTGAAGCCATTTCCAAAAACCTTTGAGTGCCTAGAATGTGTAAAATTTGATATTGAAGCACAAGGAAAAAATGAAGGCAAGTTAGCCAAAATAAGAAGGGGGCTCATTTTGGATAACACGTAATCAACTAGTGTGACCTGAGCATCCTTAATCCTTCCTACCAATAGAACTTGTTTGGATTCCATTGAATAGCATGTGCCCGTTACCTGGGTCAAAGAAAGACCAATAGAATTTGCAACTTTTGTTGGCATCACATTATCTGAGGCTCCAGAGTCTATAATGCAATTATTCAACTAGAAACCTTTGAAGAGAAGTGACAGGTAAAAAGGCTCAACTCTATTAGTGTTTGAGGCACTAAAGGCTAGCATGTTTTGAGAAGATGGTGTGGGAAGCAAGCCTTTAGAATTAGATATTAGGGATGTAGAGTTTTTCACACAGAATGTTTCGGCTCTCCAGAATAGACTTGCTTCTATCCTATCATTCCTTCGAGAAACAGATAAGGGTTAGGGCTAGGAGGAATACCTGTTGAATGTTGAGATGGTGTGCGCATACCGTAGAGAGAGATCAGATCGACTGTGAAGAACTCCTTTTTGTCTTGGAAGGACTACTTGCCCCTGATGTAGATGCAAGTTTCAGGACTGTGATGATGAAGACAGGACCCAAAAGGGATGCAGTTTCCTCTTCTGATGCTCGGATGAGTGTTACTAGGCTCTGGTTATTCAGTTGCAGTCTTGGGCTTGATGTCCTTCTCTGCAATCTCTTCTTGTTTCTTCACTTGTCTTTGCTCGGCTAAGAAAAATCTGGATTCTCTCGATGATTTCTCCTTCTCTCGATCAAATGAAAATCCGATCCTTGTTTTTGGTTGGAAGTGGTCATTTACGGGGAACCGATGGCGGTTACACAACCGACGGTGATCGAGTAGGAACCGGTATCGGTTCGGTCAAAGCGGGCTATTTTTGGTAAAATAGCCAGCTTTCCCTCCTTTTCTTCGGAGGGATTGGTAGTGGGCTTGGTCAAGTCATTATGAAGTTGGTTTTAGGTGAGGATGAGGAGTAATTAGTCATAGGTGTGGAATTGGACCAAGTTATAGGTCTTAATTAGGTTAGTTTAGGGTTAAGACTAGGTCATGATGTGGTGGTGACATGAGGTGGCAGGTATGGTGATGTGGATTTATTAATTATAAGGTAATTAATAAATAATTGTGTAAGGTTTAGGTGATGAGGTTAGGTCGCGAAATGCGATGCGGGTCACAAGGGGTCATAAGACACAAATTTGGTGTCTACATAGAGTTACTACCCCAGACTTATTTGATGAATCTATCAAATTGGGCAGGATTTGTTTGTAGGTATTCAATCTCAAAGAGTTGTACCTTGGTTTTGCTTGCATTCTCCATAAAGTCAAATGGAGCTATGGTAGATGAGGAAGAGGTTCCAGCAGTGGATGAGGACTTAAATGGTAGAGGTTTTGTTATTTTTGTGTTGGGTTATCATTTTCAAATGTATTAATTGGCTTAGAAAGAGTTGAGGGTATAGCCCTCAATCAAAATTTATATGTTCTTATAGAACCATTATTAATAAGAGAATTGCTCTTAACAACTTTTGGGCTGAGAGGAGAATCAGATGACTTACTTCGCATAACAGTGTGATCCTTGATGAGTAGTGAATCTAGTTTCTCTTTGACTGATTCCATAGAAGGTGATAATGGTGATCCTCTATTGATGGTCTTGTTTTGTGGAGGATTTGAAGAGTTATCTTCTTTGTTCTTCCTATTATCAGTTGCAACTACTAAGGTTGAAACACCATTCTTAGATTGTGCACGAGTGAAAATAGCAGATGAAAACTTTGGAGCTCCTTCATCACCTTCCTCCTCATCATCAACGTATTCAATCAGGCCATTGTGCATGCCAACCTCTTAAATTTCAAGATATTTTTCGTAGTCATGCATGTTTTCTTCTTCAGTTTCCTCAATGTGTGTTCCTTCTTTTGATTCTCTAGTGTCACAGATAGCATTGAATTGTGGTGCTTCAAGAGAAATCCTAATGAGGAGGTGGAACAATTCTTGGTATGTTATGATGATTTGATCTCCTTAGAGCATTCCTCATTGTGATTTGTTACATTTGTTTCTTCAAAGCAACTAGGTCATTTGCCATTTTTTGGAACATTGGATCAGTGGTGACTGGATTTTAACTCTAACATTATTACTTCCCATTTGATCCTTTCACTTTTCCATAAATAATTAGATCATCATTAGTCTCAATTGTGAAGTCTTGTAGCGTCCCACAAGGTTCTTGGTTGGGCTATTCTGAGGAAGAAACCAAATTCTGGTGGCAAAGAACTGATGAAGAATCTTTTCAATTTATTTTTAGAGGGTAACACATCTTTTGGGATCCTCCTTGTCAACCTATCATACCTTGCTACAAAATATCTCATTGATTCAGAGGTCTCCTTCTTCATCTAAACCAATTGGACCAGTAGGTCCTGAAAATCTTATGTGCTCTTGAACCTATTTTCAAATGCACTTCTTATATCTTCCCAACATGTGACAGATCTTGGGGGTAACATATAGAACCATTCAACAACCTTTTCTTAGAGTGACTCCACAAAGAGCCTAACTAAAACATCTTCATATTCAACTACCAACACTCCACAAGTAGTGATGAATGCTAATACATGTTCTTCTGGGAGCTGAGAACCATCCCCTTTGAATTTTGGGAAGTTTTTTCTCGAACCTCTTAGGAGCTCATGGAGTGGTTGATCAAGAACGAATGGAATGGTATTTCTCCCACATGGTATGTTAGGCCTATGTCCCTCATGCTCACAATCATCCATTATATTCCTGTTTCTATCCTCCAGTCTTGCTAAGGTTACTTCTGTTGCTTCTCTTTCTTCTACTTCAATTTGGAGTCTTTCTATTTCTTCAAGTTGAGCCCTTATCTCCTCCTCAGCAACTGCCTCTCTTTCAATATCTTCAAATGTGGGATCAATTTTTCCTTCTTTCCTTAGTTAGGTGTATCTTCTATCATCTAGCTTGAAATTTTATGCTCTCCTCTGGGGTGGTAGAATTTATCTCTACCTTTCTAGTGATAACACATTCCTCTTCCAGGTCTAGAATCCTTATGCCAATGAAGTATTGATTAACACTTTGTCTTTTATGCCAAATAGCTTCTCAAAGATTGGACGCAATGTCTTCTTGGATGTGAAAGAGTAAATCAGGTCTCTCAACAAGAGGATTTCCCAAAATAGCCATGATTTACATCCATGTAGTTTGTGTGATCATTCAATTTCTAGGAACTTTTATTCTAGAATATTTTTGTATTTTATGACCTTGAGGTTGCTTTTAGGTGCAGATGCTACAAAATTTGCCCCACAGTGGGTGCCAAAAAATGTTGGCGAGAAAAATTTTCTTGTGGAAAAATTGGTGAGTTTTAGGCCAACACTATGGGAATCTAAGTCCCTCTACTTGAATGGTGAAACTTCTATATGTGCATGCATGAAAAAGTGGATTTCAATGGTGGTCTTTGACTAGAGATCTAGTAGGGGCACTCCACTGTCTCTATGGAAAAGATAGAAATTTCTCACTAGATAAGAACTTTGTCTTAGAAGGGAAAAGGGAGTGAGAATGGAGGTAAGAAAAATTAATGTTACGGGTAAAATATCAGATGCCCACACACATAAATTATAAAATTCATTTACATGCATTTATAATCAAAAGAAAAACAAATCCGCGGGAGAAGCTACAAGACTGAATGAAACTCATTAGTCGTAAAGTGCCAACTAATTCCTCAATGTAAGGAGGAAAAAATTCCTTCGTTTCTTATTGAAGCTTGAGAAGAGTTTGTACATATCTTGAGAATGGAACAATTTCGAGGAAGAAGAGAAAATAGAAGAAGAATGGAATTTTCTATCTTTTCTAGATACAGAGCACTCTGGTTTTTTTTAAAAATCAATCCTCCTAGAATGACGTCAAGAAGTCATTATATTCTTTACAAGAAACTGTTACAACTTCACAAATCCTCAACACCTTTTTGAATCCCTCTGTTGTGAAGAAAACGCTCATGGCAGGTTAAAACCAGATCTTGCAAAGCAACCATTACATTCAATTTTCTAGTTTAAATACAGACCGTTAGATTTTCTCCTCTAACTCTAAAATCTAGCCATCCACGTGGCAGGAATGGATTGGAGTGGTTACAGGGGAATCCCTATGAATTTTGTGATTTTTTAGAGATTTGGAAATTTGGAACAAATTGGCCCGCACCCCTGCTTTGAATTTTCAACTTAGACATGTGGCTGCTTCTGATTAGAAATGGGGTCACGACCCTTTTCTCAACATTTTAACCCTTTTTGGGAAAATAATCAAAAATTCAATTTCCTCCACTGGCCCGCTGCTCCGATTTGAGTAGGACACGTGGCACATTGTTGTTAGAGACGGGGTCATGGCTCCTTTCTAAACATTTTAACCTTTTTGGGAAAAAGGCTCTAAAACCTTGATTCCTCCACCGGCCCACTCTCCTTCTTTGACTTTTCAACGGCGGAATTCACGTTGACTTTTTCCTTTATAGCCTGATCGAGGCTATGGATCATTTTTTAACTTTTCTCCTTTTTTACAAAAATTCTCAAAAACACAAATTCCTCCACCAACCTGCTTTTCTTCTTTGAATTTTCAAATTCGAGCCCGAGACCTTGGCGGAGCCGCGGAGCATTTTAGAACTTTTGCTTCACTTTTGGGAATTTGGTTAAATTTCCAAAAGTTCCCCGATGGCCCACTCATTTGCTTTGAATTTTCAACAGTGTGGGCTTCAACTTTGAATTTTTTCTTTATAGCCTGATCGAGATCTCAGGTCAAATTCACCATTTTTACCAAAAGTGACCAAAAGTGTTAAGTTTACCAAAAATCCCATTCCTTCCCATTCAATAGGATCTGACCACGTACCTACATTCATTGGTGTCAAAATTTGAAGGGGAAAAGATGCCAGTCATACTAACTGTGGAAAATACATAAAAGAAGAAAACTTCATCGTTTTGAGTCCAATTTTTTAATTTCCTTGACGAACCAAAGGCATGGAGTAAAAACCATGATTTGGCAACCCAGGCCATAGAACAAGTGAACAATTTTGATAAAAAATGGAGGTTGTAAAGAGGATATTACGTGCACAGACCAGGAAATGGAGAATTGCTCAAAATGAGAAAAATAGAGGTTTAAATATCTTTAGGGCACGAATTCTACTAATTTCTTGAATCTCTAATTTGTCTTAACACCAACAAAGGGCATGAGGTCAAAAAATTCTAATTTGGCTATAAAAACGTAGAGTAGTTTTCGAGAGACAACATGGTCCTACTATCTCAAGAAAAACCTTGTCTATGTGGGAATTGATAATCATCCATCCCATGTTATCAATCCACACCATGTTATTTCATTCAAATTACAATTTAAAACCACTTAAAACAAAAACTTCACTCGTATGTATCTTCACCGCTGCGCATGGAGAGGTTTTGGCCTCGGTCATTATGAAAAAGGAAACCATAATTTAATTGTCCAATGTTCTCTTAGAGCTTATGAGAAATATGGCATTTAGGGCATAAAAATTCCATCTCCTAAATATCCAAAAACACTATATCTGAGTTCACTACACCCATGTCTATTCCCGAACTAGAATCATCATCATCGAAAAGCCTAAAGATCTTATGGACACAAATGACATTGTATCCATCCCACATAATTTTTGTAATCATTGTTGTATATTTAGAGCCACTTCCTTATCAATCTAATCACTCCACTAAATCACTACCCCTTGTTTGGCTAGAAATATTTGAGGAAGATCTACCCACTATAGATATCCTCAAGTTTCAGGATAACTAGGATATCCTTTCCCTTATGGGAGCTGAAGATTGCTTTCTTTAGAAAACCCTACCATCTGAAACATAACTATCCTTAAAAAATCCACTTTTGACATTAAATTAGGTACTCCTAAGGATCCTCCCTTAGTTAAGTTTGGTCAATATTTGAATCTATAAGAACCTGATGATTTAACTTTATTCTAAGAAAAATATTACAAAGCCTTTTCCTAGTCATAAAGTGATATGCACAGTATCGATCCTAACATCATCGTACACAGCAAAGTCATGTATCCCAATGCTAAGATAGTTAAACAAAATATTTATAAAATGCATCCCCATATAACTCTCCTTGTTAAGGAAGAGTTACAATGTCTCTTATCTGCCAACTTTATCATACCTATTGATTATCCACAATGGGTCTCTAACATCATCCCCATAACTAAAGCTTCAATAAAGTTACACATTTGCACAAATTTCATGGATCTCAACCTTGTCTCTCCTAAATATGACTTCCCTCTTCCAAATATAGATCAGGTCGACAACCTAATAGTTGGCCACAAAATGCTTTTTGTCATGGATGTCTTTTCTACTTATAATCAAAACCTTATTTCCCCCAGAAATAAACACAAAAATTATTTTATTACCCCTTGGGGAAACTTATGTTACCGTGTCATGCTATTTGGTCTTTAAAATATGGGGGCTACTTATCAACATGTCATTCACGTAAATTTTTCATGACCTCATCCACAAGATTTTCAAGGACTACATCGATGACCTTTTATAAAAATCCAAATCATGAAAAAACCATCGTGATGTCCTTGAATCAATCTTTACTCGTCTCATCTAGTATTGTCTCCGGCTTAATCCTATAAAGTGAGTTTTTTTTGTCCTCACTGGAAACTTTTTAGGATTTATCATATATATCTTCCTCCAAGGTAAATTGAATTCAATTTGACGTTTCATATCACAACCTTTCTAACTATTGTCAGTTGTTTCACAATTTCCTAGACCAAGACGTAAACATTAATTAGGAATCTGATTTCCAGAGTACCTTCGATGAAATAAAATAATATTTATAATCACCTCCTATGCTTACTCCACCTCATGAAGGGAATTCCTTCAATCTATATGTATCCACGTCAAAACATGCTCTAGGATCTATGCTCTCGCAACATGATAATCATGGTCATGAACATGATGTATACTATATTAGTCAAACATGTAGACACCAAAATTGGGTCATACTCCCCTTTCAACCACATTAATTAAATTAACCACATCCTACCTATTCATATCCCATGGTGTACATGTTAATTAAATTAATTAATATCCTCACTTAACCACCTCATCTGGCCATCTCACTCAAATACCTACTCAAACCTCATTAATGACCTTAGACCAAGTCTAAACCTATCCTAACTAACTAGGATTATTATAAAACCTAGAATTAAATCTTATTAACAAACCTAAAATTCCTCCCACTTATCTTACCATGATCTATCACTTGAGAATCGGTAGAATGTTAGATATCATGCCAAAAATAGCAACAATCTGGCTATTTTTGCCGAACCTATATATTCCTGCCTTGACCGACGTCAGTTATATCTCAACCGATGCCATCACTAACAATTTTTACTTAGGTTAAATATGTTTCCAAAAGCCTTTTCGACACGCCTTTTCCCAGGTTGGTCAATTGATTTAGAATCTCACTTCTTCCATAGACTTGGAGCACTTGAATTTCCTTAGCACTTAGGCAAGAGAATACACATGGGAGCATTACCAACATTAGATCACCATTCATCATCCTCTTCATGATCACAAATTCACAACAGAGGGGAATAGAGATTTGAACTACCCCAGAATGAATATAATGGCTCTTCTCTCTAGATCTCTACGGTTATCATCTTCATCACCTACGTCCTACAATCTATTTTCCAGTAAGTATTCAACATCTTTACATTGAATCTCTAGTTTCTTTGTGTATATTTATTTATCCATCTATGTAATTTGTTTCTCTCCACACCCATATACTTATTCCCTTCCATCAACACATCATCTGATCATACCCAGAATTTCCACCCATTTTCACCCTCTCCTGATCATCTCTGAGTCTTCATAACCATTTTATGACCTTGCCCTGTACCAGTTTTTGGAGTCGAGCTCTGTGCATATCATAGGCAGTATGGATTTCCAACCTCTGTGCAATCATAGGCTATGGAAAACCAATCCTATGAACTCTCTACTGATTTCCCCTATCGTCACTGGTTAGCCAACTGAAATCAGTTACTCTTCCTAACTAGCATTTCTCAGTCAACCGACATCAGTTACTATGTCTAGAAATATTGCTCAGACTAGCAGGATAATACCCACTTCCCTATAGACCAAAACCATTCCTAATCCTTACCAGACCTTACCCAAAGCCTGTACCAGACCTACAACTCAACACTAGCTAATCAACCCTCCCATTTTGACCTTAAAAAACCTTTTACATGACCTTTCTTATTGTTTTTGTATGAGATACCTAAATCGTTTCAATTTCGATAGTATATTTACTTCATGTAGGATTTAACTGGAATTAATATTATAATATAAAAGTGGATTGACATCCTATTCAGGAAGTATCAAGATTCCCAAATCTAGCTTCCATTAGGTAGCCCACTCATTTTTTTGTTTAACTCTATTCGATGGTATTGTTTTACATTTACAGGTAGTTCCTTGCAGCCAAAAGGGAGCTCTCACAATCAACTTGGATCAATAAGTCATAACACACTCACAACCTTCAACCAACGTCACAAACAAGTAGTCCCCATTTGGCCTACTAACCTTATTTGTTTCATTCATTTGCTAAAGAAATCTAGTGAAACTTTTTGGCACGTCTAGTGGAAAACATTAGGGCTTCCTTTACATTTTTTCATTCCTAGGAATAATTGTTTGTTTATTTCCCTTTGAAAAGTATTCACATTAATTTTATTCTATGGAATAATCTCCTTTTTGTTATAATCTAAAATAAATTGTACTTTTAGTGCTTTAAAAATAACATGTCTTCCTTTTACTACATTGCATTAGTGAAAAGACCATCCCTCTTCATGTTCTCCATTTGTTACATCGAATGTAATTATGTATTTGGGCTTAAAACACTTGCATTTCATTTCTGGATTGTTGCATTATAGCTCACATTAAAATTGGAGGGCAACCTATACGCTAGAGAGCATATCCAGATGATGGTTGACTAATGTAATCATAGTTCACTTACACACTCTTTCTCTATATATACCAAACCACTTACATAATTTACACATCTTCTTAAATATCCTTCTACCTGGAAGAAGTTATCAACAATCATACGATCAGAGGAATGATAGCGAATGCCTAGCTAGTTTCTCTATCAAGTCATTATCTGAGAGAAAGAACTACCTCCGTAAAAAATTTACTTGAAACCATCCTTAGATCTTGGCTTTAATAGGACACCTTCTATTGAACCAAAAATTCTATTTTGTTCACAATTCAATCTTAAATAGTATAAGCTAAAACATAAAATTCACTTATAGGATTTCATGTTTTTCTTATCTTTTTCTTGAGTTGTGAGGTTACGTTCATCATTTTATTCTTCCTTTAACACTCCACCATCATAGTTGGTGTATTCCAACTATTTCTGAGTGTGTCAGGGTCCATTTCTATCATACTCCATTTTGTAACATCCTCATTTTAGTACATTAGAACAAGAATTTTTTATTTTTTTGTGAAAGGTGATTATTAGTTCTAAATACATAATTTAGAATTCAAAATTCATAACAATCATTCTTATAACAGATAACCATATGCAGCTGTAATGACTCGGTGTACCACCGATCTATTCATTCCATGACTCGGTGATCTACCGATCTATTCATGAGTATCATAGAGTTGGCATTTTTATCTTAACACTTCACTCTTGTGGTTCTCTTCCCTAATCTGGGATTTCAGAATGCTCTGTCCAAGGAACCTATCTGAATAATTGTTACCATTATTCATCGGCATCACGTCCCTTAGACTAGGTGACATAGGGAAATGCAATCAGTAGCTTGCGATACTTTGGCCAAAGATTTGAAACATACTGTTCATGTCTCGTATTCCTTGACGGCATACTCGTCAATCTGGAATACGTCCTTCACCCCATTCCGATGTTATATAGAATGTCTTATACTGACTTCTGTCAGCCTCCCCTGTCCCAAGTTATTCACTCAGGAATGGGTTAATACCATAACACACGTTATAAGGATGCTCTTGAAGACTAGGGATAAGCTGACATACTGGGTCAACCACTGCTAACCCCGTGTGTCAAGGTACCCCGAGTCTCAAAGGGTAGCCTCATAACATGACTATGGTCCTAACCAGTCCCAAAGGAAAACCTTGTTCGAGTTTTAGGTATAAATCTTAACGATCTATGCAAAAGGGTATCGCCAAATGTCACCTGCATTGTTGTATCCTCGAGAAGATCCTAATCTTCTCAAAGGTACAACCCTGCAGTTGACATGTGTCAACATCCTACAAAACTGCCTCAGAAAGATTTACATAACTTCAAGAAGTTACTTAAGTTGAGTTGAAATTGAATTAAAGACCCTCCTAACTGGGTAGTCTTTTCCCAACCCTGGGTTCCACACCTTTGAGTTGCCTTACGCAATTAAGTTCAATTTCACTGAGAGAAGTTTAATAAGATTTGAGACCTCGTCAAGGTGTACATCGGTTACTAATAAATCTTATTCCTCATAATTGGGAAAAAGCCCTAAGTTCTCTCATAAGGAAACTAACTAAACCTGTAAGGGTTTATATCAACTCTGAAGACTGAAATATATCTTACTTATTGTTATTAAGATATGGTGATTTAAAACCATCAATTACGTTGTCTTGACTTAGATCATGGATAGGGAGTAATAGATTACTCTTCCTGTTACAGCTACCTATCAGGGCGTAGCTTAACCTTAACTTCTCGAAAGGCAGTGGACTAATTTCCAATTTAGCCTTATTCATAATATAAAAGAATTTACTATTCATTCACGAAGTATTCGGTCACATAATTTTTACAAGGCCTACTTAGAGAATCCAACTAACTCCCATGGTATACAATAATAAGAATGCACTCACATTCATTCAGATATAAGAAGTTCAATCCAACAAATAAAAATGCAGCCACATAAGTAACAATCTCCCCATTTCATTCATTTCTAGACCATACAATTACAACTTATGCACTTCGGCACATTTGATACAATAATCAACATCAAAAGAATATCTTTCTTCCTATAGTACAATTAGAGAAATCAAGTTGGAATTCATCATAAAAACTAGATTAAACAATCTGAGCATCATATCAAATCTGCGTGCCTTTACCACTTACGATGTCCATCTGCAAAAATTGCTAGCACAGGTCAGTTCAGTGAACTGAGCATGATAAGCACTAATTCTTAAAACAATTGCATTCCACCAATTGTTCTCATTAAACAACCTGTTTAAATGAAATCATTTCTTCAAATCCTTAAACATGAATCAGGCTAATCATCTTTCTACAATTCTAATATGACTTTAACACATAACTCATATTATAGCTGCCAGTTAAACCTAAATATTTTTCAGATGATTCATCATATATATTAGAGACTAAGAAGAAACAAAATGAATCCACAATATCCATCCATCTGAAAACCAAGGACAGTAATAATCCAACAAAATTACTCCATTCAAGAATGAATTCCTATCAGTACGTGTATCCAACAGATGTGCATTTAACAATTCAAGCAAAGACAGATTATAACCTCCAGCAAGTTCAACTGACGGGATTCCTTTATACTCATAGCATTATTTCAATGACATTGATAAGTATACCAACTTCTACTACAATACTATTTTTATAAAAGTGGATAACCGAATAACTCAAACAGGATAATAATATAACCGTTGATAAGGAAAGAAGACTCCGGTCAAGAGTCAGTACTTACCAGTCTCTCCTTACAAATTTAACAATCTATTCTTCTTATGCCCGTACCGTAGAGTTCACATAGAGATACAAAAGAAGAGAGCACTCATAATTTCCAGACAAGGGAGAGAATATTTTCTTATTCCAAAAGCCCTATATCAACATATACTTTACAGCTTAGGAGAAAGAAACAGAGGCATTCAGATCTCCATTCCAAACAGGTTCAGGACTGTACCAACCTCCCAGGAGTAATGCATATACATTCAATCTTGAATTCAATTAAGGAAGAAGAGAAAGCAAGAAAATCAACACCCAAGTTTACCATTAGCTCCAATCTGATAGAACTGTTTAAAAAGGTCGCCCTAAGATTCCAAGGGTCTTACAATTGCACATTAACAAAAGACACAGATTGTTATAAACGAAATACATATACGTTCAATATCAGTACACAATCATGGCCCAATTAAAACAGTCTTCCCTTCACCCAGGACTCGAATCATTTTAGACTACGAGTTCGGGTAACCACTATCATTACTTACTGATAGGTAACACTAACTATTTCCAGTCATTACAGTGGATAATTTGTTATTGTGTTTCAAGGATACCAAACAAATAGCACTTCCAGTATTACTAGATGATTTCTAATGATAGATTTCAAGGTCACTACAGGTGAAATCAACACAATCCCTTCCCTTCCAAGTACAAAACCTGATTTCCATCCATGCAGATCTAGGATTACCCACCCGTTATTAAGAATCAGAGTTCCTCAAAGCAAGATTTCTCTCGGTCAGGCTGTGTTCCCATTAACCAAGTAAAGTCGTAAAGAAAACAACAGCTACACTAATATTTCATCACATACATAACCCATAATCATTGACCATCCAGACCCTTTTCACAGAGGTACAGGCTTAAATTCAACATATTTCTTACGCATGCGACTAAATCAGTCGAGCTCAAAAGAAGGAACTACAGTTTCATCACAATTCAATTATATATTCACCTGAAGCTGTCAAGCAATAAAAGAGCTCTTGCGACCAAGCAATAATCAATAAACCAACCAAATTAGACACAACAATTCCTTCCATGTCATTCTTCAAACATGAAATCATCCAACGCAATGTCTAACATGGTACAGTTAGGAACTCATTACCTCAGTCGAACAAGAGACTAGGAAACAACATATACAGAAGTCGAACCCATATGTAATCACAGCAAAACATTTCAACAGAAGTCGAATCCATAATGTATACACAGCAAGGACTTCAACAGAAGTCGAACCAACATGTAAACACAGCAAGGAATTCAACAGAAGTCAAACCAACATGTAAACACAACAAGGACTTCAACAGAAGTCGAATTCATATGAAAACACTGCAAGGACTTCAACAGAAGTCGTATCCATAAAGTAATCACAACAAAACATTTCAACAGAGTCTTCGTATAACCAGGGATTCCCAAATCAACAAGAAAAGAAGAAAACCAATACATTGCTTCCAGCCAAGCCAACTGTACAAAAAAAATCATCTGAACAGAGTTGTTCTAATGAAAGCATTTGAAGGAAAGCAAGATTTTTAAAAGTTAGGGCCTATCATGCCTGATAGTGTCGCTTAAAAATTCGAAGAAGACCTCTGAATGTGCTCGCACCTTCTCTTCTTCTTCCACGATAGATTAAACAACAATAAATTGTTACCTTCATGCCTTATAAACTTTCCCTGACAGAGAAGGAAGCTAGAAATTCTCAAAGTTGCCATGCAACACAGAGTAGATGACTGGTTCGAAGAACCAGTGCTCAAGCAGAGTGAAAAACGGAATGCATGGAAAACCAAACAACCAAACAATATTCCATTTGCATGCCTTCCCAAGCAATCCGTGCTCGGGAACCAAAGTTCATTAATTGCATTAACTGCCATCCTCCCGCCTATTCTCCATTGCCACCGACTGCCAAAATTGGTGATCACCAAAAGAAAACAAACAAACACTCCCATACTTGGTGATACTGCCACGTCAGGTCATATTAGCCGTTTGTAACCTCCGCCAAACCTGACAGCATCCCAAGTCCTTCAACCTTATCCCCCTCATAAATGCCATGGAAACCACCGCCCATGACTCGCGACCCTTCATAGGTCCCCCTCCATTCTTATCATTAGTTAAGATAGGTTAGATCATAGGGTTAAGACATTAGTCTCACTTCCATAGCGCTAGGTGTAGTTAACTCTTAGGAGCATTAAGCTTATAGTTTAGGGCTAGGTTAGATTAGCAATTATTTTAACCAATAGGTTATAGTTTAGGTTAAGATTATTAACCTTAACGAATCAAATCTAGGTCTCCAAAATAGAACCAATCAAAGTTAGAGTCCATACAGGGTAAAACATTCCTGTAAAGGATTCTATTTGGCATCACTAAATTAAGCTTACGGTATAAACATGAACATCTTACCTGGCTTAAGGTCTAGGCCTTCCTGATGTTACGATATATGTAACCAAAGTCCATTTATCATGATCAGCCTGAGTTAAACTCTGGGATTGATCATTCAAACTCATTCAGACCTTGTAACTTTCGTAAGGTCAATAAATTTTGTTCATCCTGAATAAGCTTAAAACATTCCTTGGATCAATGCAACTGATCCAAGGCTGAGTCATAAAGATGGATAAATCCACAATTCATCCAAAAATCAAATTGAACTCAAGTGCGAAGAATGAAAGAAACAAAAGAGTCCAAGCATATTCTGGCTCAGTCAAAGATCTTCAAGAGCAAAGAAGATACAATCCATATCAAGCATGACTTCACAAAACCAAAGGAACATGTCCTTATACAGAAGAAATCATATATCAACACTTGAATGCTCAGGAGAAAGTAACAACAGTTCAGGGTGTTACATGCTTCCCTCCTAAAAGATTCATCGTCCCGATGATTACATCCTTTGATTTACCTTCAGGTCAATCAATTTATTAGTTCACAATACAAAAGACTATTTCCAACTTGAATAATTCCAGAAATCAATGTCATGATACAATTTATTCAACCTGAATAATGTTTGCCTCAAAGCTGGCTTACATAAAGACATGAAAAAGATAAGTTCATAATAATTTTTTTGTCAACAGATTCCATTCTGTTCAAAAAGAAAGGGAAAAGCAATTTTCATCTCTTCCAGATTTTCCCAAGTTGCACTTTCTTCGTTAAACTGGTCCCACTGGACCTTACATTACTTTATTTCTCGATTTCTCAAATGCAATTGGCAAGTTTCCAGCACTCAAGTGGGTTTAACCACAATTATTCCTGGGTCTTGGACCTATAAGGAATTCCAATTTAAAACATGTGACAAGTCTGAGACGTATTTCTTAAGCAAATAAATATGGAAAACATCATGCATGCGAGACAAAGCAGGTGGTAATGCTAATCGGTAAGCTACAGGATTGATTATTTCGACAATTTCGAAAGGTCCCACATAACGAGGTGACAACTTGGCAGCCTTGCCAAAAGTTATAGAACTCTTTCTGGGTTTAACATGAAGAAAAACCTTTTCACCAAGTTCAAACTTTCGATCAACCCACTTTAGGTCAGCATAGCTCTTCTGCCTATCTGCTGCTTCTTTCAATCATTCACGAATCATCTTAACTTGTTGTTCCATTTCAGTGAGGATTTCTAGTCCAATTACCACTCTATCCTCAATACTATCCCAACTAACAGGGGTTCTGCACTTTCTTCCATAAAGTGCCTCAAAAGGTGCCATTTTAAGAGAAGAGTGATATGTGTTGTTGTATGCAAACTCAACTAATGGGAGGTACTCTTCCCATTTATACTGTTGATCCATGCAATACATTCATAACATATCTTCCAACACCTGATTTACTCTCTCAGTTTGTCCATCCGTTTCCGGGTGATATGCAGAACTGAAGTTTAGTTTCGTTCCAAGAGCTGCATTAAGCGTTTGCCAAAATCTTGATGTCATTCTAGGATCCCTGTCAGATATAATCAATTCTGGTACTCCATGTAACCTGAAAATTTTGTGCACGAATCTTTTTGCTAACACTGGAGAATCATCCTTCAGATTTCCAGCGATGAAATGAGCTACCTTTGTTAGTTTGTCTACAACTACCAAGATAACATCATGTTTATTTCTCGACATAGGCAACCCTTGTACAAAGTCCATGCTTATTACTTGCCATTTATACTGCGGTATGCTATGGGGATATAATAGACCAGCAGGGTGCATGTGTTCTGCCTTAACCCGCTGACATTCCAGACAATGAGTCACAAAATCAATAACATCCTTTTTCATTCCTTTCCAGAAGTATTGTTGTTTTAGATCAGCGAGCATTTTAGTAATACCCGGGTGTCCAGAAAAGGGCGAATTATGAAATTCAACTAACAATTTCTTTCTCAAATCATTTAGCAAAGGTACATATACCCTATTTTCATAACGTAAGATTCCTTCATTATCAAAATGAAAACCTTTATACCTTTCATCTTTTGGTTCTGCAGCAAGTGCTGCTTTTACTTGCTGAAAGTATATATCAGATTCTGAGGCACTTTTTACCTCATCTTTAAACTGAGTTCTTAATGTTATAAGAGCAGAAATGTGCTTCCTACGACTTAGAGCATCTGCTACTCTATTCTCTTTTCCTTTGATGTAACTAATATCAAAATCATATTGAGATAAAAACTCTAACCACCTTCGATGTCTTACATTTAGGTTAGGCTGAGTGAAAATATATTTCAGCCCTAAATGATCAGTTTTCAACTCAAAAGGTTTCCCAAGTAAATAGTGTCTCCAGACTTGAAGTGCATGAACAAT
Organism: Taxus chinensis; assembly: GCA_019776745.2. Lineage (NCBI taxonomy): Eukaryota > Viridiplantae > Streptophyta > Pinopsida > Cupressales > Taxaceae > Taxus > Taxus chinensis. Next base: position 321,793,254 of record CM034155.1, on the reverse strand, counting down.
TGCAGCAAGCTCTAAATCATGAGGGGCATAATTCAGCTCATGTAACTTAAGTTTTCTACTTTCATAAGCTATGACAAGATCATTTTGTAACAAAACACCTCCAAGGCCTTCCCCAGAAGCATCCGTTACAACAGTAAAGTTCCCATTAGGGTCCGGTACAACTAATATAGGTGCTGAAGTCAACTGACTTTTCAAACTTTTAAAAGCAGTTTCACACTTATCATTCCAAATAAATTTCCTATCCTTCTTCTGTAATGAAGTTATCGGTGCAGCCACTTTAGAAAAATCCTTTACAAATTTTCTATAATAACCAGCAAGGCCCATGAAGCTTCTTACTTCGTGTACATTCTTTGGTGCAGGCCACTCGGTTATTGCCACTATTTTTGAAGGATCCACAACAATTCCTTCTTTACTAATGACATGACCCAAATAGTGAACTTCAGTATCAAAGAAAGAACATTTGGATAACTTACCGTATAACTTTCTTTTTCTCAAAATTTCCAAAACTATCTTCAAATGCTCATTGTGCTCTTCGATACTTTTAGAATATATGAGAATATCGTCCAAGAATACAAGCACAAACTTGTCCAAATATTCTTGAAAGATATTATTCATTAAGTTCATAAAAGCTGCGGGTGCATTAGTTAATCCAAAGGGTAGAACCGTGAATTCATAATGTCCGTACCTGGTTCGGAAAGTTGTTTTATGAATATCTTCTTCTTTAATCCTTAATTGATGATAACCAGATCGAAGATCTATCTTGGAATAAACCGCTGCTCCACGCATCTGATCAAATAGATCGTCAATTCTTGGAAGTGGGTATCTGTTCTTAATTGTTGCTTTGTTTAACATCCGATAATCAATACACAGTCTAAGTGTTCCATCTTTCTTTTTTACAAATATTACTGGCACTCCCCAAGGTGAAACACTTGGTCTAATCAATCCCTTAGACAAAAGTTCTTGCAATTGTGCCTTAAGCTCGACTAACTCTGTAGTATTCATCTGATAAGGTGCTTTAGAAATAGGTTCCGTCCCTGGTTTGATTTCAATGGTGAAGTCAAATTCCCTTTTGGGTGGTAAACCTGGTAATTCCTCCGGAAATACATCCTTGAAACTTTGCAGCAGTGGGTATCGTTTCATGGTATCACCATCTTCTTCTGAAAATTCAGATATCTTTACTGCATATAAGGTACATCCTTTGTTTTTAGCCTTTTTAAGTTGCATAGCTGACAGTTTCCTAACTGAAATTTCCCGTTTCACACCTTGAATCTCTGTTGTTTTCAGCCGATCATCTAAACATCTTATATTCTTTTCAAAGTAGTCTACTTTTGCTTTATGGTCAGCTAACCAATTGACACCGATGACAACATCATAGGATCCCAAAGGTGTAACATAGAGGTCAACTTCCGTGGAAAAGTTAGGTAAGTCAAGGACTGCCCCAAAAAGACACATACTCACTGTATGAACAGAGTTATTACCATACTGTACAGTCCAAGATTTATCCATTTTTCTAGCTTTTCTTTTAAGTTTAGAAGCAAGTTTACTAGAAATAAAACATTCAGTAGCTCCTGTATCAAAAAGAATAGTGACAGGTATGCCAAATAACTTACCCGGAACTTCTATAGGTGTCACTTGCTTTTCAGCTTGCTTGTCTGCTACTGCAGCATGTATCTTATGCTGCTGATTACGATCATCCTTCTTCAAAGGGCACTGATTTGCATAGTGGTCTTTGCCACAATTATAGCAGCCTCCTACAGGTCCCTTTTTAGGCTCAAAATTACTTCCAGCCTTAAAATTATCACGTTGTCCTCCATAGGGCTTCTGCCCATTGTTATAATTTTTGGCAAAACTATCCCTTATATTTCCAGCAGGCTTATTCACTGTCGTTTTCTTATTATTATCCACTGGAAACTTACTTCTGTTTCCAAACTTTTTCCATGGCCCCTTCTTGGGTGCAAGTGAAGTTGAAGAAGGGTTTACAATCTTCTTCCGCACTTCCTCTTTATGAGCAGAAATAGCCTTTAATTTCTGTTCTTGCCTTATGGATTTTTCAACAACCCCTTCCATAGTGGTTGGGCTATGAACATCGACCTCTCCTCCTATCATGGGATTTAGTCCCATGATGAATTTCCGTATTCTGAACTTCTCGTCAGTTTGATACTGCGGTACATACTTGAGGAGTTTCGTAAACCGCTCCCAGTATTCAGTTACCGTTAGCTTTCCTTGAACTAAGTTCTGGAATTCTATCATTTTCTGATCATAGAAAAGTTGTGGCAGCCAACATTGCCTAAAATAGCCCTTAAATTGATCCCAAGTGATATTGGTCTCATCAATATTTAGCTCAGCTTTACGGCTGTCCCACCACGAAGATGCTTCGTGGGAAAGCTGATAGGCTCCCCAAATAGCTTTGGTTTCCTCCGAGAAGTTTCTTATTGCAAAGTACTTCTCCATCTCGCTGAGCCAGTTCTCAGCTCCATCTCCTAATGTGGTGCCATCATATTTAGGTGGACTTATCCTTTTTATATCATTAGTGAGTTCTGCTGCCAACCTGGCCTTTTTGTTTTCTGGTTGGACAGGTACATTTCCAGTGTTATTACCAACACCCATATCAGGGTTGTCCTCAGGAGGTAGCTGATTGTTGTTACCAGCTTCATCATCCTCCTCATTTCCCATTACTTGTTGTTCAAGTACAGCCAAACGATCTCTTGTGTCCAATAGGGCAGCAAGGATCTCATCAAGTTTTTGGGTTGTTGCCACCCCTCCCTCTGGTGGAGCATTATTCACAATGTTCCCTCTTGTTCTAACCATTTTCTGTTACAAGAAAATTTAGGTTTTTATCAGATTATGGACACAATAGGTCCAAGAGCTGCAACCTTCAGCTCTGATACCAAGATGTAACATCCTCATTTTAGTACATTAGAACAAGAATTTTTTTTTTGAAAGGTGATTATTAGTTCTAAATACATAATTTAGAACTCACAATTCATAACAATCATTCTTATAATAGATAACCATATGCAGCTGTAATGACTTAGTGTACCACCGATCTATTCATTTCATGACTCAGTGATCTACCGATCTATTCATGAGTATCATAGAGTTGGCATTTTTATCTTAACACTTCACTCTTGCGGTTCTCTTCCCTAATCTGGGATTTCAGAATGCTCTGTCCAAGGAACCTATCTGAATAATTGTTACCATTATTCATCGGCATCACGTCCCTTAGACTAGGTGACATAGGGAAACGCAATCAGCAGCTTGCGATACTTTGGCCAAAGATTTGAAACATACTGTTCATGTCTCGTATTCCTTGACGACATACTAGTCAATCTGGAATACGTCCTTCACCCCATTCTGATGTTATATAGAATGTCTTATACTGACTTCTGTCAGCCTCCCCTGTCCCAAGTTATTCACTCAGGAATGGGTTAATACCATAACACACGTTATAAGGATGCTCTTGAAGACTAGGGATAAGCTGACATACTGGGTCAACCACTGCTAACCCCATGTGTCAAGGTACCCTGAGTCTCAAAGGGTAGCCTCATAACATGACTATGGTCCTAACCAGTCCCAAAGGAAAACCTTGTTCGAGTTTCAAGTATAAATCTTAACGATCTATGCAAAAGGGTGTCGCCAAATGTCACCTGCATTGTTGTATCCTCGAGAAGATCCTAATCTTCTCGAAGGTACAACCCTGCAGTTGACATGTGTCAACATCCTACAAAACTGCCTCGGAAAGATTTACATAACTTCAAGAAGTTACTTAAGTTGAGTTGAAATTGAATTAAAGACCCTCCTAACTGGGTAGTCTTTTCCCAACCCTGGGTTCCACACCTTTGAGTTGCCTTACGCAATTAAGTTCAATTTCACTGAGAGAAGTTTAATAAGATTTGAGACCTCGTCAAGGTGTCCATCGGTTCCTAATAAATCTTATTCCTCATAATTGGGCAATAGCCCTAAGTTCTCTCATAAGGAAACTAACTAAACCTGTAAGGGTTTATATCAACTCCGAAGACTGAAATATATCTTACTTATTATTATTAAGATATGGTGATTTAAAACCATCAATTACGTTGTCTTGACTTAGATCATGGATAGGGAGTAATAGATTACTCTTCCTGTTACAGCTACATATCAGGGCGTAGTTTAACCTTAACTTCCCGAAAGGCAGTGGACTAATTTCCAATTTAGCCTTATTCATAATATAAAAGAATTTACTATTCATTCACGAAGTATTCGGTCACATAATTTTTACAAGGCCTACTTAGAGAATCCAACTAACTCCCATGGTATACAATAATAAAAATGCACTCACATTCATTCAGATCTAAGAAGTTCAATCCAACAAATAAAAATGCAGCCACATAAGTAACAATCTCCCCATTTCATTCATTTCCAGACCATACAATTACAACTTATGCACTTCGGCACATTTGATACAATAATCAACATCAAAAGAATATCTTTCTTCCTATAGTACAATTAGAGAAATCAAGTTGGAATTCATCATAAAAACCAGATTAAACAATCTGAGCATCATATCAGATCTGCGTGCCTTTACCACTTACGATGTCCATCTGCAAAAATTGCTAGCACAGGTCAGTTCAGTGAACTGAGCATGATAAGCACTAATTCTTAAAACAATTGCATTCCACCAATTGTTCTCATTAAACAACCTGTTTAAATGAAATCATTTCTTCAAATCCTTAAACATGAATCAGGCTAATCATCTTTCTACAATTCTAATATGACTTTAACACATAACTCATATTATAGCTGCCAGTTAAACCTAAATATTTTTCAGATGATTCATCATATATATTAGAGACTAAGAAGAAACAAAATGAATCCACAATATCCATCCATCTGAAAACCAAGGACAGTAATAATCCAACAAAATTACTCCATTCAAGAATGAATTCCTATCAGTACGTGTATCCAACAGATGTGCATTTAACAATTCAAGCAAAGACAGATTATAACCTCCAGCAAGTTCAACTGACGGGATTCCTTTATACTCATAGCATTATTTCAATGACATTGATAAGTATACCAACTTCTACTACAATACTATTTTTATAAAAGTGGATAACCGAATAACTCAAACAGGATAATAATATAACCGTTGATAAGGAAAGAAGACTCCGGTCAAGAGTCAGTACTTACCAGTCTCTCCTTACAAATTTAACAATCTATTCTTCTTATGCCCGTACCGTAGAGTTCACATAGAGATACAAAAGAAGAGAGCACTCATAATTTCCAGACAAGGGAGAGAATATTTTCTTATTCCAAAAGCCCTATATCAACATATACTTTACAGCTTAGGAGAAAGAAACAGAGGCATTCAGATCTCCATTCCAAACAGGTTTAGGACTGTACCAACCTCCCAGGAGTAATGCATATACATTCAATCTTGAATTCAATTAAGGAAGAAGAGAAAGCAAGAAAATCAACACCCAAGTTTACCATTAGCTCCAATCTGATAGAACTGTTTAAAAAGGTCGCCCTAAGATTCCAAGGGTCTTACAATTACACATTAACAAAAGACACAGATTGTTATAAACGAAATACATATACGTTCAATATCAGTACACAATCATGGCCCAATTAAAACAGTCTTCCCTTCACCTAGGACTCGAATCATTTTAGACTACGAGTTAGGGTAACCACTATCATTACTTACTGATAGGTAACACTAACTATTTCTAGTCATTACAGTGGATAATTTGTTATTGTGTTTCAAGGATACCAAACAAATAGCACTTCCAGTATTACTAGATGATTTCTAATGATAGATTTCAAGGTCACTACAGGTGAAATCAACACAATCCCTTCCCTTCCAAGTACAAAACCTGATTTCCATCCATGCAGATCTAGGATTACCCACCCGTTATTAAGAATCAGAGTTCCTCAAAGCAAGATTTCTCTCGGTCAGGCTGTGTTCCCATTAACCAAGTAAAGTCGTAAAGAAAACAACAGCTACACTAATATTTCATCACATACAGAACCCATAATCATTGACCATCCAGACCCTTTTCACAGAGGTACAGGCTTAAATTCAACATATTTCTTACGCATGCGACTAAATCAGTCGAGCTCAAAAGAAGGAACTATAGTTTCATCACAATTCAATTATATATTCACCTGAAGCTGTCAAGCAATAAAAGAGCTCTTGTGACCAAGCAATAATCAATAAACCAACCAAATTAGACACAACAATTCCTTCCATGTCATTCTTCAAACATGAAATCATCCAACGCAATGTCTAACATGGTACAGTTAGGAACTCATTACCTCAGTCGAACAAGAGACTAGGAAACAACATATACAGAAGTTGAACCCATATGTAATCACAGCAAAACATTTCAACAAAAGTCGAATCCATAATGTATACACAACAAGGACTTCAACAGAAGTCAAACCAACATGTAAACAAAGCAAGGACTTCAACAGAAGTCGAACCAACATGTAAACATAGCAAGGACTTCAACAGAAGTCGAACCAACATGTAAACACAACAAGGACTTCAACAGAAGTCGAACCAACATGTAAAAGTAATCACAACAAGGACTTCAACAGAAGTCGAATTCATATGAAAACACTGCAAGGACTTCAACAGAAGTCGTATCCATAAAGTAATCACAGCAAAACATTTCAACAGAGTCTTCGTATAACCAGGGATTCCCAAATCAACAAGAAAAGAAGAAAACCAATACATTGCTTCCAGCCAAGCCAACTGTACAAAAAAAATCATCTGAACAGAGTTGTTCTAATGAAAGCATTTGAAGGAAAGCAAGATTTTTAAAAGTTAGGGCCTATCATGCCTGATAGTGTCGCTTAAAAATTCGAAGAAGACCTCTGAATGTGCTCGCACCTTCTCTTCTTCTTCCACGATAGATTAAACAACAATAAATTGTTACCTTCATGCCTTATAAACTTTCCCCGATAGAGAAGGAAGCTAGAAATTCTCAAAGTTGCCATGCAACACAGAGTAGACGACTGGTTTGAAGAACCAGTGCTCAAGCAGAGTGAAAAACAGAATGCATGGAAAACCAAACAACCAAACAATATTCCATTTGCATGCCTTCCCAAGCAATCCGCGCTCGGGAACCAAAGTTCATTAATTGCATTAACTTCCATCCTCCCGCCTATTCTCCATTGCCACCGACCGCCAAAATTGGTGATCGCCAAAAGAAAACAAACAAACACTCCCATACTTGGTGATACTACCACGTCAGGTCATATTAGCCGTTTGCAACCTCCGCCAAACCTGACAGCATCCCAAGTCCTTCAACCTTATCCCCCTCATAAATGCCATGGAAACCACTGCCCATGACTCGCGACCCTTCATAGGTCCCCCTCCATTCTTATCATTAGTTAAGATAGGTTAGATCATAGGGTTAAGACATTAGTCTCCCTTCCATAGCGCTAGGTGAAGTTAACTCTTAGGAGCATTAAGCTTATAGTTTAGGGCTAGGTTAGATTAGCAATTATTTTAACCAATAGGTTATAGTTTAGGTTAAGATTATTAACCTTAACGAATCAAATCTAGGTCTCCAAAATAGGACCAATCAAATTTAGAGTCCATACAGGGTTAAACATTCCTGTAAAGGATTCTATTTGGCATCACTAAATTAAGCTTATGGTATACACATGAACATCTTACCTAGCTTAAGGTCTAGGCCTTCCTGATGTTACGATATTTGTAACCAAATTCCATTTATCATGATCATCCTGAGTTAAACTCTGGGATTGATCATTCAAACTCATTCAGACCTTGTAACTTTCGTAAGGTCAATAAATTTTGTTCATCCTGAATAAGCTTAAAACATTCCTTGGATCAATGCAACTGATCCAAGGCTGAGTCATAAAGATGGATAAATCCACAATTCATCCAGAAATCAAATTGAACTCAAGTGCGAAGAATGAAAGAAACAAAAGAGTCCAAGAATATTCTAGCTCAGTCAAAGATCTTCAAGAGCAAAGAAGATACAATCCATATCAAGCATGAATTCACAAAACCAAAGGAATATATCCTTATACAGAAGAAATCATTTATCAACACTTGAATGATTTTAAAATCACAGTCAAATACAAATTTTTTATTTCTTTTTCATTGGTTTTTGCCTCATTTACAAAACTATTTATTTCCCATAGAAACCGGTATCGGTTACCCCAACTGTCACCGGTCACCCTATCACTATCATTGGTTAACCTAACCATAGTTGGTTCCTGTGTTTTAGATTTTAAATTAAAACACTGACCAATTTCACCTCCCATAATCTATTCTTATCCATTTCTATTGTTCTTCTATGTCATTTACAAAGTACAATTTACCAGGTCTACGCTAATTCACATGGTTTTGACTTACAGCCAAGCCAATTCCCTTGTGTTTCATGCTAGCTTTCAGCAACTCTCATCTATCCCATCACTGCCTTCCATCTTATCACCTTTAGATCCAACTCATCCCATCACCATTAGTACCGGTGATGAGGAGTTCGTAAGAATCCTTGACTAGAATCCCACTGCCCTATAATAATATCTCGCCAACTCATCTACTCAGGACTCCTTAAGACAATTGGTATACGACATGCCCATGTTTATCCCCCATGCCCTAGCCCCCACTTCCACATCAGCTACAACTATCTCGGCATTACCTTCATCCACTTTACCTGTGGTGTCTCAACTGGCCCCCACATCCTCTATAACTATGGAACCTATGACATCTAGCGCACCCGTGGTGTCAACTATTCCTTCACCAGCCACCCTAAGCATATCCCCCTCTTCACCCACCACCTCATATTTACCTATTTCATCACAACCATCCCTGGTGTTAGAAATCCATACCCCATTTAAAAACCTCATCCTTTATATTCCGCATTCCTTACCCCCAATCATTATCAAAGTCGTTATGACTACCCCACCTACTTAGACATCACCAACAACCCCCAATCTTGTCTATCGCCTATTCAAGATATTTTCTACGTACATCTATTCCCCCATCAATGTTCTCATACTCGGCACCTCCATATTCCAGAATGCCTTCCACATCATACATTCATCATCAACCCCCTTATACTGCAGGGGGAGCCCATTCATCACAACCCACCAACGAACTCATTAAGATGATGATGGAAAAGATGCACACATTAGAAGCATCAGTTTCTGGCTCTCGCAACTCCTTAACTTATGATGAAATCAAAAATGATACTATTCATCCATCTATTCCCATTTTCCCATACCCTATGCATTGGGAAATGCCCAAATTCAACCATTTCAATAGTAAAGAGGACCCACAACAACACTTGCAATCGTTCAAACATGGGTGTTATCTAATCGCACATGATGATGCTTTACTCCTATGAACATTCCCAATGTTCTTAATAGGACTCACATTAGATTGGTATAGTGGTTTACCAAGACATTCCATTTACTCATTTAACCAATTAGCTCAAGCCTTGTTGGACCATTTCTCAATTGATGCAGTCAAGAAATTCACCATGACTGACCTATACTCAACACGATGGTACGATGATGAATCTATCACAGATTTCATCACTCATTGGGGAAGCCTCATTAACCAACTTACATTCTAGCTACCTCAAACTTAGCTTATAGAGTTGTTCACTAGAGCTTGTGCCAAGAACATCTCACCAAATCTCCAAGTAAAAACCTTCCGAACCTTCGATGAAACATGTACCATAGCGCAAAAATTGGAAATCCGTGCCATCGAAGAGAAGAAAATGTAATTGCGTAACAAAATCGCCACATTCAAATCAAATGATGCCTCTTCATCTTCAAATCCCCAAAATAATTAGTCAAGAGCAAAAGTATTTACCAATGTGGTAGTTCTCAAAGTTGGCCCATCTCACCTATCTAACTAAGTAAAACCTTCCTCCAATCTTTCTCTCATTCAAACTTTTCAGTTTAGATGGGAGCAAGGAAAGTAACTTCCAATTAGAAATCCCTATTTTTTAGTCTTAGAAAATCTTCTTAAGGCCAGATCCATTACAATTCCACCCATAAAACCACATACTATTTTTTCCCTGCTCATCTTATGCCTGCATGTTATAAGGAACATAACTATTGTAACTATCATCATGTCAAAGGCCATAGTGATGGTAATTACATAACCTTCAAGAAAAATTTCTAGGAAATATTAGATAATGGAGATCTCATCTTGGACAACCCAAATGCACCGAAAAATAAAAACTTTCATATCTTTAAAAATCCATTCCCTAATCATACACCATCATCTAATCAAAATGGTGAACCTTTAACCAATGACAACAATATCCGTGAAGTCCACACTGTTTTCAAATTTATACCAGCCATTCCTCAATTTCCTGTTATCTCCTCTATTGAGGATGTTATAGCACGATCTCCTCTACTCATGGAGGATCCTACCTCATCTACTCCTTCACCCACAGAGGAGTCCCCTTCATCTCCCCCTTCACCCACGAAGGAGTCCACAATTTTTGTTGATTTCGTTTCACCATCTACCTCACAGTCTAACAAACAATCAACGGTATTAACTTTCCTACCCATGAGAGAGTCATCATTTCTTTCTTCTCCACTAAAAGAAGAATCTACCTCACCCCACCTGCCATCTCCCCTACCCATGGGGGATCCTTTAGACATGCCACTGCTTGTTGGTGAAAATTCCCCATTAATATTTTAGGACCCTATTGACCTGCTCTTGGCTCTCTTACCCAAAGAGTCCAAAGCTAACTAGTTCCCTGTCTCAGAAACATATTTTACAAGGATTTCCACTAAACCAACGAAATCTCCTTTTACAATAATTTCATTTTCATGCATGTCAAACCACTTGGATTATGTTGATAATTCCATGCTTTGGGGACGCTTTCAGTTACCCTTTTTAACCTAAATGAAAATTTCACTACTGATAACTCCACAATTTATCCAAAGGTATTTTAGACAACTAAATCAACCATGACCATGCCTATTGAAATAGTTTCTTCTTCATAACCCTCACCTATACCTAAACCTTTACCAATAACCAAACCCATTCCTATGCCTAAGAACTTACCTGAACCTACATATTTTCCACATCTAGACCCACCACTACCTTGGGTGTCATGCTGACATCAAGCCTCGTTCATCCACTCGTCAAATTGGATTTCACCACATCTTCCCAAGCCAGTAAAAAAACTATTCCTCCACCTAAAAGGAAGACCCAACCTTCTAGGACACACATACCATTTTCACCCACCACATCTTTGTCACCTTCACCCTTTCCATCTATCCTTGGACCTCACCCGTCTACCTTAGTCAAGCAACCTCCTACCTAAGGAAAATAAAAAACACAACAGCCCACTTCTTCATCATGATATTTTATTACACTTAATCTACCTACACAACCTTCGAGGTCGCTCACATCTTTCTTACCACCTATACCCCCACCAGCTACAGTAACTTCATCACTACCTACGAGACTTCCTTCTCTTCAACTTGTACCTTCCACCTCGCCTCTGCTAGTAACCTTTACCACACCTCCATTATCACCATGGCTAACCCAACATCTTCTACCATCTACCTTCCCTTCTACATCACGCACTCCTTCCTCACCTTTACCCAAGAAGGTCCAGCCAAAATTGAAATACCCACTACCCTCCAAAAATGTAGTCAATCCTACAACGCCTTCCATCACTAGTTCATCTACCGTGCCTTTACCCAGGAAGGTACAACCCAATTCGAAGATAGTACCACCTATCAAACTGGTGTTCAAACCTATCTCACCTCCAATTCCCCCTCCTGTAGCACCTCTTCAACCATAATCACCCATCATTCAACCCAAACCCACACTCACCTCACACTGTCATCCATTGGTAGGGTCGTAGACCATCATTTTAGCCAACCTTTTAGAGAGCTATGTCATCACATTACCGCTGCTTAGACCTTACAAACAAATCAAACCCAAACCAAAAGGGTTTGATAAGACCAAAATTTGCACCTACCATCGTGTACCAAGACATGATGTAGAGAGTTTTAAGGCTCTAAAAAAATTTCTTCTCCAACTATGTCCTCCTGAAGAAAATTTTAACGACAATGATATTCTAAATGAGGACTCTATCCGGCCTCACCAATCACCACACATCCTCTTCAACTACCTATTCCGTGTCCCACATCTCGACCTCCACAACCTTTTTACCTGCCTCTGACATTCGAGATCAACATGGTCCATATGAGAGAGTCAGCCAAACCTCTGCCTAAATTTCAATGTGCCCAACTTCTTCCACAAAAATATTTTCCTTCATTCCATTACCTGTCTTTTCGCTACACTTATCATGGCTTAGCTTCTCCTTCACCCTATCTCAATATCGTTAACATTGCTACTCACGCCCAAAAAGACAAAGGAAAAGAGAAAGCAATCAGCCCTTTAACCAATCTTGTGCCCAATATATCATCTACACCCACACCCAAAATCATCATTTTAGGTCCCACATACCCTATTTTTGATGGGGTCACCCATCATATAATGATAAAACAATGACACCAATCCCCTTTAAAAATGTCTTTGTACAACCTCGTCCAAACCTCTGAATCTCATTGACATGCCCTCATGGAAGTTTTACAATCCATCAAGGTTTTACCTAATGACCTGACACTTGTGGCCTCCATTATCACCCCTCCTCATGTGTCCTCCCTCAAAAATTCATCCCCTTCCTTGAAACCTACCGCTACTCACCAAGTAGTCGCCCTCACTTTCTAGACGAGGAGATTGTACCTCTCCAATCAAATGATCATGATCCTTCCCTTTTCATCTCTATCTATATTGATAATATACATGTTTGACAAGTTATGATGGATGGAAGTCTTAACATCAACATCATCTCCTCCCACACACACAACCAAATGTGCATCCCTTCAAATTACATGCATAATAACCCAATTATGTTGTATTCATTCAATGATGCCATCACTTCTACCCTTGGCACCATCATCCTCCATGTTCATGTGGGGCCCCATACCATTCCATAATTGATCTATGTCTTAGAGGGGGAGTTCTAGTACAACCTATTGCTTGGCTAACCTTAGATTCACATCATGGGTTTTGTTCCTTCAACCTTACATTGTTGTGTAAAATTTGAACATGAAGGACATAACTATACCATCCTAGTTGACCCTTCACCATTTAAAACCTATAAAATGTTTTACCGACCTAATGATGTCCTTATACCGGTCAAGGAATCTACTACTGCAACCACTTCTCCTTCACCCACAGCCTCATCCACCAATGTTGTCACTCTCTCTCCCATATTTAATTCATCTTATCCCACTGCCGCTCCAGCCTCTATAGCTGACCCATCCACTTCCCAACCCACCAATGCTTCTTCTTCCCAATCACCTATTGATTCATATTTTCCCACCACCAACATATCTACTACTGATCCCTTAGAAGGTGCTTTCCAACATCTCACTCTGGGGGATCACCTCTTATACAACATCGACACATTCCTTACTCCTTAAGAGTATGGTAACCTACGCCAACATCCTCACTATGACCATCGTATAGGTGAGGTCTTCCCTTATGTTCCTCCCCACCTTCGCACCAACTTAACATATGGGGGACTTGATACTTCCAACTACTCTCTTAAGCCACCTTCCCAGATGTGACCATTTTCCTTTGACCTATAATCTCTCACCAACCATTGTTTTTCCCACACTTTTCTCCATTGTTGTGCATGGAAATTCTTTGGCTTTGGGTTCTATAAATAGGGCTGCCATACTATCATCCCATGTACCACACGTAAACATAGTGACCGCAGTGGTATTGTCTTTACCGAACCATCTTCCAAGAAATCCCACGTCGAACTCATTGAGGAAAACAAACCTTCTTCGCCCCATTTACTAAATTCACCACCTTCACCCATAGAGTCTATGGATCTAGAATCCATTCCTCCTAACTTTATTTTTCGTAAACACCATTTCCTAGACCTCTAACTTATCAATGTGATCATGAGGCTCCCTCTTATTTTCCCTTCTTGTATCCTGACATGATCGATGATGATACACAATCGATTAAATTCATTCAATGTCAATATGATGAGTCTATTATCAGCTACCTTGGTGCAGAAGATTATTATATTAACCTGTCGTTTCCTTCTGAGACGTAAACCATGTTAAATGAATTAACAATCAAAATCAATATTGACACTTAGGACAACCCACACATTCTAAATATTGGAAAATATTTAGATTTTTTGAACATGAAGCTTTTACTTATTTTCTCTGGGATCATAGCAACGCTTTTCTTGGTCCTATGCCATTATACCCAGTATTGGAAAAAACATAAAAAAAGTTATGGAAAATGCATCCTCACATTTCCCTTCTTGTCAAAGAATAACTTCAATGCCTTCTTTTGTTTTCCTTCATCCTACCCATTGATTATTCCCAATGGATCTCTAGCATTGTTCTTGTCATAAAAGTGATAGGGGGAATCCACATTTGCATAGATTTCTATGACCTTAACTTAGCTTTCCCCAAAGACAACTTTTCTCTACCTAGTATTGACCAACTAGTTGATCTTACCGCTGACCATGAGATGTTATCACTCATGGAAAATTTCTCGGGTTATAACCAATATTACACACCCCAGAAGATCAACACATAACCACCTTCATCACTCCTTGAGGGACCTTTTTTATCGATTCATGTCCTTTTTCCTTAAAAATATTGGTGCTACATATCAACGGGCTATGACTTATATATTTCATGACATCATGCATCACATATTGGAAGATTACGTTGATGACCTTCTTAGCAAATCCAAACATAGGGTCGAACACCTTACAGTCTTGAAGGTCATCTTTGACCATCTCATCAAGTATTATGTTCACCTTTAACCTAAAAAGTGTGTATTCATTGTTCTATCAGGTAATCTCTTTGGTTTTATCGTTTCTTTACATGGTATAGAATTCGATCTCACTAAAATCAAGGCTATTCTCAAAATTCTTCCACCTACTAACCTTCGACGACTTCATAGTTTTTAGGGTAAGTTACAATCTATTCGTCATTTTATTTCACATATTTCCTACCATTTCCACCCCTTTCATCATCTCCTCAAAAAGGATGTCTCCTTCAAATGGGATGATGAATGCCACAAAGCCTTTGAGGCCTTAAAATAATACCTTCTCCAATCACCTGTACTCATTCCTCCTAAGGATAATCAACCATTTTACCTTTATAGTTCTTCTACGGATCATTTCTTGGGTGCCATGCTCACTCATCATGATGATAAACACTAAGAGCAAGTGATTTATTACATAATTCGTACCCTTTTAGACTACGAAACTAGGTACACACACACTGCAAAACTTTGTTTGGCCTTAGTTTTTTTCGCTATTAAACTTCGTCACTACCTACTCAATCACAAAACCTTTTTCATCACCAATACTGACCCCTTACATTACATGTATGCCAAGCCCTACCAACATCAATGAGCTACATGTTGGCTAATGCTTCTCATAAACCTCAACCTCAAATTCATCCATCAAAAATCTATCAAACACCAAACTATCACTGACCAACTTAAAGACACACCCCTCTCTAGAAATCAATCCTCTAACTTTGATTTCCCAAATAAATCCATTGCTACCCTATCTATGGATGATACCATTTACCAAATGACCTTATTCTTTAATGGTTCCAAATGTCAACGTGGGGGTGGTGTAGGCGTTATCCTCATTCCTCTTGATGGTGAACCTATGCCATTATATTTCAAACTAGGTTTTGATTGTACTAACAATATCACCGAATATGAAGCACTTGTATTAGGTCTCCAAGCCATCATTGCCTTAGACGTTAAATCTATTAATATCTTCGGTGACTCTCAACTAGTTGTAAATCAAGTCAATGGCATATACCAATGTCATAATGAAATACTTCAAAATTATAAACATCATGTTGACATACTTTTGATTACCTTTAACTATTATAAACTTCAAACAACCCCACGTTCCACTAACAAATTTGTGGATAACATGGCCTGTCTTGCATCTTAGATACCCACTTCACCCTCCAACTCAAAAAAAATTGTCACAATAAAAAGGTTACAATTACCGTCTTATCTATTTTGAGACATCCACCTCGTTAGAACCATTGAACCTGACCCACGTGACCTTTGGTATAATTAGTTTACGGACTACCTTTCCCTTTCAATTCTACCTCCAGACCTTACTCGCAATAGACAACATGCCTTTCTCAAAGGTGTATCTCATTATGTCATCATGGGAGGCCTTCTTTATAAATGTGGCTTTGACGTTATTATCTTACGATGCCTTACAAGTTCTGAAATTCCCTACACAATCAAGGAAGTTCACGAAGGAATTTTTGGAGGTCACTTTAATGGCTTAACTGTAACTAAATACATCCTTCACCAGGGCTATTATTCTCCAACCCTCAACCATGACTCTTGTGACTATGTCAAATGTTGTGTGAAATTCTAGCAATATGCTACTCTTCATCACACACCTAGTCACGCCTTACAGGTCACACGAGACCTTTGACCTTTCTCTCAATGGGTTTTGGATCTTGTTGGAGATATCAATCATCATTATTCACAATTCCATCAATGGATTATCACCACTACCAAATACTACACTAAATGGGTTGAATCTATACCTCTTATTTCAACAAAATCCAAGAAAACATGTGAATTCATCAATCATCACATCATTTTTCATTTTAGTGTTCCTCACAGTCTCATCACTGATAACGGAAAACAGTTCAAAAACAAAACCCTATAGAAAATCTGTGACACCTTCGGCATTCAACTAAGTTTTTATTCACCTTACTACCCTAAAAAAATGGCCTGGCAGAATCAACCGATAAAAGCTTGAACAATATTCTTATAAAAGTGGTTGGTGATACCGGAAAGGATTTCCACATGCACATTCCTTTTTCCTTGTGGGCTTACCGTACTAGTATTCAAACCTCAACTGCAGCTACACCTTTCTCTTTGGTCTACGGTACAAAGGTTGTTTTTTCTCTTGAATTTTAGATTCCATCTCTTCGTATCTCACTCAAAGAGATGCTCAATGATGATGAATTTTGTCAGGACCATTTGACGCAACTATAGTTATTAGACGAACGTTGTCTTAATGCTCTCAATCATATCCAAATCTACCAAAAATGTATCAAACATGCCTATGAAAAATGTTTCCATGAGAAAACATTCTAGGTTAGTGACCTTATCTTGAATGAAAATCAACATGTAACAAAAGAGGAAAAACTTAAACAGGGAGAATTTGCTCCTAATTGGCTTGGACCCTATATTGTTACTCATACCTATGGATCAGGTGCATATTTTTTGTCTTCACTCTAAGATAAACCCAAATCTGAGCCCCTCAATTCATTTCATCTTCAACCATTCTATTGTTGAAACTAGTCCTATATCACCTTCTGTCAAGTTTAAATGCTTTTCCTTTGAGCACCATGAATTTTACCTATTTTACGGATCAATGACTAAACAATAATCATGTGATTACCCTTTACTTTTTCAACCTTATCTTCAATAGGATTACCATGGATCTACTCATGGCATGATTTTCATGGATACTTTTCATCTTTTTCAAGATGGAATCCCATGGTCATTCATTACTTAAAACCTCTCCATCATAATTAACTCGGTGTGCTCCAATTTTGTCTTCAAAACAAGAGCCTAATTTTTCTCTATAGTCTTGTCCATGAATTAAAATTCCAAAAGTAAAATAATTTCAAAAGCATAATGGGATTAAGTTCCTTGATTCAAACTTCTAGAAAAATAAATGTCTCCCACAAAAAGGACATCTATTCTCTCTATCTCGCTACTATAAATAGACTACTCCCTTGAAGGACAACTATGCAAAGCTTACCATATTGTACTTAGTCTATCATAAAAAAAAGACTATTCTTGAAAAAAAACAAAACAAAATATTTAGAAGCTTCCCGCATCAATCAACTTCACAAAGACCTAAAGGAGATAATATAGTCATCCTACATAGACTTCCCGCATTGATCAGTCTATCAAAAATAAAAGCAAAAAGAAGAAAAATCTAATTTTTTCATTACTGATGTCGAATCACAGCACCCCTGGGACTCTGTAACTCGATGGGTTGCAGATTCTCAGTGTGATTGCATAACATGGAGCTTTTCCCAAGTGTGGGACCTTGCGAAATCGGAAAAGCTCTCCGGATGAAGGCCGGTTCCTATTCCTCTGTTCAGATGCACACGTAAAAATGCAGAGGGTCTACTCAAAACCTAATCTAATTTTCCAAGGAGACAGGGGTAAGAAAATGCAGAAAATAAAACCTAAACTAACAGAGGTGATGCACCGAGGAATGAAGAACACCTGTCTTGCCAATAAACACAGACCAAAAAAAAATGTAATGCAAGATCATGCACAGATAACCAGATTTACAGTGAAAGATCAAGAAGATGCAAATAAACACTGAGAGGGTTGATAATCATCCACAGACATGCATTAATTTGCTCCAAAGATTGATACAACACACTGCAAAATGCCAAGAGGCAAAGCTGCATTACAGTTTTAAATGGGAGGTTTTAACTCCACAGATTCACCTGCCAAAGAGAAGAAGGGAGGGGCAAAACAAGAATGTCCAACCTTTAGAAAGAAGCCCCTCCTTACAATTTATAGGAAGAATGAGAGAGAGAAGAGAGAGAAAGTCCAAATCTACCCCAACCACCTCAGGTTGTATCTAATTCATCTCATTATGGTGGTAGGTGAGGACCATATCAAACCCCAAAAGTGGCAAACTGTATTTTGCATTTTTAAGAACTTGTTCCCACCCAATTAAAGATATCCAGTCGTAGTTAGGTAGAGGACGCCGTAGGCTTTCCGAAAAGTCCAACCTTGTGTGAATCGGAGCTCCCAGTCAAAAGTTATGGCCATCTGAATATCTGGGTCAGGGTCTGCTTCCTGTCAGCGCTCAGAATGTTGCGCCTCCTGAAGGTGCGCCTTGGCGCATCCATATGCATGTTGAAAATCCTTTTCGGGCGCCAAAGGCGCAAATATGCTTGTGTCGACAACCCTTTTTGTGCGCCAAAGGCGCATTCATTTGCATGTCAACACTCTTTTCTGTGCGCCAAAGGCGCAAATATGTTTATGTCGACACATGTTTACGTGCGCCACTTTACCTGCGCCAAGGGCGCAACTTTTCCCGTGTCAACATTCCTTTCTGTGCGCCAAGGGCGCTATCTTTTTCCCTGTTGACACTCTTCTTCTGTGCGCCAAGGGCGCATTTCTATGTTGACATCTTCTTCTGTGCGCCAAGGGCGCATTTACATTTGTGTCGACATCGCCATCTTATGTGCGCCAAGGCGCAACTTTTTCCCTGTTGACACTCATTGTTGTGCGCCATTTCCGTGCGCCAAGGGCGCATCTATTTTGCTGTCGACACTCATTGTCGTGCGCCCCTTTTGTGCGCCATGTGCTGAGGTTTGAATTTCTTTGGTTTCCATATTCTTCCGCTTGTCTATATCTACCTGGGGGGAAGATATATACAACAATTTGGCGACTCAACGGGATCACCTGCCTGCTAGGTAGAAGATTAGTGGCCCTTTTAGAAATCCATTGGGCATGGAGTCATAAGCAATACTTGAAACCAACTTGATCTCTGATCCCGAGCCTGAAATCGCAACTCCTTCTCCGACAGCACTTTGAACTGTAGAAACAACCTGAGAGCAACGAAACCTATGCCAAAGCACTTAGGGAAACTGAAACCTAACTACAACAAGACAATGTGCAAACGCACTTAGAGGAATTGAAATCTAAGCTAATATTTACAAGGGTAGAAATTTTCTCTTTTCAGTAGAAATGTTTAAGATAGATTCCGTTGACCGGAATCGAAAGTTCTTCTCCGTCCAATGTAGACAATTGGAAGGCATTACTACTCTTACATCCTGTGACCATGTAGGGGCCACTCCAAATGGCATCAAACTTGGAATGCCTTCCTGGTTTTGCCCGATCTGCATCCCATTTCAGAACTAGGTCCCCATCCTGGAAGGTCCTTGCTCTTGCTTTCTTATCAAACCATCTTTTCACTAAGGCCTGATCTTTCTCAATTGTTTGAACTGCATGTTCTCTAATTTCTTCCAATTCCATCAACTCTGCATACCTAGCCTCCATTGGTTCGAACTCAGCCAACTCCAACTGCTTCATGAATTCTAATGCAGGTAGTTCTAATGATATAGGCAATACTGCCTCTTTTCCATAGACCAACTTATAAGGGGAATTACCTATAGACCTCTTTGGTGTTATTCTGTCAGCCCATAATGCTGATTTTAGCTTGGTATGCCATGTTCTTTGATTTTCATCCAGAGTCCTCTTGATGATTCTTAGCAAATTTTTGTTTGTGGACTCTGCCTGTCCATTACCCTGCGGGTAATAATTTGAAGAGGTGCTCAAGTAGATTCCATTCTTAACAGCCCATTCCGTAATTTTGGAACCTATAAATGCCAATGCATTGTCTGATATGATAGTGGACGGCACACCAAACCTGGTCACTATTCCTTCATAAAAGTCTAGTATGTTAGACTCATTTGCTTCCTTGAGCGCTACTGCTTCGGTCCACTTGGTGAAATAGTCTGTTGCCGTGAGAATCCACTTGTGGCCTTGGCTTGAGTTTGGATTAATGACCCCGACGAAGTCCAATCCCCATTGCATAAATGGTTGGTCAACCAGAATTGGGTGCAATGGAAGTGCTGCTTGTCTTTCTTTGCCTGTGAAGAGTGCACATTTCTTGCACTTTCTTATCCATGTATAGCAGTCACTGAAGACTGTCGGCCAATAATACCCTGCCTTCATTATTTTGAGAGCTGTTACTCGTGGGGCAAAATGTCCTCCAGAATCTCCATCATGAAAATCTCGTAACACCCTCTCAATTTGACTTATCCCAATGCACCTCAACAGAACTCCATTGATGTCTTTCTTAAACAAAACACCATCAACAAGCACATATGGAATGGCTTGTAATCTGAAGTATCTCCTCTTTGCTTTGCTCATTTCTGGAGGGCATAGGCCTGTCTGTAGGAAGTGTATCATATTTTGAGTCCAACAAGGAGTAGGCACGTCATCATTTTCTTGTTCTTGATCATCCTGTAGTATCAAGGTAGTCTCCTTTTCATCACCAGCTTCAACTTTCTGACTCAAGGCTAGCTGCTCACATAGTCCCTTCCCACGTACTAGTTTGGTGACCTTGATCTCGATGTCATATTCCATGACACGAGTTATCCATCCTGCACGTTTCTCATTCAGATCCTTGTTTAGAAGGAAGTCCTTGACTCCCGCATGAGAGACTAATAATTGGATCTTGTTGTTTGAGACTAGGTGCTTGAATTTCTTTAAGCTTCTGATTACCGCAAGGACATGCTTTTCAATGAAAGAGTACCTAGTTTCGTATTCCTCCAAGCTTTGACTGAAGAAAGCAACTGGTTGTTCTAACCCTTCTTTATTTTGCTGTACCAAGATTGCAGAAATTGTGTCTCCGCCACCGAAGGCATATAACACGAAGTCCTTGGAGAAGTCTGGATTGACGAGGGTTGGAGCTTGAGATATAGCCTCTTTTATTGCCTCAAAACTCGCCTTGCCCTCAGATGTCCACTTAAATGCCATGCTCTTCTTTAACATCAGCGTTATCGGTTTCACGAGAGCTGCAAAGTTTGGAACAAACCGGCGGACAAAATTGATCCTTCCTAAGAAGCTTTGAAGAGCCTTCTTGTGACTTGGCAATGGCAATGCTCGAATTGCTTCAACTCTTTCTGGGTCAATCGCCAACCCTTCCTTTGAAACAATATGGCCTAGAAGTTTTCCCTCTTGAGCCAAAAATATGCATTTTTTGGGATTCAAAGATACCCCAAACCTTCTACATCTCTGGAATACTTGCCTCAAATGGCAGAGGTGATCCACTGCATTTTTTGAGAATACGGTGATGTCGTCAAGATATATCAAAACTATTTTATTGATCAACCCCTTGAATGCCATATCCATTGCCCTTTGGAAAGTGGCCCCAGCATTTGATAGCCCAAATGGCATCTTCTTGTAGGCATAGGTTCCCCATTTGGTGGTGAAAGCTGTCTTGAATTGGTCATCTTCTTTTACCATCACCTGATTATACCCTGAGTAGCCATCTAGGAGAGAGAACCTCTCTGAACCGGATACTACTTGCAATATTTGTTCCATTGAAGGAAGTGGGTAATGATCTTTGAGAGATGCCCTGTTGAGGTCTCGGAAATCTACACACAACCTGATTTCTCCGCTCTTCTTCCTGACCGGAACCAAGTTTGCAACCCAGCTTGAGTGCTTGATCGGGAATATAATGCTTGCCTCTATTAGCTTATTTAGCTCTTTCTTCATTAGAGGCTCAATGTGAGGGTTGACTGGTCTCTGCTTCTGCCTGATGGGCTTAGCATCTGGATCCAATTCTATGGTATGTTGTGCCAAATTTGGATCGAATCCTCTTAAGTCTTCATAGCTCCAAGCGAAGACATCTAGAAATTCTTGGAAAAGTTGTATGAAATCTGATTTCTCCTGTTCAGTGGCCGCTTTAACAATTTGAAGTGTTTTGCTTTCCCCAACCAGAATTAGCTCTGAATCTTCTCTCTTGACCTGTATGTTTGCCTTTTCCTTACGAAACTGGTCGTTAGGGTTGAAGATAGACTCCAATGTTACCAAACCCTTAGGAAGCTTGTTCGTCCGCAGCTGTACTACTTGATCCCCATACTGCTGCTCTAATCTGTCCTGATTCCTAGCTGAAAATTCAGCCTCTTCTTGTAAGAAATTGACGATCTGTTGATCGTTCTCAAACACCTGCCAGCTTGTGTTGTTATCTGGAACTGCTGGCCTCACAATCACATGGATGTGTGGCTGCGTTTTTTCTCTCCTGATGCTGTCAACCACATCAAATGTCGCTCCAACTGCTGCGAGCCTATCTGCGGCTTCATTTTTCTTCCTGGGTATGGATACAATGTTGAAAGCTTTGAAATCCTCAATGAGGTCCCATACCCTATTCTTGTAGCTCCTTAGCAAGTCGTTCTTTGTAGCATGTTGTCCCCTAACTTGGTTGACGATTAGCTCGCTATCTCCAAACACCTGCAAGTTCTTTATGCCCCTTTTCTTGGCCCAATGAATTCCATGAATCAATGCTTCGTATTCAGCCGTGTTGTTTGAACAGGAAAACTGGAAACGAAAAGCTGAAAAATATTTGATGTCTTGTGGTGAAATCAACATCGCACCACCTCCAGCACCTTGTCTGCTTCTCGAACCATCGAAAAATAATTTCCAAACTTTGTTTTCATCCTTTTGTTCAGGCTGAATGATGCCGGGAATGGGTGAATTTTCTTCGTGTATACAATACACGCCCAATTCAGATTCTTCAATTTCCTTGTATGGGTCAAATTCATGACTCTTGTTTGCCCATTCATCCAAAGTTAAATCAGGAATTCCCTCGACCTTAGTACCTGTTTCTAGATCACTTGAACACTCCTCCTGATCAAAAACCGAGCAATTTGCATTGATAGGATTTGGTACATGAGGCTCAATATGGAAATGGGCAATTGGTTCTGACCTGATTGTTGCTTTGGCTCCATACCTTGTCCTAAAAATCATGTGCGACCAATCTGCAGATAAATATCCACCAATTTTTGCAGTGAAGTCTCTTGATAGACACAACGCAAAGAGTGGCGGAAGGTCAATCACAGACACATCTTGTAGAACTGTAACATTAGGACAGGAATGTAGTGTTAGGCTTAACCCTTTGATGACCCCAACTGTTCCTACTGCCGTTCCATCTAGCTGTACTACTCCTTTCAGCACTGGCTCATATTTCAAACCCAGCTGATCCGCTATTTGCTTCGGCATCACTGAACTACTTGCCCCAGAATCAATCATGCAGTTGTGTACCAAGTGGTTTCCAACAATCAACGAAACATAGAATGGTGGAGGCTTCAAATTTTTCCTTGTCTGGCCCCCATCATGTTGCACTGCATTAGTGAGAACTTTCTCATGTCCCTGGTTTGATACATTTGTGGCAGACCAATTAGCCATTGCAGCTTGCAATAAATCTCGTTGCCCTGGGATCGCCAGTGATTCCCACATGGAAATGTTCACATGTGTCTTCTTCATTTGATCGATGATGTTGAAGGGGGATGAATTGTCCTTTTGCTGTCCCTTGCTTGGCGCAACCTTTTCTGGAGCTTGAACAGGTGCATGTGTTGCTACAACAGGTACCTTAGGTTGATTCTGCACATTTGGAGCTGCGTTTGGTCTACTGACCCCTTGTTGTGTAAGAGTGGGTTGAGAAACAACTGGATTATATGGTTGTCCCTCTCCTATATTTCTCTTCTTTGACCGTGTGTTGGCAGCCATGCCTTGAAAAGGCTGTTGGTTAACTCCACAGAAGTCTTCCGTTTGCCAATTTGCCAATGTGGTTTCTGTTGGAGGTCCTTCTTGTTGTGTTTGTTGCTGTTGATTCTCCTCCTGGCTTGGTTCTTGAGCAACACCAATGGTTTGCACCATCAAGGCCTGATTCAGTGCACCATTGAAACATGCTGACTGATTGTGAGGTAGATTGCAAGGGTAACACCAGTCGTACTCCTGTGCCATGTTATTTTGTGATGGAACCAAGGCTCTTGAGGACGTCGTTGCATTTGGATCATATGGTCGAAATGGCCTGGCAGCTTGAGGTTGTCCTTGGTTCTGGTTTTGATTTGCAGCCTGAGGTGGTGGTCTATTTTGTTGGTATGGGGGCCTAGCTTGGTACTGTGCTTGAGGCTGATACGGTCTAGCACTTTGAGCTTGCTGTCTTTTGATAGTCACAAGCTCATTTCCAAGGTTCTGCAATTGTTTCATGACCTCCTGCAATTCCTTTGAAGTATTTGAAGAAGTCGACGCCTCATTATTGCTTTGATTCCTAGGAGTTGGAATGGGATTCAACTCTGGTGCTTGACTGGTTGTAGGCTTTCCCATGTCTGGATAGAGAGGCATTGGTGGCCTTGGTGCAAGCTTTCCGGCTTGGATCAAACAGTTCTCTGCTCTGATCGCTGTGTCATAGGACCCTGGCAGCGTTGTCCCTCCCATTGATTGGATCATCATGGCTATGTCTGAATTTATAGCCTTTAAGAAATAAAGGAATGCTCCTTCGGCAGTTGGTCTAACAGCTATTGGGATCCTGTCCCATGTCCGTTGGAATCTAAAGTTGAAATCTGCCATTTGTTCGTTAGGAGCCCTTTTGATTGTTGTCAGCTGTTCCAATAAAGATAAATTGTCCGCCCTCTCCCCGAATTGGCTGCAAAGAGCAGAACAAAGTTGGTTCCAATTCGTAATAGACCCTGCTGTAAGGCTCCTAAACCATTGTAAGGCCTTGCCTTTGAAAGATGAAGCCAACAGCTTGACTGCAACATCCATTTCATTTATTTCGTGGATTGCACATGCATTAGCAATATCCTGGATGTGATCAATAGGAGTAGTATGATTTTCACCTGTGAAGTAGGGGATATTCTTTAGCGCTGCAACTGGAATTTGATTCTGAGCATTTAGGGCAAGTGGACTACTGCCCGTGAAATTGACAAAGGGATTCGGTGGTAGATGCGCCATTATGATTGGCCTAAGAACCCTGGTTGATGCGAGAAAAGGCCTACCAGGTGGAGGTGTAGACAAGGTCCTGTTAGGCGGAGATGGTGATCTTTGTGGTCTTCTTCCTCTCCTTCCTCTACCTGGTGATAGTTGCAAGTGGAAAAATAGCCCTTCTTCTTGAGTATTGGACCTGGTTCGAATTCTTCTCATGTGCCTAGGCAACTTGTGCTGCTACACCGCTGAATTCTACCCCTTCGGAGTCGCCAGATGTGTTAGAAAGTGAGCCTCAAAAGGCTAGATCCTGCCAAGTTACACACCAAAACCTGACAATATTTAAAAAATGGAAAATTGAAAGACCTGTATTTTTGATATTTTAGAGTTTGGAACTTGATTCTGGAATGACAGTCCTGAAAACCCAAAAAAACGCCAGACTTCCGAAAACCTGAAATCCGAAAATCAAAAAACCATGAAATTTTGAAAGTCAAAATCTCAAAAATCTAAGAATACCCTTTTGAAGATTACCCCCAGATCTATCAGCTGGTGAAATTTTGACTTGTTTCGAGCAAGTTAAGTCCTTGAAAATCGATTTCAAAGTTCAGCCTGGAAGGTGAAAATATGAAATTGTAAAACCTGCAATTTTTTAAGTCCGAATTTCTTGAAAGTTCCTTCGAATCTGTTGGTGAAATGACCTCTTGGTCCCACCGGGCGTGCCAAAACTGTTGGTGTCGAATCACAGCACCCCTGGGACTCTGTAACTCGATGGGTTGCAGATTCTCAGTGTGATTGCATAACATGGAGCTTTTCCCAAGTGTGGGACCTTGCGAAATCGGAAAAGCTCTCCGGATGAAGGCCGGTTCCTATTCCTCTGTTCAGATGCACACGTAAAAATGCAGAGGTCTACTCAAAACCTAATCTAATATTCCAAGGAGACAGGGGTAAGAAAATGCAGAAAATAAAACCTAAACTAACAGAGGTGATGCACCGAGGAATGAAGAACACCTGTCTTGCCAATAAACACAGACCAAAAAAAAATGTAATGCAAGATCATGCACAGATAACCAGATTTACAGTGAAAGATCAAGAAGATGCAAATAAACACTGAGAGGGTTGATAATCATCCACAGACATGCATTAATTTGCTCCAAAGATTGATACAACACACTGCAAAATGCCAAGAGGCAAAGCTGCATTACAGTTTTAAATGGGAGGTTTTAACTCCACAGATTCACCTGCCAAAGAGAAGAAGGGAGGGGCAAAACAAGAATGTCCAACCTTTAGAAAGAAGCCCCTCCTTACAATTTATAGGAAGAATGAGAGAGAGAAGAGAGAGAAAGTCCAAATCTACCCCAACCACCTCAGGTTGTATCTAATTCATCTCATTATGGTGGTAGGTGAGGACCATATCAAACCCCAAAAGTGGCAAACTGTATTTTGCATTTTTAAGAACTTGTTCCCACCCAATTAAAGATATCCAGTCGTAGTTAGGTAGAGGACGCCGTAGGCTTTCCGAAAAGTCCAACCTTGTGTGAATCGGAGCTCCCAGTCAAAAGTTATGGCCATCTGAATATCTGGGTCAGGGTCTGCTTCCTGTCAGCGCTCAGAATGTTGCGCCTCCTGAAGGTGCGCCTTGGCGCATCCATATGCATGTTGACAATCCTTTTCGGGCGCCAAAGGTGCAAATATGCTTGTGTCGACAACCCTTTTTGTGCGCCAAAGGCGCATTCATTTGCATGTCAACACTCTTTTCTGTGCGCCAAAGGCGCAAATATGTTTATGTCGACACATGTTTACGTGCGCCACTTTACCTGCGCCAAGGGCGCAACTTTTCCCGTGTCAACATTCCTTTCTGTACGCCAAGGGCGCGTCTATTTCTATGTTGACATCTTCTTCTGTGCACCAAGGGCACATTTACATTTGTGTCGACATCCTCTTATGTGCGCCAAGGCGCAACTTTTTCCCTGTTGACACTCATTGTTATGCGCCATTTCCGTGCGCCAAGGGCGCATCTATTTTGCTGTCGACACTCATTGTTGTGCGCCCCTTTTGTGCGCCATGTGCTGAGGTTTGAATTTCTTTGGTTTCCATATTCTTCCGCTTGTCTATATCTACCTGGGGGGAAGATATATACAACAGAAGGGAGGATGCAAAGTAGAAATGCCCAACCATTTTTTAGAGCCTCTCCTAGCCATTTATACAAGAAAAATGAGGGAGAAGAGAAGAATTCGGAGGTCCCCCAACTACCTCCAAGACTGCACTTAATTCATCCCATAATGGTGGTAGGTGGGATCCTCAACAACTCAAAACATGGTGAACTGTATTTTTGCATTTTTAAGAACTTGTTTCCACCCAATTAAATATATCCAGTCGTAGTTGGGTAGAGGACGCTGAGAGCTTTCTGAAAAGTCCAACCTTGTGTGAATCTGAGCTCCCTGTGAAAAGTTATGGTGATCTAAATATTTCCCACGTCAGGGTCTTCTGCCTATCGGGTTCGGGGTTCTCCTCTACATTTGCATCAGGTTTTGGAGGATGCCTCGACATGTTTTCACCCCGTGCTTCTGCACCATGTTTCTCCGCCTCCGAAACCCGCTTTCCCTTTGCGTCGGGTTTTCTAACCCTTGCGACATGTTCTTTCCTAGAAAACATATCCTCTCTTTCTTATTTTTCTCACATTTGGTTTTTGAATTAGACCCATTTTAACGCCTAAGTTAACCTATATATCATAATATTTGAAGGTAATACCAATGTCACAACATTGGGTAATTGGTTACACAAAATTGAGGCATGTTTCTCTATTTCCTGAAGTTTCCATTGGGCATGGAGTGATGAGTTGTAACCTTTAACTGCATCTGAAGATGTCCATTTTAAACCTCCCACTAGAGCCAATTGAAACATTTATCATGTAGCACAATGGAGTTGTTCTCAGCCAAAATGCCAAGCTTGGGGGTGACTTTATTAGTTCTATTCAGAAGGAGAATTATCAACACTCAATCATTATGTAGGATAAACTGATACGAAGTTATATCATGCTCCAAATGGAACATGTAGAGTGAGCACAAGCACTTCTTCTACTGAAAGAAAACCTACACTAATCTATTTTCACTGGACTAAATTTTATGACTATGCAAGGACCTCTCTAAGTAGCATAAGGTTGTTGAGAAATATGCTTACCTGGATTCTTCATAAGTGTCCACGCCATGCAATTGAGTTGGAGCTTGAATTTTTTCTCTTAGGATGAGTGGAAGCATAACCTTAATATTTTTAAGTCTTAAATCCAAGATTATCAAGATGAATTAGCACTTCAGGAATATTTATCTAATGACCTATTTGTAAGATTGCATCTGCACACACAATGCACCAGAGGTAAGAAAAACTGAGTCATTGGTACTTTGTGAGCTCAGCCTCATGCTCAGAAGCAAGCATGACTGGTAGTGACTAAACAATATGGTTCTGAAGGAAATAAAATACCTGATTGCTGACAAGGTATTATCCATCAACATCACTCACACACATAGCTGATAATTATGAATATTGCACACAATAATGGAGTCTTCTTGTAGTAATCTATACTAGATATCGCATTTATGTGGATAGATATAGATCTAGAAAACACTTATCTAAGCACATAATTCTCATTCCTACAATGATCATTTTTACATGAAACATTAAACACCTCTTCCAGTCTTGGTTCCAAAGAGCTGCTATAAGATGCAGGCTACTAAAAATGCCAATCCTCTCCATATCACGGCATCAGACAATAGTGAGTCAAAAGAGTGATGATCTATTAGAGAATGGTGGAAACTCAACACATTTCACACTCCATGACATTACAGTCACTCGAGTGGGTCTAGTTAGATAAACTGCCTCATGACAGGTCCAATGATGCAAATATTGTTCAAAATATATTCAATGGTAATAGATTGATCTTTTTAACTTGATCTACCATTACTCTTCCTTGAGGTGTATGACATATTGAGTTGGAGAGATCAAACCTACTTATTTGATCATGATGCTACATACTTAGGTGAGAGGTGAGGGGATGGATTATTTGGAAAAAATGATTAGGTTCTCCTGTAGCAATATATTTGATGCTCAAAGCTCATTGGTACCCAAGTTCACATTTGTCTCCTACCAAGCAGCTCCAAAAAGTCATCTCACACACACATAAGTTTGTGTTCTCCATGCAGCTTCACCTTTAAGAACTTGTTGAGGAGAGACAAGAATTCTCTTGATTGCAACACTTCACTACAGCATGAACATTGTCAAAACAAAAACTCTGATCAAGTCTACTAAGTAATCAAAATGACAAGTATGGGACTGCAAGAACTACTTGACCTCTGCTGCAAACACATTACATCAGTCTTGACGACCATATGTTCTCCAATTTACCATCTCCTCTGAAGGCTCTAACCATCAAGGGGATCTCATTGTCATCATAGATCACTCAAGCAAGAATAATGACCTTCTAAGTTGTCTGAATACAAGAGCTTTTCTGGTGGAGAGGGATCCTCATGCATGTCCTTGATCACTGATGCTATGCCAATACCTTCTTCCGACACGATGGAGTCGGGTATACACCCAGGAGGGATAGGCCCAACAACATTAGAAGGAAGTGACACCAGAAATTGTCCTGGTGGAGGCAGTCAAACCATCTTGTAACTACTCTGAGGAGTTGGGTATTTCTGCTTAACTACATGTGTATCAAAGATACACAATTTGTCGTCACACCAAAAGGAAAGAACTTTTGAGTGTGAGGTGGCAAGACTGTGTAGGGTCTGATACCATGAAATGAATGATAAGAATACTTTTTTCAAGCAGATGATCTCAGATTAATAACTAGCACAATTCACAAATGAGATGGTGCTGCTTGAGTAATGGCTAGAGATAGGCCAGATGATGGTGTAGAACTTACCCATTGATAAGTTTGTTCAACAACATGTGTCAATAGGCCTACTATAGAATGACTTGTCCATTATTCAAGTTGGGAAAGCATCTTACATATAGGAGGGAAGTACCAGCTACTACCTAAGGGCTGAAGTGTCTTGGAATAAGGGCCTCACTAACTGGATATTGGTAGTTAAGTGCAACTCCATAAGTTCTAGTAAGCTAACTCCATATAACTTGTTTCTCTGGACTCCACACAACTTTACCTACATCTTAAGCAAGCTAACTCCAACACGTGTAGGGTCTAGCATCTGATGGTCTTCATTGTATGCATACTCTATGCTCTAATGGAAAGCTAAATAAATAAAAACTGAAATATGGCATTGCTGCTCATAAGTGGGTGATGGATACTGAATACTTGAATAAAGGTAAATAATGCTGAGCTGGAGGATTTAAAGAACATGTTGCTAAGGTGGGAATACCTACTCTAACACCCCCCCTGCAAATGTGAAGCTCCAGGGACCAAAATAGAAGTGGCATGATTGCACAGTACTAAGTCCTGTGATTTTCATGGTATCAGAGCGCTAGATGATGTAGACATCCAGTAGGTTGGATGGAAATGACATGAACAAACGGGTTTGCAACTTTCATGTATATGGAATTTGCTGAGTCAGATTTTTTCGCCAGATGTGCATTTGCAAGTGCCTCCAAAGGCTGAAGTCTTCACAGGAACACATGGATTTGCAAAAGATGCCAGTGGAAGACCTCTAGAGGTCCCACCGGGCGTGCCAAAACTGTTAGTGCAAAATTGACAGCACCCCTGTTTTGCTGGTCAGGTCAAATCTGGGTTGACCACACTTTTATCCAATGTGATTGTATATAAGTGTGTATCCTTTCTCCAAGTGATGGGACTTTTAAAAAGTGGGTATTTTGGTTTCTCCAGAGAATGTAATGGTTCCTATTCCTCTGGATGTCAGATCTGTACACGAAATAGGTGCAGAGGTTTTACTCAAAACCTGGAATCTAACTTTCCAAGTAGACAGAGAGAGAGGGATGCATTCTTTTAAACCGTAAACTAATGGTATTGATGCACTGAGGAATGAAGAACACCTGTCTTTCTATCCAAACATAGGACCATTAAGATCTGTGATGCAATATCATGCACAGATGCACAAAACTTGCAGTGAAAGACCAAGAGGATGCATAAAATGAACACAGTACCTTCTTGATGAATCATCCAAAAACATGTATTACCCTGCTCCAAATATTGATACAGTTTTGGATGCAGAATGCCAAAGGTAGAGTCGCACTATACAGTTTCAGATGGGAGGTGTACCCTAACTCCACAAATTCGCATTCTTTTAGGAGAAGATTGGGAGGAGCAAGACAGTACCTATTCGACCTTTTTAAATTGTAGCTCCTCCTAGGACAATATATACTAAGAATGAGAGAGGGAAGAGAGATCTCAGTGCGAATCTTCCACAACCACTTCTAGATACATTTAAAATCATCTCAAGTATGGTAGAAGTGGCGCAAAATCCTGACAAAACGGCGGGCTGTCTAACAGGAGCGGTGAAGGCTGTCTGCTGCATTAAAGTCTGGTTCAGTTGCACCAGTATTACGCAGAGGTCTATCACCACACATCAAAGACGTTTTCTCAATTTTATCCCTACCAAGGAGGCAGGGAGACCAGAAATGCATAGAAATGATCCCAAGCTAAACAGGTGATGCACCGAGGAATGAAGAACAGCTATCCGTTGATATGCCAGAACATGCTAATCACAAAGCTCTGGATCGAATGCATATGCACTATCTGAAGATTTAGGGCACGGATACAGGCCATATTCGGAGTTTGAAAGATCTTTTCCCGGAGGATCTGCCAAATAAATGACACATAGCAGGCTCGAGAAACATCCACTGAGTCATGCATTTTTTCTTCTCCGACCTTTTGATGGGAATACCTTTGTAAAAATTTCCTTGTGGGCCCTTAAACTTGGACACGTGGCACTATTTCATTGGTTTGGGTCAGCGTTTTGAAACCTCGCCCTTTGACTTTTGCACTTTCTGCCCTTGTGACACGTGTCGAAGATTTGATTGGTCCGCCAAAGCAAGAATGTCCAACCTTGAGAAAAAGCCCCTCGCGTCTATAATGTCCCAGATGTTCCTTAATGTTTGGAGAAAAGGATGATTTCCCGATTCTACGCCCGAAATGGGCTTCCTTGTCTGCACCTAACTCGGCCGATGACACGTGGCGTGATCTGATTGAATTTCGGATCCTTCGGCTACTCAAAACGTCCCGGACTACGTCCCTTTGTGCATTGTGCTGAAGTTTCTCGTTTCGGCCGAACCGGCCGGTATCTAGTCGTCCTTGTGTAGAGGACACTCGACGAGCTTTCCGAGAATGTCCCAACTGCTTAGTACGAATCCGAGTTCCCTGTGACAAGTTATGGCCGATCCGGGCGGTTCGCGTCCTCAAGGCCCAAATGTCTAGAGCGGGTTAGTCGATTTTCTTTTCCATCTGGCCGAACCGGCTGGTTCGGAGCCCTTCGCGTCGACATGTTGTCTCCGGATGCTTTTCTGACTTTGCTTCACCTGACCGCCTGGAGGACCTGATTCGGCCAGTTCGATGCCAGGTTACGTTCCAACCCTGTCCCGACATGTTCTTAGGACAAGGACTTAGCCGATTTTCACAATTCTTTCTGGCCCAAGCTTGTTTTGCAGTTCCGAAACACGATTTTCTCAGAGTTTATGTTGGGTTTTCCAACCCTGGACAAGAGATGCTTAGAAAATTTTTTGAGGGGTTTTGGAGACCCCCCGAAACATGTTCCTTTTGTGTGTTTCTCTGCCTTGAATCAATCAATTTTCCTGGGACTTGAGAATTGCTGATGCATGTTATCAATATTAACCCTGGGGGGTGAATTTTGGATAACATCAACCATGGCTAAATGACCTACACTCAATCATGCCTAAATGACCTAAACTTGACCTTTCCTAAATGACCCACACTCAACCATGCCTACCACCTTGACTTAACCATACCCAAGTGACCTCAAATCAATCATTCCTAAAATCTATTGACCCATTCATCTACTACATCATATTCTTCCCTAGCTTCTGGGAGAACTACATTGGTCTGAGGCCCCTTTTTGTCGAGGTTATGTAGGAAGAACTTTGAGGGCATGGGGCCCTAGGAGGTTAGCTTGACCACTCTTTACCCTAACCAATTTTCCCCTCATATTTTCTATTAACATTTCACCTTACTTAGTTTCCATCTTATACACTATTTAGAAATTAACAAACATACAAGTATATAAACATGTATACTTACTTATTTCTTATAACATCATATCATACATCCGTCTTTTCACATTTCCATAATATCAAATATTTTGGAAATCTACACCATAACATACATATACATCATCATTTATTCCCCAAGCTACCAATAACGTGTAATTTAAATCAAAACCAAAAACCTAAACTCCACCATGCCTAATTGACCTAACTCAAACATGCCTATACCTAAATCCATCATGCCTACATGACCTCAACTCAAACATTCCTATACCTGACTACATCATGCCTACATGACCTCAACTAAAACATGCCTATACTTAATCCACCATACCTAACTGACCTAACTCAAACATGCACATACCTAACACCATCATGCCTACATGACCTCAACTCAACCGTGCCTATACTGACTCCACCATGCCTAACTGACCTAACTCCAACATACCTATACCTGACTCCATCATGCCTACATGACCTCAAATCAATCATGCCTAATTCACCTAGTTTTCATCACATATATAATAAAATTGAAAATTTAAAACACAAGTACATCATCCATACCATAAATATCATCATCTATAAAAAATGAAAGTTTTTTTATCAATACAAATGTACACCGATACAAATACATACAAGTCTCTCAAAACTCTCATATGCATCCTCACTATCATCAGCACGTAGCCTGGTATATACCAAATAATCAATACACTTGTCATATCAGCTGACTAATCATCACCTAACCTGATATCCATGCATGTATCATATGTCTCCTCATCCTATCCTATAGTACAACACCCTACCAACATCTCTCCACCTAGCATGGGTCTCGATATAATCACCACCTTTCCCGCAGCTGGGTTTGTCCTCCGTGAACTCGTAGCCTCACGTTAACCCTATATCTAGGATTTCCATCCCTTTATGCTCTTTAAACCATGAGTGCATGATCTATTCCTCTCACTTGATAGGAGGGGACATTTATCCCAGTGGTCGTCAAATGATCCTTGTAATATGTGCCTCATTCAAGGCATCCCTGAACCTCATCATTGGCATCCTCTGAGGTGGTTCCATATGTCTCACAATAACATGTGATCTTTGTCCTGCTAGGCCTAGCCTTTGACCCTATACCTATGATTCTTGTCCTCCTCTTTGTACCATGGGACCCTGTCCTATCCCAGCTACCTGTAGTGTGGGACCCTATCCTGTCGCAACTACCTGTAGTGTGGGACCCTGTCCCTGAGACTGTGGAGGTGTGTGCACTGCAACTTAGGTTTGTAGGGCCATAACCTAATCATGTGTAGTGGCCAACTAGCCCTACAAACCTACTACATGTGCTTGTAAGGTGGCTACCTATCCCATATATTCATCTCCACCTTATTCCGGTGCCTATCCCTGTGCTACTTGGGCTTGTAATGCCACTACCTGAGCCTATAAAATGGAAACTTATGCCTCTGACCCGATAAGCTACACATGTAAAGTTGTAATCTATGTATGAAGGGAAGCCACCTGACCCTACAAGGTATCCCTCTGTATTGTGATGGTGTCTAAGTCTAGCTTCCCTGGCTTTGGTGGTGCCACCCGTAGTTGTGCCACCCACCACTACTTATATCTATTAGTGACCCCAGCATCATCGATCCACCTCCTACCCTATAGGAACACTCGGTCATGGTGGAGACATAGGTCTCTCCACGTCATCTCTCATGTACTGTGATAAGGGTGGCGGCACATTCTATGGCAGCTCAAACTGTCATCTAACCCTATCTATAGGTATCATCTTGTTCTCATTGGCATAATGCCCCTGTATCCACCTCAACAGTAGTAACTCCTTTAACTCCTCCATCATGTCCCTATATGAAGGATAGCTAACATATGGCATCCAAACAATATCAACTCTAGACAATCCCTCCAACAACTGCTTGTAATACACAACATCATGTGTGGCCCTAGCCACTGTGCTTCCCACCAATTGGTACCCACCATCTATATCCAACTCTAAAAAATCAACCCTCGAACCAATCAAGTCGGGGCAAGCCAACTGGACATACACATATGATGTGCTCGTATGCCTAGCAATGTAGAAGAAAGGTACATCACAAACTAAACTGCTGCAATATTCCATAGGCCCACAAGTCCCTATATAGCTACACCAGGAATGTCAGTGCACATGCAAACCAGATCCACTGCTCCATCATATCCTAGATCACTCCCATACACACTCACGGGAATCACCCACCCTCAGCATCTGGTAAGGTGAAACAACATATCACCTCCATCATCAAAACAACCAACCTTTTCTCCTGAAGATGTGCCACATACATGTCTCCATAGCTAAGGCTCAGGTTTGGTACCTCAACTCACCCATCGCCTCTCCAAACATAGCCACTATAGGCTCCACTGATGCCTATGAAGAAATAGAATTCACTCACTCACAAAAAATCGATAGCTACAAGATCATATATACATCCTCTAGGGTGACAATAATCTCACCCGTTTATAAATGAAAAGTGTTGGTCACTAAATCCCATCTATTGATGAGTTTGACCATCAAAATAGGATCTCAAGCTACACTCCTATAGTGTTAGATACCAATAAATTCAACATCCATCATATGCTCCCACTCCTCTGTAGTCACACTCGACCGCATCTCTACCAACAGAGGTGGTACTTTGTCCCACATATGCAGTTGGTCCCTAGGCCACATCAAACAAACCACAACGTTGTTAAGACCTAACTACCTCTAATTACTTATTAACCCTAACACCATACCCAATCACACCAATCCTAATTAACCCATTTACCTAATTCACATACAAACCTCCTACCCTTTACAATCATGACTCATCACCTTAACATTATTTCACCTACTCACCTATCCCATATCGCCAAAGATGATATTTTACCCTTATCCCTTTATAACCAATCTTTACTTTCCCCTTCTTTACCCATTTTTCTTTCATACCTAGCCCTTCTTAAGCTTGTCTCTCCTTCACCCTAACCTGCATCAGTCTCCTTGACCACCACCAATTTTCCTTGACTGACATCGGTTCCAAGTAACTAGTGTTGGTCACCTTAGTCTTGACCAATGTTGGCCAAAGCTAACCGACATCGGTCTTTGTCGCGATAACCAAAACCAAAAACCCCTCCCCCATTACTTATAATTAGAAAAAACAACCTGCAAACCTACTTAATCCCAACCACCTTTACCCCACATTTATTTCTCACCCTACACAGCCTATATTTGACCTTATCCCCCCTAATTTCTTCAATTTTAATCCCCACTTCAAAATCAACATTCCTTCCCAAATTTCTTCATTTTAAAACATAACAAGTAAGGATAATGCCACCTACCTCATCTTGATGTTGTCTCCTTAGTGGCACGTCTGGCCACTACACCGGTGGTCCACTCAAACCCTCTCCCTCCTCTGCCATGACAAAAATCTACCTTGAATCTCTCCACTAAAAACATGTCTCCAACCGATCTCTTGGACCCGTCTACCTAGATCCTTTCATCACTTAGAAACCTCCACCTCATCTAGGTACAATGTCTTGTCCTTTTCTCTAAAAAAAGTGAAAAAATTCGAGGAGCTCTGTCATTTTCTCAAAAGTTACAAGACAACAATGATTTCGTAAAATATGAAATTTCTATCTTATAAACCCAAATCAACTTGACCAACATTGGTCATGTCATGCTCTACTAAACCGAAATTGGTCAAACTGTAATTGGCATCAGTTACCTGCCATTACCATTTAAACCCCATTTTGACCAAAACTAATTCCTACCAAATATTTTTTGACAGTACCGACACCCATTGCACCCTACCTACACACCTAAACTATCCATACATTTCCTTAATTGTGTTTAGGGACTTGTTATTTTACCTATACTTCAGCCTTACCCTTTCCATGACCTATTTACCTTAACCTAAACTAATTTTTGTGACTGATGAACTTTTGTACTCACTATACCTTACGATGTTGTTACCTATGTTGTTTTAGCCTAACAACCATACCTTGCCTATTTTCGTGGTTTTTATCCCAACCAAACCTCTAGTGTACCAGATCATACCTACACATTCCTAAAACTAACCTACATTTTGTTTCCAGACCATATCATATACCCTAGATACCTAAATCACTTCAACCTTATTTGGATAAACCTATCAACCTTGGATGATGTAGAGTTTGCAAGCTCTTCAATCTGCTATTGTGTCACAATCTATGTGTTTACGTGCATTCGATTGCCATTACCTATTACCTGATCTGATATTTTCCCACTACCTACTACCCGATTTTACCATTAGCCTTTACCCAAAGTTCCCATACCCTTCCCTACCTACCTTAATTTTCACCAACTACACATTTATCAAACCACTCACCGACTCCATATAACACCTCATCAATTCATGGTTTGAGGGGGATCACCTCCACCCCTACTTGGGGCAACCTCACCTCTACCTCTGCTTGGGTAAACCCCACTCTCAATTATATTTGGGGAAACCACTTCCTATTTTTTTCATTTTCCATTTATCAATACAAGCTATGCGATAAAAAGGGGTAAATGTAGACACCAAATTTGGGACACACTCCCCTAGGTCCTCTTTCAAGTCATCTTGATGTTTTACCCTAACCATGACCCCTTTACCTCACATTCATATTAATTTAGTTTCTTAAAATTGAATTAATACCCATCCTCACATAATTTATTAATTTAATTACTTTAATTAAATTAATTTACACCTCACCTCGCCACATCACTTAGGCACCTCACCATGTCCTTATTCTTAGCCTATTAAATAACTAAGAATTAATGTCCATTTATCTTAACCACCTGGGACTTAGTCTAACCCTAACATTAAATTCCTATTCCTTCTCCAACAACATGCCCGCTTATCTAAGCATTAACCACCACTTGAGACCCAAACTAACAGGTAAAGATCGCCAAAAATAGTAGAAATCTATTATTTTTGGTAAACCTAGAATATCCCGCCTTGACTGACACCAGTTAATCTCAACTGACGCTGGTCACCTTGATCATTGTTAGTCACCATATATACAATTTGAAAACATTTTTCCCGAGTTGGTCACTTCAAGTTTTGGGAGAGAGCTATCTGCATTCAAACGCAATCCGAAGTTTTCTCAAGCATTAGGACAACAAAATAAATTCAGCCAAAGGCCTAAGCAAGTACCAAGACTGATCTGAGGGCATTGACATTCACAGTAACATTCTAGGAGGCACTGCCATGACACTGACCACTAGGTTCATAGATCGATCATCATCTTCCTTCCCCACCAATATTACAGGAACAAGTAAGTGCATTTAATTTTTTTTATCATTTTAGTACTTACTCATTAAATTCTTTATGCCTTTTTTATTATAACTTATTATTCCCTATATTTGGCCATCTCCACTTTCCATCCCGTATCCCTATCTAGCCACCACAACCTTCTAAATATTTATTTCTAACCTTTACACATTATTGAGTTTTTATCACCTTATCACAAACCCAACCAGCCCCCTTCCATTCTCTTTGCAATCACATAGAATCCCAAAACCACATGTTAATAAACTTTCACAAAATTTCCCCTATCAACTCCAGTTACATTAACCATCGTCGGTTTCCCCTTCACCAGCATCAATCACCAAACAGATGTCAATTATTTTATCTGATGTCATACTTTTACTAAATTGACCTTAACACCCCAAAAAGCTCACAAAATCCTCACCCAAGCTAGATAACCTACCTGAAAACCTCTCCACAGACCTCCCAATTTCTCTTTGTAGACACATAGAGAACCTGGAGACTTGTTTTTGATATTTTACCATTCCCTCATAAACCGAGATCAGTTATCCCTAACCGGTATCATTCATAGTTAAACCATCATCTGCCACACCCTAACCAACATTGGTCATTGTGTCTAACAAATTACCTTAGACCAGAAAGCTCCCTAATCACCCAAATCAAGCCCAAACTCCACCAAGTCTTTCCTAGATCTTTCTTGTGACCTCCAGACCATCTACCCGGCCTATAACCTTACCCGGGACCTTCACCAATTTAATTATCAAAGAATTTAATTAGATTAACATTGATAGTAATTTGAGATACCCAAATCAGAGAACTAGTGTTAAACTTTTTTGTTTGCATGTCCGTTTATTTTATATCAAACTATATATCATTGGATTGACAACCATTGAGGAAGTACTCACTTCCTGGATCTATTTCACACTAGGAAATCCACTAACCTTTTTCTATTAACTATGTTTTATGGTCTTCCTTTGCATTTCAAGTAGTTCCTTCTAGATAAAATGGAGCTCAGGTTTGCCAAGGAGATGTTCCAATACGAAGGTGATGCTAATAAGCCTTGTTGTTTGAGATAACATGTGTATTACTGCTGATTCTGATATTCCCGACGAAGAGATCTCAACGTGGTATATCTGAAGAAGCGGTCAACACAAAACGTGACATGAAGTTCATGCAATGAATCACATATTCGATCATTTAATTTATTGGATGAGTTATAACAAATAGACTATCATGTAAGGGGGAAAATTGTTCGAGTTAAACGAGTCATCGGTTGGAAGATAAAATTAGAGTTAAGAGCAAGATACACAGGCATCAAGGAGACACGTTGAGATCACTCGACAGAGCTAGTTGTTAGGTTCACCAAGTATGAGATCATTACATGATAGGAGTTGATTTCGAGATGAGCTGACCAATCATGAACTAAAGCCAAGATCGTGAATGAATCTCGGGATACCTAGTTAAGAATCTAGAGTCCATGATTTATGAAGGAACTCAAGCTCAATGGGTGAGTCGATGCAAAGATGGTAGCACAATGAGCTTGTGAAAATTGATTTCGTAATGAAGGAAACATGACACTCACTATGGCTCAGTAGGCGGTGTAGAGTGAGCTCAAGGAAAGAGCTCATGAAGAAGAAAATACTCGGGTGACAGTGAGCTCATGCAAAAGACAAGGTTAGAGTTTCGTATAGGGACAACGTGGTTGTGATTTACGAGCGACTCGGGCTTGGTAAAGAAAGGTTTGAATCAGGCCAAGGTATTTGCAGAATGGAACAAGTTAGGTCAAGCCATTTGGAACTCACAAGCTCGAGGAGGTAGGTCATTAGGATGAATCCAAGCACAATCCTAGTTAAATTAGATTTAGAGGTGATGCAGTGGTGGTGAACTAGGTGGTGAACTAGGTGGTGATCACTTCTCAATGGATTCAGTGCTCAATGACAAGAATGGAACTCTATGTGCATAGGAAGGAGAGGTGGTGTAAGGACTAGGGGAGTCAGTGGCGAGCTCGATATTGACGCAGATCACTCGGCAGACAGAGGAAGTCATGCTCGAGTCGTGGATAGCAAGATCGATGGCAAGCTCAGTGTAGAGATAGATGGGATCAAGTCCAAGTTGGCTCGGTTGGTGACCTCAAAACTTGCAAAAGAAAAATCTCATTTTGGAGCTTGGTGACTTTGGTAGGGTGCTTAGTCTTGGAGCTCATCTATGGTAGATATATCTCTATGTTGATGGCTCGGTTCAATGTGAGGGACTTAGTGATAGAAGGAGCTCATCGGTATATACAAAGGGGATCCAATATAGGACCTTTTCTCATTCGTGGTGGTAGGAGTTCAACTCGGTTGTGGTAGTGAAAGCAGGAGCTCATGCCCAACTCAGTGATTTGGTTCAGTGAGCCAACCACCA
This sequence comes from Taxus chinensis, assembly GCA_019776745.2. Taxonomy (NCBI): domain Eukaryota; kingdom Viridiplantae; phylum Streptophyta; class Pinopsida; order Cupressales; family Taxaceae; genus Taxus; species Taxus chinensis. The sequence continues at coordinate 321,751,782 of CM034155.1, read as the reverse complement.
AGTTGGTTCTTTTTTTACCCATTCACATGGACCCCTCCCTCTTTAATGCAAACCAGTTTTCAGGGGTCCCACTCATTATTTTTTAACTTAATATATTTTTAATTTAATTAATATTTTTATTAAAATATTTTATTAATAATAGTTATTATTATTATTAAAATATTTTATTTAAATATTATTTTAATTAATTGAGAATATTAGGTCAACAGGCAATTAATGGCACATGATGGAACCTTCTTAAGTGGTTCAACCAACTATAATAAATACATCATGTGCCTTCAATTTAGGAAGGGAATTTATGAATTCTTCTCTCCTCTCTCAATACTTCTTCTATAATGTAAGTTGGAAGTTCATTCCAATAGGTTGGAAAAGTTAGACTTCTGAGACAATTGTATATAGTTTTCAAGAAACCTCCTTCTTCTACAAGTTGTCCTTGTATGTTTAGGGAACTTTCAAGCCTCCTTTCAAGACTGTAATGGAAACTATTACCTCTTCTAAATTTATGATGCATGTGTATGTTGTTGAAGTAATAAAAGTGTGTGTTTTGTGACTGATATTGGTCCTTTTTTTCCTTCTTGGCTTCTTTGTGCCTTTCTCATGCTTGCAGGTACACTGTGTAAGTTCAAGTTTCTATTGCAAGTTCTTGGAGTTATGTGCTTATCAAGTGGTGGAGCATTGCATGCAATTGATTTTTGGTGCTTGTTCACCCTTCTCAAATTCATCCTTCTTCACTAGAATACTGATATATCATTATGTGATTGAAGTTTAACAAAGGGAACACATTCTTCTTAGTATGTCATCTACCATTTACCCTCTCTAAGTTATAGTAGGTGAAGTTGTCTTGTGGTGCACAACACCCTCTTCAAGTTAACCCTTCCTTAGTCTACAAACACCCTTTATTTGGTGCATCACCATCCCTAGTATAGTTTCATTTCTTGTAAATCCCTTTCCCTAAAACCCATGAAAATATTAGCATAGGTCTAGATAATCACTTTATTGCACTAGGAGTAGTACAACACTTAGCATAGGTTCACCTTGAACCCAAGTCCCACATCTTGAGAGGTGATCCCATGTTTCCCAATCACACCAAACATCTTATTCACATGATGGTCATTTGTAGGGTACAGTGATTTGGTGACAACAGTACCCTTGTACAATAAGGATATCATGTAGTGGAGGAAAAACCCAGTGGGAAAAACATCCACTTACAAGAGATAGAAGACTCCCCTAGACAACTAAGAAAGATGCGTCATATGGGTCCTAGTAACTAAAGGCATGATGAGGTACCCATGTACAAATTATAATCTTTCTAGAAGAAGAAGAAGAGAGAAGAAGAAAGACTATCCATCCTCCCAAGATGCAATACCTGAACCTCTCGTATCTTATAAGCCACAGTGTCTATGACCAAGTGAAGAAGAGGAGAGTGATCCACCATGAAGTGAGTGAAAGCAAGGTTGGTTCCCATCCAAGTGAACTAGTGCTCCATATGTGAGGTAGAAGTTCCAACATACTCCATGAAGGGATGGGAGAATCTGAAGCAGCAGTGAATAAAGAAGGAAGGTGGAATATCTTGTAAATGTATATAAGAAGAGTGTCTGATGTTCCGATGAGTCCTGAATCAAAGTGATCCTACTCCCTAAAAAATTATGTAGTGGACAAGAAGTAGGTGGATCAAGAAATAACTACTCAAGATTTGGAAGGTGATAAGTGGATGGTGGAGGTGGGTCCCCATCACTATGGAAATGCATTGTTTTAGAAGAGAATTCATCATCCTCAGAAGTATGCTTGAGATTAGAAATATCATCAATTATATGAGAGTCAGATGAAGAATCTTAAGGAGGAACAAAGTGAGATAAGGAATAAAGATGAGTATGATGATCAAATATACCAACTGCAATGATAGTGTCTAATGTGTAGATTCTTCTGACATATATGAGAATTTTAGAGTGAAATAAACCTCATTGCCCTAACCAAGGTGAATAATATGATAAAATGATAGGAAATTAAATTCCTAAGTAATGAAATGACATAAGGAACATTGTTAAATGTTCCACCATTCACTTTAATAGACCCTCTATAAAAACCAACCTATGAATAATATATGTGATCATCACCCAGTCGAATAGAAGACATGATGACATGGATCTAACCTGAAAAAACTCTGTGTGACATAGGACATATGATGAGATGTACTAGAATCAATAACCATTGTAGGAGTAGGTGACACAACTGTAAGTCGAGCAACACCATTTCATTTCTGCTTAGTTGATTCTTTTTATTTTCATTTTCATTTCACATTTCCCCTTCTTCCATTATAGTTTCCTTATAACATTCGTGACTTGATGAAGATGGTTTGAGAGACTCGGGAAATCCTATGTTGTTCTTCTTAAGAAGACTCATGAGGAGGTCAATCTTATTCTTCAAACATTTTTCTTCATCATGCCCACCAGTGCAGTACCCAAATTTGATCCATTCTTTGGAAGGTTTAGAACTATAAGAAGAAGTGGAAGAGTTTGTTTTATTATTTTGGATTGGTCCTTTTTTTCTCATGATCCTTGTTGTTTTGTTTCTTATTTTTTGAAGCATTTGGTTTTTATGACCCATAACAAGAGCATAGAGAGTTAGTAGATTTTAGAGAACCCATCTGAATTAGTTGTTCTTTTTCCCTAGTAATGTGTCATCTATAAACTCATAAAAGAGGGCATTTCCATTGTGCTCCAAGTATTGTTTTTGTAGAAGAGAAGGTAGAGACAAAAACAAAATATTCTGGACCAAGTTTGGAAAGGATGGAAAGAATAAGATGAGAGTATTTTTTTTGAATTTTGTAATCTTTTAATTGACAATCTTATAGATCTGAGCTTGGTGAAGAATCCCTGAAGGGTTTTAAAACTGCTAGGGTTGAGACTCATTAACTCATTTTCTAGTTCATACCCTCGCATTTCATCTTGTTTCCCAAAAAGTGTTTCTAAGGTATCCCAAACATCCTTGGGATATTTGGCTGAAGTAATATGAAAGCGTAGTTATGGTGAAATATAAAGACATAAAAAACTCATAAGATTCATCACATTTTTCAAACCATTTTTCTTTCTCTATAGGATATGATTTTTAGCTTGCAAACCCATAGTTATCCGATAAAGTTTCTAATTTCACAAAATATCGTACAAGTGTGGAGACCATAATAAGCTCAATTATATGCAATGAAACAACACGATAAAAAAGCAAAAAAATAACCAAAATCAAGAAAGAATGGAAATACAAGAATGATGCTCTCTTTTTGTAAGGTTGTGGTGGAAACATTGACTAACCTGCAAGTGAAGAACAATGCTTGTATAATCAAGAGCCATAAAGGGGCCGAAAAAACCCAAAAATTTATTTTTTAAATAGATATTTTCACTTAAAATTAAGTATTTTCTAAATTAATACCTTAATTAATTAGAAATAATTAATCTATATATTTTAAAACATGCAAAAATAACAAGGAAAAAAAATATTTTTGGAAGGGGGCCACGTTGATCGTTGGTAGGTTCCACAAGTTGAGGTGAGATTTTTAGACCTAGAGGATGCTATCATGTCATTATAGTTAGAAAAAAGAACGGATAGGATGACCCAATGAGGGTAGGTGGAAAAATTACTAACAACATCTAACCTCCAAAATAGATAGGTGACAGTGAAAAGTATGGTAGAAGATTTGGGCCTAGCGGCCACTAGCCTGATAGATAATACCGAGCACACAAGTTTGCAATGGTCGTGGAGGGCAAGGTTTGGTAGAGTCGAGGGGAAGGTGAGATAGATCTCAACGAAGCATAATAAAGGTTGAGGGTTGGGACACCAAGGCATGCCAACCAGGTAAGAAAAAAAACGACCAAGGACATGACTGAACATTGTAAAACTCAACACAAACAATAAGGGGCCCGAAAAAAAAGTGAATAAATCCAAAAGAGATGGGGGAAAAACATGTAAACCAAGATTAAATGATTTCAGTAGGGGAAATATTAAATAAAACAAGTAAAACTAAAATCTCCAAGAAAATGAGTATGATTTGATACAACATAATAAGAAATAAATTGACTTATAAAAAGTATAGAGGAGAGGTGTAGGGTAGGGCAGAGCATAATAGAACATGAGGTGAAAGGTGTTGGAAACAAATATTTTCAAAAATATTTTTTTAATGAAAAATCAAATGACCAGCAACCATAGATACATACCTCCAAAAAAGATTTATGCTAAAGATAGCTACTGCAAGCTCAGATCAACTGAAAAACATCTTAAATATACAAAATCACAAAACCTCCAAAAAAACACAAACACCAAAAACCAAAACTATTAAATTTGATTAGCAAGATTCCAAAACTAATTAAAAACTTGCATGATAAGTATTAAAAAATGAAACTAGAAGTAATTAGAAACAATGAAAAAATGAGTGCATGTTACCGAATCATAGCTCTAATACCATGAGATATTATTTTGTGAGGATCAAAATGGTAACCCATACACATTGAAAAGGTTGCACTCCAATGGTGATGAGAAATATCCAAGTAACTAGAAAGTAAAATCAAACAACCATAAATGATGCATGAAAAAAAGAAGTCTGCTCATTCTCATAGGTCAAAAAAGAGTCATATAGGAGTGTTGTGTAACTCTCGTGCATGGACAAATATTTATTCCAAGAGAGAAAAGAGAGGAGATACTATCCCAAAGATATAAATTAAATCCTATGACTCCAAAATGCTTATGACAATGAATTTTTTTATCATAAAATATGTCATGTCATATAACCCTATTACCTATGATCTCACCTAAGTGATTTGTCTCATCATCACTCGGGGTCTTGTCAACCTCACATGAGGAGTCATCTCACTTAGGTGGGATCATAGGTCATCGGGTTACATAACATATGACATATTTTATAATAAAATATGTCATTTTCATATGCATTTTAGAGTCATAGGATTTACTTTCCATCTTGAAATAGTAAATTCTATCTTTTCTCTCTTTGAGGGAATGTTTGTCTAGGCACTGGAATTACACAATACTCCTATATACCCTCTTTTTCATAATATGAGAATGAGTAGACCTATTCTTTCTATGCATGATTCTCCATTTTTCAATTTTTCTTGTTGATTACTTGGAGCTTTCCCGTGACCATTGGAGTACAACATTGTCCATGTGCATGGGATACCATTTTGATCCTCACAAAATAATCTCTCATGGTATCAGAGCTATGATTTAGTAACATGCACTCATTTTTACATCATTGCTAATTAGTTCTGATTTCATTTTTACTACTTCTCATGTAAGTTTTTAATTGGTTTTGGAATCTTGTTAATTGAATTTAACAGTTCTATTTTTGGGATTTTATGATTTTTTTGGGCTTTTGTGCTTGTGTAGCTTTTAGATTGGCATGGGTTATAATTTTGATCCTCATAGAATAGTATCTCATTTAAGTCCTCATGTGACCAAGGGCTAAGGTGTTTTATGAGATGTCTCCCTTTTGTGCATAGATGTCCATTTTGGGGTGTGCTGCCATTTTTGGAAAAACCTTCAATTTTTAGAAAATTATCTGCCCCCAGATTGTTGCTTTTAGAAAGGACGTGCATAGTTCCTAATTTTTTATCACTACTCCCAAACCATTTGTTATCAATTTTGTTTTTGGCAAAGACCCATAATGTTTTTTTACTACTCGGATAAATCCAAGAAATTGCTAATCATCCAACAAAAAAAGGTAGATCACATCAACTCCTTTCACACGGGTACTAGAGACTTATCCTCATGCACCTTAAAAAAATTCTCCATGCAGATCCATGCAACCTACATAAAACACATCAAATACCCAAAAAAGATTCTAAAAAACCCACAAACGGTTTTCCTTCAATCTATTAAGAACCTTCATAGCTACCCGTATGGATTTGTATGAGAATTTGTACCCTTTACTAGCTCTGTAAAAACCAAACAAATTCAAAATTTCTTGTCATCTCCATTGGTCAAGTTTACAGTCACTCTAGGGAATTTATGATCTTTTGGATTCGATGGTGCACTCCATTTCACATATAAATACATATTTCATAAACATATTAATAAATTCCATATATATAAATGTTTAACCATCGCTTGCAAAAAAAAATTACATATGGATGTCTGCATCATCTATGTTAGGAAATAAGGGATAAAATATGCAATATATTCCCACATAGAATTACAATAGTAGAAAATAATATGAAGAATAATATCATATATCTAAAATAAAAGTGCAAAAAATAAAATAACACAATACACCGAAACAATATTTAACGTGGTTCACCCAATTTTGGCTACTTCCACCAAGAATCGCTTGCTCATATTTTTATTACAAGCCACCTCTTTCTCTCAAAACAATATGCGAGATCTATTTGGAGCTATGTACTCAACAAACTCTCGTGAATACACACTAGAACTCACACATCTACAATGTTACATCTACCCTACCATATGCACACAAGGACATTAATAGGAAACTACTTAAGTCAGTTTTATAATATTGTGGGTATTAGAACCATGGATCTAAAACCATCCCATAAAAGTATGGGTCATAATACCACCCATATGAGAAGAGCACATCTCTTGAGGTTTCAAACATGTTTTTCGAGGAAAACAATTTCTTAGGGGTTATGCCCCTATACACTTGTTAGCCAGTGCTACCACCCCCACAACCCCACTTGGGGCCGAGCCTAGCCCTGAACCCCAACAAGAAAACTATGGAGAGTGTACAGTACTTTTAGTGTACAGTCTTCAATACTTCAACACATGAAAAAAAGGCTCCATAACATAACAATCTCCCTCTTGGAGACTATTTTTCCTCTGAGAAAACTGTCTCAACCCTTCACAGTTCATCCGTGATGACCAACCAAATATTGAACATATCTTTAGTTTATCCCATGTGACCACCTTGGTCATCATGTCTGCAGGATTTTGAATGGTATGAATCTTCTCCATCATCAAATTCTTTTCTTCCAAATATTCCTAATGAAATGGTACCTTAACTGTATATGTTTTGTCATGGAGTGGAAAATAGAGTTCTTAACTAGGTGTATAGCACTCTGACTATCACTATGCAACTTCTCTTCCTCCTACTTATACCCCAACTCCTCAATAATTTTTTGTAATTAAATCATATCTTTTCTTACCTCTGTGGTAACAACATATTCATCCTCCATGGTTGAAAAATCCACAAGCTTCTATATTCGTGAAATCCATCTCAATGTGTCCCACCTATAGATAAAATATAATTTTTCGCTCTCCTCTTACTGTCTACATCTCCAGCCATGTTTGAATCTACATAACCATGCAAAGTGGTGTCCGATCCACAGTAGCACAAAATTTTTTCCCATGGTCCTCTCAAGTACTGAAAGATCCACTTTACTTCATGTCAATGATCTTTACCTTGATCACTCATAAATCTATTCACTACTCCACTACATGGGCAATATCGGGCCTAGTGTACACCATGGTATACATAAAAATTCCAGCCGTTGATGAGTAAGGTACCTTGGATATCTAGTTTCTATCCTAATTCTATCTTAGGACACGGTTCCTTAGATAACTTGAAATGGATTTTCAAAGAAATTCCAACCGGTTTTAGCATCCTGCATATTAAACCGCTCCAAGACCACCTTAATGTACTCTTCTTGAGATAAAATTAGCTTCTTTTTTCTTCCTATCTCGAGATATCCTCATACCAAGGATTTTTTTTGGCTACCCCCAAATCCTTCATAACAAAGGAGTCATTTAGTTGCTCCTTAAGTACTTTTATTTCCTACATGTTTTTACTTGCAACCATCATGCCATCCACATACAAGCACATGATAATATAGCTATCATGCTAAACTTTATTTATATACATGCAATGGTCAAAATGGCATCTAATATAACATTCTTCTATCATGAAGCTATCAAGTTTCTTATACTATTGACATGGTGCTTATTTTAGGCCATATAATCTCTTCTTCAATTTTCACACCATCTCCTCTTTACCTTTGACCTCATAGCCCTCTGGTTGTTGCATACATAGATCATCCTTCAAATCACCATGCAGAAATGAAATATTTACATCTAGATGCTCTAAGTGACATTATTTTTCTACCATTATTCCAAGAAAAGTTCTAATAGGATTCATTTTTACTATAGGATTAAAAATCTCATCAAAATCTATACCTTTTTTCTATGCAAACCCCTTTACCACCAACCAGGCCTTGTATCTTTTCTTGCCTCCTTCCTCTTTAAATTTGTACACCCGCTTGTTCTATAATGTTATTTTCCCTTTGGGTAGCTTCACTAAATCTAAAGTTTGGTTCTCCATGAGAGCTTGATGTTCCTCATCCATGGCTTTCTCCCACTTCTTCCTGACATCTACCTACATTTTTTCATCAAATATCTTTATATCTCCACTATCAATGAGTAATAAATAATTAAGAGAAGGAAAAAAAACATTCAGGTACTCTTCTTACCCTAGAAGACCTCCTCAATATAGGAGTTTGGGGTTCCTATTGAGTAGGTTCCTGAATTGATTCATGTGTTACTTTCCCATCTAGAAGATCCTCTACCAATACATATTATTTCCTAGATTCTTCCATGTTTTCCTATAATTATTGTTTATACATAACTTTCTCATTAAAGTCCACATCCCTAGATCGAATGATTTTATTTTCCTTAATACTCCAAAATTTATATCTAAATTCATCAACACCATAACCAATGAAAGTACCTTTATCTAATTTATCCTCTAACTTGGTCCTATCATCCTTGTCAATATGGACAAACACCTCACATCCAAAGACTCTAAAAAATGAATAATCAACCTTCTTTTCGAACCAATCCTCATCTAAGACACTTGATGGTCCTCTGTTCATCAATTACACAATTATGATAACTGCTTCTACCCAAAGGAAAGAAGCCGTCCCGCATCTAATCTCATGCTCCTATATCGTTCCTTTATTGTCATGTTCATTCTTTTTGGACACCCCATTCTTCTGTGGAGTTCCCGGAACCGTATTTTTCCTAAGGATTCCATTCCTAGAAAAATAATCATCAAACTCATTGTTGTAATACTCCCCTCAATTATCTGACCTGAGACATTTTACCTTAAGACCTATTTCATTCTCTACCAAGTCTTTCCATTTAACAAAAGTGTCAAATACATCAAATTTATTTCTAATAAAATATACCCAAAATTTCCTTGTTACATCATCAATAAAAGTAACCTAATAATATGAACCCATAAGAGATGATACATGGGCCATCCCCCACACATCAGAATCTACCATCTCTAACATACTCTCTTTCTTTGTAGGTCCAACATTGCGAAACTTTACTCGCTTTTGTTTCCCATATACATAGTTCTCACAGAAATCCAAACTTGTTTCTATATATCTGGGAAAATTCTTCTTTATGCTCTGCATGCCCTTATGGCTCGTATGAATGAGCCTATATTGCCACAATGTTGTATCTGCATCTGAAGCCACAAGATTACAATCATTAGTGCTACTAGTATTCAAATACAAAGTTTCAACCTTCTTACCTCTTACCACCATAATATCACCCTTGGTACCTTCCAAGAGTCTGCTGTAAATATCACAGTACAACCTTCATTTCCCAACTACCCCATCGATACCAAGTTTCATCTTAATGTAGGAACATGCCTAACATCCTATCAATAGCCATGTATTCCCATTCTGAAATCTTAACCTAAACACAACCTTTTCCAACTATGTTGCAAGGTTCCTCATACACCAAGATAAACATGCCCAAAATCCCCTTAAACATAATCGACAAAATAATGCCTATGTGGAGTAGCATGGAAAGAATCCTCCAGAATCTAAAACCCAAGATTTAGACAATATTATCCAAAGATAGAATCAAAGCATCCTGACAGAGATTACATGTTTCCACATTCACCCCCTTGTTTACTTCCTATTTTTTCTTCTTGTCCCAAATATCCCAATAGTCCTTTTTTGCATGCTCATGAATTTCCACAGTGCCAGTATACAATCTTACTTTTAGATTTTGACCTTTCCTCGATCTTTCAATTTTCCACGACTACCTCTATTGTTTTTTTCTCCCTCTAGTTTCCACTATCAAAACATTTCCTAAAGTTCTAGAAGATTCCCTAGAGATTTTTCTTTGCATTTTCTCACTTATAATCACCCCTACAACATCCTCAAAATTCAACTTTGAGGTAGTCTGGAACCGATTTTCTTACCGCCATTACCAAGTTATTCCAACTCGCAGAGTAAGGAGCACAAAATTAATAAATCATTAACTTCTTCTTCAAATATCTATTGTAACTGAAGCTAGAATATTCACAACTATATTAAACTCATTCAAATGTTGTGTCTACTGAACCATTCTCAAACATCAATCATGTTAAACAATTTTTTTTATTAAAAATATCTTGTTAGCGGTGGAGGATTTTTCATATAACTTCCCTGATGCATCCATAAGTTCTTTTGTATTTTTTCTCCTTTGAAACATTAAATAATACAGAAGATGAAAAACATAGCCGGATTGTTCCAAATTTTCTTCCTATCCAAAAAATCCCTACTCTACATCTGATCATGCTCAAGGGTTTGTTTCCTTTTTTAGACAACGGAATATAAATATCCTTCTGATAAAGGTAATCTTCCATCTGCATCTTCTAAAGACTAAAATTTTATGCTATTGAATTTATCAGACTTTCTTTGATCTTCCATCATCTCCCACAGCTCCCACCCAAGCTTAAACATTTCCCTTTGATTCAACACTTCAGCAAGCCAATCCAAGCTTTGATACCAATTGTTAGGAAATAAGGGATAAAACATGTGGAACTATCCTGCACATAGAATTGCAATAGTAGAAAACTAATATGCAAAATAATATCATAGATCTGAAATAAAAGTGCAGAAAAGTAAAATAACACAACATAGAGATAATAGTTAACGTGGTTCAACCAATTTGGGCTATGTCCACCAAGAATCAATAGCTCATTTTTTTATTACAAGCCACCTCTTTCTCTTGGTACAATACCCATATTTTTTTGGATCTTTTCTTAACAAACTCTCTTGAATTCAAACTTCAACTCACACATCTACAATGTTACATCTACCCTACTATATGCACACAAGATCACATCAATAAGAAACTGCTTAATCAATTTTACAATATCGTGGGTATCAAAACCATGGGCCAAAACCATCTCCATAAACCTATGGGTCAAAATACCACCCATATGAGAAGAGAACGTCTCCCAAGGTATTGGGAATGTTTTTTGAGGCCAAAAACTATGAATAGTGTACAGTCTTCAACACTTCCACATATGAAAAACATTATTCATAACATAAAAATATACCACTCTGATACCATGAAAGGAGTGAAAAATAGATTGTTCCAAGATATAAAGATCTCAGATAGTAATATCACATCACATTTAATAACCTGAAAGGAATTCACCAAAATAACCTTACAAAAGAATTTAAAAACAAAGAGCCAAAATATCATATATGGAAATCCATCATAATTTCATGAATTAACTCAATAATCATGATCAACATATAGGAGGAATGAAGTATAACTACTATCTAGAGATCAGTGGTGAATACTTCCCACTATTTGATACTAACAGTTAAACTAACTCTGCAAGACTAGCAAGTTAACTCCACATAACTAGTACACCTAAGTAAGCTAACTCAATAAGTGTAGGGATAACATAAGTGCAAGAATTATTCTGATAAACAAATAAAAGGTTAAATAATAACCTAAACTAATATAATCAAGATTATATATCCATTCTAAAGCTAAACAAAGAAGACCAACAAAGAGTGACACTCATTTCCAAGTTGAAAATGTACATAAAAAGTTGTAGGAGCTAGATCCAAGTAGGTCCAAGATTGTACAGAAGGGTTAGGACCGTATAAAATATTCTGACCTAGTTATACAGTTTTGATAGCGTAATTTTTCAGGTGTTAGTCTCTACAATGAAGCACTTCCAATCCTAGACCAACATGTTCCTACATCTAGATCACTCAGAATTTCCCGGATCCTCACAAAATCGTCTAAGTGAAATTTCTCCTTTATGTTTGTATCAATAGTTTTTAGATCAATAGTCACTTTGTAAAGCGTTGTTTTGATTTAGGAAATAAATGTTGTAAGTTAATTAAATCATAATAGCGTCCTATTGTAATATGTCATCCTTTTATGTATGTTAGGAGCACAATAAGTCTTAAAGGTAATGAAATAAGATATTCACAATAAAACTGAAATCATTTGGTGAGCCTGACTTAATCAAGCATCGTATCCCTAACCGTAGTGGCCTTATGATTTCATCAGATATTCGAATCTAGCATCTATGGCTTATCATGTTTTCCCCTTCACATATGCATCTATTAAGAATTTTAACCCTAGCTCTATCCCTGGCTTATATGATGGTCTAGGTGATTTTTCTATGGTTTCTCAATTTGTCCATTTGGTCACATATGAGGATGATGTTCATGAGCCTCAATATCGTGTTGCTGATCTATTTTATGATGTTTTTCTCACTCTTCATAATGACCTTACTCATGGTCATGGATATAATACTAATTTTGATAATATTCCACAACATCTTCTTGAAGATGAGGTCCAATAAATGCAGAAATTCTTGGATGATCATTCTGATAAAACATCCTTATATATGTTGTTAAAGATCAACTTAAGTGTGTATCCATAGGAACATATATTGTACTCAAATTACTTTTTTTCCCCTTCTTTTGGGACATCTAGCATACCCACGACAAGTATGTCTATGCCTCTCCTTATATCCATTATTGCAACTACACCTTGCACTTATCATCATCGTTGCTCGCATGCATCTTCATCTAGCACACAAGCTCTTGAGTAACTTATTCATTCTCTCCAAGCACAAATTTTTCAATTACAACAAGGTGTCTCTCATACTTCTAATTTTATGGACTTTTGTCAATTACTGCATAGCCTACTTGCACCCAATGTTGTCTCATACCCTTTTCCTATTGGTTTCACTACAACTACTCTTCATATCTATGATGGAAAAGGTGACCCATAAGACCATATTTGATTTTTTCATGTTGCATTCTTTGATTTTGTATCTTATGATATATTTCTTACCAAGTTATTCCTTAGGATGCTTAAGGACATTTGCATTGTAATAGTTCTATAATCTCCCCACTCATTCTATGAGTTCATTTACTACATTGGAAAATCAATTACTGCCAAAATTTTTAATCAATATCGGAGATAGGCTATCTTACGGACAAATTTCAAAAATCAAACAATGATATGAAGAGCACATCAATCACTATGTCTTGCATAATCATACAATGCTTACTAAATTAGAAATGTCTTAGTTGACAGTGAATTACAAGACATTTTTGTTCAAATTTTTCTTCCTCCCTTTCAAGAATCGGTCATATTTGACAGGTTTCAATCTTTTGACCATCTATGTCATACATTGAAAGAGCATGAATCCAAGCTACTACATATGAATAAAATCAAGTTTGTTTCTATCACCTCTAATTCTTCAAATATCAAGTTTCAAAGAAAAGATTACTTTTAAAAGTAAACCTCCTGACCCTAAGGTTTCTTTGAAATACACTATTAATGTTGTTTCTCAACCTACTAAGCTTTAATTACATCCTATAAGACAATAATTTACACCATTACCTTTTCCTTCGCACATGGTTTTAAATAAATTAGTTGAAATTACAATATCATGTCTCTCCCTTCACCATTTGAGGTCGATATGAGTAAGCCCCAAAGTAATAGATTTGATGTTAAATCCTATTTTGATTATCATATATACATTGGTCACCCTACTGATCATTGTCTTAAGCTACAACATGTCATTTAGGACCTTATTGAAACTAATAAAATTGAATGGGATGAGCCCAATGAATCTTCCAAGATCGTTAATAACAATGCTAAGATGAAAATATTGAATGAAACTCGTCCTAAGCATGCTAATGATCCATCTACATTGGAATTTCATAACACACATTATGCAGTGCCACCACCTCCTTATGATCACCCATTAGATTTTATGAGCGTGATGCCACCAGTGCATTCTTATGATCACCCATTAGATGTAATGATTGGAACTATCTATTGCACATCATCTTCTACATTGATAATTTCTTTTTGATGATTCTAATATAGAACCAACACTTGTCTCTGATACATTATCTATTCCAGTTTCTATTTATCAAATTCCTAATCAGAGTATTTTGGGCACACCACATTGTGTAGATAACATTTGTGTATCTCCCTTACTTCAAACTCTTGGTATTTCTTTTTAGAGTCTTGCACTTGATTCTGATCCACATTTTAGATGTATTACAATTCCCTTCACCGTTGGATCCACTATGATAAATAATTCATTCTTAATTTCCAAATCTATCACTGCTAGTGTGTTGTATTTAGGTATCCATTGGCTACGTGCTATTAGGGTTGTCCCATCTATCATTAATCAATGCGTCAATTTTATTATTCATCAACAAGTTGTTACTATCTGAGATGTTCATTTTAGGGATTTCTCTTCTTTTGTTCCTTATTCTTATACTTCTCCCACTGCGCTTCCTAGTGAATTTACAGATATGTCGATTGTTTCACACAACACTAGTTCTCCTAGGTCTCTTGCTAGGTCTTTGGTTCTACACACAGATTCACATCATTCTTGGTATCTTGATATGACTTTAGTTTCACATGTTACATCAACTTTTTCTACGACCTATAGGTCTCCACCCAATACTTCTTATGTGCTTATTATCTATCACATCTCATAACCTCATCATATTTTATGTAGATCTTTTAGCTTCACGAATCACACTAATACTTATCGTTACTCTTGTATAAGTTCTCATTCTTTTAGTCAACCCCGTAGATATGACACATTATATTATCCTTAGTTTTATGCCATATCTAGTTCTCCTCATAGGTTTTTTGCAGTACACATCACTACCACATCTCCACTTGTACTTCAGTCACATTATTTGACACATTCAAGGGTTGGACCTCCATCATCTTATGTAGTTTCTCCACCTCCTCGTAAGGTCCTTTTAGGTTAGTTCTCATACTATCCTCCTTTCTACCCACTGACACACTCAATCTATAGGTTCAACTTGACTGTTGAGGGAGTAGTTTTTACTCCTGAACCTCACTTTGCATACAAACAACGAGGGCAATGTTTCTTCCCACCCTTTGGTTGCATAATTTATATCTCTTCCTCTACATGGGGGAATTCTTAGATCACCCTTCCTTCTCTTTAGAGAATAGTTTTTCATCAATGCCCTTATGGAGGGCCTAAAAATTCAAAAACATTCATATATTTTTAAAAAATATCAAATCACAGCCTATTTTTATAGCATACATTGTTCACTCTTCATAATATACATGTTGTTTACTCCTATAGTTTTATTGATAGCATTTATTTTGTACCCACATTCATTCAAATGGTATATTGAGTGTGATGAAAGATATACATAGAGTGGTACATGATGATAGGTGTCGACCGAAACTTTACATGGACTGATAGTCTCTAGGGTGGTCTTCCTTTTATTTACTACATCCAAGTGTTATATTTCCATTTTAATTCCTTTATTTATTTAGTACACTTAATTACATATCTATCTTGTGTATTTGTTATCTTTTGGACTAACAAGACTAACACACATGTCTTGTGCGACATTTACATTTACTGCTAGATTTTGCATATATCATATATCATATGTTCATTTTTTCATGCTTTCTTTTCGTATATGTTTTATCATTGTGTATGTGTTCGCGCGCACTCATGCTTGTTATCCACTTTGATTTTGGCCTAAGGGCATTAATTATATTGTGACACCATGAGTTTCCTATATTTACGAGTAAATTCCTCGCATGTGGTTGTTCATCTATTTTTTGTGAGCGCATAAGCCTTGATTGTCTTGTGACATCATAGGTGCCCTATGTTTGCAAGTATTCTTTCCTTTTATGCGATATTGATTGCCATTGTATGCATTTTTATTCTACTAACACATCATTTTCTATTGTTTTTTCTTTTTTTTCATCGAAATTATTCTTATTATCATGCTTCGTGTTCTTATTGTTATTATTTTTCTCCACGGTTTTTGCCATGTGCATCACCTCTTGGAAATGAATTTTCTTCTTGGTGGACACCACATCAACTCTTCATAGGTTATTTATAGGTTATCAGTATCTCAAATATGAGCATGCATCTCTCCTTTTGAGCCATGTGCTAAAAGTTTTCATTGCACACACATCAAAAGTGGGGGAAATCATTAGGGGATTTATTTTTATATTTATGGAAGACAAAGGCATCTTTCTGGGTGAATATATTTGCAGGGGTAGGAAAAATGCTTTAGAATTAGGTGTAGATAAATAAAAATTACAAAATTAGAAAAAATTCAAAACCATACATAAAGGTCGGGACTGTATGAATAGTTCTGACCCTACCATACATTTTTTCAAAGGCATAATTTATTCAGTTTTATAATAATTTTCATATGTTCATCATTATTGGAACTTTTTCATATGCATTTATGTTCATATTGACTCATTTTTGCATAGTTTCAAGGGGCATGAAGTGTTTCATTATCTCTTTCTCCATAGTTACAAAATTGGGATTATATACGGCTACAATGGTATGGTCCATGGGGTTATGGAAAACAACTAAATAGCTAATTTATTCATGGGAAAGATTTCATATCCTTTTTGAAATGCATGGGAATATATCAATTTTTTTGAATGGATTTTGATACAAGGTGTCCCTCCTTCAAATGGAGTTCTTTGGATCCTTATTTTGGTACTTATTTTTTTCAATCATGTGCTAGATTAGTAAACCTAAAAAATCAACCTCTCCTTGACACAATTCGAGAATAATCACCTCCAATCCTTCATTAGAATTTTTAATCTCCAAAGAATAAGAACACGAGTAAATTCCCTTTGCAAGACAAAAATGTGCAGTCCTTCCCTGTTTTTCCTATATGTTGGTATTTCTTGTTACACATTTATTTATAATACTTTCATTAAATTCGAAGTTAAATTTTAGTTTATTATTTTGGACACTAACTACATTATGTGTTGCATGTTTTATTTTGGAGTGTAAAAACACCAACACAACGCAACACTAAAAAACAAAGTTATTGCAAGAAAACACAAAGTTTGATTAAACACTCAGGTATCTTTCCTTTAAGAATGTAAAAATCATCTCATCCTTAAAAGGTGGGAAAATGTAGTCCCTCATTATTTTCTAATCTAGCCTTTGATAATGATGATCTTGACATTACATGCTTGTATGTATGAATACACTCTCCTCACTCTTGTTTAGTACACCGTTATAGCTTTTAGAGTATGTTATTATCTTTGTACGAACTTATTTTTTCAATTCCTAAGATTTTATAACATTATATGTACTTAAAAATAGTTATCCTTCGACCCAAAAAGCTAAACTGTGTTTTTACATTCGAGTCAAAACCTCCACTTTGGGCTGGTTTGTACAAATCTACAACCCGACCTTATTATATGGTCTTGGACTGACACATTATGCACTCAATATTTCAATTGCATAATCTTTATATGGTCTAATATTCTCCCTCGGTCAGCATTTCATGACATAACAATAAAAAAAATCCTATACAAGCAAGTCAATTCTACCTTATTATGTGTCTTAGCACTTTATGTTTCCTCAGGTTAAAGTAAGCACAAAATAAACTCTTTGATCCCAAAAAACAAAGTAACTAATGTAAATCCATTAGGGTATCTCCCTCTACAGGTCTTAAGTATCCTTCTAAGTCCAAGATTCTCCATCTTCTAATTACACTATGGTAGATATCATATTCTAAGAGAACGATGTGCGGTCTGATCCCTCTTCAGAGTAGTGATGATGTTAGTAGCACAGGGGTTCCCACAATCCACCTAACTTTGTTTTTTACGAACTATATCTTACACTATGAGGGTTTGAGGGTTTAATCAAGATTATAGAGACATTTTGAAGAAAAATGAAGAATACTGACAGAGAGTGACACTCATTCCTAGGAAGGAAAAGAAAACCAAAATTTGTAGGAGCCAGATCTAAGCGGGTCCAAGATTACACAGAAGGGTTAGGACCATATGAATAGTTCTGACCTAGTTGTATGATTTTGACTGGGTGAAGTTTCAAGTGTTAATATTTTCAACAAAGCATTTTTCAATTCTAGATTAGCATGTTCCTGCATTCAAATCACTCAGAATCTCCCAGATCTTGAAAAAATTAGCTAAGTCTAATTTCTCCTTTGTGTTTTGATAGTTGTTAAATCAATAATCACTTTGATAAAGCATCATTTTAATTTGTAAAATTAATGTTGGAAGTCAATTAAATCGAAATCGCCTCCTGTTACAATATTTCATCTTTTTATGTATGTTAGGAAACCTCAAACATCTTAAAGGAATGCAATAATATATTCGCAATTAAAGTGAAATCAAAAACTTACAAAGAAAACTATAAAATTATTAATTATTTATAGTTAAAAACACATCAACATGTATAAAAAATTATTAATGTTAAACATGGGTTGCAGTCGTGATTACAATGTCACCCTCACCTAAACCATATCAAACAATAAATATAAAAAGTCATGAAATCTTGCACCAACAAGGATATGCTAGAAACATTAATAAATTTCCCAACAATAATATGTCATAAATATATTTCACCTTAGTAAACCTTAATCTGGAAACAATACAAACACATCCTTGTCTAATGTAGATTGGGTAGAGAGGAAAACATACAAGAGGTCATTTGAAGTTACTACTCTTGTTCTCTTCACACAATGCTAGACGTAAGGGCTTTTGAATAGGGTAGTGACAATATTTTCTTCCTAAGCCATGCAATTAACTCTAAGCCTCAAGATAAAAAATGGAGAATTGAAAATTAATAAGAATTTATAATAACCATTTTAAATTTTTATGCAATATTAATAATTAAAAATAAAATTTTAAACCAAAAAATAATTAAGATAACAATCATGGGTTAGTCCCCAATAAACCTGGCTGAATCCAAAACTTGTTCACAATTAAATTTAACCTTGCGCATACTACTACTAGATAAATGTCCATGTGTACCTCCTCTGCCCTCTCTAAAAATTATCACCATGACCATTGGTAGGATAAACTAATCTTGTTCAAATATTTGAAAGACGTATGGAAGGATTCGTAGACTTTTTAAATATGGGTTTAATATCAAGTAAAATTAAATGTTCGTTATTCTCGAATCCCATTGTCTCCTCCAAATTATATTTTATCAGTTCTATAGAAGTTATAGAAAATAACATATTTGTATTGTAGTTTACAATAAAAACTTAAGGAACATCTAATCCATATGTAAATTATTTACAAGTCTTTTGTTTATAACTAAGACTAGCAATCACATGTGAATTGTGCGACCACCAAAACATCGTGAATGAGGCCTTACTCAACTCCTTCATGCACAATGACAGTGCCTTAAGTAGTAGCATTTGCTTCAATCGAATGAACTGCATCTTGAAGGACCATGCACATCATCGGTGACAACCATGTCGCCTACCTGATAAAAAAATATGCTTCTCTTCCACTACCTCAAGTGGCACAATTACGTTGAAATATGATGTTTGCAAGCCCTTCACTCATTATTATTACAAGCTCACAGTACACAATTGATTTTAATATATACTTTGTATCATTGTGTTCTTCCACAACTCTTTGTAAAAGAATGACATTTTGTGTTTGAATTCATCATTGCATCTAGTTGTGGTCAGATTTGATCCTCAACCTAAAAATTAATGGAGACACCCACTAATTTCCTCAACTTCAAGAATATATACTATGTATGAAAATAGAAGTGGAAAGACACAATATCCACCTTAAAATCATTGGTATGGTAGGAAAACTTATAACCACTATCCATATATGTGGACAGAATATTTCGCAGTAGTGTCGATGTTTATCCAAAAAGGATAACAGGCATGCACTTCCTGACCGCTATCAAACAAACTAACCCCAAATGCAATAGGGGAAATGCCTCCATAGTAATTAAGTAAATAAAAATCCCTCATGCATAGGTCTCTACTTTTTGCTATAAAATAAAGATAAATACTATTTATAAAAATAGGAAATTATTTTTATTTTGTAATAATATTTATAAGGAAACTCTTTACATATATACTTAATTGGTTGTTTTTCAAAATGAAAAAAAAAATGTCGGTAATTTAAAAAAATTATATTTAGAAATTGTTTTAGGTGAAAACTGTAATCAATATACACACAACAAAAATATATCTAATTATTTAGAGACAAAGCTTGTGTCTCTTCTTTTACACTGAGTGGCGATGGAATGGTTGGCTTTGAGATACTCGAATCTCCTTAGTTGATACTCGAATCTCCATAGCAATGATGTCTTCTTCTTCCCTGATTCTCATCACCTGGTTGTACATCATACAATTGTTGCCATATTCTACCATTATCATTCTGCAAGTAACATAAAAAACAACGAATCTGTGAAAGGGAAAAAACATAGAAAGGGTAGTTTGTTTAGGAGAAATAGTCTCCTGAGATGGTCTATTAATATGGAAAAAAATCGAATCTGGTTTCGTAGATTACTTCTCACAAATAAGACAATACCAAAATAAGATGATGAATTCATATTGGGTGGCACAACAGTAGCTTACGAAGGAAAATATTGTCATACAATTTCCAATCTAAAACCTTCTCTCACGCTAAAACCTTCTCTCACACTAAAACCTACAATGGAAATTTGAAAACTAGGGAGGCATACCATAGAGAAGAAGAAATCCTTTAAAAGGCTACATTTTTTCACAAACTAATAATACCATTTGGTAATCGTTTTAAAATCCTCCATGAGTGATTACAAGAGTCAAAGAGCTCAATGATTTGTGTTGATGTGCAACTATTTTATAGCAATCATTGTCACCTAGAATTCCTCGTAACTACACAACATGCGTCAAAAGCAATGTGTTAGGAACTTGTGTTCCTACCCTTCTATTTTCTATACAGTAGATTAGTTACTTTGGACACATATGCTTTGTAAGACGTCCCTTCAACATATTTTAATAATCCCACATGTGTGGGAAGTAGTAGTTTCTTCGATAGGAATTTTTATATAAGAAGGTGTTGAAGCTAAATGAAGCATCCACGAATATATTGTATTGAGCTTGCTCAAATTAGGTTTCCCCCTCAAAGAGGCATGTAATTTAATATCATTTCGAGTTCTTTTACTTTAGTTATTTGTTGCAAGTTGTTTCCATTTCTAGTTAAATTATTGTGATTGGTAAAATAGTGTTATAGGGTCTTCGCATTTGGTACACGAGAACTTTCCACGGCCAAATGTTTTTCTTTTCACTGTGTCGTAACTCACAGTGATCTAATTCTGCCCACCATATTATCCCACCTTGCCCAAATGAGATCTTGGTGATCAGAAAGTGGTCCAGATCTTGTTTGCATTCTGTTCACACTATTGCATTCTATTCTGTAGATCTGGGTAGAAGTTGTGAGTTGTGTCATTTCCAAAAAAATTGTCTTTTACGGCCGCATGGGATAATTTATTTGCATACCACTACCTACAATCACCTCTAAAGGTATTCCATCTGTCTATTTGGTTGGTTACGGAGTTAACTTCACCAATCAATGTTTGCAATGTGTTGGCTAAAGTCATGCAAGATGGATTTGTGGCATGATTTTGTCTTATATTCTGACCACAAGCTTCAGAAATCATCCTTCATCATTTTTTTGTGACCTTTTTTCTTTGTTTTGTGTGTAGGATCTTCAGTGGGTGCTTGACAATTCTCCTATTCACAAACATAAGGCATTGGAAATTTAGATTTTTAGCCATATCTTTCATATTTTAGCTCCATTTTCCCTAAAACTTTCCTAGAACACCCAAAATCCCTTTCCCCACATTTCACACATTGAGGATCCAAGACCCAATTCCACTTCTATCACTTAAAAATCATCATTTTCTATTTTTTAGGGTTTTCCATAACTTCATTTTTTACCCGTTTGCCCAAAATTCACACACATTCTTCCTTTCACTATTCCACTCCATTTTTCATCAAGGAAAAAATTTCCATTTCTTATCATTATAGCCCCCAAATTACATTTTTCCTCCATTAAAATTGCCTAGGAAGTGTCAAAAACCCTGTCCAAGTCCATTATCCTTGTTTTCTTGATCTCAAATCCCAAATTGCCATTGCTTAACGTGTTTTAGAAAGATTTTTTCTATCCACTGTAAAAAAACATAGTTATGGTTGTCACCCGTACATGCACAAAATTCATAGAGGAAGAACTTGAAACATTAAAATCCCAAGTCATTGAGCTGGCTCAAAGGATGCACAGATTGAATGAGAAACATGCTATTTTGATCAAACAATGGAAAATGGAAGATTCCTCTTCGCACACCTCCTTTTCCAACCAATCCCGTGGGTTCAAGCTATACTTTCCCAATTTTAATGGTACAGATCCTATAGGATGGATTTATCAATTCAAGTAGTTCTTCCACATTCATGGCACTTATTCTATCAAGCAATTCCTAATATACTCCTACCATTTGGAAACGAACTCATTATAATGGTACCGTTGGTATCTCATAGAAAATGATGAACCATATTAGAAGAAATTTACATCCCTTATTTTGGGCAAATTTGGTTCCTCTGAATTCAAGGACTTCACTGGAGCTCTCACTAAACTCTGTTAGAAATGTACTGTTCAAGAGTATCAATAGGAGTTTCAGAAATTGGCTAATTAGATTGAAGGGCTAACCGAAGACTTCTTCAAGAGTTGTTTTGTTAGTGGTCTCAAGGATCCAATCCACTCCAAGGTGAAAATGTTTTGCCCCACCAATATGATGGAAGCTTTGGACCTAGCTAAGTTGGTTGAAGATAAAATTTCAGTGCACCATCAACTCCCATTATCAACAACATTCAAGAACCCAGGAAACCAACAACCAACATCCAACACCTAGATCAAGTGTCTCACTGAGGCTGAGATGCGGGCTCGTAAGGAGAAGGGATTATGTTACAATTATGATGATAAATGGGTGAAGGGCCATAGGTGCATCACATAAAATATTTACCTACTCAATGTGGAATCACAACCAGAGCAAGATAGTGAGGCCGATAGCCAGGACTTTTATGATGCTCTAGATGAACCAAGCTCCGCAGAGGATTCTACACCCTAGGAGGATCAACTAGAGATCTCTCTGCACGCACTAGCTGGTGTTACCTCTCTGCAAACTATGAAGGTTAAAGGGTGCTTCAAAAACATTCCTCTCACAATCCTCATAGACTCTGGTAGTACACACAATTTCATCGATTCCTACATTGCTAAGCAGACATACTACTTTATGTACCCTTGTTCTAGCTTTGAAGTGATGATTGCTAATGGGGGAACATTTCCTTATAAGGGAAATGTTAGAATGTATGCATTGTGATCATCGACTACACTCTGCGATCGGATGTGTTTTCCCTCCCTTTGGGTAGATGTGATGTGGTTTTAGGTGCACAATGGCTCCACACTTTAGGACCCATTCTATGAGATTTTTTTGAGCTCTAGATGCAGTTCACAGCTAATGGCCACAAGCACACCTTACAGGGATTATTGATAGGATCTTCTTCCATCTTCAACTCCCATCGCATGGAAAATATTATAAAGAAAGGCTCCCATGGTATAATTTCCTAGCTGCACTCCATCCACCTTAGGGATAATTTTAGCGGTGAATATTCGTAATATGGCGAAAATTTCATTTTAGGAAAATTTGAAAAGGTGAATTATTCGGAGTGGGTCGGTGTCCTGTTCGCCTAAAATATATAGTATATTTTTTTTGGGGGGTCGGCTTCGCCTTCATTTGAAAACATCTCCTATAAAAACCTATGTGATTCGCCGGGTAGTATACCTCAAGTAGCTTACCAAATTACCAATACTGTGAAATTTGAACTCGCATACCCTTGAGCACCAGAGATTCATATTACTGTTAGCCTGTGATTGTTGACGCGTGACAAATGCAGTGTTGACGCGTGACAAGGGAATTATTGACGCGCGACAAGAGCTGTACTGACGTGCGACAAGAGCTGTACTGACGCGCGACAAGAGCTGTATTGACGCGCGACAAGAACTTTACTGACGCGTGACTTGGGCTAGGAAGTGACGCGCGACAGAGGAAGGGTTGACGCGTGACAGAAGGAAGTGTTGACGCGCGACTTGGACAGAGTTGACGCGCGACCTCAGATAGTTCACGCGCGACAAGACCTCAGAGACTGGACAGAGTCACTTCTTGGTTCTTTTGCTGACGCAGGACTCTTTTCAGAATAATGGAAGGTGCCAGCTCAAAGAATACGAATAACCTAAAAGTAAGTAAGAAATCTCAGAAATCACTCTTCAAGTATTTTGGAAACTCTGCGGATACAGATATTGTAAATACCAATCATATAGATGCCACCAAAAAGAATCAGAATACTGACTGTGTGGAAGGTATTATTGAGGTGGACATGCATTCTGCACAGTATCACAGTCAAACAAATGAAACCTACGATAATATGCCAGATCTTGAAGATATTGTTCCTGTTGGGGTGCAACCAGAAGTGCAGCTAGATATCACAGATATAAACACTCAGCAAAATGGAAGACAGAAATCAAAATCAAACTCTGGTCCAAGAAAGAGGAAACCAGGTGATTGTGATATTGCTCAAAATTCTACTCAAAAAAGTAAAGCATTGAAAACGAACAAGAATATGTGGACCATTGGCAGGACATACAAGTTTGATTGGGCAGCTAAATTTCCATTTATTGAACCTGTACAATCATCTAATTCTGAAGAAATCCCATGTGAATGTACATGTACAATATGTACGTGGAAATTGGGAAAGCAACAAAAAATGCAACTGAAGCTGGACACTATAGAAAAACATTGTGGAAAACAATATTTAACTGTAACGGGGGCGGATGGCCAGAAAATCAAAACACATAGGTGGAAAACTGAAAAGGAGTGCATGCATGTTAGATACGCAGCGGAATATGAGGCAGAGCAGAAAAAACACAGACATCTGTTGGAAAAGGGAGGAACGATCACATCGCATATTGGTAAGATGAAAGAAACAAATCTACATGCAAAATTCATACAATTCTCTACTCTTTTTCAAATACTTAAAAAAGGAAGAGCGATGTCGGATTTCCTCGATTTCAAAGTTTTGTATCAATTTAACGGAATGCTGAATGTACCTCAGTCTCATTGGTCTGAGAGTAGTGGATGGGAAATGGCAAAATGCCTCTCGATGATAGAGAAGGAAGATTTGAAAGAGAATGTAAAAAAAGCAAACTTTATCTCTCTTTCAATTGATGAAGTGACAGCAGTCGACAACACCGCATGGGTATGTATCCACATCTATACATTAGAAAATCATATAAGGACACCTCATCTGTTGGGTGTTATGAAAATGGTTGAAAACTGCAATGCTGAAAACCTATATAAAATAGTTGTTTCTCATTTGAAAGATGTTGCTGGTATGACTGATTATGAAATTGCTACGAAGTTGGTATGCGTTGGAGCAGATGGTGCATCTGTCATGCAGGGTCACCGAACAGGGCTGTGTGTTAGATTACAAACAACAGTGGCCCCATATATGCTACCAATTCACTGTATGGCTCACAGAATGAATTTAGCGTATAAAATGGTAAGCAACCACGAAAATGTTGCTAAATTAGAAGACCTCATAAGAGAACTTCATGCCTATATGTCAAGCAGCCCAAAGCGTTTTCTCGAGTTCCAAAAATTTGCAATTGGAATTACAGATGGCAAAAAACTTCTGAAGGATGTGGAGACTAGATGGATATCTTTGTATGAACCTGCATGCAGAGTTCGTGAGGAGTATCCTTCATTGGTTGGTTTCATGCACAAATACCGTCATGAAGTTGATAGGGCAAGGGACCTGTTGTTCCGCTTAACTGATTTGGAGACATTGCTTACATTGGTTGGTATTCTTCCAATGTTAAAGGAGATCAATACACTGATGAAGCATGCACAGGGCAGATTAATCTATATTGTGGATTTTATACGGATGAGGAAAATGGTATGTCAAAGTCTTGATATATTGTACTGTTCCCAGGATAGTTTTGATGCACCTGTTTTTGAAAATTGGAGAGATTTATTAGATCTTAAAAATCCTAACACCTTTTTGAGATTTAATATCCACGATCACCTATGCATCTCTGTTAATGGGAGGGAAATACCAATGCACATTTTGCAAAAACGTCAAGATATTACAGGATCGGAACGAGAAGATGTTCCCGTGACACGTAATTTGTTTGAGTCTGTGATAATTGAAACCAGAATAAAGCTTAAAAAAATTTCAGAAACCTTGTCATCAGAAATTAGGGAACGTTTCTGTAAAGATAAAATTCTGGAAGCCATGGGTGTGATGAATCCGAATTTTTGGAATACAGAAGGTGGCCGTGCAGACTTTGTCAGTAAGCATTTCCATAAATCAATGGGTACAATAATGGAACAATTTACAAAGACGTCAGAGCTCAAGGGTACGGAAATCAAAGGTATACTGAATGCCGATTTATTAAAGTTTCAGTCAACAAATTTTGCAACAACAATGAGGAACCAATATAGGAATTTAGATCAACCTTCTGAAAGTGGTGCTATTACAAGGCTGTGGCGAGGAATCTATCAAAGTTCTATCTTACAAGAAGATATCAGTGAATATTTCAGACTATATGAGTTATGCCAGACAATGATTTTGGGGTCTGTGGAGGATGAAAGGGTTTTCAGTGCATTGTCATTTATAAAATCAAAACTGAGAAACAGGTTGGATAAAAATCTGGAAAGTTGCATGAGGTGTTACGTTTCTCGATACTCCCTCGAAACCTTTCCGTTTGACAGAGAAATTGCGCACTGGAATTCCCTTTGCGAAAGAAGAGGTGTAAATAATACAGCTACAAGTACAAATATACAAGTGTAAATGGCTCTTCGTCACATTCTACAGAAGACAACATCGACTTTGATGAAGCTATTGATAATGGATTGGCTCTTCGATGTTACAGGTCACATTCTACAGAAGACAACATCGACTTTGATGAAGCTATTGATAATGGATGTTTGCGAACTGTTTCAACTTTAAGTAGGTATCTTCTTTATCTATCTTTTATTTTTATCATTAAAGATGTTACAGGTCTATATACTAAAAATGTCAGGCAATTCACCCATCTATCTACTAATCCATTTCTCGTGTTGGAATTTTTTAAAACACAGATCTAGCTCATTACCAGTGGCAGTGATGATTTCAACTTTAAGCAGGTATCTTTTTCCCCTTAATCTTATTGTTTGTTTCTATTCATTTTTTGACAGAGCAATTGCTCACTGGAATTCCCTTTGCGAAAGAAGAGGTGTAAATACCTTGAGAGTGTAATTGGCTCTTCGTCACATTCTACAGAAGACAACATCGACTTTGATGAAGCTATTGATAATGGATTGTTTCAACTTTAAGTAGGTATCTTCTTTATCTATCTTTTATCTTTATCATTAAAGATGTTACAGGTCTATATACTAAAAATGTCAGGCAATTAACCCATCTATCTACTAATCCATTTCTCGTGTTGGATTTTTTTAAAACAAAGATCTAGCTCATTACCAGTGGCAGTGATGATTTCAACTTTAAGCAGGTATCTTTTTCCCCTTAATCTTATTGTTTGTTACTATTCATTTTTTCAGCTATGGTTATAATTAAAGATGTTACAGGTGTATGTATTTACATTTAGTTAAATACAATCTTTTTATTTTTTGAAAACGTGGGTTGACATCCGTCCGAGGAAGCTGTTACTTCTCGGGACTGACAATGTCAGGCAACTCACCCATCTATCTACTAATCAATTTTTTGTGTTGAATTTTTTAAGACAAAGATATAGCACATTACCGGTGATGATTTCAATTTTAAATAGGTATCTTCTTCAACATAATCTTATTGTTTGTTACTTTACATTTTTTCAGCTCTTGTTATCATTAAAGACGTTACAGGTCTAATTCTTTATATTTACATTTATTTAAAGATATTGTTGGTCTATATATTTAAAGATGTTGCTGGCACTTCTCAGGACTGATAATGTCAGGCAACTCACCCCTCCATCTACAATGTCATGTTACCCTTGATGATTGCAATACTCAAGAGGTAAGCTAAACCATAGCATATTTGCAATTATGTTTAATTTCTTACCAGTGATGATTCTTTCTTGATTTCTTAGAATTATATTTAATTTATTTTTAAATACAAGTCCACATAAAATTCCTAATAAAATTCACATAAAATTCGGTATAAACAATACATTATACGATTTTAAATATAAGTCCACATAAAATTCCTCATCATCACCATATCATTATCATATCCTCATTATCATCATCTATCATTAATTATCAATTATCATCATTCATCATCTACGTCCACATACAATTCATGACAATGCAAGTAAATTATAAATGATAATCAACATCTAATGCAATTGTTGTATGTAAATCCATATAATTAAATTCAAATACCATAGTACATACACAATAGACAATAGTAGAAGTTTTCAAATTCATTATTTAAAGTTTCCACAATAATAAAAGTTTCTAGTTTTCAAAACCCTCTTTTTCTTTATCCAATTCTACTCCTCTGCACTATTCCCCAACGGCTTCTTCCACTGTGGCTGTACCTCTTTCCCAAACACCAGAAATCTCCATGCGACAGCAAATTTGGATCAGCTGCAGCGTATAAACTATCCCGTTGCCAATAATTTTCGTAACGACTAATAATCTCATTGATAAGAACCTTAGCCCTTCTGTCCCATTCTATAAGCTGATTGATATGAGGAAGCATCTCCATCTTTCTCATCAACCCACACAAAATCTTTTTTGTGCTTGTCCAGATCAATGAAATACTCCTTTCCCTCTTTAGAAGTACTTGTGCCCAAACCGGGAACCCTGTATGGTCCAAGCAACAAGTGATACCTAATCAGCAAGTGAACAAAACCAGAACTTGAAAACATATAAAGAGAAAACAAACTAGCATTACTTTGTTGTACTATATGGTCCAGCCGGTTATCGATCCACTCAATGATTCTCTCCAAGCTTCATACTCAGGAATTGTGTAGAAAGATAACACATTTCCATTTTTGTGAGTTGCCTACATCAACATGTGCCGACATTAGACATGGAGATACATAACATCTGGAGGCTTAGAAAACAAATATAAAAAGTCTCGAAACACAACCAAATATACAGGGGGAACATTTACAGAAACTAAACTGCGCTATACAAAGATCATGTACCTGGTCTGTCATTATCATCAGATGGCCATATCTTAAAGATTTAATGTTGTCATATATTTTATCTTCCTGTAGACCAAGGATTTTTTTTCTATTTACTATCTCTTTATTCTCCATTTGTTGGTGAGTGGTAGCTTCCCAAAAAATAGATATTCCTGCCACCTGATAGGATAAAGATAACTAAAATAACAAAAAATTAAATTGGAAAGTGATGTCGAAACATGTCACAATACTACCAAATTCAGTATTCACATTTCCCTGATTCAAGGCACAAACACTTACAGCGACTGCAAGAGCCTTGGCTGAGTCACCCTCCGTTAATATTAAAGTACATTGATCAGAATTCTTCCCCCCTGCTTGATTTGCTTCATCAGGTTTGGGAACATCAATTAATTTCCCCTTCTTGGTTCCATCAGTTTTCTTAAGATCTTTTTTTTGTTTAAACTTTTCCACTGCACTCATCAGGTAAAACAAAGTTACAAAGCTCATCTTAGACACTAGCATTGCAAAAATTACATGTACTCAGAAATGCTACATATTAGACACCACGCCTGGATATATGGACATGGGCTAAAAATGTGAAACAGAATAAAAAATATGAATTAAAACGAGTTATACTTACAATCAACATGGAAACCAAACGTTGATTCGAGAAAATTCTTTTCTTCCACGAGTGTTGCCTTGGTTGTAACAATTGGTAAATTTTTGAACGGAAGGCCCGTAAAACGATGGATGTCATTTGCTTCGATACTGAATTGAAAAATTCGGCAATCGTTCAGAGTCACATAAAAAATGCCGTCCTCTGAATTGTAGGATGACAGAAAGTAATTCAAAATATCCGGATCTGTTTCGAAATGGGGCATATTAACGATATGGATGTGAGGGCATAAGGGACATCGATTGAATTGGATTCTCTTGATTTTTGTTACTGAACTTGCAGTTGGGAAGCATTGAGACCTGTAAAAATTCAAGAGCCGGAAGATGAAAACGAGAAAATGACCAGTTGAAGGGTATTTATAGGCTAAATCAGGCGTCAATGGCTTCACATGACGCGCGTCAATAGATGCCAGTGACGCGCGTCAATAGATGCCAGTGACGCGCGTCAATAGATGCCAGTGACGCGCGTCAATAGATGCCAGTGACGCGCGTCAATAGATGCCAGTGACGCGCGTCAATAGATGCCAGTGACGCGCGTCAATAGATACTACTCAATAGATGCCATGACGCGCGTCAATAGATGCAACGCGCGTCAATAGATGCCAGTGACGCGCGTCAATAGATGCCAGTGACGCGCGTCAATAGATACAGTGACGCGCGTCAATAGATGCTAGTGACGTGCGCGTCAATAGATGACAGTGACGCGCGTCAATAGGTGCCAGTGACGCGCGTCAATAGGGGCCAGTGACGCTTCAATCCACTATCCAAAATTTAATGGAATTCGAAGTTTTCACCTCTTTTGCACTAGAGGAAATTCCCTTCATGTTTGCAATGCAGCCAATTGAGATGAAGACTTCAAATTTATCCCCAGACCAAAGAAACAAACAGTGATTGGTGTGTACTTGATGATGATAGGGTCTTGTTTGATAAGTTCATAAAGAAACTTCATGATATATGCTAAGACTGAGTTTGAGATGAGGTACCAGTAAGGCACTCTTGACAAAATTTACACAATGTTATCTTTTTAAGATGATCCAACCTTGCACTCTTGACAAAATTTACACAATGTTACCTTTTTAAGATGATCCAACCTTGCACAGAGAACTTTATGTTGAGCTGTAAATTTTTTTTCAATATTTTAGACACTTGATTTTATAGATTGTACTTCAAGAAGATCATGATTAATCAATTCAAGGCATAGAAATGGGGGAGCTTCAAGAAAATTGTCTTCAAACATACACTTGAACATTGCATCTTCAGCAAAGGAAAACAAAACAAGGTGGAAGCAGGAATTTTATACTTTATACTCATTGCACGGGTCAACCAAGTATTTCATCAGCTCAACAATGATAATTAGAAGAAAGTAAAAACAACTTTCCGTTACACAACAATTTTGATCACTTTACCCTTATTGTATCTTTCAAACCTTCTTGTAACTAATACGATATGTAAACAACCTTATTGAGCTATGATCGTATGCACCACCTTACAAATTTGAAAAAAAAGAGATTTTTTAATTCAACCACTCCAAGAATCAGTCCCGAAGAGAGAATCTCAATATGTGAATCCTATACAACATATTTTACTATGATCATGTTTGCAAAATTCAATATTTTCTTATACACTCAAAATTATTCCAACTTATAGCCTCCCAGTTCTAATCCATAATTATTCTTCAGTTTCACCCTTATCAAATATAAAAAAATGATCCAGTTCTTCAACCTATGAACTTCATCTATACAGACTAATCTTCATGATAAAAACCTTATATGTTTTACATTAAACTTCAAAGTTCTATATCGAGCTTGACCTATCTTTTAATCACATGGTTATTCCAACTTTGGTTAATCTAGCCTCCATAGCCTCCATAATCTACTCTACACAAAACAATATCCATGATAAAAAAACCATATCTTTTAAACCATGGTCTTGATTATTTCCTAAGCTCTGTAATGAGAGATTATGCACTAATATAGAGGTGAATCTCTTTAAAATAGAATTTTCCGACACCATAAGTCTATTAAGGAGAAATCCTAAATAGTAAAGATCTGTTTCAAATCTTAGTTGCTATTTTTTCCCCAAAGACAATTTTCAAGATAATTAAAGTCCCATATTAAATTGATCATCGTTTTTCATCATCATCTATCATTGATTATCAATTGTCATCATTCATCATCTACGTCCACATACAATTCATGACAATGCAAGTAAACAAGAAACATACATATAATTCATGATAATCACCATCTAATCACCATATAATTAAATTCAAATACCATAGTACATACTCAATAGTAGAAGTTTTCAAATTCAATATTTAAAGTTTCCTCAATAATAAAAGTTTCTAATTTTCAAAACCCTCTTTTTCTTTAGACAATTCTACTCCTCTCTCTTCCCCAACGACTTCTTCCATTGTGGCTGTACCTCTTTCCCCAACACCAGAAATAACCCCTGAACTTATAAGATCTTCAACAGCGCTGTCCAGATTTTTAAAAATTCTTTCTTCTTGATTTGTTGCATCTCCATGCAACAACAAATTTGGATCAGCAGCTGCTTTGGCTTTGAACAATATGTCAGGGTCGAGACCATGCTCTTTAATTATCCGCTTTAGTGTATTGTTTTGTTTGTTAACCAAAACAATATTTTGCTTCATATTTTTTGCTGCGGATAAGCTGTTCTTTGTTGTTTCCAAGTGAACTTGCAAAACCTTCGCCTGACTCTTCAAATTTTCATATTTCAACTGCACAAAAAGAGTAATGTCAATTCAAAATATTAATGTAAATTCAAAATTTCAAATTAACAAAAATGATTGTTTGAATGTAATAGTACTTACAACCGCTCTATCTCTTTCGGCATTTGCGATTGATACCAAATCCTTGTCCTTGGACCATTTGTTAAAATATGCCTGGGCCTCGGCACTAATATTTTCCAATTTGTTTAGTGCCTTATCTAAAATGTCGTCTTTATAGTTGTTGTTAAACGTGACAGTCCCACATTTTACTTGGGTAAGTAAGGAATCCATCTTCGCAGGTTGATTCTGGACTGCAGCGTATAAACTATCCCGTTGCCAATAATTTTCATAACGACTAATAATCTCATTGACAAGAACTTTAGCCCTTCTCTCCCATTCTATCAGCTGTTGGATATGAGGAATAATAAACTCACTGACATGGGATTGACAATCATTACCTATTAAGTTCTCCAAAGGAAAAGGTGGGAACTCTTCACTATCTGAATCTGATGCAGACGATCTTGCTGGAGAAGAATGGGGGCTTTCACAAAGATCAACTGCTAATTGTTTCTGCCTTTGGGTGGGCTGATCCTGTTTTTGAAAAAATAAATCAAGATTTAGTTAAATAAATTTAAATCAGAATGTAATTCAAAATTGTAAAGCATATTAAAATTGAAATTTGAAGTATACCTTCTGGCCTTGAATCATCTCGCGGGTATCAAAAAAACCAGTTGGGTCATTGCTATCAATGCCCAAATAATCTTCATCTAAATTTATATTGTTCAAAACAGATATGCCCGTTGCACTGGGCAAGCCACCAAGTGAGAGAGTTGGAATTCGAAACGAGGTGTCAAGGTTTAGTGTCCCACTAGGGGCCGGAGCAAAACTCATGCATTTACCAATGTTCTTTTTCACTGTTCCTCTGGTTGGCATTTTAAAAATTAATGGTTGAGTTGGTGTCGGTGCCGTGGTTTGATCATGACTGACATGTGCTGAAAAGTATAAGAAAAAAATGAAACATATTAAAACAATTCATAAAGTGAAAACTATGAAATTAAACGTACTATAGAAAAGTTGTACCTTGTTGTCGAGGGGTTGTTTTTTTCGGTGCTACGGGTGGCCTTGTAGGAGTTGAACTCAGTGGCTGTTCAGAAGATATGAATGCATGCGACTGTATGGAGTGAGTTGGGGAAGAAGGTTCCAAATTCCCTGCAATTCATCAATATTAAATGTTGTCAATTCATTTGGTTAAAATTTAAATTGAAAAATAAATATGCAACTTTGGAATTTGTAAATAATATATGAGAATGTATTACTTCTCTGGCGTTTAACGAGTTCAAACGCTTGAGGGTTTGGAGAGTGAGCTTCCATTTCAGATTGGGAATCCCCCGAAGCCTCCGCGTGTTGTTGGCCTCTTCCTCTCGATTGCTTCTTTTTTCGGGGAAGGGCTTCAAGATATCTTCTCTGCAAAACATTAAAATTTAAGATTTAATAACTGTGCAATGTAATGATGAAAATTGTAATACAATTACAAACTAAATAGTTTATACCTGTTGTTCATCAAATGGAATTGAGAATTTCTTCAAAGCCTCATCAGAGCAAGTAGGAATTTCTTTATGTTTTAAATTTAAAAGTGCCTCATAGTAGAAGCCGAGGAGATAGTTTGTTGAATAAATGAAAGGTTTATCTGAGAGTTTTGAATTTGTTATGTCTAGTTCTTATTTTTTTGGATAGATATGTGCACCAATCGAATTTATGTTTTGAGATAGTGGCACAAATATATGCAATGGCCCAATTTGGTATATCCATTTGGCGACCCTGCAAAACAATTCTGGCTTGAAAAAACGAAATAAGTGCAGCAAGAAAGTGGTGTGCAACTGATTGTGTATCTACACCACGCCTGGATTTATTGACATGGGCTGCAAATGCGAAACAGTGAAAATTACTTTAAATTTATAACAGCAAATTGTATCAGAATAAAAAACAGATTAAAAAATATGAATTAAAAGGAATTATACTTACAATCAACATGGAAACCGTACGTTGATTCGAGAAATTTCTTGTCTTCTTCCAGGAGTGTTGCCTTGGTTGTAACAATTGGTAAATTTCTGATAGGAAGGCCAGTAAACCGATGTATGTCATTTGCTTCAATAGTGAATTGGAACATTTGGCCATCATTCAGAGTCACATAAAATATACCGTCCTCTGAATTGTAGCATGACAGAAGGTAATTCAAAATATCCGGATCTGTTTCGAAATGGGGCATATTAACGAGCCCAGTAAATTCACACTCTTCCATTATAGCTTGATATTCTGAAGACATCTTTAAAGCCGTATGGATGTGAGGGCATAAGGGATTCCTGTAGTTGATCTTGGAAATCGATTGAGTTGGATTCTCTTGATTTTCTTGCTGAACTTGCAATTGGGAAGCATGTGAAGTCGACATTATAGCTGTTATTGCGTCTTTGTCGAAGATTTAGACCTACAAAAATTCATGAACGGGAAAACGAAAATGAGAAAATGAGCGGCACAAGGGTATTTATAACCTAAATAGGGCGTCACTGACCCCTATTGACGCGCGTCAACAGGTTACATTGACACGCGTCATTTGATTACACTGTCACGCGTCAATAGAAGATAGTGTCGCGCGTCAATAGAAGATAGTGTCGCGCGTCAATAGAAGATAGTGTCGCGCGTCAATAGAAGATAGTGTCGCGCGTCAATAGAAGATAGTGTCGCGCGTCAATAGAAGATAGTGTCGCGCGTCAATAGAAGATAGTGTCGCGCGTCAATAGAAGATAGTGTCACGCGTCAATAGAAGATAGTGTCACGCGTCAATAGGAGCAAGTGACGCGCGTCAGTAGGATCAAATGACGCGCGTCGTCAGGGGCTAGTGACGCGCCAGTGTCGTGCGTCATTACTATCTAGTGTCGCTAAAGTGTCGCGCGTCATTACGAAACAAGTGTCACGCCAGTGACGTGCGTCATTACGAACTAGTGTTGTCGGACGTCACTGATGGAGCCTTGAAAAACCAGGCAAAAATTTTGTTTTTTAATACTGTCAAATTCGCCTTTCACTGAAACTGGTTACGGGGATATTCGCCAGGTATTTTCCACCTTCAATTTTATAGGGGTGTCTTATCATTTGGCCTTACAAATGTCACTTCCACCTTTCAAGCACTCATCAATAAAATCTTTCAGCATTTCCTCTGTCAATTTATCCTGGTTTTATTTAATGATGTCCTGATCTACAACCGCACTTGGGCCGAGCACCTCTAGCATATTGACATGGCATTAAAAAGTTTGGAAGATAGTAAATTATGTGCCAAACATTCCAAGTGTTATTTTGGCCTCAAAAAAGTGGAATATCTAGGGCACATTGTTTTTTCCAACGAGGGTCGTGTCGATCCTAATAAGCTCAATGCAATGAACGAGTGGCCTTGACCAAAAACTCTTAAGAGCATTCCTGGTTTCCTAGGCCTTATAGGGAACTACCGCAAGTTCGTCAAGGACTATGGAAAGATCACGGCCCCCTTGACCACCTTATTAAAGAAGGATGCCTTCACCTGGAACACAACAATTAACCAAACATTTGTGGCTCTTCAACAGGCTATGTGTAGCACATGAGTTTTGGCCACGCCAGACTTCACTCAAAATTTCACCATTGAAAGTGATGCATGTGGGAATGGCTTAGATCTTGTACTTCTCCAAGAATATCACCCAATTGCCTTCACCAGCAAAGCTCTTTCGGGCCGAAACTTATCCTTATCTACATATGAGAAGGAAATGATGGCAATTCTCCATGTCGTCTAAAACTAGTAGCCATACCTACTGGGGAATCATTTTTTCATCAAAACAGATCACTAGAGTTTGAAATATTTCTTAAAACAATGGGTATCATCCCCAACACAACAGAAATGGGTTAGAAACTCATGGGGTATGATTATGAGATGACCTATAAGAAGGGTAAAGATAATATTATGGACGATGATCCCTCACGTGCATACAAGAACCAAGAATCCCTATCGACCATCTCCATTCCCATCCCAAACTGGATGGAATCTGTAAAAAATGGGTATGCACTTGATCCCTCCTCACAACAACTCATCTAGCGATTGGCCACTAACCCCACCGTCGTATCGCATAATTCATGGGATGGTGCATTTCTATGACACAAGGGTTGTCTGGTGCTTCCCCATTGCACATAACTTCAACAAGTTGTCTTCTATGAAATTCATGCTTCTTCATCAGCAGGACACTCTGGATTTCTCAAAACATATGAGCAGGCATGAAGAAACTTCTTTTGGAAAGGAATGAAAGGTGATATTAAACAGATGGTGGTAGAATGTGATACTTGCCAACACAACAAAAGTGAGACAACAAAAATTTTGGGTTTTTTGGAGCCCTTGCCAATCCCGACTAGCATATGGATAAATATATCTCTGCATTTTATCGAGGGTCTCCCTAAGTCAGGAGGTAAATAAGTGATCTTGGTTGTGGTTGACCGCCTCTTCAAATATAGTCATTTATGTTTCCTCACCCATCCATATTCAACCTCCAAAGTTACCCAAATTATTGTGGATCATATTTTTTGTCTACAGGGAATTCGTTTCTCCATTATCTGTGATCGTGATTTCACTTTCACTAACAACTTTTGGATAGATTTTTTCTGCCACATAGGCACCTAACTGAAGAGGAGCTCTGGATATCACCCCCATACGGATGGCCAAACATAAATTGTCAACAAGTGTTTGGAAATTTTCCTTCATTGCTTTGTTTCAAAACAATACCAGTGGACAAAGTGGCTTCCGCATAGAGAGTGGTGGTATAATAAGTCATACCACACTTCTACTAAAATGACCCCATATGAAGCATTCTATGGTCAAAAGCCACTACCTCTTCTTCCATATCACCTTGGAAGTTTGATATTTCATGCAGTCGACACTACTCTCTGTAATCGGGATCATATTCTCAGCACTCTATGATCCAATCTCCACATAGAACAAAACCACATGAAGCAGTAGGCTAATCAGCACCACTCTTAGTACACCTTCCAACCAGGCCATATGGTCTTCCTTTGTCTGCAACCTTACAAACAGTCATCCTTGAAGTTCAAATGGCGTCATAAGATTTCTCCAAAGTTTTACGGGCCATATAAGGTCCTCCAGAAAATTGGTTTGGTTTCTTACAAGCCAGAATTTCTATCTTCCTCTAGAATTCACCCAGTTTTCCATGTCTCATGTTTAAAGAATGTTCTGGGAACTAATGTCCAAGCACAAACCACTTTACCACATCTCAATAATGAAGGTTCCATCCTTCTTGAACTAGAAGCCATTCTAGACAAGGGGACCCGCCAACTCCACTCCCGCTCCCTCACATCAGTCCTCATCCAGTGGCACGACATGCAACCAGAAGACGCAACATGGGCACCAGTTCTCCAAATTTAGCAACATTTCCACATTTGAAGCTTTGAGGAAAAAGATTTTTCCAAAAGGGAGGGGATGTTGGGAACATGTGTTCCTACCCTTCTATTTTCTTTATAGTAGATTAGTTACTTTGGATGCATATGCTTTGTAAGTTGTCCCTTTAACATATTTTAATAATCCCACATGTGTGGGAAGTAGTAATTTCTTCTATAGGAATTAGTATATAAGAAGGCGTTGATGCTCAATGAAGCATCCACAAATATATTGTATTGAGCTTGCTCAAAGGAGGTTGACCCCTCAAAGATGCTTGCGATTTAATATCATTTCAAGTTCTTTTACTTAAATTATTTGTTACAAGTTGTTTCCATTTCTAGTTAAATTATTGTGATTAGTAACATAGTGTTGCAGGGTCTTCACATTGAGAAAGTTTGAAATAGATTCTTGCAAGCGAATTGAATACTATAGGGCCTCTTGAAATGGCCTTCAATATTCATCTTTCACCTGACACGTTACATTCAGTCTCTTGAGGGGTTCCCTAATCAGTGCATGTGACTTGACTGTTAGTTTAAAAAATGTGTGACTATGATCAGACAAACATAAAAATATTCACGCTACCGTTAGATCATATTCGTACTTTCAATGCATGCACGTGATTCATTTTCTACTACTCATCTCCTGACAGTTGTCAAAGCTAAGAGGTCTCACTCCATAGAGAATACGCCTTCAGCATAATAAAAATGATGGTTTTAAAGTTATACTAGACTAGAGCAGATTTTGTGCTCTTGAACATCAAAATAGGTCTTTCAATTTGGGTCTAATAATAATTTAATAAAGATAATTATTTCAACTTTCACACACCAACATATTGAGCAAAAAACATGTAGTCTTAGTACCCAACACATGGAGACCGTGGCACTTTGTAAATGGAAATTTTCATCTAGCACCCACAAACTAGTAGGGCCCATGTCTCTCCACCAATCAAAAAATTAATAATGTTTTGCACTTTTTGGTATTGAATTTTTGATTGAAGGAGATTATGGACCCCACCATGTTTTTCAGTGCTAGATAAGGTCATCAGGGTGAAAAAAAGTTGAAACCCAACTATCTAGATGTAAAATCTTCCACTTTTGATCGCTCTTCTTCATTTTCTACTTGTATAACCCTCCAATGCACTCAAACAAGACCGTTGAATGGTTGATGAAATGGTACATTACCAGGTGGGTTGTATCCACTATTAAAAAATGCATATCCGTGCAATTATTGATTTATCGAAATCCATAGAGAAAATAATTTAATCTAATTTTGGGTTGATAATTTAACTAAAATGGATCACTTTTAGTGAATAACATTAAATTACTAGTTTCCTATTGTTGTCACCAATTTTTATCGATTCTTAAAAGTGGTAAAAAAGGTGTTAAACATATATTCAAAACAAGTGTCTCGTTAAGCAACTTTTGTCAAAGAACTTGCTACTTGCTAGCAAGGTCACTTCTTCTCAATGGTTTTAGAGATATGTGTTTGACCTATGAAGAATAAAGAGCCTCTATAGGGGCACGGTCTCACCCTCTGGAAGGCTCTAATGTTCAAAGTTCAACAAAATGGTAAAATTAAAATGAAATTGAGATCAAATATGAGATTGATATTTTTAAAAAATCAATAGCAACTAAAACATCAGCTGGAACATTATTTTTAACCTTTTATTTATTTAGCAGTATTGTAATTATAGTATTGTTGTGCACAAATTAGAAGACAATATTAAAAAATTGTCCCTAAAGTAACAAGTGTTGAGGGCTCGGTGTATGCTTCTCTATATAAATTTGATCAATGACACTTGGCCTTTTATGTTAAAGTTTTACTTGTCAAAACTCAAATCACTAAATTTTTACTTATCCTTTCGATAACCGAAAAAAGGAGCCTCTACAAACTTGTTTTGTGGCCATTTTAGACCTTCAAATTTAAAGCGGAATACTCTTGACTCCTAAGCTTGAGAAATATAAAATAGAAAATAATTTTTAACGTAAACTCATTGAAATAATTTTGAAAAAAGTTGTTGTCAAAAATTGTTAAACTTATCAATACAACATTGCTATTGCAATTACCAAGAAAGATTCATGACAATTTATAATCAATTTTTTAATATTTTCTTATAGGATTTACATTTTAACTTGGCTTTAGCTTTTGACTTTACATTGAAATAATTTTGAAAGGAAGTCGTTGTCAAGTAAGTGTTAAACTTCTCAATACAGCATTGCTATTGCAATCGCGAAGAAAGATTCATGGTTTATATCATTTTTTTTTTTTAATTTTCTTTACATGTTGAAATGGCTTTAGCTTTTGGCTTTACATGTTTCCATTATCGATAGTGAAAGCAGCGGAATTATTAAGAAGATATGCTCACATGATAATTGGCCATATGGACAAGATGTGTTTACACCTAATGACTTTTATTGATTTTAAAAATATTCCGGCGGTTGTTTTCACGAAGTATGGTTAGATGTTCTGATTTATTTTACAGATATTTAATATTGGTAAATTATTTGACTACTTATCGGTGGTCTCAAAGGGGTCGATTGCAAAACTTTGTATATCAATATTAATATAATATCTATGTGGGCGGTGATCTTGTTGAATGTGATTTCAAGAATAAGTCAATATGTAAATAGAAGAAGACGAAGAGGATATTTTAACATCCACGAGGTTTCTAAACACAGTCAATGGGACAAATATAACATAATTAAGATATAAAATTATTAGTGTTGTCCGGCAACGTTACAGATTGCTATTGAAATCACTAAGAAAGATTTATGGGAATTTAATACAAATTATTTGTTATTTTCTTATGGGTTTATATATTGGTGGGTTGCATTTTGCACTGCGGATTAGGGGTTAAATTTAACAATCGTTTTGATATTTTTCGTGATTTTAGTCGTAAAATATTTGTAAATTTTTGACATAATTGTCGCATGTGATTTGCATATTTAAAATATTATTGTTTTTTCATATAATATTGTTTGTAAATTATATTAGTCCACATTAAATATATTCAAATAGATACATAGTAATATTTTGTATATTTTATTATTAAAATATAAATAACACTATTTTATATTTTTTGAAGGGCAGTATTGGAAAATTACCATCACCTAAAAAATATTGAACAGATATAGGTGGTCATCAAATTTATCTTGTCTGCCAGCATTGCACTCTTGGCTTTCACTTTTGGCTTTACATGTCTCAATTATCAATGTTCAAAACATGCGGAATCATTAACAAGATATGGTCACATCATGTCAATTATATATGGGGCAATGACGAGCGAAGGGGTATGATGTGTCCATAATGACTCTTTTTTAATATATGGATGAATAGTTGATTTTAACAATATTTTAGCTGTATTTTTAAACATTAAATATGGTCAAATATTTTAGATAGTTTATAAATATTTAATTTTAATAATATAATTATTTACTAGCAATCGCTTGTGTACATTGCAATGTGAACACCGAACGATATATGTTATTTTATTTAGAGGTTAAGTTATTACTTTTGTAGTTGATGTTGATAAGGGGTTTGATTGATTTTGTAAGTGTAGAAATATAGATGAGCCACTTAATTTTAAGGTTGTTTCTACATTTCAAACTTGTCACAAATCCCAACATGTCCTTTAATTGCAGAGTTCTTCTCTTTGTCTCTGACTTGTCATGCCTACGAATTGTTGAGCATGGTGACATCGCAAGAACAATGCCAATCAAGTCAACTTTAGAACGGTCAGTGCCTATAGGTATTTCCTTAATTTTGGTGGAGTGAAAGTGATGGGAAGGTGTTGTATCCTTATTTTCTATGAGTGGAGTTATGGTTGAAGATGCTTGCAGGAAAATCTCCAAATCATTGTTCAAATGGTTGTAACATAGCTTTTCATTAGGAATTCTTGCAATCCTCTCATTGGAAATTGTATATAGCTTCCCATTTTCAATATTCTCATAGAATGCTTAAGCGGCCTCATTGAAACAAGTGATGTGAATTTCCCCTCTTTCCTGATCTACAAAATCAAACCCAAACACAAAACCATCTCCCCTTGCATTGTGATATTTGTGAAGGGTTGTTTTTGCTAGGGTGCGACCCTCTACAGACCACATGCACATAGATGTATTCAAAGCACTTATTTTAGTTGGTGTTCTCACAAAATATTTTTTAACCCAGTTTGCACTTGCATCTGTTCGCGGAAATTGAATGTGTTCGAGAGCATTTTTTGGTAGTCGGATTCGAGCACCGATTATGAAATGTGTTTTGACAAAAACATACATTTCAATGATAAGAATGATGCTACAATGGAAAAGAAAAACGAGATAGATTTAGAACTGAGCAACAGATGGAAAAAACAAATAGAAAGAAATTTTAATTAATATAGGGAGTTTTTGTACATTGGTAATTGAGCAAGAGATGAAGCT
Source organism: Taxus chinensis (assembly GCA_019776745.2). NCBI lineage: Eukaryota > Viridiplantae > Streptophyta > Pinopsida > Cupressales > Taxaceae > Taxus > Taxus chinensis. Next base: position 321,709,175 of record CM034155.1, on the reverse strand, counting down.
TACAGTTCACTTTTGATCATTCTAACAAGGAATTTGTGTAAGCACATAATGGAGCCTTCTTGTATTGATTTTTCAGTTACACGACTTGTAAATTTGGAGGGTAGAAGTGTTTGTCTGAAAATGTATCCCATCTGAAAGCTCAACACGATGTTGGGCTCCCATGTTGAGAATGGACCTTGGAGAGCACAAGTGCAGTATCTGAAATGTGGGGTCAACATTGGAACCACCCTCAATCAATAGAGAAATATCTTCGTGTGTCAAAGTTATTTCCATGGAAACTAAAAGATGCTTGAGATTGTGGGAATTCTTCAAATATATGGTGGAAAATGTAAACTTGTAGGGTAGTTAATCATGAAATGAAGGATGTGTTAAGGAAAGCATGCATTTGTAAAGAATGCGAACCTTTAAAGTTGGCTTCATTATTATTTTATATTTTCTAAAAAGCGTAAACATGAAGTCTAACCCTTTAACAATTCAATATGCAAAAAATTGATATAATGTACAAAGCTTTGGTTGAAAACAACTAAAATTTGCATGGTTGTTTCTTAGCATTTAAAAACTACATTAACGCATCTAACATTGGGTACCACAATAGAAATTAAGGCAAAAACTACCACATTCAATCAATTTATATTATAATTTATCAGGAACTTGTGAGATTTTCAATATACTATAAGATATTGAACTAAACTTGCTTCAAAATATTGTGGAACTTACTTCAAAAAATTGTGTAAGAAAAGTTAATCCATAGATAAACATGAAAGTTATTGTCTGGTCCTTAACTTTCTTGGTTCCAAACATACTAAAATCCAATTGTACAAACACAAAAATATATACTTCCTTTGAATCTAATACTCAATTGTCACTTTGTCACACATATGCATGATATGGTTATAAATCATAATAGTTGGATTGTAGCTTATACTAAGATGATTGAGGACTTCACATTCTAAAAACAGCCAGCACATTTTTCCTGCTACCCCCGAAGCCTTAAAATAAGAATTGAAATTGAGAATACAATTCAGAGTTTTTCATTTGACCACATGTTTGTGTCCCCTAACCTTGACATGACTGCTCTACCAAAAGTTACGGGACCGAAAAAAGTTATAAGCAACAGCGTAGGAGAAGTGAACAAACTATTCTTAGTGATAGTGAAATCATAAGGAAACAAATAAGTTAACTCCACTGACTCCAACAAATCATTATCACAGTATCTCCATCCATTTATTATGGCATACATCCCTCACAAAATGGATTGGTTGCCTCTAGGCCAAGAAAATTCCAAGATGTTTAAGGGCTTGCGGGTCGTTTTGCATACGTTATCTCATCTTGGCAATTTGGGAACAGACTATTTCAGTAACAGATTCACCATCAAACTTCTTTAGTATGTTAAAAAGGGGAACCTGACACACAGCAAATACCCATCACAAAATAGTTGTAGCTATGCAATGGAATGAGGAATACTAAATCCAGACAAACTGTCCAAGGGTAAAATACATGCAGTACATTTTTTAAATTATCATAAAATTTAAACTATATTTTGTCCACAATATGAAACCTTAGACATAACCGAGATTATAGAGTACCTTAAAAATTCAATGAAAGGCTTGCAAGGGCAGAACCAAATGTATTTTCAATATAATTAGATGACTTAGAGAAGCTTGGATTCCTACCAAATGTTTTGCATAAGCAAGTAGAATCTAGACAAGTTTATTAATAGTCTACCTGTGATATGACAAATGGCAAGGAATACACTCAAATTGCAAGTAAAAGAATAGGATAGAAACATTTGATTGAGATTTTTTGCATCTAAAACCCTTTCATGGTTCACAAAAATTATCATTATCAAACTTGTAGTGAAGGATAATGGATATAAATCAAACTGTTGTGTAACCAGCACGTTTTACTTGTAATGTAAATGATTGGAAGATTGTTTCATTATTTTTGAATCATAGTAAAGCTCCAGATTGTTACATCTGTTCAATTCAGTCAGAAATTAATTGAGGACATTTGGGATTTGGAGGAAATAGAAATTGCATGCATGTGTGGCCATCTTAACGGAACGATATAAATCTTCTACCATAATTTACTACCAAATCAACATTACCCATGTTGCTCTTTATATTAAATATTTGCATAAGTTCTAGATTGTCTGTAAACTGTCAACATGCAGAAAATATGGATTCATTTAAGTAACAAAAGACAATATAATGAAAACGAACAATCATAATAAAACTGCAGTTCCTATGGACAGAGTAAAGTTACAGGGACATAAATTCAAAGTAAAAAACAAATGTACTTCCCTTACACTAGATCTCACAGCAAAAAATCCCCAGTAAGATGACGCTCGATGCAGCTGAATGCAGAACATAACACAATGGACCTCAATGCCGTTGAATGAAGAAGGAAACCGAATGCTTAATAATTTGCATTGGTTTAATTGTTTTAGAGTATTTAAAAACAATTCAGCATGCAGAAAAATCATCAGTTAAAAATAGAAACGAAAAAGCCACGGTTAAAAATTGCCTGTAAAAGTGAAAATGACGTGTAAAAAACAGTCAAAATTAAACACCTAAGAAAAACGTCTGGGAGGCCGTCAAATTTAACATCACTGCAGAAACGTATGTGAACGCCGAACGGTATATATTATTTGATTTAGAGGGATAGTTATTACTTTTGTAGTTGTTGATAAGGGGTGTGATTGATTTCGTAACTATAGAAATATAGATGGGCTACTTAATTTTAAGGTTGTTTCTACATTTCAAACTTGTTAAAAAATTGTACATGACTATATTTGATACCGTTTTCGATAGTTAATTTATTTTATAGTTGATGTTATATGTATTTAATTTGGGTTTATTGTGTTAGTTGTGCATCAGTTGTTCGGTTGGTGTTTTGTTGGTGGTAGTACATGATGCATGAATATAATAGATATACATGATGCATGAATGAATATATTTCAATATTGGGTTTGAGGCCATCATGAAGGAGAGCATTAAAACTGTGGATGATTTTGTCTACAAGACCATTCAAATTAGAAGGCAAAAGATTTCTACTCAAAACAACAATGTAAGGAAATACTCACATCAACCATAATGGCTATTGAGAACTCTGCATAAATAATAAGTTAGCCCTTTTCATCATTACTTATAACCACATTTTTTTTCACTTCACTAGCTTTGAAATTGTTTACAAGAAAAAAATAGATATATTGTCTCGCTTCATTGGTTTAAGTGAAAAGGAGCCAGAAAAGTTATATGACAAGTATCTATGAGATATATTGTTGAATTTCATGATTGCTGGAAGGGACACAACTGCAGGTACTCTATCTTGGTTTTTTTTTCTGCTCTACAAGAATTTAGGTGTTGAAATTCATGATGACAACTCTTGCACACCCGTGGTAAATTGAGATGGCACCCATGGAACCATTGCAAGACGAATATCTACAAGTTTTTTCTCTGAGCTGTACAAACCATGCCATGAAACCCTAAAAAATAACCAAAACCCTAACACACATTTTAAAATAAAAGACTTACTAGGTGAATTTTTTTTTTAAGATGCCAAGAAATCGCCATAGGAATACTCTGCTTCAATGTTAGCTACTTCCTTCCTGTTCAGATGATTCAACATTTCTATCCTGAAAACAATATATGGAGAACACTCATGAAAAACCTATACAAAAGTTTTAAGGATTCCGAGTGGACTGAATTAATAAGAAAAAAATCTGGGCTGTTAAAGGAAAGAGGGGTTTCATCAATAAAAGTCACCAAAATCTCAAATAAAAAGAATCATGGGTGAAAAAAATATCAACTGTTTTGAACAAAGTCTGCATCATATACGAATTTGAAACCTGCAACCCTCTGAATAAGTGGTTCAAAGCAAAGGGAAAATAAAAATAGATGGATTCGACCACTAAAATCAGGGAAAACTGTAAAAATAAATGCAACAACACAATCTAGAGAAATTTTTTGAAAAGGGCTCAAATCATCAAGATGTTGGGTGGTCTGACGGGGATTTGTCCCCAGCCCTCTTTGGTCTCCATGAAAAGGGTTCAAATCATGAAGATGTTGTCAATGCTACTGTCACCTCCAACGCCACCAGTTCAATGTGATCCAGCAAAAAAACTAAAAACAAATTTAATTGCATGAAAAAATGCCCAAAAAACTGTCAAGACCTCTAATATGTTTGCATGCTTTCATGGAAAGCAAAAGCAGCAGCAAAGCGAAACAAATTATTTCAATTGTTGAAACCACCATTGCCATTCTGTGTTGCCATTTATTGTAAAACAAAGATTGGATTTTTATTCTCAATCTCATATTTCGTTGCAGGTTCATGTTTTCCCTTTGTAAAACCTACGAATGTCGATTAATATTAGGAAAAACGATAAAATATTTAATCTTCTGCAAAAAAACATTACATGCAAAAAGCAACTGTCAAAAATAACCCGAAAAAATGAAAACATCCAAAACGTCAAAATGGCCGTCAAATTTTACACAATCTCATAAACGTCCGCCAAGGCCTTTCCCATGGGGGAATGCCTTCGGCGTAATTAGCATGGTCGATAATATGAGATGGCCCTCTCACTAATATAATGATCAATTGATTGAGAAATAGGTACTATTGTTGTTTTCTAACTCTACATTGAACATGATTTGCAACTCTACTGTTGCTTTTTAAATCTTTTATAAAAAGATTGGCTACATATGAAACTTATTTTATAATGATATTTTGAAATTCGTAGGGGAAAACACCTACTACGTGATGTATTAAAATGACACGATGTCCCATTTGACCATAGAAATTAATACTTAACAATATGAGACATATCATCAATCACAAATTAATAGTTCAGTGACGACATCATCTCAGTCGAATTTGTTTTGAAATGGAATGTATTTGGGATCCGAGTATTATAAATAGGGAGAGAGGGAGCAGAGCAAAGCAGCGAGCATTATTAAGTGTTTGCGAGTAAAGGCAAGTATAATTGAATGAAATAATTATTTAATTAATGTCTCTTTTCTATGGAGGAATTAACACGCATGGTCGAGATACCACTCTTCACAAAATGATGAGAGCCACCTAAAAATTATTTTTTTCCCAAAAAAGTGGTGCTTTATTTAGTTTTACGTCCCATCACCTAATTTATATTGGTATATATTTTTGGCATTCTAAGCACCTCCTGTAATCAATTCTCTATGTGCATGGATTATTACTTGTTGATAATTTTATAAAATATTTTTAATCCTTTTATATGCTAATTTCTCTAACTTAATGATGTATTATGACCCTTATACAAATTATAAAAAATGATAAAATTATCAAACTTATCCGACCTGAACTACCAAATCACCTATCACTATAAACACAATTTGACATTTGATATTTTTCCATTTTTAAACCACTGAGCGTTCAAAAAAATACATATAAAAGGAAGCCAAAAGAAACTCCTCCTTGGACACTAAAAAAATTGAGCGTTATAACGACTTCTATAAATTCCGTAGCGCCCCTACAGCCACCTATCATGAGACCACCGACTACCATAAATGACATTAAACTCGTACCAACAATACTCACCCACACAGAAACACACGAGATATTAAAATAAATTAGAACCAAACATATGACAACTAAACCACTATAATACACTGCAACTATTGCAACTCTGACAGATTACTAATCGACGGGTTCCACCAGATTATGGAAATGTGCCTCGCCAATTTCAGCGCTCTGCCGCAATTGAGGGCACCGCAGCTCTGCAAAATCTCTTCCGATGAGATCTCGAGTGCTCCCTTCATCTTCACCGCTATCAAATTTTATACCGCATTATCATTTGTGTGGCTGGATTGGGACGAAAATTTGAGGATCTTTACTTACACTCCTCAAGTGGATTCCAATATGTGGGACATCACATATCAGTGGTTTCAGTGCGACGAGGGACCTACATACGGGTGCGGCCCGCCAAGAAAGTGCGGTTCCTTTGGGCTCTGTGAACAATCTTCTAAGGCCCTGTTGTGACACTAATCTTTATCCGTCTAAAGAAGGAACGCAAGTAAAAAGACTGTTAAAAATACAAAAATGTCCAGACACGTCAAACAAGCCGTCGTAACCGTCAAAACGGCCGACAAATGTAATTGCTTTAAAAAACGTCGAAACGGCCGTCAAATTTAACTTAGTTAGAGAATCGTCCGGAGGTCCTTTACCATAAGGAGAACGCCTTTAGCGTAATTAATTGTTTATAGGAGAAAAATTAATTGTGATGATAGTAATGTATTTTTGTGTTTATTATCATATCAAAGACATGCATATAGCCTTCAATTTTCAATCAAACTTTTTTATATTTATGCAATCATGTATCACTATTTTCATAATTTAATGTATAGACTATTATTTTTTAATATTATTTATTTTAAATTTATTTTAAAAATAGTATTTATCTCATAACGTAAATTTTATCTCCTTTACATTATAATTTTAGAAAAAAAAAATTAATAGATTTCATAATAACAAAGTGCATAGCATTTATTATATTTATATGTTGATCCATTACATTTATTCTTTATAATATTACAATACATAAATTAATACTATAATAATTAATTAATCCATTTCAATTAAACAATTTACAATCTAATATACTTAATAGATTGAGTAGAAAGTAATAAATATTTAATTTAATATGAATTGGGGACTGTTCATTATTATGATATTTTTATGTTTATTATTCTTGCATCTCAAGAGTAAATAAAACCCATAGGTCGAATCATATGTTAATATTTTATAATTTTTATTTTGTAAAATTTGATATTAGTGAAAAATACTTTTTCAAGGATTCAATTTAGTATATATATATATATATATATATATATATTTTGTCAGGTCAAAATTTTATTATATATTCACAAGTAAATTAATATTATAAACATTAATAATTAAGTAATTTTATATAAACAATTAATTTACAATCATATACACTAGTACATATTAATTACATTTATCATGTGAAAACTTTATAACATAAATATACAAATAAACTAACATGATATAAATTAATTAGGATAGTCCTATACTAATTAATATAAAAACACACAAACACACAAATAAACAATACGGTATAATTTATTCATATATGAGTTTCAAATCAATTTTAAGGTAGTTTTCTGATTATTTTACATAATGCAATATAAATTAGCTAAGTATAGTACCAAAATAATCAATAAACCCACAAATACACTAATATTATAGCAATAAAATCTAATAATATGACAATTAACTATTCTCATAACAATTATTAATAAATGCACAAAAACACTAATATTTGTAGCGTATATCAAAGACAAAAATATTGAAGTTGAGAAAAAGAAATAGTGAAAGATGACTAACAATGGATATTAGAGGACCTCCTCTCCTACAATGGTAGAATATTTGCTACTGCACATGGTTAGCTTTTGTCCCTATGTTGCTTCTTGTAGAGGGTTTGTGTCTATCCATCTTTTGGTGGATGTATGCTAATACATTTCTTTTCATTTGTTGTATGTTTACTAAGTTGTTTCAATATGTTGTATTCACCTTGAATTTAGTATTTTTTGCAATGATGATATGTTTGGTGGTTTGATTGAATATTCGAAAGGTTATATAAGTTGTTATTCTTGATGTAATATTCATTTTGTGGACCATTTTTGTTATTCTTGATAAATATTTGATATGTTTCGTGGTTTGATTGAATATTAGAGTCTTTTTTTATAGAATGTTGTTTGTAAATTATATCAGTACGCATTACACATAGTAAAAAATATAAATAATAATATTTTGTATATTTTATTATTAAAATATAAATAACACTATTTATATTTTTTGAAGAGTAGTATTGGAATTTACCGTCACCTAAAAATATTGAACAAACATAGGTGGTCGTCAAATTTATCTCGTCTGCAAACATTGCACTCTTGGATTTCACTTTTGGCTTTACATGTTTCAATTATCAATGTTCAAAATAAGTGGAATCATTAACAAGATATGGTCACATCATGCCAATTATATATGGGGCAATGACGAGCAAAGGGGCACAATGCGTCCATAATGCCTTTTTTTTAAATATATGGATGAATAGTTGATTTTAACAATATTTTAGTTGTATTTTTAAAGATTAAATATGGTCAAATATTTTACATAGTTTATAAATATTTAATTTTACTAATATAATTATTTATTGATTGTTTATAGTAGAAAAAATAATTGTAATGATAGTAATTTATTTTTGTGTTTATTATCATATCAAAGACATGCATATAGCCTTCAATTTTCAGTCAAATTTTGTTATGTTTATGCAATCATGTATCACTATTTTCATAATTTAATATATAGACTATTATTTTTTAATATTATTTATTTTAAATTTATTTATAAATAATATTTATCGCATAATACAATTTTTATCTCCTTTACATTATAATTTTAGAAAAAAATTAATAGATTTCATAATAACAAAGTACACAACATTTATTATACTTATATGTTGATCCATTACATTTATACTCTATAATATTACAACACATAAATTAATACTACAATAATTAATTATTCCATTTCAATCAAATAATTTACAGTATAATCTACTTAATAGATTGAGTAGAAAGTAATAAATAATTTAATATTACTACGGGACTAGATCGTTATTATTGCAGCTCAAGAGTAAATAAAACCCATGGGTTGAATCATGTGTTAATATTTTTAATTTTTTAATAATTGTAAAGTTCGATACTAGTGAAAAATACTTTTTCAAGGATTCAATTTAGTATATTTTTTTCCTTGTCATGTCAAAATTTTATTATATACTCACAAGGGAATTAATATTATAAACATTAATAATTAAGTAGTCTTATATAAACAATTAATTTACAAATATATACACTAGTACATATCAATTACATTTATCATGTGAAAACTTTATAACATAAATATACAAATAAATTAACATGATATGAATTAATTAGGATAGTCCTATACTAATTAATAAAAAAACACAAACACACAAAATAATATAAAAAATACAATATAATTTATGGTTGTTTTGGTTGTGGTTGTTATCATCATCACTATAATAATCATAATCACCATCCCCATCATCATTATTGTTATTGTCATCAGCATCAATTTCGTCATACAAATCATCATCCTTGTCGTCATCATAATCATCATCATCGTTTTTATTATACTCATCATCACCGTCATTGTGACCATCATCATCATATATATCATCATATTCATAATCATTAACATCATTTTCATTATTGATTAATTATCATAGTCAAAAATCATGATCATCATTTTTATCATCATTATTATCACCACCCTCACCACAAGCACCACCAACACCACCACATTTCCATTTTCATTATCATTCTCCCCATATTCATGGTCATTTTAGTTTTGGTTGTGATCATCGTCTTGATTAGCATCATTGTTATCATTATCAACATCATCACCATCGTACAAATCATCACCCTCGTCGTCATTGTAATTGTCATCATCGTTGCCATTATCCTCATCGTTTTGCATCGTCATGATCATCATCACCATATATATTGTCTCCATCATCATCATTAACATCATTGTTGTCATCATTAATAATCATCGTGAATTCCATTAAAATATGATTATGAAATATTGAAATAATATTATGCTCTATGTAAAATGTACAAGCACATATCATAATTGAATTGTGTAAGCTTCCTCCTCAAGAAACCAAGAAAAGCATTGTCGTCATCATCAATTATCATTTCCATTCATCATGATCTTCATCTTCTTCATCATCATCCTCACCATTATTATCACCACCATCCACCACCACCACCACAATCATCATCGTAATCTTCATAATTATCAATGGTTGTGCTCACGATGGTGCATTCATCTTTAGCAATTTCTTCATCACGTATGAAGTTATTTGTTTGGTGTTAATATTACATAATACATGATGTCACATAAGTGTTCACGCTTGATAACCAAATTAAACACTGACGATCTTAAACAAAATATTTAATATGAATTCATATCGTAAAAACTGATCATTATTGTCATCATTAATAATCATCATCAATAATTATGATCATCATTATCCTCATCCTTATTATACCCACCATCATCAAAACCACCACCACCACCACCATCAACACTGTCAATGTTTGTGCTCATGGTGGTCCATTTCTCCTTAGCAATGTCTTCATCACTTTCAGAGTTTTTTTCGGTGTTAATGTTGCATAGTCCATGATGTCATATAAGTGTTCATGTCTGACAACCAAATTCATCCTTAACGATCATAAACAAAAATTTTAATCTGAATCCATATCTTAAACAAAGATCACCAATGTAAATTTGTAAACATAACCCTAAGATCATTCAAAGCATCATGTCATTGTTTATGTTTACTATGTCATATGACAATATAACATATTATCAACAATAATATGTCATATTATCATCATCAATGTCATTGTTATCATCATGGTCTTTTCATTTTCATCATCGTCATCGTCAACACTCTCCTCAACATTATCATCATCAATAGGGTCATCATTGTCACCCTCATCATTTGCATCATTTTCATGGTCATATTCATCATCATTATCATCGTCGTCATCATTTTCATCATCATTTTCATTGATGTCGTCGCCATCATCATCATCATCATCATCATCATCATCATTGTTTCATTTTTGTCGTCATCATCATTGTTTTTATCATTGTCAATCACCATCGTCATCGTCAGTCAGGCTTAGGTTTGGTATTGATTATTCGGGGAATTTAGTTTGTAATATGCTTTAACTGTGATCGTTACTCGTGCACTAATCCAATATTATTTAAGGTTAGTGTTTATGGTTCAATGTTAAGTATTTACTATTAACATTTACGAAATGAGTTCTACATGGTTTTCATGGTCGTCATCATCATCATTATCATTGTCATCATCATTTTCATCCTCATCCCTCTCATCATAATTTTCATTGTCGTCATTATCATCATCGTCGTCATAGTTTCATTTTTGTCATCATCATCATCATTGTTGTTCATTTCATTGTCAATGCCACCATTGTCATCGTTAATTGGTCTAGGTTTTTTATGGAGTATTCAGGGAATTTAGTTTGTAATATGCTTTAACTAGTGATCGTTACTCACACTGATAAACCATTATTTGAGCTTATTGTTTATGGTTTAAAGTTAAGTATGTACTATTAATATTTACAAAATGTTCTTCAGTGTCACACACTTGGATTCTATGGTCCATGATTTAATGTTCAAAATCTCCTATGAATGATTAAGCAGCCCGGATTTTTTTTTTTCGTGGCATATTCGTCATGTTATTAGTGTTTTTAATGTTTTTATAAACCATTCAGTGATGAGGGTTTATTTTTATTACTTAATGGTTTACGATATGGGGTACACAACTTTTGGGATCACCATCGTCATCATTGTAATCCTCAACATTGTCATCATTGTCATTGTCATCATCTTCATCATATTCATCATCGTCGTCGTCATATTCAACATCATTCTCATTATCATTGTTGTGGTAATCATGGCTATGGTAATTGTTATCACCATCGTAATCATTTTCATCATCATCATAATTTTCATCAACATCATTTTCATCTTCATTCTCATCATTATTGCCTAGATTAGACACTTCTTTATGAAATTAGGTTCGTTTAGATCTACTTGCAATGTGTTATTATTTTAGTGTATTTTATAACGTAAAACCACTTTCCACATTGACAATGCTCTACCACCTTCTTGAACTCTCTAAAATTGTTGTTAATGTCTGCAGTACAATCCCTATGAATGTTTCATGTCGAAATCAAATAGCAAAAGGTGAAAAAGCCACAACAAAGAAGAGGAAACACACTTCAACAATCCGGAGCCACGTAATAGTACATGAAACATCAATAATACTCTAAATAGACCTAAGAATGTCAATCTCGCTGTAGCATTAATCTACATACTCATTTGTCCAATGTTTTTGTGATTGATCATATCATTTATGATCATCACCATCATTATCATCATTTTCAACATTATCATTGTGATCCCCACGTAATAGTACATGAAACATCAATAATACTCTAAATAGACCTAAGAATGTCTCTCACTTAGGGTTAGCTACATACTCGTCTGCACAATGTTTTTGTTATTGATCATATCGTTTATGATCATCACCATCATTATCACCATTTTCATTATTATCATCGTGATCCCCGTTATCATCGACATCATCATCATTGTTGGTGATGTTTTCATTATCATTGTCATCATTTTATCCAATTTTAATGAAAAATAAATAAAAATTAACATTAAATAAGCAACTTCATTCATTCTAATTGTTATAACATTATTAGAAATCATTCCACTTCATATACTTTACCATATTTCTTAAATTTTCATATGTTTTGAATTGCCACTTTTATCACTAACGATAACAATTTGTAAATTTTGAACATATAAAAATATTTTAATAATTGAAATGTTCTACAAATTTCTATAAATTAAATACTAACTTAATCTTCATAAAATCTTAATCAATAAAAATAATCACTTTATGAAAAAAATTATTATCTTTATTCTATTTCCAATTATTTTTTACCTATAGGAATTCCTTTTTACCTTACATTAACTTTAATATTAGACTTTTTAAGGGGGAAAAGCCTACACGAGTGTTTTTAATGCATAAAATGCCTTACAAGCTGGAGTCTCCTTATCTCACAATCTTTATCAATGTGAATACCCCAAGTCCAAATAAAAAGTATGTAAAAACAACCTCCACATAGAATATATTCCATTAGTTTACATCGTTATATTTATTATTAATAAAATTTACTATTAGAACAAAAAGTTTACTATTGGAACTATTATCAATAAAATTTTAAATGAATAACTTATTTTATATCTTCACAATCTATAAATTTGCAATAGTTTCTTATAGAATCTTTTAGTTTAAAATTTTATTTCGGATCCTTTTTATGAACTATTTTTCTTATATAACTAAAATCAAAAAGATTTAACACATTTTTTAAAAAATTAAATCTTACAAATTAAACTTAAAATTAATGTAAGAAAAATTATATTTAATCTTTATAATAGATATAAACAAAATTGAAATTGAAGGTAACTGTAATTTTTTGTCAATTTGGAAATGTAGGGCTGCACGGCCATTCTTAAGCTAGAAAAAAACAAAAATTAAATACCTATTGCTTTTGTTCTTCAAACAGTGTGCACTAATTAAATACCTCCATGCGTGTGAAGGTAGTAGAAAAATATAATATTTTTATAGTAAATACCCAAGAATTTTTTTCTGCATTTAATTCATTAAAAATAGTCATGTTAAGAATAGTGACTATTAAAGCTTTTAAAAAATTCAAACTACTATTTTTGATTGGCCTAAATGTTGAAGATGTGGAGTCTAACTAATAGATGAAGTGGCAGTTTTTTTTCTTTGATTTAGGGAGGAAAACATGACCATGAATAAAAATGACATTGTCTTATTAATAGACGGGAGTTGTTATTTTTATGTTTATCTTTCTTTATATGTATGTCTTATTTATAAGCATGCTATATTTAGGTTGCTTGTGATTGAAGAAAACTTTTACAAAGAGGTGCACAGGTTATATATATGTGCATGGATTTACTCTTTGTAATATGAGAAAGAGAGAATTGTATTGTATTCCTCTGGACTGAATAACAGAGAAGATTGACTTATTTCTGGTGGATGCAGCACACATTGGGTGAACCACGTTAAATCTTGGGTTTATCTTGTGATTGCATGCTGATATTATTTCTGTTTTAATTCCGTTTTATTGGTCATTTGTTGTTCGATTCTAACAACTGGTATCAGAGTAGGATTTTGTTTTAATAAAAAAAGCTCACAGGAGGGTTTCTTGTTTGAGTGGTAACAATGACAGAATATAGCAAGTTCAAGGTTGAGAATTTTAACGGCCAGAACTTTCAGCTATGGAAGATGTAGGTGGAGGACTACCTATATCAAAGGGATCTTTTTCTACCATTGAAAGGGAAAGCTTTAAAACCGTCAGCTATGAAAAATGAAGAATGATATTTTCTTGATCGTAAGGCACTGGGAATGATATGGTTGTGCCTGGAAGCTATGATAGCTTTCAATATTCCTATGGAAAATACAACAGTAGATCTAATGGAAAAATTGGGTAAATTGTATGAAAACCCCTCACTCTCCAATAAAGTAAATCTCATGAAAAGTTTCTTTAATATGAATATGTCAGATGGTGATTCACTAAATGATCATTTGAATGAATTCAACACAGTTACTAATCAATTAAGCTCTGTAGGAGTAAGTTTTGATGATGAAGTTAGGGATCTTTTGATTTTGTGCTCATTGCCTAAAAGTTGGAATATTTTTTTTTATGATTGTGAGTAATTATGTTTCTAGTTCAAACACTTTAAAGTTTGATGATGTTAATGGTGTGATTCTTAGTGAAGAGATGAGAAGAAAAAGCACAAGTGATTCATCTGTTAATGTTTTGAGTGTAGAGAATAGGGGAAGACAAAAGAAAAAAGTAAAAGGTCCTAAACACCGTGGAAAGTCTAAGAAGGGAAGATCTAAATCTAGAAGCAAGATGGAATGCTGGGATTGTAGAAAAGTAGGACATGCAAAGAAAGATTGTTGGTCTTTAAAATTAGGACATGCAAAGAAATAATATTGGTCTTTAAAATTAAGGAAAGATCAACAAGAAGGGAGCAAAAAAAGAAACGTAGCAGGTGATGTGTTACAAGATACTCTTATTCTTTCTTTAGATAGCAAATCAGAATCTTGGGTTTTAGATTCTGATGCTTCATTTCATATAACTCCTCATAGACAATATTTTCAAGATTATGTTCAAGGGAATTTTGGGTAGGTATATCTTGGTGATGATGAGCCATGTAACATTGTTAGAAAAGGAAGTGTTCATGTTAAATTGCAGAATGGTAACACTTGGGTGTTGAAAAATGTCATACATGTTCCTAGCTTGAGGAGGAATCTAATTTCCACAAGGCAATTAGGAGATGAGGGTTGTATGGTTATATTTACAGCAGATTCTTGGAAAGTTACCAAGGGTTCTTTTGTGGTAGCAAGAGGTAATAAAGTAGGTATTTTGTATCTATCCACTGTTAGTACTGATCCATCTTCTATTTTAGCTACTACAGGTATAGACACAACTATGTGGCATCACAGACTTGGCCATATGAGTGAAAAGGGGATGAAAATTTTACATTCACAAGGAAAGTTGTCAGATTTGAAAAATATAGACCTGGACTTTTGTGAGCATTGTGTGTATGGGAAATAAAAGCGTGTGAGATTTCTCAAGGTTGGATCAACCAAGAAGGAGCACAAGTTATAGCTTGTTCATACAGATGTGTGGGTACCGGTTCAGGTATCTTCTCTTGGTGGTTCATAGTATTATGTTACTTTTATTGATGATTCTACTAGGAAGATTTGAGTTTACTGTATAAAGAAGAAATCTGATGTATTTAATACTTTCAAGAAGTGGAAAGCTTTGGTTGAGAATGAAACAGGTTTGAAGTTGAAGTGTCTCAGATCAGATAATGGTGGAAAGTACTGCAAGAATGAATTTAATAATTATTGTTCATAAAATGGAATATGTAGGGTGAAGATAGTTCCTAGAACACCACAGCGGAATGGTGTGTCAAAAATAATGAACAAGAGATTAAATGAACAGAATGGTGTGCAAGGAGCATGAGATTACATGCTCGATTACCCTTACAGCTTTGGGTGGATGTTGTAGATACTGATGTTTACTTGATAAACAGAGGACCTTCAAGTGCTTTGGAAGGTGAAGTACCAGAGGAGGCTTGGACCGGTAAGGAGGTAAACTATTATTTTCTGAAAGTTTTTGGTTGTGAAGCATTTGTGCACATTGATAAAGAGAATAGGACCAAGCTAGAAGCTAAGTCAAAGAAATGTACTTTCATTGGATATGGCACTGATGATTTTGGATTCTGGTTGTGGAGTTTGGATGAGAAGAAAATCATTAGGAGTAGGGATGTTATTTTCAATGAAAGGGTTATGTATAGGGAACAACTACAGGATAAGAAGATGGAAAAGTCTGAGTATGTAGCACTTGATGAGATAAAAGATAGAGAAGTGCTCAAAGGGCTAGGAAATAACCAAGTTGGAATCAATCCTGGCACATTCGGTGTTGATTCTATAGATCAAAATAAAAAAGAACAACAAGAGGCTCAAAATCCAGAAAATCTTGTGAGACATTCTACTATGGTAAGTAAACCTCCTGCACGATTATTTTCGTATGAAATTTATTATTTTTTATTTACAGATGGTGGAGAACTAGAAATTTTTGAAGAAGTAATGCAGGTAGAAACACGAAAAAAGTGGGAGCAGGGTATGGATGAGGAGATGGATGCTATGTACCTTGGGATATGATAATATAATATATATGGGTTGATTGAGATGCCGACATGTGGCACACATCCCCTTAGTTATATGTATGGGTTCACATGGGATATGATAATATAATGTATATGGGTTGATGGAGATGCCGACATGTGGCACACATCCCCTTAGTTAGTTATATGGGCTCACATAGGAATTAATTATATTGGGTAATGGGTCAGCCTACATTGGGATTAGGTGTTACCCATCCTATTTAAAGGATGTGAGTATCATTATGATGTGTATGAGTTGAGTCTTCTACTTGGTAGAGGTATTATTGGAGGTGTCCCCCTTGAAGTGGATTCCATATTGGGAGATTATGGAGTTACTCCTTCCTTAAGGAGCATTGTATGGTGTTGCCCTACCTTAAGGGTATTATTCTGCATATATTGATATTAGGGCATCTTGGCCCCCCATATCTCTTGTGTTGTGTTATCTTCTGCAATTTATTGATTTATTATATGCAAGGTTCTTATCAAGTGGTATCAGAGTAGTGATCCGGGCAATTTGTGGGATGAAACCCTAATGTTGGTGATTCATCTATATCTGGAGATATGCATGGAATTTTTCAAATTATTTTTTGTGGGGAGTGGATACATAGTTCAAGTGATCTTCCCTCTGAATTTCAGATTTTTTGGAGCTGTTTTGGAAAAGTTGTGTCCCTTTTACGGTTGAACCCGTAATTCTAAGGTTTCATCTATATCTTCTGAATAATGAATAGAATTAGGAAATAATTGTTTTTTGGTTGTTGGTAATATATTAAATGGTAATATTACTAAAATTTCAGAATTGGTGGATCTATTTTGACAGAGTTATTTCAGTTTTATTGTTATTCACTATTTTGCTCCATAGGCCACAATTTGAGGAATTTTCCTAAATTTCTTACATTTTCAGAAACCTCTCAAAAATTAAATTGGGGTTTGTGTTCTGTGATTTCTAATTTTTGGCCGACCTTTAGCCGAAAGGGTTAGAAAAATTTTTGATCAAAAGGGTATATTCTTAAAACCCTAGTTTTGTGGATCATGGCGATGGTAGTTTTTTTTGGAGATGGCAGGATTGATGCTAGAGAACGGTGGAACAAATTTAGGGTGAAATTCTCTAAACCATCATATATTTGGTTATTCAAGTTGTGGATTAGTGGACCTGCACAGATTTGGTTTTCTGAGTTAGAAAAGGAAAAGTCTAATTGGTCTTTGGAGGAATTGGAACAAGTTTTCATGGACAGATGGGCAAAAAAAGAAGAAGAAGACGAAGCAGAAGAAGAAGAAGAAGAAAAATAAAAAGAAGAAGTAGAAGCAGAAGAAACATCAAAAGAAGAAGAAGAAGAAGAAGAAGAAGATGTTGATGATGAAGCTGCTGCACAGGATAGTGCATCTCCAAGGAAAGAAGCTTCAATATTTCAATTTGAAGTGTGCATTCAAAGAAAAAAGGTAATTGTTTCCATAAACCCTAGAAACCAATATAACTTCATCAATATGGATATAGCTCACAATCTACATGTGCAAACGAAGCATATCAAGGAATCTCAAATGGATGGTAAGAAGATTCAAGTTTTGTAAAATTTATAGCTTTCTATGGATAAATATGTTTTATATTCAGATTTTTATGCTTTAGATATGGATGATATGGATATTGTTCTTGGATATCCTTGGTTAGAGACATTGGGAACAATTAATATTAATGTGCAAAATAAATTCATGAAATTATGGTACAAGCGAAAGAAAATTACATTGCAAGATATCACACTTAACAAGGAAAAAAATAATGTAAAATTGGATCATGAAGATGAATTTGAAGATGGTGAAGAAGGGAATAAGGATGAATCAAAAGGAGAGGATGATGAAAAAGAAAAAAATAATTTATCTACTCAAGAGAAAAAAGAAATAACAAACAAGTTTGAAGAGGAAAAAAAAGTAGAGGAAAAGATTGATAAGGTTGCACATACTAAGGTTGCACCATATAGACACCCATATCATCATGAGAGGAAAACATCATGGAGACATGCTCGGACACATGAGGTCATAAATCTATATGGATATATAGGGAATTGGAGGAATAATAATTTTGGCTATACATGGAATCAATGAAACAATTATTGTATGACATGAAATCACAGGAATAATCATTATGGATATGCATGGATGCCGAGGAGGAACACATATGGACCAGGATGGAATAAGACAAGCACAATGGAATATGGAATTAGGTTTGGAGCAACATCACCCACTAGGATTTCATATGGGTGGTTGGATGATCGAGCTTGGCGACAAGTGTGCAATAATTTAAAGCACACTCATTATATGGCTTCTTCTTATGTTTCAGGGACAAAACATGTCAAAGAGGGAGGAAATGCTATGTACCTTGGGATATGATAATATAATATATATGGGTTGATGGAGATGCCGACATGTGGCACACATCCCCTTAGTTATATGTATGGGTTCACATGGGATATGATAATATAATGTATATGGGTTGATGGAGATGTCGATATGTGGCACACATCCCCTTAGTTACTTATATGGGCTCACATAGGAATTAATTATATCGGGTAATGGGTCGGCCTACATTGGGATTAGGTGTTACCCATCCTATTTAAAGGATGTGAGTATCATTATGAAGAGGAATGGATGTATGAGTTGAGTCTTCTACTTGGTAGAGGTATATTGGAGGTTTCCCCCTCGAAGTGGATTCCCATCTTGGGAGATTGTGGAGTTACTCCTTCCTTAAAGAGCATTGTATGGTGTTGCCCTACCTTAAGGGTATTATTCTGAATATATTACATATTAGGGCATCTTGGCCCCCCATATATCTGGTGTTGTGTTATCTTCTGCAATTTATTGATTTTTATATGCAAGGTTCTTATCAATGGACTCCTTGGATCACAACCAAACTTGGGATTTGATTCAGTTACCTACAGGAAAAAGAGAATTGCAGATAAAGTGGGTTTACAGGTTGAAAGAAGAAGAAGGTGACAGAAAGAGGTACAAGGAAAGACGTGTTGTGAATGGATTTACACTGGAAAAAGGTATAGACTTTGATGAAATTTTCTCTCTTGATGTTAAAATGACTTCCATTCTAGAACTGTTTTAAGTTTGGTAGCTGTGGAAGATTTACATCTTGAACAATTAGATGTAAAGACAGATTTTCTTCATAGTGATTTGGAGGAAGAAATATATATGGAACGTCCATAGGGATATCAAGTCAAGGAGAAGGAGAATTCGGTGTGTAGATTAAAGAAGAGCTTGTATGGCCTTAAGAAAGATCCAAGGCAGTGGTATTTGAGATTTGATAGGTTCATGATAGAACAAGGTTACTCTAGATGTCATTCTGATCACTATGTTTGTTTTAAAAGACTAGATAATAACACCTATATTATCTTGTTATTTTATGTGGATGACATACTTATGGCAGGGTGAAACTTGCATGATATAAATGAGCTAAAGAGATAGTTAGCCAATACATTTTCCATGAAGGATTTAGGTGCAACAAAGAAAATTCTTGGCATGAGAATCAATAGAGATAGAAAGAGTAAAATATTGACTTTGTCTCAAGCAGAGTATGTGAACAAGGTGTTGGATAGGTTTAGGATGCAGGATGCAAAACTATTAAGTACACCATTGGCAGGGCGCTTCAAGTTAAGTAAAGAACAATGTCCTAAAACACCTGAAAAGATTGAATACATGTCTAGAGTTCCATATGCTTTATCAGTTGGAAGTTTGATGTATGCTATGGTATGCAGATGACCAAACATTGCCCATGCAGTGGGAGTTGTCAGCAGATACATGAGTAATCCAGGAAAGGAGCACTGGAATGTAGTCCAGTGGATTCTCAAATACTTGAGAGGGACCAGTAGCAGGTAGTTGTGTCTATGGAGGGTCTGAGGTTTCCTTACATGGATATGTTGATGTAGACATGGTTGGAGATTTGGATGGTAGGAGGAGCACCATAGGTTATGTATTCACTATTGGTGGCACGATAATTAGCTGGATTTATAAAGTGCAGAAGATTGTTGCCTTGTCTACTAAAAAGGCCGAGTATGTTGCTACTACGGAAGCAAGCAAGGAAATGATATGGATGCAACGGTTCATGGAAGAGTTGGGAAAGAAGTAAGAGGATTACAGGTTATTCAGTGATAGCCAAAGTGCAATTCATCTTGCCAAGAACTCAGCATTCCATTTGAGAACCAAACATATACAACTCAGGTATCACTTCATTAAATAAATTTTGGAGGATGGAGAACTGATGTTGGAGAAGATCCATACAAGTCAGAATCCTATTGATATGTTGACAAAGGCGGTGACAAAAGAGAAGATGGAAGGTTGTTCAGCTTCGATAGGTCTTCAAGATTGATCTTGAAGAAGAGAAACAAGTTAGAGAAGAGTCTGATGATGAGATGTAATAGTGGGTTGCAGTAGTTAGTCTCTAAGTGGGAGATTGTTGAAGATGTGGAGTCTAACAAATAGATGAAGTGACAATTTACTTTTTCCTTGATTTGGGTAGGAAAACACGACCATGGATAAAAATAGCATTGTCTTATTAATAGATGGGAGTTGTTATTTTTATGTTTATATTATTTATATGTATGTCTTATTTATAAACATGTTATATTTAGGTTGATTGTGGTTGAAGCAAAATTTTACAAAGAGGTGCACAAGTTATATATATGTGCATATATATATATATATATATATATATATATATGGATTTACTCTTTAGTAATATGAAAAAGAGAGAATTGTATTTTATTGCTCTGGATTGAATAAAAGAGAAGGTTGGCTTGTTTCTGGTGGATGTAGCCCACATTGGGTGAACCATGTTAAATCTTGGGTTTATCTTGTGATTGCATGCTTATATTATTTTTGTTTTAATTTCGTTTTATTGCTCATCTGTGTTTTGATCCTAACACTAAACTCATACCGATTAATGACGCCATCACAAAAATATAATAAAAAAATCACATAGTTTACTTAGGATAAAACATATCCGTAAAATCACATAGTTTAATCAAGGTAAATCATATCCCTAAAAATATTTTAATAAATATGAGGAACTTTAAGCGATTGTTTTTCAATTTTGATGAGGAATAAAGTATTGTATTTATCCTGAAAAATTAACAGTGGAAGGATACAAAACCTTTCAAGTTTCTTCCTCATTTGTGATGCCTCTTGCTCTCTTGTGGAGAGTGAAGAAGTCTGTGCTTATGAAATATGCAGGTTAAAAATTAAGTCTAAAACAATGAATATCCTTCTCAAAAGTCGATGCCATATGAAGTAGCAGCAGAAATTAGAGCATTGAGAAACATTACAAGAAAAAACACCAAATTTCTTGCAAATATTTACTGCATTTTACACCAAATAAAACCTTCCTTAATGCCTTCCCCCGGGAGAAATCAAACCTTACATGAAACATTGTGACAAAATACACAGAAAAGACGGCACATTTCCCCCCCAAAACCTAACATTATGCAACCTGTGAAGCGAATTGCTAAAAGAAATGTTAAATAGCGGATAAATAACACTGTCAGGTATTCCAACCAATACAAAAATCAGTAATACAGACATGGAAATGATAGAGAGAGACCTGTCACTATCGCTGTCTTGCTCCTCCGTGATCTTCTTACTTCCAGTCAAGGTACAGATGAATTTAACAAAAAAGAATATACATAACCTGCATAGGATTTGGCCCTTCCCGCTGTGAGATATCTCACAAACCCTACACTGCTTAATTTCTCTCGTTGTAAAACCGTTGAACCGTTTTTTAATATGTTTATGTTATTTACGAGTTTTTATTTAATATGTTATACGATTTTAATTTGCAATATATCCTGCAGCCAGTTGTCAGCCTAATTAGCACCACAAAAATCAACCAATCCTGTACGAGACTACGACGCTGATGAGCCTATCCATCATGCAGGTTCGCAGTCAACGCAAACTTGCACAAAACTTTGACCAGTGCTATCCTTGCACACAGCCAGTTTTGAAACCGGGACCCCCCGCGCCCTATTTCTCGTGTCCCACCATCCTGCTGCGCACTTCATGTACTGAAACCATACGGCGCCGGTTCCTTTTAAAAAACCACAAACGGAAATTTGACGGAAAAGGAAACAACGTATTACGTTGTTACCTATATATGGTACAATGTAATACGTTGTTTCATTTTCCGTCAAAACTAACGACGATGCGACAAAACTAACGGCAACGTGACGGAAAATACTTTTTCCCTATTGTGCGAACTTGCGTGAGAGATAGGCCTAGGGTACATTACCGGAATTGTCTGCTAAAAAGAATTGAACCTGCAATCTCCTCAACTCAACTGATATAAATTGAATGGCGGCCGAAATCGTGAACCCACCAGCTTCGACCTCGCGATCTCTCACTCACTCTAATTGTCTAATTTATTGGACAGTTAACAATGTACGTGATTAACTGTAATATCGCGGATTTAAGAAGAAAATAAAATATTCCGCCATGGTGCGCTACCCGTTCACGAATACCAAATTACCCCGTTGTGGAGTGATCAAACTTATGCTCATCTGTTACACACAGTTGGGTAAGAAAATAACCCACGACATATTTAGCAGCCAAAGAAACGGTTTTTCTATGAACTGAAAAATGTAAAAACCAAGTTACGCATGAAAAATAAGCACAGCAAAAAAATACAGATAAGAATAATGTGAGTCCTGGTGCGTAGCACTGATACTCTACCCACGTCTCTCAGCGCTTCCTTCTCATTAAAATTGGATGTTACGCCTAAATACTTTCTCACATTCGAGTCGCTGATCCTACTACCATACACATATAATGTTTTAAGATCTCTACCCATCTCTTCGGTTTGCAGGTGAGGAGCATATGAAAGACTTAAATGCTGAAATTTAGGGTAACAAATCAGCTCCGTGCATTTAAACAGCACAAACTCGCTCAAGCAGCGCATATTCCCAACAGAAGAGGGAATACTTGTCAAGATGGGACTCTCTATATACAGATGCTGCAACTTTCTCAATTGGTTAATATTATGTGGTACTGCTTCCAGGCTGGTGCCAAGCAAATTTAGCGTGCGCAATGACACTTGACATGTTGTTTGAGTCGGCAACCGCCGTATTTTCTTGCAATTTTGAAAGATCAACTGCTCCAAAGTTGTGATTCCTTGAAAAATCTCTGGTTGGATCATCACGCTCCTGCAATTTCGTAGATTTAGATATCTAAGTTTTGGCAGCTGACCAAAAGAATTGGGCAGTTCGGATAAGTTTTGACAATCAGAAAAGTCTACATATTGCAGATTTTTTAACTCCCCAAAATCTTCCGGCAACAAAGTCAGGGCCTCACATTGCCTTAGCTTCAGGTGTGTCAAAGCCTGTAGTTGACAGAACTCTTTTGGCAACTCTACAAGTTTAACACTGCCATTCATTGTGACCACCTCCAGTTGCATCAGTGAATCTATGTTTGGTGGAATTGCTACAAGTTCACTGCATCTCTTAACACGAAGCTCCCTCAATTGTGTTGGCAGCTGCATAATATAATTTTGATGTCACTAAATAGTCTTTAAATTACCTTAAATAACTATAGCAATCCTCATACTAAAACAATTGGTGGAGCTATGAGAAATTAGTACCTGAGAAGTAGAATCACATAATGTTGTAAAATTTCCGTTGACGAGATCTAGAACTCGTAAATTGCTCATTTCAGGAAGAGGAATGCTTGTGCGAGGACAATTTATCCAACGAAACCATACCAAATCTCTTAATCGGTCGCTTAAAATATCGTCAGGCAGATCACCATTTACATGAAATAGCTCTATTGTGACTGAAGAAACTGTATACGTTCTTAATCTTTTCCTTCCGAATTGCCGATGGTTGCTCCTTGTACCCTCAGTGAATCCCCTATTTTTTATGTGTTCCTGGAAGAAGTGTAAAACATGGTTTAAAAATATGGATGATTTTAAGAAGAAAACTAGAACATTTACTTTCTCAGAACCTGCAATCTGTAAAAGGTCGTAAAACGTATACCGGCACAGGCAGCCGTCCTTCAAAAAAGTCAGTAACCTCATTTGCACGCCACACTCGACAGGGAAGATCTGGACTGGTAATCAGCTGCTGATCTGCTATCTCTCGGCCTAAATTTGAATGAAATTCTTCCATTTTCATCCGATTTTTCTCATTGATTTCAACAAGGCACATGTTCTCCAACTTTAGTAGAGCCCGCGCACCTCTCCATCCTAATCCATCCCATATGCGTATGGCCGATTTCTTTTCCATTCCTTGGAAAAAGCAAGCAATGTCTAGAAATATCTGTTTCTCCTCTTCTTCCAGAGCATTGTAGGTTATTTTGCATATATCGCCTATGTCAGAGACCATGTCCAATTCCTGCTCCCAAGACTCTTCCCTATTGTTCGCATACAAATGGAGATGCCTGCCGAGAAGCTTGAGATATAACGGCAACCCACCGCACTTGCTCAAAGCAGTTTCAACAACGTTGTCGAATCCAGGGATCGGTTCGACCTGGTGGAATGCTTCTCTACACAAGAGCTCTCGAGCGTCGTCCCTAACCAGGGGTTTCATTTTGTAATGTAAGGAAATTTTTGAAAGTTTGAGGATGGATTTATCGCGACATGTTACTATAACCCAACTCCCTGACCCCAAAAGGCAATCCTCAAGCAGTAGAGCATCCAATTGATCCGGATTGTCAACGTCATCAATAACAATAAGAAACTTGCAGGATGTATGGCGACTCAAGCAATTTACCCCATCTTCAAGCATCTCTTTACCTTTGCTTATATTGCAAATTTTTTCTTCGTGACCTGTAAGGTCCTTTAAGAGCTGGCTCTGCAAAGCTTGCAATCCATTTCGTTCTGATGCTTTCCTCACATCGAGCAAGAAACTACATCTGTCAAAATATCCCAGCCGGCGATGATAGAATTCTTCGGCCAGAGTCGTTTTGCCGGACCCTGTAACTCCTACCATTCCTACAATCCGAACACTGTCGCATTCGTTTCTGGACTCAGACAAGAAGTAGATGAAATCCTCGAACGCGTCGTCGAGGGCTTTCAGAGGCTTCTTGCGCTCCTTTGTAACATGTGCCATCACATGAGCGACTAGAGTGTTCACGAGCTTTCCCTGGCCCCTGGTGTAGATTTCATTAATCAAAATTAAACCATTTTCTCAGAAAAAACGTTAACAAGAAGTTAAACGTAGATATCTACTGATGAATAAGCACTGTAAAATCATACCCGTTGAACTTGCTTGAATCCAACTCCAATCCTGAAATGTTGGACACTTCCTCTAGAGCTTTTCTCCACTGCAGAAGTGTCTCTGAATCGTATCTGCATTTATTGTTATTGTTTTTCTTACTTTTTAGTTCCTCAAACGAATTTGCAAAAATTCCTTTACCATTTTGGAGGCGTAGCAGATCATTAGGAGGAACGTTATAAAAGACGGGAAAAATCCTGGCACCACTTTTGAGCATTTGACGGAGTTCATCCAAGCACCATGGAGATTCGGCATATCTGGGGGACACAATGGCAATGTGAACCAATGATGTGCGAATTGCGTTGGTTATTGTAGGTTCTAGTCCTTGTCCGGGCTGAAACTCCTCTGTATCAAAAAACACATGCAATCCTTTTCCACGGAGCGAATAATAGATGGTGCTGGCGAGAGAGTTCTTGACATCGGGCCCGCGATGATTGATAAAAACATGGTAAGGCCTGATGGATGGGTCAAGTCTGTTCTGCTCCTCCATTCTGATAAGGCCTATAACAAATAATTTTCATCGAACAAATTTCCAAAATGGAGAGCGTCACGCATGAATCCTCTTGGCACCAACCATACTGAAGGTAGGAAAAACGGATTCAATGTTCAGATCTCAGAACATAGAAAATTCCCGCTTAGCTTTAAACTCGCCGAGAAAAAATATATAGCAGCACGAATAATTAGGATCGTTGTCCATTTGGAATCTCCGATTTCGGCAATACAGAGGGAGAATGTAGGCATTTTCGCGTCTTCGCTGCTCTTCGCTCGGCGATGGAGCGGGATTCTGTACGCATCTTCGCGTTTCACCGTTTTTCCCTAGGCAATGGAGTCCTGCGGTGTAAAGTGATTTTTAAATCTAGATGGACGCAAACCTTTTACATATATATATATATATATATATATATTTTTAATTAATTTGAAATGTGTAAGATTAGGTGCACGTGTTGAAGGACTAAGGAGTTTTTATATGTTAGTAAATGGTTAGGTAATATTTTTTACACCATCATACATATTATTGAGTTACAATCCATTTGATATCATCTTTTTTAAGGTTCCTCGTGAATCACTTAACATCATCCTTATGCTTATTAACAATTTATATTGACACTTGGGACTTCAATTCTTCATCCAACTTGAAATGGTTGCCGTCTAGCATATTTTGGGTTTGAAATTCTACTTTCCACCGCACTCTTCATTTTCGGAAGCATGCGGGCAGTGAAATCTTGGAAAATGAAGATAAATAAACCACTCCATGTCAGCCTTTGAAAAGTTTGTCTCAAGTGTAAATGTAATGTACAGGGGATGAAAAATCATCATAGTGGAAAAATGAGAAATAACAATATCTCCAAATTGAAATTGATGACAGGTATGGCTACAAAATTACACAACGCCAGTTAGATGTTTCCTCTACCGTTTCTTCCAGGGTTTCCTTGAGCGCCTGTGGAGCATTTATTGTTAAATGTTCCAGAAGCCCCAAGGATTTGGGTAAACATTTAAGGCTTGTGCACTCTTTCACGTTTAGTGTTTGCAGATTTATCATGTTACCCATGGAAATCGGCAAATCTAGCAAGTAAGGGCTCCCTATTTCCAGCATTTCTAAGCTGGTCAGCTTCCCGACTTCATTCGGCAGTTCTTCCAAGCTTGTTCCCATCAAATTTAAGCTCCTCAAAGACAACTGACATGGAACATGAGTAGGTAAAATTCTAAGCTTTCCACAATTTTTCAAGTTCAAGTACTGGAGCTTTGTGTTTTTGCCCTAAATACATGGTGGAATCACCAGGTTGCTGCAACCCTCAAAATCCAAATACTGAAGCAGTTCAAATTGTTTAAAGGAGTAAGGCAAATCCCTCAATTGGTTGCAAAAAGAAAGATCTAAATGTTGCAAGCTTTTCAAATTCCCAAATTGTCTTGGCAGAGATGTCAATGACCTGCACCAACGGAGGGTAAGGTGTCTCAACGCTTTCAGATCACAGATATCTTCTGGTAGAGCCTTCAAACTTGTGTTCACACAACCATCGACCACAATTATTTCTAGCTGCTGCAGCTGCCCTATAGATTTCAGAAACTTTTGAATGCTTTTACAAATAATCAGCTCCCTCGTCTGATTTGTTATTTGATGACTCTCAGCGCATCCGCACACATACGCCTGGTTTCTCAATTGATGAGCGCTTCCTACATCAGTGAGTTCCTTGAGGGAAGCCCGATTTGTCGCTTCATGAGGCATTTCTTTTAAATCTTTGTACCTGAAGAATGTCAATGTCTTAAGTGCCGTAATGTTTTCCAGTATGTCTGAGCGGATACTGAGCATCTTACAATCTGTTAAATCGAGATATCTGAGAAGTCTCAGCTGCTTAAAAGAAGCAGGTAACATCCTCAGCTCCCTGCACCCTAACAAATCTATATGCTTGAGGCTTGTTAGCTCTCCAAAACGGCTAGGCAGTGATGATAACTTTTTACAATGTCGTATTTCTAGGTACTTTAATGATGTGAGAGAACATAAACCTTCTGGCAGTTCTTCAATGACAGACATTTTCCCCGCTGGATCACCTCTCAAAGTTACCTTCTTTAGATGTTTCAGCTGCCCTATTGAATTCGGAAATGTTTTGAGACTACGGGCCGATGTAATATGGAGCTCTCTCAACTGCACAGGAAGCTGTAGCCACAAGTTCCCAATTATTCTTATTCGACTAAATAAAGATTTCGGGAATCATGGTTTAAAAAGAATGGTAAAGGAAGATACTTACGGCTTCAGGCTCCCACAATTCTTCCAAGGCTGTCGGTTTATGAAGTTCCAAAACTCTCAAATTTCTCAAAAAAAGCCATGAGGGAAGACTTCTGTGATGACATTCAAACCAGCGAAGCCAGATCAGATCTTCCGATAATTGGGCAAACTCTTGGCTGAAATCATCTCCTCTAACAACAAGAAGGTCTAATCCCACCGATCTTCGTAAACCCTCAGGTTCTCTACTTGAGATCCCCATGAGCTTTCTGAACCCTCGGAAACGCGGCCCGCAACTAGAGTACTTGTAATCGGTGGTATCTCCATTGTAGGCTGTTGTCGTAGCCATCACCCCTCGAATCTTCTTTCTCTGAACGGAAGAAAGGTAGAACACAGAACTTGAAAAAGAAAATAAAAACTGTTTGAACTTTGAATGTAGGCGCATATGGAACCGATGAAAAGAAAAACTTACCTCTTCTGATATCTGAATGTTGAGAGTTTGATCTGGATACCAAACACGATACGGCGACAGTTCACTCGCCATTTCTCTTCCCATGTCACGAAGATGATCATGCATTCTTATACGATTCCGCTCATCTAAATCGACAAGACACTTATTCGCGAGTGTTTCGAAGCTACGCAGAGAACTCCACCCGGATCCATCCCACACTTGAAAGGCCAGTTTTTTCTGTTCCCCAATGAAAAAACAGGCAACATCAAGGAACATCTGTTGCTCTTTTTCATCCAATGCATCGTAGCTTATTCTCAGCATTTGTTTGATGTCGGTCGGCAATATTCCTGCAAACTTATGTAACTGCGATTCCCAATAATCCATGGATCTGCCATATAACTGGCTCCCTACTACCTTAAGGGACAGAGGCAATCCACCGCAAAATTTTGTGAAGAGTTCTACCAGACCTTCGTATGCAGGGGGTGCAGATGGCTGCGAAAAAGCATATCGGTTGAAAAGCTCTATAGAATGAAACATACTTAATTCAGGTATTTTATATATGGCAGAGATATTTCTTGAGGTAAGGACTCCCATCTCTCGCGTTGTAACAATAACAAGACTGTCGGCTCCCAGAATGTCGGTAATTGGCCACAGAGCATTCAGTTGGTCGACGTGACCTACGTCATCCAAAACGATGAGCGCCCGAATAGAGCCTACAAGATTTCTAAGAACTCGATTGCCTTCTTCCACGCAGTCAACTGGCCAATGATTGACACCAAGATCATTCAAGAGCTTTTCCTGCTTTTTGTGAAGAGCATTTCTTGCCGCAGAGTCCCGCACATCAAAAATAATACTACGCCTGTTAAAGGACGAGCGTTTCCTGTTGAATAACTCCTTGGCCAGAGTGGTTTTACCGATACCACCCATTCCCACGATCCCCACAATTTTGACATCCGAGTGGCTCTCGGCAGACTGAAGTGTAGCTCGCTCAAAGTCCTGTACAAGTTCATCTAATCCAACTGGATGTTTGGCTACCTTAACTGGAAATTTCTTTTTGAAGCGGAGCACATGATCCACAATTTTTTTTACCAATATCCCCTCATCCCTAAACAGTTGCACACCCAATAATTAAAATCATGAACAAACGTAGCTTTACTGGAGCGAGTAAGAGACGACAATTGAGGAAATCGAGTTTTTAATACTTACTCGTTTTTATTGACCTCGTAACCTGAAAGAAATGAAATTACGTGGAGCGCCTCTTTCCATCCGCGAAGCTTTCCTGGATCATATTTACCCTTCTTTTCGTGTTCTGAAAAGGCATCGGCATAGATTCCTTGATCAGTCCATCTGAGGTCAGAGGGCTTAACATTGTAGAAAATCGGAATTATTTTAGTGCCGGTTTTGATCATGAAGGATAGCTCATCCAAACACAGGGGTGATTGCGCATAGTTGGGGGAAAAAATTGCAATGTGAAGGGAGGCAGTAGCCATTGCTTGCTGTATTTCTACTGGTATTCCATCGCCGGCTTTAAACGCCTCTACATCGAGAAAAGCCCGCAATCCCATGAAATCAAGTGTATCGTAGATATTGCTGGCCAGTGTGGGCTTCACATCAATTCCACGATGGTTAACAAATATGTCCCAGCACACCATCTTCGCAGATGTGGAGGCAGTGGAAGTAGTATCCATTCAATGGGATAAAGCGAAGCGAAGCGAAGCGAAGCGAAGAGCCAAGCGAAGCGAAGCGAAAGAGACGAAAGGTTAGAAAGCAAAGTCAAAGGGCAAAACCTCCTACGACGAAAGTCTGAAGGAAATTATAATAAGAGGAAAGAGGCGAGGCAGGTTATGTAGTCTTCGCGAAACCCAAAAAACAAGGTTTGATTTGGCATTTCCACGTGAAATATTTTTCACGAGATTCCGTGCGGTTCCGTTATATAGCCTTCGCCATATCAATGAATTTACTTATGCTTTGCCAAATGAAAATAATAACTAGTCATTGGCAATGGCCACTAACTAGGGTGATAGAAATGTCGAAAGGGATAGATAGGGAAGTAGAAAGATCAAAATTGAAACTGATTGAAGAGTAGGAACAATTTTCTCAGACAAAACACTAGAAAAATATTCTATTCAGCTTACTGTTGCATATTACAATGGCTATTACATTGCCATGGAGGTAGGAAAACACCCTGCTACCAAAGAGGAAACAATAGACCTATTTATAATAATACGGGTGTAACCAAATAACCATGGAATATATTGTTATTATAACAATATACTCTACTAACAAATGAACTTACCGTAACACAAGTAATTAAGATATGGTAAATACCAAATATGAGAGCACTAACAAAGGATTTCCTAACACTGATGAGGGTAGGAACAACAGGGATTATTGTAGTGCCAACCCCAAAACAAAAAAAAAAACAAAAAAAACTAGCAGTTTTGCATGTGGCAGAGTGCACATTTCGTATGAGTTGCCTTTGTCAATCTCTTCCTTACCTGTGCCAGTTCTTGCAGAGTTTAGACAACGACACATCCTAAAAGCCTTCTCAGACTTGTCATTTTCCTTGCACAAGAATGCAAGAACTTTATTTGGGATCCAAGGCGTGGATCACGGCGAAACCCAAGTTAACATTGATAATTTTAGCAATAATTGGATAGTTGCAGTGAGATTAATTAAACACAATTATTGCGTGGTGAGTGGAATAGTTGTTATGTTGACTAAGACATTGAAAGTGCCCTTTTCTGCTATCCTGATTATGTCTCTGCAATATTTGTCTCTTGCACTCTTCCCTGCGTGCCCATTTTTTTCCTGCGATTTACTCCCTCCATGTCCCAAACCGTGAGCTCTGCAAAAGAGTATGGACATCCATCAAAGCATAATGGAAATATGATTTTCCTTTGCCAGCTTCCTCCTAGCATGCGCCAAAATGGGGATGCTTTTCTTCCCAACACAACACAGTCCCAACCTCATTCCAGTCAAACAACATTTTTTGAAATCACCTCACCAAACTCTTCCAACCTTCGAAATCTTTCTCAATTCGATAGATTTGAGCCTGATAGGATTGAGTTATCTTGGTGATCAAAGGAAGCAATGAATAGATCTTTGAGGATTTTGGGTTTTAATACAGGTGTTTGTTCAGTCCTGATTGTGTTTTTGATGTTCTTTCCCTATCAGGGAGATTCCTCTAGCTTAAAATAAGCACTTTGATATCTTGTGGGGGAACGATAATATTAAACTGCAAAATAATGGAGAAACATCCCACCTCAGTTTGTATCAAGCATCAGGTTCTAGTTTTTCCTCCAG
The DNA here is from genome assembly GCA_019776745.2 of Taxus chinensis. Classification (NCBI taxonomy): domain Eukaryota; kingdom Viridiplantae; phylum Streptophyta; class Pinopsida; order Cupressales; family Taxaceae; genus Taxus; species Taxus chinensis. Next base: position 321,676,987 of record CM034155.1, on the reverse strand, counting down.
ACATCAATACTTGTTTGGGATCTTCAACATGAAAATAAAATATTCAAAATATAGGCAATACCTTCTAAAGCTTTGGATGGATGGGGATGACATGTGCCAGATGCTCAATCTACAAATAAATGTCTCTACCTTAAGAGTTGTACAAAGGAACCTTGTACCTATTTCCCTACCTGTTCCCACCCTCAACAAAGATGTTGTTGGAATAGATCAAAAGAGGGATGAAGTCATTAAACAACTTGATTGGAAAAAAAGAAAAAAGAAATCAAGTAAATGCGAAATGGGGAGTTGTGAGTGCACACGATTTATTTGACGGAGTGCCTGGCAGAGGGATGAAGCCTAGTGGAGTGCGGGTGAAACCGCATGGATTACCTCATACACTGCGGACACAAATATATCCCAGGCATGGTTCATCTCTCCTCATCTCTCATAATTTTTGTTCTTTAGTTTTTCTCTTGCAACGAAATAAAATTTTAAACTGAAGGATTTTCATATACTTGATTTTATTAAATAAACTTGTTTTAAAACAATAAAACGTTATATCGTAACTTACAAGATCTAATATTTCTCGGTAAACAATGAACTTAAACCCTCACTTCGTGATGATCTAGCAACGTCCCAACCAAACTAGATTGCTACAGTGCCCCTTTTTATTGACAAGATGAAGTTGACTTCCTGGTAAAGATATATATTTACCATTTCTTTGTTTAAATAGATAAAATGTGATTTTTGGAGACTTGTAAAGATAAAGCAACCTTCGTAACTTTGGAAAGGGGATGTTAAGGTTCCATCGTGTACCTTGTTATGTGAGGATTCACTTTAATCTTTGAATGATCATTTGTGATCTTTTTGACACCCTACTAGGAGCATTATTACACCGTTTTGCAGTTGTAGGAAGCTACTAAAACTGAAAAGTTCACTTTCGTTTTGAACCGCCATTTGAACCCTAAGCAACAAAATGCTTATTTGCCTTCGCAAACCTCTACTATTGTTACTAGACAATTGCTTGGAACCTTTAGTTTAGGGAAAAGCACTCTTCTTAATAGTTTGGTAAAGGCATTTTGGAACCTACAAAATGCCTTTACCAAACTAGGTCAAATTTGACCTAATTTGAAAAGAACTCTTCTTGATAGGTTTGTAGTTTGACTAGGTCAAATTGGACCAATTATGACATGTGGCTCTAGAAAACATGTCGCCGTTTGAAAAGTATTTTCTAGTTCTCAATCCCTTTGGCTCTTATGAATTCTCCATATCTGGGGTAGCTTGTAGGAAATTTATCATTGTGAGTTCATCCATTGAATGTTAGTTTTGGACATGGTTTTATGAGCCCTCAAACGAACTCTTAATTGTTTGAAACTAGGTCAATTTCGACCGATGGCCCCAAAAAACTAGCCACCAATTGTAAACTGTTCACCAGTTCTGAATTTCGTCAGTTCCTATGAACACTTGGTATATAGGTGGACACATAGAAATTGAACCTTAGTGTGTTTTCTCATCAAAAGATAACGTTTGAAAGTGGTTTCTTAGCCTTCGAGCTTGAATTGAACATTTTTGCAGCTAATAAGAAAATTTAAAAAGAAAGTTGTAGGACCCCTGTTGGTTTACCTAACCACCGTGAAAACTTGTTAACACTTGTAAATAACTATTTGGAACTCTATCTTGTGGCTTGTTGTGTGAAATTTGACTTTTTGGAAAATAGTCTCTCTCTCTCTCTCTCTCTCTCTCTTTCCTTTCTCTTTCTCTCTTCTTAGTTACGAAACAAAGTGAAATGAAATGAAATGAATAAATGTCTCTAACCCTTTTCCTTTTGAATTCAAATTATTAATATTATTATGTAAATGGGAAACTAAAAACATTAATTATGCTAGATCTAGGTGGATACCATGCCAGCAATTTATCATTGATTTCATGCTCACATGTTTTTGTAGGATGCAAGTAAGATGGTGAAACAACGTGGGTGTGATTATTTGTATATTGTTAGAATTTATGTATGTTAGGAGAAGGAAATTTTCATGTATTTTTATGTTATAGTAAAGTTATTTATTGAAATTTGGCAATATGAATGAGATGCTAGTTTTAGGGGTGCTTTGGGAAATGTGCATGTAACTAAAGGCATTCTTTTGATTCATATTTACATATAGGAAAAATAGGGTTGGATATATATATGTTAAATAAAACTGTAGAATAAATTCCAACATTTGCGAAGTTATGAAAAGGCTTAAAATTGAAGTTTTGTAATATTTTAGATGTCAAGGTTTAATGGGATGTTTATCCACACATGAGTGTTATTTTGATCCTCAAATTTTGTATTGTAAAAGTTGGATATGTATGTTAAATGAATTTGAATTTAAAATATTGTAGTGCATTTCCAGTGCTCAATAGACGATTAATTAATTAGCGTGTTGTATTCTTACCTTATAAATGTAATAAAGAGATCTAAACGAAACACTCAACCCTAGTATAGGAATCATGTATAACTACCTTTCATCCGCGAATCCTTTTAGTGTGGAAAACTAAAACCTTAGGATAAAATTCAATCTCTATACTCGATGTCATCCTTCTCGCATGATCTTTCTTAGCCCAAAAGAAATTGAAACCGTAAAATGAACTTAAATCTTTGTGCTCGATGGAACCTCCTAACTTAGGTAAATAAGACCCCTAGTTTGTGTTATCGTCACGGTCGGTATGTTTAGCATTATCATCATGAACCCAATGGTTAGGAGCAACCTATACAAAATTTATCTGGAGTAAGTAGAACTAAGACCTCCTTAGTATCCTAGTCCTCTACCAACTCTTACGAAGTTTGATCTAGGATTTTTCTTCATCATCGAATGAATTCCTTGTGGAATCCAAATGACACAAATGGATTGTTGGTGAGAAATTTTTTTGGGTGGACAAACTTGTGGATTTCTTGCCAATGCTATGAGAATCTAAGTCCCTCTACTTAACCGGTGCAGCTGTCATATATGCATGCGTGTGAAAAGGTGGATTTCTATGGTGGTCTTTTGACCGGGGATCCAACAGGGGCACTCCACTAACCCTGCGGAAAAGCTAGCAATCTCTTGCTAGGGAAGAATTTGTCTGAAAGTGGGAACGAGAGTGAGAATTGAGGTAGGAGAACTAATGCTACAGGTAGAAAATCAAATTCCTGCACACACACTAGTTATAATTTTCAACATATGCATTTATGGGAAGAAACAACTCTACGAATAGCAATAATACCAAATAGAATTCACTGATCACCAAGTATCAAGAAACCCCTTAGTCAAAGAAAGCTAGAAAATCCTTCTTCTTGTATTGATTGTTCAAATCAAATTTGTACATAATGTGAGAATGGAAGAAATTGAGAAGTGGAGGAAAGTAGAAGAAAATTGGCTATCTTACTTGCTTTCTCTAGGTACAATGCACTCTTGAGTTTACAAGATCAATCGCCAACTTTTTACAATGGCATGAAGAAGCCTTAAATATCTTGCAAGAAATGGTTACAACTTCTTATTTGTTATCAAGAAATATTTTACAATCTTTTCAATCATTTACGTCTGTTCAGATTCTTGATTCGCGAAGAAACGCCAATGGCGTGAAAAACCAAACTTTTCATAATACAACCATTACACTCATTTTGTAACTTTGAATTTGAACCGTTCATATTGCCTTTGAAACTTTAAACCAGAGTCATCCATGTGGGAGAAATTTACTAGAGTGGGCATGGAGGATGCCTTTTGCATTTTGTTAAAAGGAACTATAACCAAATCGTACCAATCCAAGAACATAGATGCTAATCAAACACCACGATCAATAAGATGAAAGCAATTCACCAGAATAACTTTACACAAAACCTTTGCAAAAAAATGAGTAGCAATATCATATATTATTATGGAACTTAATTAAATACAACGAGAATAGACCTTGCTTATATAGGCAAGGAATAACAATCTAAGAACCAGTCAAGGTCATAGATCAAGCCAATAAATCAAGGAATGAACTAGTCATCAAAGAACTAGTCAAGTCCATAGATTTAGGAGAGAACTAGACATCAAGGATCTAGTCAATACCATAGATCAAGGAAAGAACTAGTCAATACCATAGATCAAGGAAAGAACTATACCTAACAACTAGATAATATCCCCCTAATATCTAAATAAATAAAAATAAATATTCACACATATAAGTGGGCGAGGATAGATACAATAAAGATAAATAAATTACCTAGGTGAACATGAGCTAAGGTAAATACCTACTCTAACACCCCCCCTCAAGTGAAGCTAGGGGCCAAAATAGAAGTGGCACGTCCACAGTATGAGTCCCAGCAACTAGGCCTGATGAGGTTTTAATGTGCAATATATCCATGAAGAAATCTCGAACCAAAAGAAGGAAAGAATCCTGCTAGAAGGAAAGAGAAAGAAGAAGAAGAAGGAAGTTGTTCTCACGAACACCCCCCAAGAACAACTTCTGAAACTCCAAGCATTCCACATAACCCAAGGTAGCGAGGTGATGCAAAATGCTTTGTAAAGATGTTTGCAACCTGCTGCTAAGTTGGAATGTAATTCAAGAAAATAACTCCATCCTGAATGTGCTGAAAAATGAAGTGGATGTGTATCTCAATATGCTTGGTCCGCTGGTGCTCAACTGGGTTATGAGAAATGTGAATTGCACTTTGGCTATCACACCAAAGTACATTCGAGTGAATCCTATGGGAATCCAAACTCTGTCAATAACTGGCGTAGCCAAAGAATCTGTTGACTCACTATAACTACTTCCCTGTACTCTACCTCTAAAGATGAAAGTGCAATAGCCTGTTGCTTTTTGTAGGTCCAATCAACTGGAGAAGAATAAAGATAGAAAAGATAGCCAAAAGTGGAACGCATGTCATCAATAGAACCTTCCCAATTTGAATTTGTATACCCAACCAACTGAGTAGAACCCTTAGTGTAGTGTAGGCCAAAGTGGGAAGTGCCCTGCAAACAGCGCAAAATCCTTTTAACAACATGTCAAGTGACTACTATGAGGAGAATGTGCAAATCGAGATACAAGCCCTACTGTAAATGAAATAACAAGGTGAGTATGGGTAAAGTACATGATACTCCCAACCAGACTGCCTTTATAATGTAGGATCAAAAAGTGGTGTGGTACATGTGGAAGTAAGAGTAACTCTAGACTGAAAATGAGATGGACTTGGCTTGCAATTAGCCATATCAAAGCACCTAAGAAGATCATGGTTGTACTTTTGTTGACTCAAATGAATCCCTGAATCTGTTTGAGAAATATGCAAACCAAGGAAATAATGCAATAGCCCAAGATCTGTCATGTCAAACTGTGTAGAAAGATCCCTCTAAATACTCTGAATGTGGGAAGAAGAGTTGTCAGTAAGTAACAGATCATCAACATACAATACAAGTATCACAATATCCTCACCAACATGTTGGAGATACACTGTATGATCGGAGTGGCAATGAAAAAAACCAGTATATAGAAGAAAAAAATCCATCTTCTCATACCAATCCTGAGGGGCTTGTTTGAGACCATACAGATACCTTCGAGAGCCAACAAACAAGAGAAGAATCCTAAACAAATCTAGTCGGCTTCTCCATATATATTTCCTCTTGTAGGTCTACATGTAATAAGGCACTCTTCACGTCCATCTAGTATATGGGCCACCCCTATAATGCAATAATAGCAAGTACAAGGCGTACAAAATCCATCTTGGCAACGGGTGCAAAAGTCTTAGAGTAATCAATACCTTCAACTTGTGAAAAACCCTTTACAATAAGATGAGCCTTATACTTGTTAATGGACCCATCAGCTACATATTTGGTTTGGTATACCCACTTACACCTAACCATTTTTCTTCCTTGAGGAAGAGATACCAAATTCCAAGTATGATTCTTCATCAAAGAAGAATACTCAGCTACCATCACATCATCCCACTCATGTATCTCATGAGCCTTTACAAAATATTGTGGATCCTTAGAAACTGCTTGACACAAAATTCCATAACCTGTAGAATGTGTGTGATGATGCTTAGTGGGTGGAATATCCTCTATGAAAGGTGTTGCCTTAGAAACTGTAGTACGAGCCCACTTAGGAATAGTGATAACATCAGTGGGAATAGGATCCTCAATGGAATCTATAACCTCCTCATCAATCTCCTCAAAGAAAGGATCCTCAAGATGGGATGAAGAAGAAGAAGGAATGGAAGAAGATGAAGAATCATGAGGAGTGAAATGTTCTCATCAAACTGAATATGTGTTCAAAAAAGAACATCATGTCTATCAGGATCTAAAATATGATATGCTCTCATGTCCTCAAAATACCCTACAAAGATCAAGGGTTTACTCTTTTTATCCAAAGCTTTCCTTTTCTTCTTTGGCACAAAGGCCCAAGCATGGCTCCCAAAGAATTGAAAAAAATGAGACATCTAGCTTAGTGTTGGACCAAAATTCCTCTGGAATCAAATGCTCAAGTGCTCTGTGTGGTGTGTGATTTTGAATGTAGTTAGCACAATTAATTGCTTATGCCCAATAGATATGAGGTATATCTCTAGAATGCATCATACAGTTAGCCATTTCCTTCAAAGTTCTATTTTTCCTTTTTGCTAAGCCATTCTGTTGTGGAGTATGAGGAACATAATGCTGGTGAATAATGCCTTGAGTTACCAAAAATTCATAAAACTCATTGCTGAAGTACTCCCCCCATTATCAGTATGGAGGTTCTTTATGCTACTAGATGAGTGCATGTCTCGACCAATATGGCACTTTCTAATTACTAGTGTGATTCTCAAAATAAATCACTTTCCAATGGAGAAGAGCATTAAAAAACAAGTACACTTTTGCAAAAAAATGATCACTCAAAACCGTAAGTGCATACTGAGGTCCATTGAAAGATACAAGTTTTTCAATATTATACTCATACTATTTATTTTAGTTACCAGCTAAAATAGTGATAAAATGCTCTTGCCTTCACCACACAAATAAAATTAAAGGGGGCTTGGAGTTAAGCAGCTAGTAGTACAGAATCACAAGCTTTAAGCCCTCATATGACCAGGGGCTCTAGGAAGACCATCTACCATACCATGAGTTTGCTCTGACTACCATAAAAGGAACAATAATTGAGATTGTACCAAATCTTTCAAGAACAGAGATGCTAATCAAACACTCATGAATCTATACAATGAAAGACCAATTTGCCCCATAGAATAACTGTACATCAAAACCTTTGCAAAAAAATGAGCAGTCAATTTCATATTTTATTATGGAACTCAATTAATATAATGAGCAATGGGCCTTGCTTATATAGGCTCCAAGGAATAAGTTCAACTTCTAAGAACAATGTCAAGGTCGTAGATCAAGTCCATAAATCATGGAACAGAACTAGTCAAGTCCATAGATTTATGAGAGAACTAGACATTTGTAGTGATCTAGGAACATACCATGCATCTTGGATATTGCCACCATCAAGTTGTATATCACCTTTTCTCAACATAAAGAAAGGAAGAATATCCAACCTCAATTTTGGAAGTAGAACACAACCTAGAGAAACAAAAGACTCCTTGGAAGAATTCATGTGATGAGAAATACCAGAATCTATAACCCAATTGTGATGCAAGTGTTTAGGTGTGATCTTCAAAGTCAAGGTAGAGTGAGCTTTTAAAAACTGATTGGTGGAGGTGGTAGTGGAGAAGAAATGTGTCCAAAGTGTCTCCTAAGGCTGTCGCATGGGTGTGAGGCGATGCATTTGGTTCTCATAAGTCACCTATTTGGTGTTCAAAGTGAAAAAAAGCTAAACTATGCCTAGTGCAAAGGCTTATTCCCGGCAGGTCATGGTGATTAATGGATTGTAGTAAGTGATACTTGGTACTTTGAGTTGTTTGATATGTGTTTAGAGCATTATGAAGCCATGGAGAAGGTGTCAAAATTTTGTATACATTTGGTTTTCCCTCGCCCTGGAGGAGAGTTAGATGCAAATGAGATGCCTTTTGAGAACATGGACTAGTACTCACAGGTGAGATAATTTGAAATTCTTCCCTAGAAAACATCATTCACAAAAAATTTCTATGTTAGGAATTTTGGAGGCATGATTTCTCTTAGTGTGAGCAAAATTCTAGGGTAGAAAGTAGAAGCAAAAATTTGCACATAGGCACATCTCAAAGATCAGGTTTTTGAGAATTACAAATTGAAACCTATACTCTTAACATTTTCTTATTTTTCCAGGGCTTATTCAAATAATGTCATAAGATATGCTTTTGAATAAAATTTGGATAAGAAAGTCATAATTGTTGGAAAATATTCAGGATTAAAAGATGATGAAATCAATTTCAAGTTGCATAGCTCTCATTTTTCCACGTTGTTTGCAAATCCTCTTAATTTCTCACCTATTTTAATAGGAGAGTCACACTATGCCAAGGTATGAGCATAAAATGCATTGGTCAAGCTTACATATGATGCTTTCAAAATACACTCATCAAGGACTTGAACAGGGTACTGAAATACCATCATGTGCATCTAGTGAGCACTGACTGTACTTTACAGAAGTTAAAGCCTGGTTTTAATGCTTAATTTATAGGTACATTCTATGGTTAGGTGCATGTCATGAAGTAATTATGTTTGTTAATGGCTCTAGATGAGCTAATTGAAGTAGATGCTCTTAAAAAAAATCACAAAGTGTTTTGGAAGTACCAGGTGCAACAAGACCCCCAAGCAATGCAATTGAAGGCCCCCCTAGATTTCTCTTGCACTGCTATGAATGACATGCATACAACCAATCATGGAACTTTATAATGTATATTTTTTCTCATAATAAATATTTCCAGCATGGAAAGATTGCATCAAAATAAGCTTGGGACTGTCTTGCAATGGAGTCAAAACCGTATGTTATCGATCAAAAGATAAAGCCTTATTCAATATTGATTTCTACTGTTTATTTGTATGGTCCAGAAGATTAATAACCTGAATTGAAATGGTAAACTTTATCTTAACAACTCATGCATACAATGTCCTGGGTCTGGTGTATAAGATTTAATTGACTTTAGCACACAATCATAAGCTTGAGAGTAAGGAAAAGGTCAAATGATCCATACAAACATCATGACTAGGGTTTAATGATTTCAAAACCCTCTTGTGTGTAACTTACTATTTTGAGAAAACTAGCTCGTTTTCAAGAAAGTCACATCCAACTGTTCTAATGGGCCTAAGAAGTTTCACAATACTCATGGACTATCATTGAAAGTGACTATTGCTAGGGCCCAATAATAGTTGATAGATTTGTAGATCTCTCATCTTTGCAAGACTATGTTGAGCAAAAATAGTGAATGTCCAGTCTTGGACCTTGTGCCAAAAGTAGTCTTGTGAGACTTGATCTTTTGAAAAAAAAACCTCCTGGTGCAAACTGATAATATGCTCTTATGCCATCATCTTAAAATTTTTTTGATGTTGCTTTTCTTGTTCTTATGGTGCAAATTCCAAGTTCGAATGTATGACTGAGACAGAAAAATCCATGAATGCAAATTGAAAATGATTGAAGTAAAATGGTCAAGGGCTTTACAGTCGATCTTAGGGTTATATGCCATCTTCAAGATCCAATGTTGGTGAGAACCTCTTGTAGTCATTAAAATGCACCAAAAAATCGAGCAAATCCCAAAATATATGAGATTATATGTAATGTCCAGTTTGCATAAACAAAACTTATAGTGATCCATGTCAATAGCTATCTTTCCTGCTGTGATACAAATGAATAAAGAACGATAACCATGATCGGTAGAAGAATCCAAGGTAACAAGGAGGTAATCAAAGGCCTTATGATCAATTTGATGAAAGCATTTTGTAACATCCATAACTTTAAAAAAGAACCTTTTCAAACAAATGAGTAGCAAGTGTCATATATTCATTGAAGGAAAGGTCAAGCAGTTACATGAGACCATGTTGGCCTGAGCTTGTATCAGGCAAGGAATAAAATCTAAGAATTCCTTGTCAACGCTCGTGGATCTAAGTCCCTCTAAATCATGGAAAGCTAACTGTATATGCATGAACTGAGTCAAGTCCATAGATTTTTGTGGTGGCCTTTTGACATCAAGGATCCAGTCAAGACCACTCCAGACCCTCTAGGAAAGAACTTGTCAGTTATCTAGATCAAGGGGGGAAATTTTCTATGAAGGTGGGAACAGGGACTAGAAAAGATCTAGGAGATATCTAATTAAAGGTAGAAAAGAAATATCCTACACACATTAGTTGAGAAACTTTAACACATGCATTTATAGAAGGTAAACAACCCTGTACCTGGTGAACAAGAGCTACGATAAGATTGCAACTCTAAAGTTTGTAAAATTCCTCATCAAAATTTGGCTATCCTTATTACATTTTTGATCCGCTCACCTAGAAGTTGTATAATGGTCTTGACACGTGGCTTCACTTGATTGGTGAAGGAATGGTGGCTCACCTTATGAATAAAATAGCCTCCTTTGCTTTCTCTAAGGCTACAATTCACTCATGAGTTTCCAAAATTAACTTGCCAACCCTGTGACTTTGGCATGAAGTAGGAAAATAACTATTTACTTTGCTTTCTCATAAGTACAATGCAGGGTTGCGTGGTTTACTTTATGAATTTTAACCCTTTTTACAAAAAGGCATGAAAAGTAATTAAAGTTCTCCACCGAAATAGTTACCTGCTTTTACTTTCAATGTGGGAAACAGTTTGAATTTCTTCCTCAATCATTCGGGACTGCAGGTCACTTTCATGATTCTTAATTCGCTTTAATGAAAACCAATGGCTCAGAAAAACTCATATCTTTTCGAATGCCCGCTTCATTACACTTGATTTCTATTAACTTTGAATTTTACTTTCTCATCTTGCCTTTGAAAGGGCCGTATATCTGAGCCATAGACACATGGAGAAATTTACTAGATTGGGAACGTGGAGGATGCTTTTTGCATTGAAGTTGCACCAAGTTTTATAGAGATTTCCACCATTTTTTATACATAGTTGATTCAGGCTTACTTCCCATTTTTGATTATGTTGATCTCTAGACACATGGCATCACTGGTGCTCATTTGAACAAATTGTGGGTCGCTTTGATTTCATTATTGAAATTTTTCGTTAAGGTAGGCTGGAGGCATTTACTCCGTCGACTCGCTTCCCCACTTTGTCAATTTAAACAATCGGCTCAATTTGACTTTTTTGGACTCTAGGACATGATCGGAAGATTGCGGGTCAAGTTTGAGAACTGCTTTTAGCTTTGACTTTTTAAATTTCTTCAATGACAGCAAATGTGGCATCATGTGCTGAACCTTCCATACTTCCCCGATTTGCTCTTGATTTTGTCTTCAACGGACCCTCAACACGTGAAAGCCTATGCTTATTTGTGGAGGGTTGCTTGGGTCCTACTCTATGGAGTTGCAGCCTTTTAGACAAAGAGGATTCAAAACCTAAAGTTCTTGAAACATCGATGCCACTTCTAATTAGAGATATGTCTGTGTACTCATGGATAATGGGGCCAAAATTTGAAGGGGAAGAGAACGCCCATCATTCACGACTGTGGAAAAAAATGTAGAGAAGAATAAAACTCCACCATTTCGTGCACCTAATTTTCAAATTTATTTCATGCAAACCAAGGAATTGAGAACAATAAAAGGTTTGACGATCCATGGCCTTAGAGAGATTGAATAATTTCATTTAAATGAGGACAACAATAAAATTTTCACGTGTCTAGACAGAAAAATAGAAAATTTATCAAAACGTGCAGAATGGAGAGTTTAAACAACTTCAAAGCATGAATTTCTCTATCTTTGCAGACTTCCAACTTTACTTGAACACTTCTGGAGGGCGTGAGCTCAAAATTTTTAAATTTGAATTAAAACTGAGGGGGGGATTTTGAGGGCGACAACATGGACCTAGTGCAATAGTTGTAATATGACTTAAACTCTTGTTAATGATTTCTTTAGTTCTGCACAACTACATGTGTTACTTTGGCTAGTGAAAAACATATTGCACCTTGGTCTTTCATAGAAGGTTTTTAGGGTAAATATGTTTTCTCACCTTAAACTCATATATAGATAGGGTGTAGAGCCCTCATAGGAAATTAGAATTTAAGTAAACCTCAGTTGATTAGGAGGTTAACTTTTGGGTAGAAAATGGTAAGTAGCTCCTTGTAAATGAAATTGATTTGAAATTTGTTGAATTTAGAGAGCCCAAGAAACCAACATCTTGGTCCTGTAATCCCTTATATTGTCCCTTTTGACATTAAGAATAAAATAAAGTTTACATGTAGAATCGTGAAATGCAGAAACATGGGATCTTACCTTGAACACAAATCACTTGTGGTTCACGTGTAGTTTATAATGCTTTCAATCATGTACTTCTTCAAGATGTTAGAAAATTACTTTCGTAACTCTTTTGTTATAAAGTGATGCCAATAATGAGACCATAGTGCAATGTAAGAGTAAAGCATATAAGAGTAAAATGAGATTTGAGGTTAGGAATAATGTCACTCTTGGAGTCCTTATAACCCAATTAATCATTTTCATGTGTTGGAAAGAATATGAATTGCCCTTTGGTGAGATCAAACTTCGAGAAAACAAAATATTTATATAAATCTAAATAAATTTTCTTGATGTGGAAATTTTGAATGGATTCAAAAAGTTATTGAATTATATTAACTATGGTAGGGAAATAAAGATACTATGATCAAAGAATGTTTATGGGGAAAAGGTATCTTGAATATAAATCTCCATTAATGCTAAGATTTCTTTCTTGACATCACGCCAGATTCACATGTGTAGCAAGGGTAAAAAGTTTAAATATTGAATAAATGTTTGAGAAACATAATATTAACATAAGAATGAGAGGATTATGAACTTTGTATGTAATTTGAAATATGAAAAATAATTATGTAAGTTTTGGAGATTATCGTCAGGGATAAATGACCAACTTAAATGGTCAAACTGTAAGTGGAATGTGAGATGAATTTCAGAACCTGTAGGTGGAAAAAGGATAAAATTATCCTTGCACAATAATGTTATTGGAATGTTAATCGTAACTAAGATGTAATCATGGTAATGATGTGTTGTGGGTTTTCCAATCCTTGAGTCCCTTTTCTTGTGGTTGGGTCATTACTAGCATTCATTCATTGGGGAAAGTGTGGCATCGACATGTATATGGTGTTGTCATGTGTCTATGTGAGTCGATGACTTATGTATGTGTCTTATGCATTGTTGAATTTCTCTACTTGGAGCCCTTGTGGTGTTGTGTAGTGAGAAATGAAGGTAAAAAAAAACTATCCTGTTATTTTTACTGTTGTATTTGTGTGTGGTAAATGTGGGCGTTACATTTGGTATCAGATTGGAGGTTCATGCTCTCAAAAATTTGGGATGGATTAGAGTTGTGACGATTCTACATGGTTGTGGTTGAGATTGGAAGAGTAATGTGATATATGTCGTTGCGTGACAAATGTTGTAACTGTGATATTATGAACACACATGTGGTGCATGTCACTTAGTGCATGTTTTTTATCCTGTTGATGTGCTTGTGATGAGAGAATTCACTCTCCTTTTTATGGTTTCAATGAGGAGTTCATGTGTTATGTGCCACCTTATTTTATGTGAAAAGAATGTTATTGCGGATTACAAAGTGTTGGAGTGTTTTGTTATTATGTGATATGAAGGTGTGTTGATGTGTTGCATGACAAAATTGGTATAAAGTGAATTGGATTTTATCGTGATGTCGCCACCGTGTTGTGATGAATCATGTGTGTCACCATGTTGTATTGCAATTGACTATATGTTGTAATGTTAGTCATTGTTTCTATCATACATATAATTCGTGTAATATGTGATGGTTCATGTCATGAATTAGGGGCATATGGTGAACATATGATCCCTATTGTGTAGTGCTTACACTTTGGTGCATTATGTGGTAATGTGATGTATCGTAACATGTGAAAGTAATGAGTTAGTTATACCCTATATTTATACCATGCATAAGATGTTATGGTTAATGTGCGTGAATCACCATTGTGTCAGTGATGTATTTGTGTGTTATGTTGTGGACCCTACACTAGACGAACCTAAGGGAAGAAATTGTCAAGAGTGTATGTTTGGAGAGAGGAAATGTGGACTAGGTTTTCATAATCTTGAGCCGAGTATGAGTGAGGAAGTGGAGTCTTATATAGACTGAAAACCCACTTCTATTCCTTTTATGTATACTTCCTGAGCTTGCTCAGTATATTGTGGATGTGCACCACCTTAGGCTCAATTTATGCAAACTAGTATCCCTTGATCTTTCTTATTGGATTGTCCATATGAGATTCAATTCTATGTGATTTTGACTATGTTGAGCCTTGTGGGAGTTTGGAGGGATGATTCAGGAAAATATGATGATAGTTAAATTATTTGATATACTCATTTCTAGTTACATGTATATTTTTATGAGTTGAGGCTTGATATCTGAGTGCCAGCAACTCGATGAGTACCCCTTTGGTGGCCGTATAAGACCACATAGTGATTGTGATGTGATATTTCTCAGTACATATTTTATTTGTAAATTGAACATTATCCCTTTTCTTGCAAGAACCAACAGTTTTCTTGATTGACGTGTTCTTATATTTTGGGCATTTTATTTGGTTGTTGCACTAACATGTGGATTTTTGCACTAACTATGGCTAATTAGCCATTTGTTTTTCTTAGTTTTAAATTTTCTTTTCATGTTTAAATTTTTTATATCCTAGCCAAAGGCTTGGGATATTTTTGCCACTTGGCATTTGAGATGGATTGTTATGCTGGTTCTAATGTCGTAATGTAATGGAATAGGGTCATGGGATTCACCATGGAGCAGTTGGAACCTATGGACCCGATTTGATGTAGGGGGTACGCCCCAAGGAGTTACAAATAACTAGTGGGTTGTTCAACCACAAGTTATTATGTCACTTGGGTTAGGGGCAATAGGGCTTTATGTGCCCAGGGCCATAGGGTGACCCGACATCATTATACAGAGAAAGAAGATGGGGCTCTATAGTTGAGTTGATATTATTGACTAACTCTATGGTATATGGACCTTGCTTTGATGATGACTATATGGTTGAGTGACATAAGACTATTCTCGATGGCACTCTATGAGACTTGAGTGACCATAATATTCTTTAATGGGGCTCTATGGTTGAGTGACCCGACTTGTGATTAGTGCACTATGATTTTTTTTTGGCAAGGTATATGGAGTTACTTTGATGCTTTGGGAGGTATATGGAGTTGTTTCGTAATGCTTTGGGAGGTATATGGAGTTGTTTTTTGATGTTTTGGGACCTGTGTGGAGTTGGTGTTATGAATTATGTGTACTCTTGTGAGTCTTTTTAGGCATTGTTATGATTGAGGTTTGATGCTCCTCTTGCTTACTATGTACTATTGGATTTCCATCTTGGCACTGTATATGTTGATACAGTCATGGTTTTGAGGTCATGTGATACCCCTTGTATATGTCAACATGATTCAATTTTTGTTAGTTCACATGTGTGTGTTGAATACCTTTGTACCTATGACATAATTGTTGGATAATTATTTGTTGATGTGGACTACTTGTTGTCTATCCATGGTGGAATTGAAGGTCTTGTGATGTGATATAGTCATGAAAGTATGTAGACAAGATGTATCATGGGAACATTAGTGTTGTGTTGAGCCTTTTGTGTGACATATTGAAGGCAAATTATTGTTGGGCACCCATGAACCTAAGACAATTGAAATTCTAAACAATGAATACTAAGAGTTTGAGATTAACAAAAAAAATGTAAAAGAAAAGAAAAATTGAGTAGTAAAGTAAAATATAACTAACTACTGATCTTCATAGAACATTAAATTTTAAGAAGTTGTTAATATTTCTTGTCTTCTTTGTGGTCGTGTTCTAGTAACAGAGATCTTATCACTAGATGGAAATTATTGTCATTTTTCCCTTAATTTATTATCCTCGTTTTCCACCCTTTTTGTTATTTCGCATCGAGGACGATACTCTTTTAAGGGCAGGGAGATGTAGTTCCAAACCCAAAACAAAAAAAACTAAACTATTTTGCATGTGGTAGAGTGCATATTTCATATGAGCTGCCTTTGTTAGTCTCTTCCTTGCCTGTGCTAGTTCTTGTAGAGTTTGGATAGAGAAACATCCTAAAAGCCTTCTTAGACTTGTCATTTTCCTTGCACAAGAATCTAAAATTTTTATTTGGGATCCAAGGTGTGGATCATGGAAAAACCCAAGTTAACATTGAAAATTTTAGCAGTAATTGGATAGTTGCAGTGAGATTAATTAAACAGAATTATTGTGTGGTGAGTGGAATAGTTGTTATGTTGACTAAGACATTAAAATTACCCTTTTCTGCTATCCCGCTTATGTTTCTGCAAGATTTGTCTCTTGCACTCTTCCCTGCATGCCCATTTTTTCCCTATGATTTACTCCCTCCATGTGCCAAACCGTAAGCTCTAGAAAAGAGTATGGACATCCATCAAAGCATAATGGAAATATTATTTTCCTTTTCCAACTTCCTCCCAGCGTGTGCCAAAATGGGGATGCTTTTCTTCCCAACACAACACAGTCCCAACCTCATTCCAATCAAACAACATTTTGTGAAATCACCTCACCAAAATCTACCAAAATATTCCATTGAAATATTTTTCAATTTGATAGATTTGAGCTTGACAGGATTCAATTATCCTGGTGATTAAAGGAAGCAATAAATAGATCTCTGAGGATCTTGGGTTTTAATATAGGTGTTTATTCAGTCTTGATTGTGTTTCTCATGTTATTTTTCTCTCAGGGAGAATCCTCTATCTTAAAATAAGAACTTTGATATCTTGTGGGGGAATGATAATATTAAATTATAAAATAATGGAGAGACATCCCACCTCAGTTTGTATCAAGCATCAGGTTCTGGTTTTTCCTCCATACATCAATACTTGTTTGGGATCTTCAACATGAAAATAAAATATTCAAAATATAGGCAAGACATTCTAAAGGTTTAGATGGATGGGGATGACATGTGCCAGATGCTCAATCTACAAATAAATGTCTCTACCTTAAGATTTTTTTATTAGATAGGGTAAAAAGTAGGGATAGGCTCCCAGAGACCTGAGTACAAAAAGATTACATCATGGCAGAAACAAAGCAAGAAGAAAAAGTAATAGGACCCAAAGATTTAAAAAAAATTAACTCCAAAATAGAGAAGGGAGTCCAAGAAATAACAAGTAGAAGAGAACTAATCCATTAAACAAGAAAAAATAGAGAAATTTCCTTGAAATTCTGCAGACAGTTTGGAAGAGATTCCATTAGTTGGATGTACTTTTGTTTGAGGGTTTAACCTCCCTGAACTCTTCTCTCATGCTAGGAAAAGAATTCATCTTCTTCTAGGGGATTTACTCAATGTCCTCCTTAGTGTCCTCCTCCTCCTCCTCCTCAGAATCCTCCTCTTCCTCTTCATTAGAAATTGATCCACCTCCTTTTCTGCTTCTCTTTTTCTACAACATCCACACCGAGCACCCAAATCTTGAACCAAAGAATCCAACTTCTTGATATCCCCATCAGATGTTCTTCTAGGCTAAACAATATTTTCTTGGTGGCTTCGATACTATCAATCATTCCCTTTCTCACCATTGAGTTAGTCTCTTCTAGGACCTGGACCACCGTCTCCAAGTACTGAACTTTTTTCTTCCACATATCAATATCATGCTCTCCTTTCGGGGTTACTTTATCCTTCCCCTTAGATGGACCAGATTCCTAATTTTCTATCCCTTCCACATTCTTTCCCTTACCCATCTACTTAGAACCCATCATTACCTTCCCTCATCTTAGACAGACACTCAGCTAGGGTAATATCCTCCTCATCTTCAATTAGGGGCATTTGTTTATCCCGGGCCTTTTTCCCATTGCAAAACAGGAGAAGAATGAGGTCCTCATGGATGGGAGACTCCACCTTACTCCATTGGAAATCCCTCACCAAGGTGGTCAGAGACATAAAAAGATAAAAGGGGATACTAAGCAATTTCTTATGTCTAAACATGTTCAAAAACGATAAGTGGTGGGTATATATCTTGCGATATTTACCCTCTAGAGTTAGATAATTCATGATGTGCAGGAATACCTCTCTCCACACCCCAGGAATATAGGAATGAGTGATACCATCAGGTGAAGTAATGGACAGTTTCCTTTCCCATAAATAAAGTATTGATTTCATACTCTCTCTGATTCCTATCCTTGAAAATTTTTAGACCTTCCATGTCCATGCCAGTAACATAGGAAATGGATTCCTCTGATGTATCAATTTCCATGCCACAAATCACCACTTTCCCTTCCTTCCAAGTCAGCCCAAACTCCATAGTAAGTGATGGATCATGCCCTTGGAGTCTGGTGATAAAGTTCCTAAAACCCCCAATTCTAAAAAGGTGCCACATTAGACTTATCCTCCACAATACGGGAATGGATGGATGGCTCGACTCTGGTTCTATCACTGCCCATGGTAGCCAAAAAAATGCACAACACTTTGAGGTCTGAAATTTTTGAAATTAGACTTGTCTTTCCAAGAATAGCTTAAGCCAGACACGCTTTTGCAATATTGGAAAATGAACCCATTATTCTCCCTCACGTTGCTTAAGGTGAAGTGCTTACAAATTTTCATGATTAATAATATCATTAATATGCACATGTATGACCTCACCTTTTTGCCACACTTTGTAATCATTATTTTGAACTCCCTCATTTTCCAATCTGTCCACACAAGCATTGCCGATGTGAGGGATATGAGTAATGATATGGGAATCAAAGTACTTAAGGTGTTCTTTAATATCATTAATAATATTACCCAAGACCTAATTATTGTGACTAGTCTTATTGATTACATTTAAAATGAGAAGAGAGTCCCCCTCAATAAGAATATGTTTAATTCCTTTCTCCTTAGCAAGACTAACACCCCAGAGAAGAGCACTTAGCTTCAGCCACATTGTTGATCTGAGTCCCCAAAGGACCAGCATAGGCTAAGATCTAGTCCCCATTATGATCCCTGATTATTCCTCCTCCCCCAGCCAGGCCAGGGTTTCCTTTAGAAGCCCCATCAAAATTAAGTTTGACTTTTCCCCTTTTAGGTTTGGACCACTTAAGTTTTAGTGGACAAGAAAATGACTTGAGGAAGAATGAAGGAAAACTATTTAAGCACTTCCTCTTCTCTACTAGAAATGTCCTTTTTGGTCTTCACCTTAATGATTTTGGATTTCTCTTTAATCAAGGAAATCAAACCAGCACTGACCATTATGATATTGGCCTTCTGATTTCTGAAGATGAGAGCATTTCTTTCCTTCCATAAGCTCCAAAAGAAGTGGGGTAGGGCCATTTTCCAGGTAGCCATAAGAAAGGTTACCTAAAAGGGAAATCCCATTATAACCAACAATTCCTCAATGGAATTAGGACAGACCCATTGAACCTTGAAAATCTCCAACACCTTAGACAACACTACTTGAGCAAAGGGGCATGAGATGAGGAGGTGGTTGACACTTTCCTCCTCTTTTTTACAAAGAACACACATGTTGGGGAGGAGCATGCCATGTTTCCTCAAATTTTCCACAGCGAGGATTTTGTTCTGAGCAACCAACCATAGGAAAATGTTAACTTTAGGTAGAAGGTATTTTCCCCAAAGTTTACTCCAGTAATATTTTTGGCTAGAATTCTTGAAGTTAAGGAGGTAAGAAGATTTAATAGAGAAATTTCCAAAATCCTCTTCCTTCCAAATAATAGAGTCCTCATTTTGTTGGAAGAGAGGAATATAAATATTCTTTAACTTTGAGTTGAGGTCATAAAAAAGATGAGTGTCCCCAATGAAGTTGGGAGGGGGAAGAACCTTCTCCCAAAGAACAAGATTGTTGGAGAAGCTCTAATAATCCCTAACCCAAACTTTACCATTGTCTTCAAAGAACTATGCCACATTTCTCCCAGGATCTTCCTCCACAAGAGTTTTATCAGAGATCTAACAGTCCCTCCAAAAGTGAATTCTTCACCTTTCCCAATGTTTTATTTAATACCCCTACTTAGGATCTCCCTAGAAGAGAGAAAAGAATTCCAAAAAAGGATCCTTTAGGGATATTGTCTTGCAAAAAGAAATTCTCTATTATGTTAGTATTCCTTAAATATTTCCTTTTGATGATATCAATCCATAGGCCCTCTTCCTTTATCACTCTCCAACCAGATTTAGCCACAAGAGATTCATTCATGAGTCTCATATTATTTAATCCTATCCCCCCACAATCCTTAGGCTTGGTCACTTTTTCCCAGGCCACAAGAGGAAATTTGAACTTCTCCTCAGCCCCAACCCACAGGAACCTTTTTTGAATTTTTCAAGAGCTTCCAAAATCTTACCTGGAAGCCAAAAAAGGGACATGACATAGATTGGAACACCTTGAAGAGAGCTTTGGAGGAGTTGAATTTTTCCAGCTTGAGATAGGAGAATCCCCTTCCAAGAAGACAACTTATTGGAAAATCTCTCGAGAAGAGAGTTCCAGATGGAATGATTTGGTTTTTTGTGAATGAGGGGCATTCCCAAATAGGAATCTAGAAAATTCTTTATCTTACAGCCAAAAATGTGGGCCAATTCTCTTGGAAATGTTATTCCACATTTATGAAGAAAATAACACTTTTGAGGAACTTGACCAGCTGGCCAAAGACCTCCTCATACTCATTCATAACCTATTTGAAGATATATGATTCTTGTATAGATGCCTTCCCCATCAAGAAATTGTCATCCAAAAATTTGTTGAGGTAGGTAGGCTGAAGGCCATTAGAAAATTTGAGACCTTGGAAGAGGTTAAGGGAAACCACCTGGTTGCAGAGCTTGCTTAAATTTTCTACCACAATCTTATAGAGGAAGGGGGAGAGGGGATATCCCTATCTGAGACCTCTACCAGATTGAAATAAGCCTTCTAGTTTACCATTGATCATAATTGAGATACTATATGAAGAAATGCAGACCATAACCATGTTGATGAAGAAGGCATCAAACCCCAACTTGCTTAGAATGGGATGGAGAAGGGCCCACGAAAATATGTCATAAGCTTTGTGCATATCCAACTTGACAAACATGGCGGATCTTCCTAAAATTTTGACAAAGTGAATGAATTCTTGGATGACCACAATGCTATCAAGAATTTGTCTCCCAAGAACAAAACCCCCTTGATTACGAGAGATAAAATTGGCCAACACTTTCTTGATCCTGAAAGTGATAATTTTGGTAATTTGTAGTTGGTGTTGCATAGACTGATGGATCTAAAATATTTCACATACTTGGCCCCTATCATCTTAGGAATAAGGACTAGGAAACTATTGTTGATTTGTTTTAGAATCTGACCGTTATTGAAGAAAGTATGGATCATCTCAATGACCTCATTCTTGACCACTTCCCAGAATTGTTGGAAAGAAGAAAGCTTGGGAACCCATCTGGTCTAGGAGATTTATCTAGTTCCATGTCAAAAATGGCATATCTGATTTCTTCCTCCCCAGGAATGAGCATGAGATCTCTATTTTCTTGATGTGAAATGACATTCTGGAAGAGTCCAAGGGCCTTCTCCCAAGATGTTCTATTTGGATCAGCCCCAGGGAGAAAAAGATCCTTAAAATATTTGACAATAACTTCATTGATTTATTTTTCATCTTCTATGAGAGTACCATCATTTTTCCTGATCTCCTTGATCTTGAGATGATTTGTCTTGGAGGTGGTAGAGAAGTGGAATAATTTAGTGTTTCTATCCCCCTCCTTTAGAAAATTAATTCTAGATTTTTGCTTCTAGTAGACTTCCTCCTTGGCCAAGATATCATGGTATTAAATGAGGAGAGCTTGCTCTTGACTTTTAAGTGCTTGGTTGAGCCCATCTTCCTCCATCAGTTCCTCAATATTCCTTAATTCTTCCTCTATTCTGCTCTTAGACTGAAAAATGTTCCCAAAAAACTTCCTTATTCTATAGTTTTCAGATTTTGTTTAACATGCTTCAACTTTAAACTTAATTTGTACATTGGTACCCCATGGACCGTGATCTCCCACCACTCTTGAATTATCAAGAGGATGTCAGGATGTTGGAGCCACATTTTTTCAAATCTGAAAGGTCTATTTTTTTAGGAATAGCCATACCTAGGAGAATGACATTGTGGTCAGATCAAATTTTGGGCAAGGTGGAAAGGGAGTAGAGTTGATTAATCATGCAAGAATGACTAATCACAAATATGTCTAGTCTAATCTATATAAGGTCATGTCTAGTTCTTTTGTTAGCCCAAGTAAATTTGGACCCTCCAAGCTCGAGGTCCACAAGATCATTATTTACTAAAAAATTAGCTAACTCATCCATGTTATCTGTATAAGAAATGGTTCCACCTTTTTTTCTCCTTGGGGAAAGAGGGGTATTGAAGTCTCCTCTGAAAAATCCAATCACCATCTTTAAATAAGGACCTCCCCTTAGAAATTTCTCTCCAAAGATTCCTTCTACCAACCACAGAGTTGGGGGCATAGATATTAGAAACAATCCAGGACTTGTTTGAAGTTAAATTAGTAAAACCCATGGTTAGATGGTTGGATGATGATAGGAGCACCAAACCTTTAACCAAGAGGGG
The DNA here is from genome assembly GCA_019776745.2 of Taxus chinensis. Classification (NCBI taxonomy): domain Eukaryota; kingdom Viridiplantae; phylum Streptophyta; class Pinopsida; order Cupressales; family Taxaceae; genus Taxus; species Taxus chinensis. The sequence goes on along the minus strand of CM034155.1, from coordinate 321,654,394 downwards.
ATTCTAGAGGGTGAAAATGCCTCCTAAAGCCCCTTCTGAGCTTACACCCAGCCCAAAGGCCATGTTTCCAAACCATCTTTCCCACTTCTTTGAATCTTTCTGTACTCATCTTTGTTTCTTGTATCATCAAGATATCAGTATTTTATTTGTTCCTAAAATCCTTCAGGATTCTTTTCTTACTAGGGGGTTATTCAACCCTCTAATATTCTAAGAGAGTAAGATCATTTATTCTTTGATTGAGGAAACCTAAGAGGTTTTTGTATCCCTTTATCCATGTCTTTCTTTACCAAGGTCTCCCTCTTCTCCTTGTTAGATTTTCTCCCTTTAGGAGTTAAATATTTACCCACATCAGCTCCAATATTACTTCTAGTAATAGGCTTGGATCCTGTTTCAGGAGTAATAGGGGAGGACCCTGGATCAAGCGAATCCTGAACAATACCTCCCATCAAGAGGTCAAAAGCATTTGAAGTCGAGATGCCTTCCTCATGTCTTTGGTCGAAAGAGCTTTGTCCAATCGAGGATAGATCTTTTAGGGAAAGTCCCTGAGCCACTTTCAATGTATTGTTCCCTTCTGATTCAGATAGATACTTAGCTTCCTTTTGTTTTATATTTAGGGAAAATTCCTCTTCACATAACTTCTCATTTTCTGCTTTACCCCATTCAACATTGTTCTTTGGATTGTCTTCTTCATCTTTGAATTTATCCTCAACCATAACTTGTGTTTCTACAACTATAGTCTCCTTTGGAACCTCTTGATCCCTTCTAGGGTCCTTCCTAAAGGTTCTTTAATTTTCCCCACCTTTCTCCATTCTTGTATTATCTTTATGGGGAGCCTTAAAATGAGCTCTTGGACCTGATTCCTACTTCTTCTTCTGTGTTGGACACTTTTGAGGATCATGCCCTACAAATTTACATTTGTAACAAATAAAAAGGGACAGGGCATACTCAAATCTTTACACCCAATCCCCAAACTTTGAGATAAAAGTGATATTTTCTTCTAACACAGCTTCTTCTTTCATATTAATGCAAAACCTTGCATGCGTAAGCCTGATTCTAGATTTAGTAACTTGATCAATCACTATCGGGGTTCTTAGACTTTTTGCTATACCGATTAGGACCTCAGGTTCCCAGAACTCAAGAGGTAAGCCAGGGAGATTCACCCAGATAGGATATTCAGAGACAATTTTTGCAAAGGGGTTGAAGGCTGGTTCCCATTGTTGCACCACCACATGGGACTTTACCAATGAACCAAGGCCCTCCTAGATAAAATTCTTAAGACATGGTCTTTACTAGGAAGATAAATTAAGAAAAAACCATTCGCATATGCATTTACCTCAATAGATCCATTTTTTGCCCATCTTCTCTTGGCCCAACTATGGAAAAAATCAATGTTGGGTCAAGATCCAAAAAATTTTGCAAATAAAGATCCTTCCAAATTTTCTTTGGCTCACTCCAAGAGAGAGTCTAGAATTTTAAGAGCCAGAAGGCCCTTATGTTTAGAAGGCTCTAATCCTTCTAAAGCATGTTTGTCCACATTTTTCCCGACCAATATTTCCACCCACGTGGATTTCAACACTAGATTCACTATATTGTCCTTACTTGGGTTAGGTATGTGCTCCTGCAAAGGCCCGTGAGGCTTCATAGATTCTATAGAATCTGCAACAGGGCTTCCATCGCTCCCTCTTCCAACATTCAAACAAGAATTTCTTACTTCCACTGCATTAAAAATTCTGTTTCCCTCTCCCACTCCCGCTCCTGCTTACATATTGCTCCGGTCGCTACCTTAAGAGTTGTACAGAGGAACCTTGTACCTATTTCCATACCTATTCCCACCCTCAATAAAGATGTTGTTGGAATAGATCAAAAGATGGATGAATTCATTAAAAAACATGATTGAAAAAAAATATTTCAAGTAAATGTGAAATGGGGAGTTGTGAGTGAACGTGATTTGTTTGACAGAATGCCTGGTAGAGGGATGAAGCCTAGTGGAGTGCAAGTGAAACCACATGGATTAACTCATACACTGCAGATGAAAATATATCCCAGGCATGGTTCATCTCTCCTCATCTCTCATAATTTCTATTCTTTAGTTTTTATTTTACAATGCAATAAAGTTCTAAACCGAAGGATTTTCATATACTTGATTTTATTAAATAAACTTGTTTTAAAACAATAAAGTATTATATCGTAACTTACATAATATAATATTCCTCAGTAAACAATGAACTTAAACCCTCACTTTGTGATGATCTAGAAAAGTACCAATCAAACTAGATTTCTATAGTACCCCCTTTCATTGACAAGATGAAGTTGACTTTCTGGTAAATATATTGAGCATTTCTTTTTTTAAATAGATAAATTGTGATTTTTGGAGAATTGTAAAGATAAAGTAACCTTCGTAACTCTGGAAAGGGGATGTTAAGCTTCCATTATGTACCTTGTTATGTGAGGATTCACTTTAATCTTTGGATCGGCATCGAACTATCATTTGTGATCTTTTTGACACCCTCCTAGGAGCACTATTAGACCATTTTATAGTTATAGGAAGCTACTAAAAATGAAAAGTTCAATTTCATTTTTAAGAACCATTTGAAACCTAAGCAACAAAATGCTTATTTGCCTTTGCAAACCTCTAGTATATCTACTAGAAAATTTCCTAGAACCTTTAGTTTGGGGAAAAACACTCTTTGTGATAGTTTGGTAAAGGCATTTTGTAGGCCTTCAATTGTAGTTTGACTAGGTCAAACTAGACCAATTACAACCTGTGGCTCCAGAAAACATGTCGCAATTTGAAAACCTTTTTCTAGTTCTCAGTCCCTTAGACTCTGATGAATTCTCCATATATGGGGGAACTTGTAGGAATTTTATCATCGTGTGTTCATCCATTGAACGTTAGTTTTGGACGTGGTTTTCTAAGCCCTTGATCTAAATTTTAATCATTTGTAACTAGGCCAATTTTGACTGATGGCCCCGGAAAACTAGCCGCCAATCGTAAATTGTCTACTAGTTTTGAATTTCGTCAGTTCCTATGAACACTTGGTATATAGGTGGACACATAGAAATTGAACTGTGGTGTGTTTTCTCATTAGAAGACAACATTTGAAATTGGTTTCTTATCTTCTGAGCTTGACTTGAACGTGTTTGTTGCTAGTAAGAAAACATAGAAAGAAAGTTGTAGGACCCCCGTTGGGTTACTTAACCACCATGGAAACTTGTAAATAACTATTTGGAACTCTATATCATGGCTTGTGTGATATTTGACTTTTAGGAAAATGGTGTGTCTCTCTCTTTCCTTTCTCTTTCTCTCTCCTTGGTTACGAAACGAAGTGAAATGAATACATGTCTCTAACCCTTTTCCTTTCAAATTCAAATTATTAATATTATTATGTAAATGGGAAACTAAAAACATTAATTATGCTAGATCTAGGTGGATTTCATGCAAGCGATTTATCACTGATTTCATGCTCACATGTTTTTACAGGATGCAAGTAAGATGGAAAAACAACGTGGGTGTGATTCTTTGTATATTGTTAGAATTTATGTATGTTAGGAGAAGGAAATTTTCATGTATTGTTATGTTATAGTAAAGTTATTTATTGAAATTTGGCAATATGAATGAGATGCTAGTTTTAGGGGTGCTTTGGGAAATGTGCATGTAACTAAAGGTGTTCTTTTGATTCATATTTACATATGGGAAAAAGAGGGTTGGATATATATATGTTAAATGAAACTGTAGAGGAAATTCCAACATTTGTGAAGTTATGAAAAGGTTTATAATTGAAGTTTTGTAATATTTTAGATGTCAAGGTTTAAGGGGATGTTCATCCACACATGAGTGTTATTTTGATCCTCAAATTTTGTATTGTAAAATTTGGATATGTATGTTAAATGAATTTGAATTTAAATATTGTAGTGCATTTCTAGTGTTCAATAGACAATTAATTAATTAGTGTGTTGTATTCTTACCTTGTAAATGTAATAAAGAGATTTAAACAAAACACTCAACCCTAGTATAGGACTCATGTATAACTACCTTTCATGCGTGAATCCTTTTAGTGTGGAAAACTAAAACCTTAGGATAAAATTCAATCTCTACACTCGATGTCATCCTTCTCGCATGATATTTCTTATCCCAAAATAAATTGAAACCGTAAAATGAACTTAAACTTTTGTGCTTGATGGAACCTCCTAGCTTAGGTAAATAAGACCCCTAGTTTGTGTTATCTTCATGGTCGGTATGTTTAGCATTATCATCGTGAACCCGATGGTTAGGAGCGACCTGGAAAAACTTTATCTAGAGTAAGTAGAACTAACACCTCCTTAGTATCCTAGTCGTCTACCAAGTCTTACGAAGTTTGATCTAGGAATTTTCTTCATCATTGAATGAATTCCTTGTGGGATCCAGATGACACAAATGGACCTAGTGCAATAGTTATACTATGACTTAAACTCTTGTTAATGATTTCTTTAGTTCCGCACAGCTACATGTGTTACTTTGGCTAGTGACAAATATAGCGCCTTGACCTTTTTTAGAGGGTTTATAGGGTAAATATGTTTTCACACCTTAATCTAATCTATAATAGGGTGTAGAGCCCTGAGTGCAAATTGGAATTTAACTAAACCTCAGTTGATTAGGAGGTTAACTTGTGGGTAGAAAATGGTAAGTAACTCCTTGCAAATGAAATTGATTTGAAAGTTGTTGAATTTAGAGAACCCAAGAAACCAAAATCTTTGTCCTGTAATCCCTTGTTATTTCCCTTTTGACATTAAGAATAAAAGAAATTTTACATGTAGAATCGTGAAATGCAGAAACATGGGATCTTACCTTGAACACAAATCACTTGTGGTTCATGTGTAGTTTATAATGCTTCCAATCATGTACTTCTTCAAGATGTTGGAAAATTACTTTCGTAACTCTTTTGTTATAAAGTGATGCCATTAATGAGACCATAGTGCAATGTAAGAGTAAAGCATATAAGAGTAAAATGAGATTTGAGGTTAGGAATAATGTCACTCTTGGAGTCCTTATAACTCAATTAATCATTTTCATGTGTTAGAAAGAATATGAATTTCCCTTGGTGAGATCAAACTTCAAGAAAACAAAATATTTATATAAATCTAAATAAAGTTTCTTGATGTGGAAATGTTGAATGGATTCAACAAGTTATTGAATTATATTAACTGTGGTAGGGAAATAAAGATACCATGATCAAAGAATGTTTATGGGGAAAAGGTATCTTGAATCTAAAATCCCCTTAATCCTAAGATTTCTTTCTTGACATCACGCAAGATTCACCTATGTAGTAAGGGTAAAAAATTTAAACATTGAATAAACGTTTGAGAAACATAATCTTAACATAAGAATGAGAGGATTATGAACTTTGTATGCAATTTGAAATATGACAAATAATTATGTAAGTTTTGTAGATTTTCGTAAGGGATAAAGGACCAACTTAAATGGTCAGACTGTAAGTGGAATGTGAAATGAATTTAAGAATATGTAGGTGGAAAAAGGATAAAATTATCCTTGCACAATAATGTTATTGGAATGTTAATCGTAATTAAGATGTAATCATGGTAATGATGTGTTGTGGGTTTTCCAATCCTTGAGTCCCTTTCTTGCGGTTGGGTAATTGCTAGCATTCGTTCATTGGGAAAGAGTGACATCGACATGTATATGGTGTTGTCATGTGTCTATTTGATTCAATGACTTATGTAAGTGTCTTCTGGATTGTTGATTTTCTCTACTTGGAGCCCTTGTGGTATTGTGTAGTGAACAATGAAAGTAAAAAAAAAAATTCCTGTTATTTTTACTGTTGTATTTGTGTGGGCGTTACATCATGCCCCTAAGGTCATACCGAAGTTGTAATTATTCTTCTAAAAATAATAGAAAAAAAGTATAATTCTCTGGTTCATGACCATTTCCTTGATTAGACTATACAAAATTTTAAAAAGTATTATTCAATTGAACATTCAAGGGAATGAGTAGTGGGGGTACAAGAAATTTGGGTTGGAGTAGTGGAAGTAAGGGGCATGGGAAAAATGTGGGCGATTAGGTAACACAAGAAATTCTAGAGATAAAGTGGAGGGAGGGACATTTGATGTCAGGAAGAAAAGGAAGGAGGGGGAAATGTGGATGAAATCATAGAGAGGGAGATGTATGAGTTGGAAATTTTTTGTGTGAAGCATATATAGTAGCACTACAATATATTTGATATCACATAGAAATTAACATGTTAAAAATGAGAAGAATTAATGTATGAAAATTTCACAGTCTAAGTATTGATTTTTTTTGTTCATGTAAGGATGGAATGAAACAAGAAATGAGGTATGGATGCCGAAAATAAAGTGGAAACAAATTCATGTTTAAGGAAAAAGGGGAGAGGTGCAAGGGAGAACTATCTATTAGAAAGAGGAATGGTATAGAGCAGAAAGGCATGATTCCTAATATCTCATTTTTTATGAGAAGAGGTGTGAAAGACATCTTGGAGTAAAACTCGTATGAAAAAGAAGGTGTAATGCAAATTTCTTGAACAGAGGGGACTCTAGAAATTACGGTGAATGTTAGTCCTGTCATTTTAGTGGTGCCTATATCAACAGTGGCATTTAGCATAATAAGGCCTTGGATTTTTTGTATTGTCAAGGCCCAAGCCATTTTGAGATGTAGTTTCCTACGTGTGCCTCTAGATATTGGTGGTGTGAGGAAATGAGAATGGGTATTTGGATCCCAAGGTGGTCCAATTTATTTGTCAAATTTGATGAAAACAAAAAGTAGTAGAGTGGATGGAGAAGAAGAAGGATTGTATACCCATAAATTAGTGGTGAGAATAATTTTTTTTGTTAATATAAAAGAACTTTGTGTTGTAATTTTTCATCATCTAGATCCTTTGAATCACATAACCTAGTAATTTTTGCATTGGAATGGGTGACTAGATTGTTCATATATTGCAACATGTTGAGGTTATATTGGTTAATAAGTTCATTTTTAGTAAAAAAATGTGGATTTGTATGGAAAGGAACAATATCTTTATTTGTGATCCTTTCATCTATGAGAGTGAGAAGTGTTTTCCAATCGTCGACGAGGGGAATTTCATTTATAATGTTTAACAAAAGTTTCCGAAAAATAAACTTGAGCTTGATCTGAACCTTGTTGGTGAAAGACTGTCTTAAGTGGTACATAAGTGGTGAAGCTATTCCATAGGTTTGTTCCATATGAGTGCCCAGCATAAAGAGAAACATCAATGACAAGAGGAAACTAGCCTAGGTCTGTAACAATAATGATGGACCTATTACAAAAATGAAATATTTGAAGTGGGGGAAACTTCAAGAAGGAAAAATTTGGTTTTGGAAAGGATCTTGGGCTAAATGAATCTCATGTCATAAATGTGAATATACTAAACATGTTTGAGGGAGTCTTGAAGAGAAGATAGTTCTTGTCTTTCAAGTGGTTTGGTTTCCTTTATTAGTGTCTGCAAAGAGGCATATATAGTTGATGTTGAAATGTTGAATGCGACAACTCTAGTTGGCACAAGCAACAAGAGGGTAGGCGATTGTGTAGGAATTGTAGAAGATAATGCTGAGCAAATAATATTTATGAGGTATGATTTATTTGTGCATACAGTACCCTGAATTATTACTTTTAGTGGATGCATTTGATGTTTGTGCACGAAGTGATGAAGATTGATATCAAAAGCTTATTTTTTTCTAGCAAGAAAGGTATATTTTTGGATGTGGAGTTTTCCTAATTGAAAGAGAATTTGGTAGTGGCCTTGTACATTTCAATGAAAGATGGACTGATATCTTGGAAAGGAAAATGAACATCATTTTCGAGCCAATTGTGATGTATGTCAAAATATTGGTGACCTTTAATTTCAATGTTTTCAAGGGATATGTGATATATAGGATGGATTTGGGATAAAATATCCCATTTTTCCTACACATTAGAATGTCCCAACATTTATTCTTCATTTTTTGATTCCTTGTAGGAAGATGATTCATTTTTTGCATATACATGCTTGGCATACCAAGATTGATAATTGTTCCGTAAAACTTCCCAATTAGAAATGATTTGGTTCATTGTGCTCCTTATGTCTGATGAAATTTTGTGAAAAGGATTGTATAGAAGGAATTCGATCCAACAAAAAAGTTCAAAATAAGCGGAATAAACATCAAGGGTTTGATAGAATATAAGGGAGACACACACAATTTATCGTATTGGTCGTTGTTTCCATTTGTCCCTCATATTTTGCTTATTATAAGAACAAGATCTCGTAACTTCAATAGTTTCCATATTTGAAGGGAGCTACAAGTAGGCATCGAAAAAGATAAATGTATCACTACTTTGTGAGTTTATTTCAGTGACACGGCGTAGTACCTTTTCCCAACATTTAAGGGAAAAAAATACCGAATAAAAAGAACAAGAGGAAAATTTTGCAACATGTGAAACATTTCTGCACTCATGTCATGATAAAAAATACTATCTTTAACATCTTTCGAAATGCAATCTTTGTTGGTTGGTCAGGGTCAGAGGTGGAAGAAATTCTCGAGAATATTTGTTGGTATATTTCTGAATGTTGCTTTGCCTTAGAAGAATATTTTGTAACATATTTCAGAAATGCATGATGAGAGAGAACATGTTGACACTCAACATTGGATCTTCAAACATATAAAATTACAGGGTTGTTGATGTTCAATCTACCATCATTCCTAAAAGGAAGGTATGATACTTTGTCTGCATCATTGATGATGAGATCTAATTGTGCATGAATTTCCCAAGGTAATTTGTATTGGAATTGTAGGCCATATGGTTTCTTTCAGAGGCGTGCTTGTTTTGAGCACTTTGTGTTTCTTTGAACATGATTAAACAATTCTTCCAAGTTCAAAAGAGGATCAAGAGCCAATATTTGTGATTTGTGTAGCAAGTAGGGATCATCTTAGATGGAGTGATGAATATATTCTGATCAATAAGAAATGGGACAGAGGTTCCATGTAGAAATAAAGTTGTCAAAGTAGTCTCTAATTTGGTTGATAGTAGATAATTCACTTCAGTCAATCATCTGTACATTTGGGGGTTCTGGAAGCCATAAGAAGCCATGTACATGCACAAAAACCCTATGTTTCCAATCATAGCTGAAATAGGAACAAGAACTATAAGAAAGATTTTTAAATGATTTAAAACAAGAGAGAACGGAAAAATTTCTCACTTGTACTAGTAGTCATGTGCCGCAAGGTGTTTTTGTAATACTTCTTTAATAAATACCGAGAATCTATGGTGTAAGTATTTAGAAACATGACGAGGGTTAGAAAAAATGTTTTGGTTCCTCCACCTTTGTGCTTTCCAAGGATCTACATGGCTCATGTCAAGCATAACACTATGAAGGTCTGGTCATTTAGTGTCACCAACACTTAAAGTAAATAATAATGTAGGGGTTCCAAGTTGTTCAATCATGTCTGAAACCTCACTTCTACTTTTTGACTAGAATGGTCGTGTGCCTCGAAGAGTGTTTCTAAATCATATAAATTTTTTATATAGGCTTTCATTAGGATTGTCATGAGGGAATCGATTAAGATCCCTTATAGTTTTAGGAATCATATGTTTGATATCTTGTTTCATTGAAACAATGGTTATAACTTGGCTTTGGTGGTGCATAATGAGGTTACAAAATTGTTTTTGAACCTCAGGTTGTTACCAAAGTAGTTACAATAGTATTGAATCAAATGCATTGTGTATTCATGAATTTGGACCTCTCTCATGTGTGGTCATTTGAAAATTGTTAAACCTATGGGAAACAAAGTTGGAAATTCCATCGCAAACACCCCGTCATTTTTTTATTCATTAATAGGTGAAAGACCAATTTCTAGCTATGATAAAAATAATGGAGAGTCATTATTCAAACCATGTAGGAAATTTTGTATTTACTCCTCTTTAGTACATGAATTATGAACTACCAGGACAAAGGATGATGGAATCCTAGTTTTGGTAGGAGATCTAAATGCATTAGGACCCAAAAATTCAAAGTTATCTTCATAGGAGGGGGATATCTAATTCAAATGATTTCAATAAGGAGGATACATTTGTTTGTTCAACAGGAAAGGAGGATAGGGCATCATAGTCGATGAACACATCTTTATAATAAAGATCATTAGTAATTTTGAATTGCAGGGTGTCCCACACATGAGGCCTTCTCACGTAGAAATCATACTTTATTTAGTTTGGATATTTTATTTGTATAAGTAATATGTCGAGCTCTCTAAGACCTCATGATAGGTATTTGATAATAGATGAAATATTTTGATAGAAGTTGATAGTGTGTCCTATGTATTTATATTGGCCTCCATGTGCCTTGCTAATCTGCAAGATTGGATTGAATCTTGTAATAAGAATTTCCTCAACTTGTGTAAGGCATTGTATAACATGAGGTTGATGAGATGAGTCCATGTTGTTCCATTCCTAGAAGTAGTGACCATTTATCTCAACATTGCATCTATTGCACATATACACGCATTCAATCAGTTTCCCTAACATCCGTGGGTAGTTTTCCATATAATCAGAGCAAGTATGCATTCTGGAAATGACATCTATCCTTTTTTAAAACCTACATTGTGCCTCCAAAAAGAATGTAATACTAAGGGGTATTGTTTTTGTAGGAGAATCCAACAAAGAGTTGTTGGGCAATTGAAAATGCGAGGTCTATTGAAAATCAACTCTAAGGATTGGGAGAGAGAATTTAGAGTTGTTTATGATAGGAAACTTAGAGGGAAAATTTATAGGATTTATGTTGTCTTCCAGAATGTGGTTGTGGGAACTGGAAGACAAGGCATCACATGTAATGCATATGGTAGATTTTTGAAAGGGAGTCAAGGAGATGGAAAATTTTGTGATTGCGGAAATGGATTTGAAAACTGGAAAGTCACAACAAACTAGCCCAACCCACATATTGTAGGGGAAAAGGTAGTGGTATGCATGCATGTACAGAATGAATAATTTTCACCATTGATTTTTTAGGAAGATAAGTTTAAATTTATTATGATTTAGTTAACTCTAGCTTCATCTTCTTATTAGGAAAGTCAAATAAAAGTAAATAATTTTTTTTATTGCATGCATTTATTTAAAGAAAAAATTTATATTTAGAAATATCAATTGAAGAGTAGTTTAAGGTCAAGTCTAGAGGGAATTAGTTTCTATTTAATTAGCAACACTTATTATTCTTTATAAGAAGCACACAACTAAAGTTGTAGATGTATGAGAGTTGAATGAACACATTTGCTTGTACATCTTGATTATAATTTGAGTTGAATCTCTGAGTATGAATGAATTAATAAATTATGCACAACAATTTTGGATTGGTGTTTAATATGTTTTTATACAATTTTATATTATTTATTGTATGCTTTTCACTATTTAAGATTGTATATTTTCTACAAATTGGTATCAGAGTGATTTTTTCTAGTAGATTATTAAATTGGTAGCAAGCTATGGCTTCTACATCTAGTATGCAGATGCCCTAATTTAATGGAAATAATTACGAGGATTGGTCATTTACCATGAAGGCGTTATTCAGATCTCAAGATGTGTGGGAGATCGTTGAGAATGGGTACATAGAGCCCCCAGATGTAGCAGCGTATAACGCACTTTCTCAAGAAAAGAAAGATACTTTTAAGGAGTTACGAAAGAAAGAAAGAAAATATCTTTTCTATATTCATCAGGAAATGCATGAAAACATTCTCCCTAGAGTGGCAATAGCTAGTCAAGAAAAATTTGCATGGGATGCTCTCCAAGTCGCATATCAAGGTAAGGAGAAACTAAAAACCACCAAGCTACAGCTACCTCGTAGAGATTTTGAGAAATTTTTAATGAAATATTCAGATTCCATATAATCGTTCTTTACTTATGTAGCTGGTTTATTCAATAAAATCAAATCCCATGGTGAGACTATTGAGGACAAAAGGACTATTGAAAATTTTGTTAGGAGTTTTCCTACAAAATTTGATCCTCTAGTTATTTATATTGAAGAAACTAAGGGTCTAAGCCAGTTTTGTATTGATGAGTTGTATGCATCACTAATCAATCATGAACAGGGAATGAATAGATCATATGTAAGTGTAGATCAATATTTTTCATCTCACACCACAAGTATTTGTGGAAGAGGAAGAGGAAGGTTCAACCCAAGAGGCAGAGGAAGAAGTCCATCTAGAGGATGTGGCAGCGGTTCATCAAAATTAGGTGGAAGAGGAAAAAATCAACAACACAGTTATGGTCGTAGACAAGATAAGTCTCATCTTTAGTGCCATTATTGGAAGAAGTATGGACACTATGCTTATGATTACAAGAAAAAAATATGATTAGGAGAGGCAAAATCAAAATCATGTTGGAAGTTCTACTCCTAAACCTATGTTTATTGTATGCATAAGGATTACTAAAGTAATACCTTCTTTATCCCCTATTGATGACAATCTATCAAAAGAGAGTCCACGTGATGTATGGTATTTGGAATAAGGTTACAGTAATCACATGCGATGTAATCTAGATTTATTTTCAAATTTGGATGAGTCAGTGAAGAGTGATATTAATCTTGTGAATAACAATATTGTGTCTGTAAAAGGAAAAGACGTGGTTAATATTCTAACCAGATAGGGGAATCAAACGAATATGCATGATGTTTACTATGTTACAGGTTTGAAGAAAAATCTAATGAGTATTGGATAGTTGGTACAAAAAGGATACAAATTTTATATGGAGGATAATGAGTGCATGATTATGGAAAAAGCCCCTAGAACTCAGTTTATAAAAAAATTGAAGATGAGCAGTAATAGGATGTTTCCTTTGATATTAAAACTAGGAAAAATAAGAAATCAGATCTATTTGCAAAAAAAATCAGCATCTCAGTTCGCAACCAAGTCTTGCGTGCTAAGTTAAATTAGTCTTCTACTGACTCCTGTGATAAATTAAATGATTCCTATGCTAAGGTGAATGAGTATTGTGCCAGTGTAAAGAAGGTCTTCACTAATACAAACAAGTCCTGTCCTAATATATTTGAGTCCCGTGCCGAAGGAGTATAATCATCTTTTCATTCGGTCATGAAAGATGAATCATGGCTTTGACATCTAAGGTATGGACATTTGAATTTTGGAGGTTTGAATTTAACTCATAGAAATAATATGGTTAAAGGTTTTCCATTAATTCAAAAACCAAAAATGGTATGTGAAGGTTACATTTTGGGGAAGCAACACAGAGATTCTTTCCCAGTTGGAAAAATGGAAATAACAAGTACACCTCCAGAGATTGTACATTCAGATTTATGTGGACCTATGAAAACAAATTCTATTGGAGGTTGTTCATATTTTATGACATTCATTGATGATTACACAAGGAAGATGTGGGTGTACTTTTTGAGACATATATATGATGCCTTTGATACATTTCAGCAGTTTAAGGCATTAGTGGAGAAGCAAAGTGAATACTACATAAACGTCCTCGGGACAGATAGAGGAGGTGAGTATGTTTCTAATGAATTTATGAATTTTTACAAATATCATGGTATACACAAGCAATTTACTACTAGGTATAAACAACAACATAATGGTGTGGCAGAGAGGAAGAATAGAACCATCACTGAGATGGCGATAAGTATGTTGAAGGAAAAACACCTTCCAAATGACTATTGGGTAGAATCAATAACAACTGTTGTTTATATTTTGAACAGGTGTCCAACAAAACTTGTTAGGAACATGGCTCCTCAACAAGCATGGAATAACATGAAACATAGTGTTTCACATTTAAGAGTTTTTGGTCGTGTAGTGTATGCACATGTACCTGAAGAGATAAGGGAGAAGACAGAAAACAAAGGAGAAAAGTGTATATTTTTTTGGTATTCAGAGAATAAAAAATCATATAAGTTGTATAATCCGGTCACTGGAAAGGTTTTAATCAGCAAAGATGAACAATTCATTGAGAATGAAGCATGGTATGGAATTACAGAGAAAACAATCAGTATAACAACAACTATTCCACATGATGATATGGAAAATGAAACTTTAGAGTAGCAAGGTAATGTACCTTCAAATATTGGACATGCACCACAAGTTGTGGCACAATCTACACCTTCTATAGTTCATAGGTCTCCAATATTTCAGTCATCTTCAGCTAGGAAAGAGACACCAAAAATAACACCAGAAGCAACTCCATCACCACAAAGTAGTCCATCATCTAATAATCCTACATAGTGGAAAACATAGACTCTTAGTGAGATTTATAATGTTGATACAACTAATTCATATTCAACTTTTACATCATTTTCTCAAGATGCAGATCCATTATATTTTAAAGAGGATATAAAGAATGAAGTGGGGCACAATCCATGGATGATGAGATAAATTCTATAGAGAAGAATCACACATGGGAGCTGCTGGATCTTCCAAAAGGAAAGGACGTGATAGGAGTTAAGTAGGTCTACAAGACAAAATAAAATGCTAATGGAAAAGTATAGAAGCACAAAAGCAAGGCTGGTTGCAAGAGGTTTTAATACATGCAACAATATGGAGTTGACTACAATGAAACATTTTACACCAGTAGCATGTTTGGATACATGGTAAGAATGGTTTTAGAAATTGTAGCTCAAAAAAAATGGCCTATTTATCATATGGATGTTAAATCAACATTCTTGAATGGTTTCCTTGAAGAGGAAGTTTATGTAAATCATCCATAATACCTTATGAGATTGAAGGTCATGAAGGAAAGGTATACATATTGAGGAAAGTGCTTTATGGTCTCAAGGCAAGCACCTAGAGCTTGGTACAGCAGAATATTGATTCTTATTTGATTGAGAATGGTTTCAGTAGGAGCAGACAGTGAGCCAACATTATATATCAAGATAAATGAGAAAGGTACGATTATAATTGTTTGTTTATATGTACATGATTTGATCATTACTAGAAATCTATCTACATAGTCATTAAAATCAGACCATGAAGAAGGAATTTGAGATGACAGATCTAGGTCTTATGCATTATGTTTTGGGCATTGAAGTTCAACAATCAGAAGGTGAAGTTTTCATTTCACAAGAAAATTATATAAACGATATTTTGAAGAGGTTTAACATGTTGAATTGTAAGCTAGTGCCAACTCCAGTTGCAGTAGGTTTGAAGTTGAGCAAAGAGGATAGTGAATCATTGGTGGATCCAACATTGTTAAAATAGTTAGTCAGAAATCTTATGTATTTGATAGGCCACAAGGCCTGATATTATGTATGGTGTGAGCCTCATATCAAGGTTCATGGAATCTCCATAAAGATTCACATTGAAAAGCTGGATAAAGAATTTTGAGGTATGTATGTGGAACTAAAAAATCATGGAATTCTTTATTCAAGTTTAGATGAGTTCAAACTCATTATGTATATAGATAGTGACAATACTGGAAGTATAGATGCTTAGAAAAGCACATCTGGATATACTTTTCACTTTGGAAAAGGAGTGGTTTCATGGTCATCATATAGGAAGCCCATTGTCATGTTATCTTCAGCAGAAGCCAATTATGTAACAACAACAAGAGAAACATGCCAAGTTGTTTGGATGAGAAGAGTGTTGAAAAATTTGAGGTAGAAACAAGAGGAAGCTATGTATATTTTTTATGACAAAAACTCAGCAATAGCGTTGTCCAAAAATCATGTTTTTCATAAGAGGAGCAAGCATATTGTTACGAGGTATCATTTCATCAGGGAGTTGGTAAACAACAAGAAATTCATCTTGAATTTTGCAGATCTAAAGATCAGTTTGCAGACATTTTTACAAAGGCTTTGGCAAAAGAAGTTTTTGAGTATTTGAGAGATTTTTTGGGAGTTTGTGATCGATTAGCATATGTTAGATCTGGAAATAACAAACGTCAACTCTAGAATAGTGAAAAGGTACAGGTTTGAAATTAAGGGGGGAGTGTTGGAAATATGCATGTGATTTGCATCATTGAATAATTTCCAACTATAGCTTTTTTACTAGAAAGCATAATTTTAGCTTTAGTTTGTTTTAGTTTGCTTTAGTTAAGTTAGCTTTATTTTATTCTTATCATTAGGATATGTCAATTAAAATAATAACAACTTGTTTTATTGCATGCACAGTCATGCAACTGATTTAAAGCAATGAGTTTAGATTTAGAAAGCTCAGTTGAAGAGTAAGTTCGATGTGTTAAGTTTAGGGTGAGTTAGTTGTCTATTTAATTATCAGCAATTGTATTATTGCTTTGTATCACACATCTAAATATATAGATGATGAGATTTGAAGTGAAGCAATGTAAGGATGTGCATGTAAGCAACAACCATATAATACCTTAGAACTGGCAACATGCATGAATTGTAAGACATATTTTTAGCTGGTTGAATGAATTAAGAATATTACGAGGCATCAGTGTTGGATTTAGTTTATTTGTCTGTTTATCCAAGTCTTAATTATCCATTTTTACTTTAAAGTTGTTCATTGTTTAGGTTCATGCACTAACTTCCTTCAAATATATTATTCTAATGGAATTTAGGCCTAGACTTCACTATATTGTCATGATTAAAATGTAAGCTGATGATGAAGTGAATCATTGCTTCGGTATATGGTGACATGGCCAATATCGAGGTTGGAAGTTATTACAAATGGATTAATAGGAAGTTGCTATGCTTAGAATTAATAATCATGTGTATGGAAGGAAGATTATCATTGTAGAGTGAAAGCTTTCAACACACGAAATTATGGGACTATCTAACACTCCCATGGAACTCTTGGGTCAGAAACATGTAATTCCCTAATGGGATATTTTGTATAACTACTCTTTACTGTACGTATCATAGGGATTCTGGAGGTGAAATAAAGATGATGATCTTTTCAAATCCTTGAATGGAACATCTCTATGGGAATTAATATTGTATGGAAAAGACCAATCGTGCTCCAAGTCCAGATCTGCATTTATAAACTTGATGGTGCAAACATTGCTACCAGAACAAAGCGTTCTAACATGTTTAAGGGCCATTTTTCTTTTATGCAATACTTCAATTCAAAAAAAGTAGCTTATACACAAAATTTATGAATATTTTAATGTTTTAAGTATTTAAAATTCTTATTGGGATCAATACAAAAGTACATTTCTCCAAGGGTCAAATAGCAGATCAACAATAGTTGGTTAGTGAGAAGTCTGTTTATATAGGATCAGAAAAAAGTGCATATAATTAAATATGGTTCAGATTTCATATGTGGAAGTTAATGGGGGTCTATATTTACAGGATCATACTATAATGACTCTTTAGGGGTTTATGTTTCCTAATTTGAGAATGAACCAGTGTAGGAGCTGTAAAGGGTTTGCCAAGTAGCATGTGTCTAAGCACCCCTCAAGTTTGTGAAGCATGTCCTGATCCTGTTGAAATTCCAAGGCATAGTTTTATGTTGTCCCAATTCATTGTATGGACCTATACAGAAAACTAAAGGTGAAGTACATACACTTGGGCACTAGGACCGAAACCAACTACATCGTAAATGGATAGAAATATTGACATGAGAAGGTTTTGAAAATGAGCAGATTTGGCTAGAAGTGGAGGAAAGCAAAGAGAAAAATGAATAGTGTCTCATGAATAAATTGCAATGAAAATAAATGTTTCATCAGCCACTAAGATTTGTTAGTCTCCAAATAAAGTCAATTCGCCAAGCAGCCTAGATAGGAGGGCTATGGACAGAACAAATGCTTGAATGAGATTTCTGATCTGTTCATAATGTGTGCATTTATAAATTTGGGAGAGAAAATTGTGGTGAAGCGCTTTAACTCAAATGAGCAGATAAATGAACTATACGCAACAACACTAAAGGAATGTGCATATCTTCGGCTCTAAGCTTGAGCCTGCCATATACATTGGTTAATGCATTGAAAGTAAGGTCTAGATTATAATAGTTCAACCTCTCGTAGTCAATTTTTGAACTCTAAGACCAAAATTTTAAGAGAGAGTTGCTCAAATTTAGTATAAGACATATTGATCTATTTCGGAATAACTCCTATACGAGCATATCAAAATCTCATGAAGTCAATGATTTCCACTATGCCATTGATAATGTCGAAGACCCATACTTATGCATCATAACATCAGGCACGTGACTCTTGAACATGCAAGTAGGGAATACTATAGTCAAAGACAATTAGATTATAG
The DNA here is from genome assembly GCA_019776745.2 of Taxus chinensis. Taxonomy (NCBI): domain Eukaryota; kingdom Viridiplantae; phylum Streptophyta; class Pinopsida; order Cupressales; family Taxaceae; genus Taxus; species Taxus chinensis. The sequence goes on along the minus strand of CM034155.1, from coordinate 321,636,233 downwards.
TATAGTCTTCTGGAGGATGCATTATGGAGTCCATCAAATTTACCATATCAAGTAACCCATGCATATCTTCAGTACCTAGGACAATATGGAGTTAACTATATAGCTAATTTAATGGATGTATATTCTGCAACCATTAATGTGATTACCAAAACTGTAAAATTATATCATGATGAGCACATAATAAATAATGTTTGCAATTATCTTCCATTTTTATTCACTTTCGAAATGTAAAGGATCAAGTCTTCTTAACTCAATGTCTATGAATTCAACTTGAGTCTAATTCCTCTGGGCCAGGTCACTATATTAGTTAATCAACTACCATGAGCGAGTATTGACATAAAACTTTGGTAAATAATTGTACCAAAGATGTATCCAGTTTTGTTCTTTTACTGCAAGTTTGTGGATGAAGGATTGTAGCTTTGGTGTACATATTTCTCTGCACGCTAAAGTTTCAATAAATGAATGTAAGCAAGCTTCATTATAACCCTCCTTTTGGTGAGGAAAGAGTCTAATTACGAAATCAAAGTGACAATTAGTGTTCAGCTAACTTATTCTATAAAGGAGATTGATAGCCCCGAATAAGGCCATTGCTCATACTATGTATGTGCTAAAAGATAGTCAAACACATGTTGTGGCTAGAACCTATAAAGCCAGAGTGTAGATTTCACATCTTTGTAGGTAATCATTTGCAAAATTTCCACAAATCATATTTAGAGCAGTGAATACTCTTCAGCTGGTTTAAGTTAATTCTTTTTCTTTGCTTGTTTGTATCCAGTCGGTCTTGGATGTTAAGAGATAGTTGTTCTAACTTTTTTATTTACCATTGATCTATATGATATGAAGTTCTCTATATCTATTTTGTTGTGAGTTTCTCTTGTCAATCCTTCATCTTCTCTTGCTCTCACTTGCTTTATCCACCCCCATTTTTACGTGTGTGTATGTGCTCTTCTCCCTGTTAAAAAAACCTCTTCTACCTTTCGTGTTTCTTCTTATAAGGGAACTCTTTAGTCCCTCTCACACTTATAGGAATATCACCATGTTGCTCGCTTGATTTTCTATAGGTCCCTTTGACCTACTTTTGTGGTCATTTGTTCGACATTAACATATGTATCTTATCTTATCTTATCTGCAGCTATAACATATAAACCCACTAATAACAGATGGCAACCCTAGTTCAGTTGAACAAAATTCGGGCCAAGACATCTTGAGAACGTGTATTCCTCATCTGATTATTAGGCATACAAGTATTGGTATGTGCAAACAGGATTATGACATTCTAGAGAGAAAGTTTGTGAGCTCATTCATAGCATCCCATAAACTTTGAACATAGGTCCTCAAACTATTTTGTGAGATAGTATCTCCACTTCAATGTGATCTTAAGCTTTTTGATTATTCCAACTTGATGAAACCTTAATACATTGTCTGGAGGCCCACAGTCCAGACATACCTTCCTAGATGGACCATCAAATGGGAATATTAGTCCGAGGATATAATGAATCTAACCATCGATATGACTTAAATGGATTTAATTAAGGCATATCCAATACATATAGTTCCTCCTCCCAGTGAGGAAAATATGCCAAAAGCTTGTCAACTATGAACCTGCTGAAACTTCTGGAGCGAAATTATAGTGACCTCATTATGGAAGCAACATTTGAACAATGTAATGCACGGCTATTGACAGACCTTTCCATATGCATCAAAAAACATGGTTCATGTATTATCACGGTTGCATAGCGTCGTTCTTTTCCTCAATGCACAAAAATATACCCCGACGCTAGTGGATCAGTGTGGGCTATACATTAATATGTTCATATGATTCGTCAGTATAGTCTGGTATGTTGAAATGGCATGTTAACTAGTAATTACGTAGATGGTTGATATTCCTAACTTTTGAATGGGGCTTCTTACAAGTGCTTTATGTCACATCCCTTTCTCAATTGTTTTAGTGCTCACATTAAGTAAGTCAAGATATTGATTTATATAAAATGTAATAATATTAGCCATACGACAAGTTGTTTGGACCATATTTCGCATATTACATAAATAGGAGAGTAACGAGTTGTTATAGTAGAATCCAAAAAAATTGACTTGGACAAGACTTGGCCTATATATTCAGGGTAATACTTGAGCCCCACTTAAGAAATATACAAAAGAATTTTATTGTGTTGAATATTTGGCATCAGAGTGAAAATCTCAAAATCTTGTGATGGAAGTTTTATTTTATTTTATCTCCTCTAGAGATGTGTTATTATTTATGTAAGTGTTTCTACTGTTGGTGCCTTAGTCTCATCTGCCACAAACTTTCATTCTTAAATAAAATAAATAACAAATGAAGATAAGATAATAATATTTACATTTTAAAAATAAGCACAAGGCATTGTAAAAACCAAATACAGGTGTTTTGCATCCTGTTATTATTTCCATCAAAGAGAACACGCTAGACAAAATTTAGGGAGAATGTTTGTTCCAAGATAGAACCACGTACATAAAAGAAACATAGAACAAAATATGTGTTTAAGAAAAGATAATATAACAATGTTCATTTATGGTGGGTTTCACACCATATTCAATGCTAGAAAAAATGAGACATGTTCCTTCTTAATCCTAAATACTGATGAAAAAACTAAACTTCTTCCTAGGTCCACAATGTCAATTTTCACTCAATTTCATACATCAAACCAATTCTCACTTTGCAATAGCTTTAACTGTTTCCTTAAGTTACTATGTATCCTTTATTCCTCACTTAATAGTCACTATTTTAGTTCCTTTACCTTATTATCTTTTCCACTTTAGTGGCCTTATTCTATACCTTGGATAGTTACAATAATACATTTCAATTGTTTACAAACCAGACGGAGTATGAGTTTCCTTACCTTCTTTTAATTTTGAAGTCTTCTTGTTTCACCATTTTCTTTAAGTTATTAAGATGAAACAGATAAGGGTAAGGGCCAAGGGGGAATACCTATTTATGCTGGTCGGTTGATGGTTGTTGTACACATTCTGATTTCTCAATCTAATGCTGACTATGAGAGCTTCCTTTTGGCTAAGAGAAACTACCTGAAGTAGAAAACAAGACCACAAAAGAAGAATTAAATAATATATGACGGTGGACTACCTAGCATGTGATAGATCTGGGAAGTGTGATACTCCCTAGATGGATGTCAATCCACTGTTTAAAACAAGTTAATGCGAGAAATAAACAAAGTCCTACTATAGTTGATATGATTTAGTTATTTCATTCAAGCACAATAAGAAAATCTAACATAACAGGCTAGGCTATAGTCAGATCTAAAGGGTAGGTAGTTTTTAGGGTGTTGGAACTGGTGAGGGTCAGGTTTTGGGTTGTTTGGGTCACTTGGTAGAAGGTATGTTGGCTTTGTTATTGGAAAAGGTGTAAAACACAAAAACCGACGACGGTCATGGGTAACCGGCATCGGTACAGTCGGGTGACAGTAGTTCAATAAAAAACTTATTGTAGAGTTTGGGTGAGGTTAGATAGAGATAAAAGAGGGGATGGCGAGGTCTGTGGGAATGTTGAGAACACTCAAAGAGGTGGAAGGGCCAGGATAGGTGATCTAGTAAAAGGGTGGGTGAGGTTTGAGTTTATCACAAAGTAGACTATGAAGGAATGGGAATATTAATTGAAGAATGATAACAAAAATGATAAAAACTCTATGGAAAAAATAAGAATGGAAATGATCAGTGATAAAAACACTTAGCAATGTTGCAAGTCTAATGACTAGGTGGTGGTAATGATCGGTTAGTGTGATTGAGCTTGGTACAATAGTGATGCTCCCCGGAATGTCACCGTGAGTGCAATAATTTTGGATCTGTCTTGGTGCTGGCTACGGATGTCTATAGGTGTGAAAAGGCTCTGGTTCTACTTGCATGAAGTTATCTCATCATTCCTTTGATCTCAGAATGTGCCAACCCAAAAAAAAGGTTGCTAAGGCTAATAAATGATAACCGACGATGGTTCCAGGTTCACCAGCATTAGTTTAGGGGTGACCAACATCGGTTAAGGTGGGATTCCCTAGGTTTACTAAAAATAACATATCCTGGCAATCATTTCCGCCAAACCTATCTATTCTCCTAGATCAAAGTGGAATTTTCCCTTTTCATGAGTGGGAATGTGGTTAGAGGGATAATAGGCATTGATTTTTTTTAGGGTTGAACTAAGTTTTAGCTCATTAAGGTAAGTGGGACCAAGTCTTAGTTAGTTATGGAAACATGCCAAGAATAGGTCTAGGGTGAGGTGCCTAGGTGAGGTGGAGGGGTGAGGTGGAAATTAGCTTAGTTAAAATAATTAAGTAATGAATATTGTGAGGATGGGTATTAATTTAATTAAGTTAATTAAATTAATATTAGTGTGGGGTGGAAGGGGTCATGGTTAGGTGAATATGTTTGAGTTTGTTATTCAATAGGGGACCAAGGGGAGTGTGACCCAATTTTGGTGTCTACATTTTGCCCCTTTTTGTTGCGTAGCTTGTATTGGTAAGCGACGCTAAAAAAAAAGATGTGGTTACCCCTTGTGTGGGTGAAGGTAACCCCCCTCAAACTAGGAACTGATGAGGTGAGAGAAGGAAGTGGTGAGTGGTTCGATAAAATGAGGAGCTGGGTGATTTTAAGAAATCATGGTTAGGTGTGAAGAAGGTGATGGTCGAGGGTATGGTGATTGTAAGAGGTAGGGTGGGTAATTAGGTAGAGCATTCAGACATATGAACACATTCTGAAATGCCATGAGATACAAGGGTTGCTCAATGTAACAAATGTACGTTAGCTAGGGTCGTAATGGTCATCCAAACAAGGGTTGAGGTCTGATATCCAAGGTAAAGGATATGGTCTAGGAACTCAACGAGGTAAGATGCAAAAATGCATAGGTGTGGTTCTGGTACATCCAAAAGGTCAAAAGGTCAAGGTTTTTTTGGACAAGGGTCACGGCCATAGGCAAGGTAAGTCTATTAGGCTAAGAAAAACATGTATCATCATCGCAAGATGCAACGAGTGAGGACATGGGAATATCCACATATTCAATGGTTAGGTAGGTAGGTGTGGGTAGGGTAGGTGTAGGTAAAAATGGGTAATGGGGTAGAGGTCTTATCGGGAAAACAGGGAAATGGGCGAGGGTCAAAGGTAGTGACAGTCAAACGCACGCACACATATAAAATGCAGCATGGTACCAGATTGAAGAGCTTACAAACTTTACAGCGTCCAAGGTTGATAGGTCTATCCAAAGAGGGATGAAGTGAGTCCAGTATCTAGGGTATAAGATATGGTGTAGAAACACAACAAGGGTCAGATGTAGGAATGTTTAGGTATTTTCTGATACACCAAAGGTCAGGTCAAGATAAACAACATGAAAAAAGGTGAGGTAAGGTCAGTAGCTTAAACAAATACGGGTAACTGTGTTGTAAGGTAATGTAAGCATGGAGGGTCAAAGGTCACAAAGAGTGGTTCAGGTATAGGTATATAGGGCACGGCACATGAGGTTAGCTATGGGTAAAAATAAGGTGTGATGAAGGTAAGGCCACGAGAGGAGCAAAACTATGCCCCAACAGATGGTAAGGGTGGGTGATAAATGATGAGGTCAGGAGGATGAGGTGAAGGGTCTGGGTCAGCTTTGGTGTAACATTCCCATTTAATACCTTTAGAAACAAGATTTTTTTTTACACGATTAATGTTCTCTGTTCTAAATACATAATTTAGAACACACATATCATAGCAATCATTCATATAATAGATAACCATATGCAGCTGTAATGACTCGGTGTACCGTCGATCTATTCATCTCATGACTTGGTAACTTCCGATCTATTCATGTGTAACTTGAGCTTGAAGTTTTCTACTGAATACTTTCATATACATGGTTCTCTTATCCAATTCAGGGTTCTGAGTGATCTATCCAAGGAACCTATCTGAATAATTGTTACCATTATTCATCGGCATCACGATCCTTAGACTAGGTGACATAGGACAACGGAATTAGTAGCTTGCGATACTTTGGTCAAAGATTCATAAAATATTATTCGTATTTCTTATACCTTGACGGCATACATGTCAATCAAGAATACATCCTCCACCCCACTCAATAGTTACATAGAACATCCTTACTGACTCCTATCAGTCCCCTTTCCCCAAGGTTTCACTCTGGATCAGGTTAACATCATAGTCCACGTTATGAAGAGGCTCTTAAATTCTAAGGATAAATTGGCATACAGGGTCAACCCAAGTTAACCCCGTGTGCCAAGGTACCCTGAGACTCAAAGGGATTTCTCATAACCTGATTATGGTCCTAACCAATCCCGGAGAGTAATCTTGATCAAGTCCTAGGTGTGTAAATCTTAATGATCGATGTAGAAGGGTACTGCCACATGTCATCTGTATTGTTGTATCCTCGAGAAGATCCTAATCTTCTCGAAGGTACAACCTTGCAGTTGACGTGTGTCAACATCCTACGGAATAGCCTCGGAAAGATGTACATACCTCCAAGAATTTACTTACGTTAAGTTATATTTAGGTTACAAGACTTCATAATTAGGCAGCATGTTCAATCCCCGAGTCCAACACTTCTAAGTTATCATTTTTTGCATAAAGGCTTAGATTTATGAAGAGGGTCTTAATTTACTTTTGATTGTTTCCTGGTTGTCGGTTGGGACCGAACAACCCTTTATCTACAAAAATTAGGAAAACAACCATTTATGTTCTTAAATTAAGAATATAACTCAACTAACGAGGGAGATGTACCAACCTAATAGGTTGAGACATATCAGACTTTATACCGTTAAGCCTCACGACTATAGTTATTTATTCCCCATTCATAAGTTATAATGAGCTACTAATTAATAATGTAGAAATCAGCCACATCATCAGCTATGGCTTACTTAAGAAGATCCTCTATCACACATTGTTCCACACAATAAGAATACGCACTTGCTCATATATCCAATAAGAATATCATTCCAATCAAAGTAAGATACACATAATTCATAGGTAGATTCCTCACAGTTTCATTCATTACAAAAACCTTACAATTACAACTTATGCACTTCTGACATGATTTAAGACAATAGCCCTCAGCAAAAGAGATGACCTTTCTTTTCACAATACAGTATGAAAATCAAATAAGAATTCTTCTCAAAACCCAGATTAGAATAGTCAATGAATCATATCAGAGTTTAATTTCCTTTGCCACTTACGAAGTCCATCTGCAAAATTGATAGCACGGGTCAGTTCAATGAACTGAGCATGATAAGCACTATCCTTAAAACAATTGCATTCCTCTAATTGTTTCAATTAAACAACCCTATTAGAATGGCTTCACTTAACTCATACTTTATACCCCAGACTGAAATCAATATAATGAGGGTCTACGTACACTATTATAATCAAAAGGACAGAAGGAATATTCTATTCAACTTGTCCTCAATTTAAAGCATAATTGAAATCAACAATTACCTTCACAACTCAAGATCATATTTCACCCTGAGATTTCTTTCCATCAGTTATATTACAATTTCATATTACATATAAATTACAAACGTAATTTCAACTAAATCTACTTTGGATGATTCATCTCATTTCTATCCAAAGACTAAGAAGAAGTATCTTGATTTTTATGTACCTAATCATTCGAAAAATTCTGAAACTGTGTATATCATGTTTTTCTCTCTTTTATTTAACACTAAACCAATTGAAATATTAAATTCAACAGTCATAAAAAATAAATTTAAACGAGAGAAATGGATTACCATCATTTGTAAGTTCACTTGTCAATCAGTCCATCTTATATAACTGATTTTCAATCATAGAATTATATAAAGCAATATATACAGGATTAACTTACGATAAGAATAACAACAGTAAGTTTATACCCATAACATAACCTGCTGTAAAATGAAAGGAGTTTCCTAGATTAGGATTCCCAATCCTGATATTCCTTCCATCTTTTAAATAAAAATCTGCCACTCATAACTTTAATAGTTGGGTACCTTAAATAATTTTTATAGGAGAAAATATAATAACCTTCCAAAATAAATCGACATAACTTTCCCTCTTTTTACAACCTCTTACTAACCGGTCCTTTCAACTTGAAGATAAACAGAGCTAACCAAACACTATTTTAACCAAGTTATAGAACTAAATCCATATTCCATGAAATAATAACCATTTATCATACCTGATAAAGGCATAATGATCTGTTACCGTCACTTGATTACATACCACAGTACGATTCAGGTAGAAGCGCTATATATAGAATTGCCCCTAGATCCTTACAGGATCTACCACTATACATTCAATGAAACCAAAATTATATTCTACATAAACGCATTATAACCTATCAACTTGATACAGACCTGACTCAAATAAACAAGCTATTATCCTTCATATGCTCAAACCATTCGAGATGAAAATTAAGTACTTACCACAGGACCAAATCATCGTTCGGTGCTATTTAAAAAAAAAAAAAACTAATCAAGATTAGAAATTCAGTATATGATACGTATTCCAATCCTAATTTCAAAACACCTAAGATCATAGTATTCTTGTCATTATAAAGGTTATGCAATAGCCGTCAAAGTAAGACAGATATTCTACAAGCTTCATCCATTTTTCTTCAAATGTCAAATTCAAAATATCATTTTAAAAACCCAAAATTTATGACCACCATCCATCGCTACAACTTAACCATCAGCAACCAAAATTTGAAAGAAGAATAGAGCCTCATTCAATAGCTAATCATTTTGTATAACTCATATTGCCATCGTACATAGACACCTTAATATTTTACAACTAATGCCATAAAATGCAATAATCATAGTAACTGAAAAATGAACAAACACCTTAACAAGTGGTGTAAAGAACTCAGTCGTTCCATGTTGCCAAATACATATTATGTAACAATCAAGTCTTATTTTACTGAATTTACATGCATCCAGCTATCGCAACATTTTCTAGTTCTATTGATTTTAAACTTGTTACAGTCATAGTTCCTCATGGCAAGCAACAATATATTACTTCATTCACAGCAGGAAAAAAGAAACTAATCTTGACCAAAGAAAATACATATTCTTTAAAAACATTTTCATCCATGTAAGAAAGTTTTTCAATATAGCAATCAATCAGACAGAAGCTTACATCATTCACTAGCTGTATACCCAAATGGGTATGAAAACACAACACTTCCCAAAACCCAAAACAACGAATACAACCAAAATGTTTATCATCAGCATGGATCCTACGAAATCAAACACCTTATCAATTCATCACCCTAGAGAATCCTATGAATTTCTGGTACAGTTTCAAGTTACCATTACACAATAAGGAAAAACAATGTGACAACTCTAATAGAGTAAGGAGTTCCGAGCCTAACCCACAACAAGGAACAAAAAAACAAGTTTCCTTTGAACTAACATTTCCACATTCAAACCTGAACCCAAAATTTCATAAAACCCACAAATCATTCTTACCAACCAAGACAAAATGCACGAATATCATCAGAACAAAGTTGTTTTAATGAAAAAATTTAAAGGAAAGCAAGATTTTAATAGTTAGGGCATATCATGCCTGATGGTGTTGCTCAAAAGTCAAAGAAGAACTCTGGACGAGCTTTCCCCTTCTTCTCCTTTCCATGAAAGATCAACCAACATAGTATTACTTCCTCCATGCCTTATATATTCCCCACGACATAGTAGAAAATTTAAAACTTTCAAAATTGCCATGCAACTAAGAGTAAACTGCTGGTTCGAAAAACCAGTGCTCATGCAGAGCGAAAAACGAAAGGCATAAAAAAAGAAACAACCAAATAAAATTCCTTTTGCATGTCTCACACGGCGGCCTGAGCTCGAGAACCCATGCAATTTAATTTCATTAAATCCTTTTCTCCCACCCATTTTCCATTGCCACTGACCGCCAAAGTTGGCGAGTTCTACATTGCAAAACACAAGTGTTTCCATCTTTAGTGATGTTGCCACGTAAGTTTCCCCTTTTTCCAAATTAACCTCTGCTAACCTTGGCAGTACTCTCTGCCCCTTCATCCTTATCTTCATCTTAAATTCCCTTGAAAACACCACCCCAAAGCTTGCGACCCTTTTTTTAGGTTCCTTTTTTTTAAAAGCATAAGTTTAGGATAGGTTAGTTCATAGGTTAGCTTAATCTTAAAATCTTAGGGTATAACATAAGTCACCCCCTCCTTAGTATTAGGTTTGTTTAACCCTTAGGGATACCAAGTTCGTAGTTTTAGGACTAGGTTAAATCAACTAGTCCTTAGCAACAACAGGTTTAGTTTAGGTCTAAAACTAACAAATATACTGATTTCCCTTTTTTTTAAGTCTATTTTAACAGACTAAGTCATCATACTGAATTCAAAATAGAATACAACGTTCCCAGATCAGATTCTGGATTTGCATCAAGTAAATTAGTTTTAGATGGAAAAACCTACATATCTTACCTGGCTCAAGGTCCAGGTCCTTTCCGACGCCAAATGATTTAGACCGGATTCCAATTGCAATGACGTACCACGATCAATTTATGAAATCCAACAAAACTCCCACTATAGAAATATTTTCATATGAAGAAGGTTTTAAAAGAACTTATACTTTCTAAGTTTAGTCAGAATTAATAATTCGCAAAATTTCAATACATAATTGTTCATCCCAAATATAATTAAAACATTCCTTGGATCAATTGAAAAGGATGAGTCATAGAGATAGATAAGTCTACGATCTCATGGAAATCAGATTGCACTCAATGCAAGAAATGAAGAAAATAAATCCAAGCATATTCTCATTTAATCACAGATCCTGAGAGCAGAAATAACACAACCAAATCCAAGCATGATTTTCCTGTAATCAAAAGAGCATATCATCTTAAGGAAAAAAAAATCACATATCAACACTCAAATACAAAGGAGAAAGTAACAACTGTTTAGGGTGTTACATTCAGGTTAGGTGAAAAAGGTTATGGGCAAGTAGATAAGGTGCAATGGGTTGTCATGGGGTCAACATAGGTAATCAATGCCATTCATGTTTAACTAATTACGGTCTAGGGGAACCGACCACAGTATGCTAGGGCACATGACTGATGTCGATCTAGGTAAAACTGATGTCGGTCAAGTCGAGGAGGGGTTAAAAAAGGAAATTTCCACTTTTTGCATAATCATTTGTAATTTTCCAAATAGGAGAAAATGACAGAGGAGAGAGGAAAAGGTATAAAGTTACCGAGAAAGATGGAGAACTGAGTTGGCGAGCCTCGTAGTGGGTGATCGGCAGGTGATAGGCGGGTCCACTAGATTTGTTTGATTGATTTAGTTGGTTGGAGGTGAGGAGGTTGGTTGGTGATGGAAGAGGTAGGAGAGGGATTGGGGGACCACTGGTGTAGCGGCCTCACGTACCACCATTGAGATGGCAACATGACAAGGTATGATTCAATCCCATTCCTAGTTTGGTAGGTAGATTTGTGTAGAGAAATCGGGTTAGGGGAAAATATATTTTTTGGGGGAAAAGGTAAATTTGAAGTTAGGATGAAAAATGGGTAAAATAGGAAGGGAGAAGGGTATATTTAGGTGAATGATGGGTGGGGATGAATCCAAGGGGGATTTGGGTAGGGAAGGATAGGTCGGGAGGGTAAAATGGTGTGTTTGTGGGGAAATATTGTAGGGTTTCACGGATTTGGTTTCCGTGACAGTGACTGACGTCATTCAAGGATTGGTTGACGTCGGTTGGTGTGAGCTGAAAATAGTCACAGATGAGGTGACTGATGCTGGTTGTATTAGACCGTGGTCGGTCTCAGCTAAACCGGTGCTGGTCATTATTTAGAGAAAACTAAGGAAAAAAGGAGGTAGGGTGGATGGGTGAGATAGGTAATGGTATAAGAAGATGTTGTGGATGGAAAAATAACATGAGTGAGAGGTTTAAATAGGTATGGTGGAATGGTAATTGGTTAGGGATGGGGTGGGTAGATATAACATGCGATAAGAAGGTAAGTTGTGAGTGGAAAAGAGGTAGGGTAATAGGTATAGGTGAGGTGTCAAGGGTGATTATGGGTATGGTCAAGGTGTACAAATGTGATGGTTTGTTGGATGTAGGTAAGAGATCAGCTACAGATGAGAGATAGGGTACCGCCCCTACTTGTGGAGGTACGAGGGAGTATGATAGCTGATGATTATGGCCATGTTGTAGAGGTTAGGCTAATTAGAGTCAGGCACTATAAGCACGTAGTTCAGGAGCCGAGTTTGATGGTCACCCTCATTGATAGATGGGATTTGGTGACCAATACATTCAGTTTTCTGACAAGTGAGATCACTGTCACCCTGGAGGATGTGTATAGGATCCTATGGTTACCAATAGTGGGGATGCAGGTGTATTTTATCTCCTTAGAGGCATCTAAGGAGTTGATGTTGACCGTGTTTGGTGAGGGGCTAGCGGAGTTGAGGTTACATAGTGCCAGTATGATCTATGGAGATATGTACCGGGCCCATCCGGAGGAGATAAAGATAATGGTGTTGCTGATGGAGGAAATCTACTATTTTTCACTGCCAGATGAAGAGGGTGGGAGATTCCCACGATCATTGATGGGGATTCTGTATGATATGGTGGAGGACAGGACCTATTTTTCATGGGCACTCACATTCCTGGTACAGTTATACAGAGATATATGGACTTATGGGTGGCTACGGAGGTTCAACCTATGTTGCACTTTTCTACTTCATTGCTGGGCATATGAGCACATTGTGTGTGTGCGTCTAATTGGTATGCCCCAGGTTGATGCATTCGAGCTGGGTTTGGTTCAGGTGGGCTACAGGAAATGGGTACTAGCTATTGGAGAGTGCCGAGTGGCCAAGGTGACTCATGATGTAGCCTATTACAGGTGTTTACTGGAGGTTTTGTCTAGTGTAGACATCATTTGGAGGCCGTATATTGGTTTCCCATCATACAGGAAAATGAGCGATGAGCTAGATGGACTGCAGTTATTCAGGTGGATAGAGGGGCACTGTGTAGGAGAGCATGAGATGATACCCATAGATAGGGTCAGATGGTAGTTTGGGCTGCCTCAAGATATACCCCCACCATTCCCATAGTATAGGAGGGATGACGTGGAGAGGCCTCTGCCTCTACTGTAACTGACAGTGTTGACATCACAAGAGGAGAAAGTGGTAAACTAATGGATTGATGATGCCGAGGTGACAGATAGATACAGATAGTGGTGGGCTACACATTTTTTAGCGGTACCGCCAAGGCTAGGTAAGCCAAAATTAACCACCATCATAGTGCAAAGGAACACCCTATAGGGGCAAGTGGCTACCCTGATTACACAGTTGGGGATAGTGTAAGGGTAGTTGAAAGGTTCAGAGGCACATGTGGCCACTTTGTAGGCACAGGTATCCACTCTATAAGACCTAGGTAGCGTAGGGACAGGCAACTACACAGGGTAGAGATGGGGGATGGGGTAAAGGTGGCTGCCCTATAGGTGTAGGTTATAGGGTTTGCATAGCTAGTTGGCGACTGCACAGGTGCATAGGTTATGGCCCTGTAAGGTCCTAGATATAGGTAGGGGCATAGGGACAGGGTCCCTCAGAATAGGTAGCAGGCATAGGGACAGGGTCTCTGAGGAGATATGTACAAGGTCCCAAGAGATAGTTTCATGGGATAAGCCATCGATTGTGCCTCCAGATACAATACCTATGGCCACGTTTAGGGATGCCTTAGGAGAGGCACGATGTTATCAGGATCTACTTGATGGCTTTCCGAGATAGACGTCCCATCCTATGTAGAGTATAGACCATAACAGGCCTCAAGTGAGAAAATCTAGGTCTTGTAAACATAATGTATAGAGTTTAAGGGGATTGCGAAGCCCTAGGATAGGGTCAAGGTGAGGACTACTAGTGCACAGAGGACTAGCTCTATGTGAGGGGGCATCAGATGGCAGACCGAGGCGACGTGGATAGAGGTTGGTAGGGAACTCCACTAGAGGGGAGATGGAGGAGACTGATTAGACATGGATGGATATAAGGTGGTGTGATGATTAGTCAACATTTATGATCAAAGCATCCTGTGTTATTGACACATTTTTGATATACATACTAGCCTGCGAGCCTAAAGATAGTGATGATGTACATGAGAGTTTTTGTTATTTTTGATCATATACTGTCCTACGTATCCGAAGATGGTGAGGTTGTATACGATATTTTTTGAGAGTTTTGATCATATACCGGTCTTGCATGCTGAAGATGGTGAGGCATGTATATAATATTTTTTTAGAGATTGTGATCATTATTTGGCATCAGTGTGTGTCGAAGATCGATACAGGTATGTATATGATGAGGTTGTTTGATGATTGGCTGGTGATTTATTTGTGATGACATGTACATTTGATTGTTATGTATACATAGACTGAAACATAGATTTGGTAGGAATGATGGAGTCAGGTTATAGGTATGGATGATTCAGGTTGTTGGCATGGTTAATTTATGTTATTATGTAGTGTATGGTCGAGTCAGGAAACTAGGCATGGATCGAGGCAGGTTATGTTTAGTCATGGTTGAATCCGGTCATAGGCATGATTAAGGTCAGGTCATAGGCATGATGTGAGTCAGGTATGGTTAGGGATGATCAAGTTAGGATGGTTTAGGAATGGTTGAGTCAAGTTGGTTGAGGCATGAGGTGAATTTCCTAATTGTAGGTAATTTGTGTAATTAATGAATGGTGATGTATATACATGTTAAGATGATTTGTACTTTCCAAATATGAATAATTATGGTAAAGAAATGTGTAGACGTGATGAAATAAACGTATGTGTTATGATGTAATAAAAATAGTGTATCAATTGTTTCTTGTTTAGTTTAATTTCAAGTTATTGATATAGAATGGAAACTAACTAGGGTAGAATGTGAATAGGAACGTAAAAGGGGGTTTTGGTTAGGGTAAAGAGTGGCCAAGCTAATGTCTAAGGGGCCACATGCCCTCAAAGTGTATGCCTACATAGTCCCAACGAAAATGAACCTTAGGCTTGACGTAGTTCTCCCATAAGATAGGGAAGGTTATGATAAATTAGAGGAATGGGTTGGTAGGTGTGAGGCATGGTTGAATGTACATTATAGGAATGATTGGGTTTAGGTCTTAGGCATGGTTAATTCATTGTTAAATATAGGTGTTGATGATATAGATCCTATATAGGATAATCAATAAATAATGAGGGAGGCAAATTGTTAGAGGTGGTAAAAGTATCCACTTAATTGATAAGAACCCTAATGATTTTACCATACCTAAGAGGGGCTCATGAATGTAAGAACCTAAAGACATTGTATGATGGACCATTCTAAGGGTGAAGAAAGTCACATAATCATGAAAATGTCGTGGTTGTGGAAACTCCCTTGAGTAAAGAGGAAATTAGGCTAAAAAGGAAAGGAGGTGAGAATGGGAGGTTTAACATAATTTAGTGTACGATAACATGTATTGTGGAACAAGAAACCTAGGATCAAAAATAGGAAAGTCCATGACAAAAATTTCATCTTTTTCTTCATTTGTTTATTTTTAATAGACTGATCAATGTGGGAAGACTATATGGGATGGGTATATTATCTCCTTGAGTCTTTATGAAGCTGATCGATGCGGGAAGCTTTTGGATATTTTTATTAGATTTGTGAAATAACTTGATATAGTTTTCCTTCAAGGGAGTAGTATATTTATAGTGGTGGAATTAGAGTGAAGAGATGTCCCTTTTGAGGGAGTCATATTTTTCTAGAATCTTGACTCAAGGAGTTGCATCCCTTTTTGTTTTTAGATGTTTAAGTCATGGACAAGACTATAGAGGAAGATTAGGTTCTTGTTTAGAAGACAAGACCATAACACACAAAGATTAACTATGAAAGAGGTGGTTTTGAGTGATGAATGACCATGGGATTCCATCTTGAAGAAGATGAAAAGTATCCATGAGAATCATGCTATGAGTAGAGTCATGGTACTCATATTGAAGATAAGGCTGAAAGGTGATGGGAATCACATGATTCTTTTTGAGTCGTGGATCCTCAAAATGGGAAATATGGAAGGTGAACAACACTCAAGGGACGAGCGATCAACTGACAAAAAGTGGTATAGAACTTGATGTCAATAATAAAATGGTCGAAGATGCAAGGCATTAAGGGGCTCATAGTTCAGGTTTACCTTTGAGTGAAGACAAATGATAAGACACCTGATCCATAGGCATGGGTAACAATATAGGGTCCAAGCCAATTAGGAGAAAATTTACCCCCTGTTTACTTTTCTCCTCTTTGGTTACATGTTGATTTTCCTTCTAGGACAAGGTCACTGACTTAAAAGGTTTGTTTCATGAACACGTTTTTCATAGGCACGTTTGATACGTTTTTGGTAGATTTGGAGATGGTCAAGAGCATTGAGATGACGTTCATCTAATAACTCAAATTACACCAAACGATCTTTGTGAAAGTTCATGATCATTGAGCATGTCTTGTAGTGAGATGTGGAGAGATGGAATTTAGAATTTGAGAGGTAAGATAGCCTTGGTACCATAGACCAGAGAAAAAGGTGTGGCAGAAGTTGAAGTGCAAATACTAGTGCGATAATCCCACAAGCTGAAAGGAATGTGCGTATGTCAATCCTTCCCAGTATCTCTTGACTACCTTCATAAGAATTTTGTTGAAGGTTTTATTGGTCGATTCGGATTGGCCATTTGTTTACGGGTAATAAGGTGATGAGAAACTGAGTTAGATGCCAAAAGTGATCACATAGTTTACGTAGGGTTTTGTTTTTGAATTACTTTCCATTATCAGTGATGAGGTGATGAGGAACACCAAAGTGAGAAAATGATGTGATGGTTGATGAATTCACATATTTTCTCGGCTTTTGTAGAAATGAGGGGAATGGCCTCTACCCATTTAGTGTAATATTTAGTAGTGGTTATGATCCATTGGTGGCATTGTGAAGAATGGGGGTTGATCTCACTGACAAGGTCCAAACCCCATTGAGAGAAAGGAAAAAGGTCTCATGCGACCTATAAGGCATGACTAGGTGTGTGATGGATATTAGCATGTTGCTGGAATTTCATGCAATTTTTGACATAATCACAATAGTCATGGTTTAGGGTTGGCCAATAATAGCCTAGGAAAAGAATGCATTTTTTGATAGCTAAACCACTAAAGTGACCTCCACAAATTCCATCGTGGACTTCCTTAATGGTGTAGGGAATTTCAAAACTTGTAAGGCATCGTAAGAAGAATGTCGTAACTATTGAAGCCATTGTTGCTTGTAAAGAAGACCACCCATGATGACATAACGTGAGACATTTTTAAGAAAGGCATGTTTCCATTTTACGAGTGAGATCGGTGGGTAGAATGGAAAGGGAAAGATAGTCTGCATATTGCTTATACCAAAGGTCACGTGGGTTAGGGGAAATGGTTCTAACAAAGTAGACCTCATGAGGTAAATAAGAGGGTGATTGTAGCCTTTGTATTGTGACAAATATTTTAGATTCAACGGGTGAAGCAGGTATCTGAGAAGCCAAGTAGGCCATGGTATCCATGAATTTATTAGTAGATCATGGGGTGGTTTGAAGTTCATAATGGTCAAAGGTGGTCAAAAGTATATCTACGTGATGTTTATACTTTTGAAGTATCTCATTACGACACTGGTATATACCATTGACTTGGTTTATGACCAGCTGAGAATCACCAAAGATATTTATGGACTTAACATCTAAGGCATAAGCAGCCTAGAGGCCCAATATGAGTGCTTTGTATTCAGAAATATTTTTAGTATAATCAAAATCAAGTTTGAAAGACAAAGGCATAGGTTCACCATCAAGAGGAATGAGGATAACACCAGCCCCACCCCCACGTTGACACTTGGAGCCATCAAATAATAGTGTCATTTGGTAAGCAGGTTCATCCAGGGAGAGGGTAGCTATAGAATTGTCTAGGAAATTATAAGTTAGATGGTTGATTCCTTGAAATAGGTGTGTCAGCTAGTTGATCAGAAATATTTTGGCCCTTGATGGACGTTTGATGAATGAATTTGAGGTCAAGGTTGGAAAGAAGCATAAGGCAACATGTGGTACACTGATGTTGATAGGGTTTGGCATATATATAGTGTAATGGGTCAGTATTAGTAATGACGAAGGTTTTTTGGTTGAGTAGGTAATGGCAGAGTTTGGTAGCGACGAAAAATAAGGCTAAGAAGAGTTTTTCAGGCATGGGTATATCTAGTTTCATAGTCCATAAGGGTATAACTTATGTAATAAACCACTTGCTCTCGTTGTTGGTCATCGTGATGAGTAAGCATGGCACCTAAAGAATGGTCAGTGGTGAAATATATAGGTAAAAGGGTTGGTCATCCTTAAGAGGAATGAGCACTGGTGGTTGAAGGAGGTATTGTTTTAAGGATTTGAAAGGATTTATGGCATTCATCATCCCATTTGAATGAAACATGTATTTCTTGAGAAGATGATGAAATGGTTGATAGTGGTCAGAAAGCTATGAGATAAAATGACGAATAGATTGCAACTTACCTTGTAGGCTTCAAAGTTGATGGAGATTAGTGGGTGGAGGAATTTCAGAATAGCCTTGACTTTAGCAGGATCAACTTCTATGCCACACAAAGAAATGATGAAACCAAGAAGTTTTCCGGAAAGTACCACGACGACACACTTCTTTGGTTGAAGATGCACACAATACTTGATGAGGCAATCAAAGATGACTTTAAGGATAGGTAGGTGTTCGGTTTGATGTTTGGATTTGGCCAGAAGATCATCTATGTAATCTTCTAATATGTAATGCATTATGTCATGGAAGATGTAAGTCATGGCTCGCTGATATGTGGCACCAGATGTTTTTAAGGCCAAAAGGCATGACTCGATAGCAGAAAGTCCCCCAAGGGGTGATGAAGGAAGTTTTGTGTTGATATTCTGGAGCTAGTAATATTTTATTGTAGCCCAAGAAACCTTCCATGAGTGATAGCATTTCATGGCCAACAGGTGAGATCAACTAGTTGGTCAATGATACAACTGGTAGGGGAAAATCATCTGTGGGACAAGCTAGGTCAAGGTCATGGAAGTCCATGCAAATTCAGAGTCCCTCTGTCACCTTTGTGATAGGAAAAATGTTAGAAATCCATTGGGTATAGTCAATGGGTAGGATGAAGGAAACTTAGAGAAGGCATGTTGAAGCTCTTCTTTGACTAGAAGAGCAATGCGAGGATGCATTTTCTACAAATTTTGTTTGATGGGTTTGGCATCAGGAATGGTTACAATATTGTGGACCATGATTTTTGGGTCAATACCGAGCATATTGGCATAGGACCAGGAAAAGTGTTGCTATGGTCCCAAAGAAAAGAAGTGAAAGCTTCCTATTTAGTAGTGTCTAAGGATTGACTGATCTTTAGAATGTGTGGGTCCTCCTGAGTGTTAATGTTGATTTCAATGGTTAATTCATTTAACATGGTTTGCATCTCAGAAGGTAACGACTGATGAATATAAGAATCTTCCGCACTAAGGTAAGTGAGGATGGATTCATCATCTTGACATTGAATGACATTAATAGAAGGTGTATCGTCATCGATCATGTCAGGATATAGGAATGGGAGAGAAGAGGGATCCTCGCCATCATCGTTGATAGGTCAGAGGTCCCAGGGAAATGGTGTTTACAAAAAAAAAAGTTAGGGGGAATAGATTCGGGATCTATGGACTTCGTGGGTGAAGATGGTAACGTGGGTGAATGAGGTGGGGAAGGTTTTTCCATTCCTAGATGAGGTCGACACAAACCTTCTTGGGAGGTGGTGCATCAAAAACCAATGCCACTACAGTCATTGTGTTTACGAGAGGTACATGAAATGATAGTATGGCATCCCTATTCATAAAATCCGAAGCCAAATCCTTTCCATGCACACCGAGTGGAGGAAAGTGTGAGTGAAGTGGCAGTTAGTAAGGGAATGTAAGTTAGATGAAAATGGTTGGGTTTGGGATGGAGGTTCTGGGTTTATAAGTGGCAATATCAAGTCCCCCATACATTAGATTAGTGCGAAGGTGGGGAGGGCCATAAGGAAAAACTTCACCTATGTGGATGTCATAACTGGGGTGTTGACGTAGGTTCCCATACTCTTGTGGGGTGAGGAAAGTGTCGATATTGTATAGGTGGTATTCCCCCAGAGTGAGGCATTGAAAAACACCTTCTAAGGGATCAGTAGTCGATATGTGGGTAGTGGGGATAGATGACTCACTAGAAGATGGGGAAACAGGTGAGTCAGCAGTAGAGGCCGCATCAGTAGTAGGGATAGCAAGGTTAGATGCGGGAGAGGTTGTGGTAGTCTAGGTGGATGGGCCTATAGGTGAAGGTGAAGTAGGGATAGTGGTAGATACCTTGACTGGTACAAGCACATCATTGGGCTGGTATAGCATGTTACAGGTCTTGAAAGGTGATGGGTCAGTAGGGATGGTGTAATTATGTCCCTCATGTTCAAATTTGAGGCAGCAGTGTAAAGTCAAAGGGACACAACCCATGGCATGGATCCAAGGTTGGCCGAGCAACAAATTATACTGGAACTCCCCTTCTAGGACATAGAAAAGTTCCAGGACAGTGTGGGGACCCACGCGGACATGGAGAATGATGGTACCTAGGGTAGAGGTCATGGCATCATTGAAGGACCGCAACATAACTGGGTTACCATGCATGCAATTGGAAGGTATTCACATTTGGTCATATGAATGGGAGGAGATGATGTTAATACTAGCACCACCATCAATCATAATGTGTCGTATGCATATATTATCGATAAAGATGGAGATGAAAAGAGTGGGGTTGGGGTCGTCAGACTGGAAGGGAGTGATCTCTTCATCTGAAAAGCTGAGGGTGGCTACTTGGTGAGTAGGTGGAGGCATAGAGGAAGGTGATGACCTAGTGAGAGAGGCTACATGGTGAGGGGTAATGATGGAGGCTATGGTGTGGGGTCATTTGGTAAAACCTCAATAGATTGAAGGACCTCCATGAGGGCTTGATGATGTGACTCAGAGGTTTGGATGAGGTCATATAAAGACATTTTGAGGGGGGATTGGTGCAGTTGTTTTAGCATTGTGCGATGTGTGACCCCATCAGAAATAGGATATGCAGGACCTCGAATGGTGACTTTGGGTATAGGGTTGGTTGATGGGCCAGTTTCCTTTTCCTTTCCTTTGTCTTTCTTAGCATGAGTGGTAACATGAACCATGTTAATTTGAGGGAAGGTGGATGAAGAGGGTGTGTCATGGAAGGTATAGTTGAGGGGAAAAACCCTAGTGGGGGATACGATCCTTGTGAAATGAGTAAGGTGCATTGGCATTTGGGTGGTGGTTTGGCCAACTCTCTTATAAGACCATGTTGTCTCAAATCTCGGGGGTGGATCAAAGAGTTTTGGGGGTGGAGATATTGGTTGCACTGAGTAGGTAATGGAAGAAGATCTAGGGAAATTGGTGAAGGTGAAATGGGGTCCTCATCAAGAAGATCGTCATCAGTCAAAATTTTCTTTGGGAGGACATAATTGGACAAGAGCAGGTTTTTAAAGCCTTATAGTTCTCTACATCATGTCCTGGCACACGATGGTAGGTGCAAATTTTAGTTTTGTCAAACCCTTTTGGTTTGGGTTTGAGTGGGTCGTAAGGTCTAAGAGGTGGTAATGTGATGACAGAAGTTTTGAGGAGATTGGTTAAGATTTTGGCATAGGACCCTGCTAGTGGATCACAATGGGAGGTGAATGTGGGTTTGGGTATAGTATGGCTTATTGTGGAGGAAGAATATTTACAGAGGGGGAATGGGTTGGTCCACTAGTTTGGTGTGTGGAGTGGTCTTAGGTCTTGGTTGCATTTGCTTGGGTATGGGCATGGTAGAAGAGTTGGCGATGGAAGGTTTGGTTGGTTTAACTACCTTATTAGAGGGTAGTGGATTTTTAGCTTTAGGTTGCACCTTTTTGGGAAAAGGTGACATGGGTGTACAAGATGTAGAGGGAAAATTAGATGGTGGAAGAGGATGGGTTACCCATGGGGGTAACTGAGTTGCTATGGAGGTGGTTGGTAGAGGTTGGGTAGAAGGTGTGAGTGGAAGAGAAGAAAGTGTCATGGGTAGTGAAGAAGTTATGGATGGTAGTGGTGGTATGGGTGGTAAGAAGGTTACAGGTGATGGTGGAGGTTGTGTGGATCACTTGGGTATATTAGAGGTTCATGATGAGGAGGTGGGTTGATACATTCTTGGTTTACCGGTGGACAGAGGTTGTTTGGCCAGGGTCAAGGGGTGAGGTCCTAGGATGGACGAGAGAAGGGGTGAAGGTGATAATGGTGTGGTAGGCGAGGTTGGTGTATGAGGCCTAGGAGGTTGGGTCTTATTTTTAGGGGTCGGAATAAGTTTAGTGTTGGTTTGGGAAGATGTGGATAAATCTAATTTGATGGGTGGGTGAGTAAGGTTTGATGTCAGCATGACCCCTAAGGTGGTGATGGGTTTAAGTAAGGGAGATGATATAGGCATGGGTAGGTGTTTGGGTCTAGATGTATGTCGAGTTATGGAAGAGGTGTGTGTTGGGACATGGAGGGTGTTGCAATAGTCCTGGTTATGTTTGGTTTTGTTACTTGAAACACTTTTGGATAGATAGTGGAGGTGTCGGTGAGTGACAACTGCATTTGGGTTGAAACAGAAGTAGAAGGCATCCCCAAAGTAAGGATCTACCAACATAGTCCAAGTGATCATCCAAGTGTGAAAATGGTACTATTATAAGTGGGACCAATGTGGATTGAGCATCAATCCCCATAAAATCTGTTTGAGACATAGGGAAATGGCTAGCCTCAGACTCTGTGGGTAAGAGAGCCAAAAGTAGATCAACGGGATCTTGAAGGTCTGATGGTGAATGGTCATCTAAAGGAAATGGTATTTCTACAGGATCCTCTATGGGTAGAGGAGAGGATGGGCCAGATGAGGTTGACTCTCCTTGTGATGGTGTAGGTTGTGGACATGTATCTCCTATGAGTAGGAGAGGTGCCACTGACGAATGCTCAAAAATTTGAGGGGTCAAAGGCAACATGCTAATTATAGGCTCTTCCATGGGTGAAGGAGAAAATGAAGGGGGTTCCTCTGTGGGTGGAGGAGTAGATGAAATAGGTTCTTGTGTAGGTAGGGGAGCTCGGGCTAAGATTTCATCTATGGAAGGAACATGAGGCAATTGGGAAGCAACTGGTATGTCATCAAAAATAGCATGGACCTCATGGACATTGCTATCATTGGTTGAAGTGTCACCAACTTGGTTGGAAGATGGGGCATGATTAGGGAATGGATTCTTGAAGATATGTAGGTTTTTGTTAGTGGGTGCATTTGGGTTATCCAAGACTAGATCTCCATTGTCTAACATTTCTTGGATGATATTCTTGAAGGTGATGTAGTTATTGTCGCTATGACCTTT
The DNA here is from genome assembly GCA_019776745.2 of Taxus chinensis. NCBI lineage: Eukaryota > Viridiplantae > Streptophyta > Pinopsida > Cupressales > Taxaceae > Taxus > Taxus chinensis. The sequence goes on along the minus strand of CM034155.1, from coordinate 321,612,813 downwards.
GACATGATGATAGTTGAAAAATTCATGTTCTTTATACCATGTGGGCATGGGGTGCTCAGGGTCAAAACCAGTGTGTGGTTTTATAGGTGGAAGGGTAATGGCACCAACCTTAATAATATTTTCCAAAACAGAAGAATAAGGTTCTCCTATTGAAGTGTACTTTCATTGTTCTCATCTGAACTGGAAAGCTTGGACGGGAGAGAGATTAGAAGGAGGTTTGGCTAGGTTTGATGGGTGAGGGGGATAACTTTGAGAACTATGACATTGGTAGATCCTTTGGGTTTTGAATAGTTGTTTTGGGGTTTTGAAGATGAAGAAGCATCATTTGATTTGAATGACAATGTTCTTGTTATGCAACTCAATTTTCTTCTCTTTGATAGCATGAATTTCCAATTTCCATGCCATGGTGAATGCCTCGTCAAAAGTGTGAAAGGTCTACACCTACAGGGTTGGTGAAATGTGTCTAGTGCAAGCCCAAGTAAACAACTCTATGAGTTCAGTTTGAGGTAATTGAAATGTGAGCTGGTTAATTAGGCTGCGCCAGCGAGTGAAAAAGTCAGTGATAGACTCATTATCGTACTGTCATGTGGAATAAAGATCAGTCATGGTGACTTTCTTAACAATGTTGATTGAGAAGTGATCTAAGAAGGCTTTGGGCTACCTGATTAAATGAGTAGATGGAGTGTCTTGGTAGCCCACTGTACCAGTCCACTGCAGGTCCTGTCAGGGACATTGGAAAGGTCTGTAGGAGTAAAGCATCATCATGGGCAATTAGGTAACACCCATGTTTGAAAGACCGCAAATGTTGTTGCGGGTCTTCTTTACTATTGAAATGGTTGAATTTTGGCATTTCCCAATGTACAGGGTATGGGAGAATAGGGATGGATGGATGAATGGGCTCATTACAGATTTCATCATAGGTGAGAGAATTGCATGAGCCAGAAACCGATGCTTCTAGTGTCTGCATCCTTTCCATCATTAATTTGATGAGGTCATTGGTAGGTTGTGATGGAAGGGCTCCTCCTGTGGCATAGGAGGGTTGGTACTGAACATGTGATGTGGGTGGCATTCCAGTGTATGGTGGTGCCGAATAGGAAGGTTGAGAATAGGGGACTGACATAGAGGGCATATATCTAGAATGGGTGATGGATGAGATAGGGGGTTGTTGATAGTATGTGTATGTAGGTGGGATGGTCATAGTGACTCTAGTAGTGATTGGGGTAGAGATTGTGGGATGGAGAGGACAAGATTCTGGAATGGAGTAGGGGTCACTGACACCACATGTAGTTGTGTTGTAATTGGTATCTATGAGACAATGGGTGTGGATGGGGTTATGGTCTGGGTGGTTGATGAGGAGACAAAAAATACTACGGGTGCAACTGATACTGTAAATGCAATGGTCATAGCAAGTATGGGGCCTAGCTGTGAAATTACTTGGGGTAAAGTAGGTGAAGGTAACACCACATTAGTAGGGGCTGATGTAGAAGTGGGAATAAGGGCAGGAGAGATGGATACATGCATGCCATATATCAACTGACCTGAGGAGTCCCAGGTGGAAGAGTGGGAAAGGTAGAACTATAAGGCCACAAGATTCTGATCAAGGAGTCATGCAAATTCCTCATTTCACCTACAGAAATGGTGGTAGGTAGGGTTGGATCCATGGGTGATGGGAAAAAGGGTGGTGAAGGACTAGGCGGGAGTGGTTAATGGCTAGCATGGAATATAAGAGCGTTAGCTTGATTGTGAGTCAACACCATGTGAATGAATGTATATCAAGTGATGTTGTATCCTGCAGATGACATAAAGAGTAGTGGGAATGAAGAAAATAGGTGTTTATAGGTGAAATTTGGGAAATGTATCAGTTGAGATTCAACATAGGGTAACCGATAATGGTTAAGGATGACCAATACCGGTTCAGGGGTAACCAACGTTGGTTACTGTGAGAAGGAAAAATTTTACCAAATGAGGCAAAGAATGGTGACGGTCAGATGAAAAAGTTGTATGATGACTATTTATCAAAGCATAGAGAGTACAGAGACTCACAGGAACTCTGACAACAAAGAAAATGAAATAAGTGTTCTTTGGGAAATTTAACCAAAAAAGAATAGAAAACCGATGTATTAGGAAAAATTGATGCCGGTCAGGAGGGGACTGATGCCGGTGGATAAACCGATGCCAGTTACTATGAAAATTGGAAAAATGTAGAAAAATGGATTGTTGTGAATTTGAGTTAGATAAATAATCAACCCAGAGGTCTGGAGATGATGCAATGAAGTCCTGACACACTCAGAAGAAGTCAGAATACTCCAACTGTGATTGTGGAGTGTGTAAGGCAAAAGAATGGAAAAATGGAGAAATGTATCCTCACACCTCAAAATGCACGTCAATCAAATGCTAAAAACACGTATCTAACAAGTGATTTTTAATGTGTTGAGCTTATGCTATTTAGAAGACTGACTCATGAATTTAGAGTAGAGTTTTTTGGTGAGGAAGGCTTCCTACGAAGAAGGATATCTAAAAGGAGAGGTTTTAGGTTATGTTATGGCAAGGGGGCGGGCCATCCTCTAAGGTAATGACTTGACAGAAGTAATGAGCTGGGGAGTACCTGTAAATCCTCTGATCGTGTGATCACTGACAGGCATTCCCAGGTAAGATGTTGTTTAAGAAATATGTGTATATTTCAATTTTGTGTAGTTTGGTAAGACAGAGAGAGAGAGAGAGAATGTGCTTTCTACGATTCTTTGTGTCAACCATCAGTTGGGCATGACTTCCAACATATAGGTTGCCCTCATTTTAATGTGAGCTAAATGCAGCAAATCAGAATGTAATGCAACCAATTTTAAGCCCAAATCAAAAAAATTATGTTTGATGAAGCAAATGATGAATAGGAGAGGGTATGCTCTTTCACTAAATGCAGAAAGCAAGAAAGAAGAATGATTCTTTTTAAATGCACCAAGAGAAATGTTTCTTTTAGAGAAATTAGAAAGAAGAGAGGATTACCAGAGAAGAAGATTAATGTGTAAGCCTTTTAAAGGGAAACAAACACACAACTTTTTCCTAGGAATGAAGAAAATGCAATAGAACCCCTGATGGGTCCCACCGGGCATGCCAAAATGTTTCACCATTTTCTTTACATTATTGAGACAAAACAGATAAGGGTAAGGGCCAAGGAGGAATACCTATTTATGCTGGTCAGTTGATGGTTGTTGTGCGTGTTTTGACTTCTCAATCCAATGCTGACTATGAGAGCTTCCTTTTGGCTGGGAGGAACTACCTGAAATAGAAAACAAGACCACAAAAGAAGAGTTAAATAATATATGATAGTGGACTGCCTAGCATGTGCTAGATCTAGGAAGTGTGATACTCCCTAGATGGCTGTCAATCCACTATTTAAAACAACTTAATGTGAGAAATAAGCAAAATCCTACTATAGTTGATATGATTTAGGTATTTCATTCAAGCACAATAAGCAAATCTAACATAACAGGCTAGGCTATAGTCAGATCTGAAGGGTAGGTAGTTGTCAGGGTGTTGGAACTAGTCAGGGTTAGGTTCTGGGTTGTTTAGGTCACTTGGTAGAAGGTAGGTTGGTTATGTTATTGGAAAAAGGTATGAAACACAGAGACTGATGTCAGTTAGATATAACCGGTGATGGTTTAGGAGAGACCAATGATGGTCATGGGTAACCGACGTCGGTACAGTCAGGTGATAGTAGTTCAATAAAAACCTTATTACAGAGTCTGGGTGAGGTTAGATAGAGCTAAAGGAGGGGATGGTGAGGTCTATGGGAATGTTGAGAACACTCAGAGAGGTGGAAGGGCTAGGATAGGTGATCTGGTAAAAGGGTGGGTGAGGTTTGAGTTTTTCAGAAAGTAGACTATGAAGGAATGGGAATATTAATGGAAGAATGATAACAGAAATGATAACAACTCTATGGACAGAATAAGAATGGAAATGATCAGTGATAAAACACTTACCAATGTTACAGGTCCAATGGTTGGGTGGTGGTGATGATCAGTTGGTGGGATGGAGCTTGGTGCAATAGTGATGCTCCCTGGAATGTCACCATGAGTGCAATGCTTCTGGATCTATCCTGGTGCTGGCTGTGGATGTCTGGGTGTGTGAAAAGACTATGGTTCTACTTGCATGTAGTTCTCTTCTCGTCTCTTTGATCTCAGAATGTGCCAACCCAAAAACAAGGTTGCTAAGGTGAATAAATGGTAACCGATGATGGTTTTGGGTTGACCGACGTCAGTTTAGGGGTGACCGGCGTCAGCTAAGGTGGGATTCCCTAGGTTTACTAAAAATAACAGATCTTGGCAATCATTTCCTAGGTTATCTATTCTCCCGGATCAAAGCAAAAGTTTCCTTTTTCATGAGTGGGAATGTGGTTAGAGGGATAATAGGCATTGATTTTTTTAGGGTTGAACTAAGTCTTAGCTCATTAAGGTAAGTGGGACCAAGTCTTAGTTAGTTATGGAAACATGCCAAGAATAGGTCTAGGGTGAGGAGGGTAGGTGAGGTGGAAATTAGCTTAATTAAAATAATTAAGTAATGAATATTGTGAGGATGGGTATTAATTTAATTAAGTTAATTAAATTAATATTAATGTGGGGTGAAAGGGGCCATGGTTAGGTGAATATGTTTGAGTTGGTCATTGTTATGAAATTTGGACAAGAATCACATTGTGGATTCAAACAACTCCTTAACTAACCTTCCTCCCTTATTTCAAAGGTTTTCACTTAATCTCATATCTCCACTTTTCATGATTCTTGACTTAACCACCAATTTTTATCACTTCGTTAAGTTACTATACAACATAGTCCACTTCAGGGGTCACTGTCATGATAATATGGGATTTAAGGATAGTTTGACACCAATTCCTTTGAGGATGGGCTTAAGGCAGTTATGAGGGTAAATTTTATCAAATATCACTCTTGAGTTCCTTCATTTGACCTTCCGAATACTAGTCTTTTCCAATCTTGAAGCCTTCACTAGTATGCCTACATTGTGGTTGAAAACGGTCAAGAAGATCTTGAAAGGGAGTGAACCATTCACCCTAATTATTTCTCTAGCTCCTAGTATACACCAAGAAAATGTGGTTTCTTCAAGATAACCCTAGATTTATGGTATTCACTACTGTGTGAGCCTGAGAGGGAAAAAATTGTCCTCTCTTCACTATTTTCCCCTATTCTTCACTCCTGAAAGATTTATAGAAATTTAGTCCACAGTCATATCCTACCTAAAAGAGTTTTATTTCATGAAAAACCTCAATATGTACATTATCTTTGTGTTCAACGAGGAACTGAGATTGTGACTCATTGTTTTCAAACTTGAGGAAGACTATAACCCTCCTGGTTTGTTTCAACCACTTATGCAATTTCAAACACTCTCCATATGCCTTATACAAGTTCTTAGTTTCTCCTAGCTTGAAACAAGTAACCAAATAATTTTCTACTTCTTCAAATAGGGTTCTGGTTTCAACTTCCCATTGTAGTCTTCAACAAGTTAGACTAATGCTTCCTTTCTATGTTCCCCGAGTTACTTGCATGTCTGTGCTCATTCCTTAGGTTCCTTTATACTTACATGAAACCACCTACTAAAAAATATCCTCACCAAACCATTATTTGACATACAAATCACATTCAAACATTCTACTACATGACTGTAAAGTTTGGTTTACTTGTAATACCTCTCTTCCAAAACAATGAATCATACAAAAAACTATGTAAATACACACAAATGAGTTATTACCATTATTAATTCAATACTTAAGGGCATTCATAATGTTCATGGCTAAAAAAATTCACAAGTATAAAAAAAAAGATAATCATACCAAAGTACATTCATACAAGGATAATATACCAGTTATTTGCTAAAGTTTCTCAATGATTCTCATCTGGATGGGAATGAAGAAAAAAATTACATTATGGCTCTTATATCCTCCTAATCACTCCTTAACCATGGTTCACAAGTCTTTAGGTCAATTATAATCATCTTTCATGAACATGAGTTCACCCTTAAGGGGGTTTTCTTACACAAATATCTTAAGTTATAGCATTATCTACCATTTAGTAAGACTTATGAGCCTAGAGAGGGCCTAAAACCTTTATACAATTCTTTATTTCACCCTTCCATAGTTTATTCGTGTGAGCATGATAAAATTGCAATGATAATTAAAAGAAACTAACACCTGGTAGTTTCAAAGCAAAGCTAAATCTACTATATAACCATAAGATAAGAACTTAAAGGAAAACAACTTCTTCAATGCATAAACATGATAAGAACATTAAATGCCAAGCCATTCATACTCTTTTTTATTGTTACCTAAAGAATGAACCCATTTAAATCACTTAGTAATAAAATGTGATTGTTGTTTTCCTCAAGAATTGAGGATGTGATCTAAACAAGAAGTGGCTACAAGGCCATCTTTTGATCTTCCATGCTCCTCAATTTGAGAGAATGTATGAAATATGGAGAAGCTATTTCCATCCACGGAGAATGCTTAAATAAAAATGCCTATAGTTTTAACAAATGTAAATGAGGTGTAAGTTTATAGGGAAGGAGGAAGGTTTCTGTTAGTGAGAAAATTTTTTGGCTGGACAAACTTGTGGGTTTCTTTCCAACACTCTGGGAATCTAAGTCCATATACTTAATCAGTGCTACTACCGTATATGCATGCACAAGAAAATGTGGATTTCTGTGGTGGTCTTTTGACCGGGGATCCAACAGGGGCACTCCACTGACCCTGCGGAAAAGCTAGCAATCTCTTTCTAAGGAATACTTTTTCTAAAAGTGGGAAAGGGAGTGAGAAAAGAGGTAGGATAACTAATGCTACAGGTAGAAAAATATATTACTGCACATACACTAGTTAAAAACTTCACCACATGCATTAAAATAAGAGGAAACAACCCTGTGAATGATAACAAGACCAAATAGAATTTGATGAACACAAAGTATCATGAAATCACTTAGTCAAAGAAATATAGAAACTCCTTCTTCTTGTATCTATGCTTAAATAGGAGTTGTACGTAGTGTGAGAATGAAATAAATTTGAGAGTGGAGAAGAGTAGAAGAAAAATGGCTATCTCCTTTTTTTTCTCTAGGTATAATGCACTCTTGAGTGTACAAGATCAATCGCAAACCATTTGAAATGGGAATGGCATTACAATTTATAGAGTAGAATATGACTCTTCATCTACCCCCCAATGCCTTTTCATATGTCCTCACACAACTTAAAAAATTTCAACATCCTAGGAAACTTTTAAGTCCCTTTTTATAACATAAAGGTGACTTATTACATTAGGAACATGAGGACATATGAAAAATTGCAATCCAAACGTGAAATTAGAATATTGGAAAGTGAGAGAAATTTGGGGGAAGAGGAGAGAGAAAGAGAGAGAGAGAAGAAGAAGATAAGATTTCATTTCCGATGAAGTCCATTGATCCTTGTTGATGGAAAACTCCAAATGCAGTAAAACTTTGAATCTTCAAATCCCTTGCACACTCTAAATCTCCTTCAAATCAGCTAGTGAATGCTTACCAAGTTGAGTGGACTATTCCTTTGATGACTGTAACTCCTAGCCTGCGTATGATATACTATTTTTAGTGAGAGGTTATTTTTTCCTCTTCTCAACCATCATTATGTGATGAACTACCTCATTCGATCCTGTGCACCCTACCCTTGCCTTAGCCACTTCTTTGGGGTGACTTACTATTTTTAGTAAGTAGTAATTTTAACTATTTTCTAATCTCAACACTCATTCTAGCTTCCTCTTTATCTTTAATGCTTGTTGCCTTTGTCTCCATTTCTTTTGATGATGAATTTCCAAACATAGCAAGTCTATATAGGAAAACTTACTATTTTTAGAATTTATTTCCAGTGCTCAATTTGTGATGGAACATACCTTTTTGGACTTGTCTTGTCATTACGATTACACTCTCCTAATTTCACATAGTTGTTCCCACTAGAATGATTGGAAATAATTTTTAAAATTTTGATCTGACAATGACATTGAGCACAGAGCTAGCATGGTGGCCATTAATGGAGCTTGAAATTTGTAAGTCTTGTGTTTGTCGTCCGTTTGCAGATGAAAACAACTCCATTGCGATAGGTTTTTTATTTGCAGACCATGTGTAAGTTTTTAGTTCGTTTCCATTTTCGGAGTAATGGGAAATCCAATGAAATATGAGTTAGTGCACAAAGTGAAGATTTTGTTGCAGAAAATTATTATACGCACCATTTGACCTCTTATTTATTGCATCTTGATCATCTTGAAAAATGTGAAAGTCTATGCAAAGATATGGACATCTTGATCTGACTTGTTACTTTGCAAAATATGAGGATTTTTTGATTGGTTGGCTTTGTAGTTATCTAGTGAAAAATATCCATTTTCTCTTTGTTCTTCATCATTTCACTCCATTTTTATTTCAGGCTTGCATATTTCTATGAATTCAAGGTGTGGAGATTTTTTTGTTAATGATGGAGGTGGTTTAGGATTAGAAATGGCAGGCTGGGTGTTTAAAAAAGCTTGAGCAAAGCCATGGCATGGTGAGGAGCTGTGGACGAGAAATGAGAGGAAAGAAAATGGCTAAGTGCCGGATTTAAATTTTCTAAAAACAGTGCACATGGAGGGGCTGGGTGCATTTTTTGTGTCCCTTACATGTCCCTCAACTCAAGGACATGAGGGAAATCCAATTTCCACAATGGTCAAGATGATGACACGTGTTCTCGATCAGATGATAGGGGATTTGCTTAAAAAATACACATAGGGGGCTAGAAACTCGGTCACATGGGTGATCAAAGGAATCTCCATAGAGGGCTGGGCACATTTTTTCCTTGTTTTATGTACCCCTCACATCAAAGGGACATGAGGAACATAAAATTCCACAGGTGGTCCTAGAGCTGACACGTGTCCTCGATCCGACGATAGTGAGTTTGAGCTCCAAAAATGCACTTGGGGGCTGAAAGTTGGTCACGTGGGTGACCAAAAGACTCCCCATAGGGGATGGGAAAAATTTTTCAAAGGGTTGATATACCTGACCTTAGGGAAATTAGAGGACATAAAATCCCACCAGGCTCCTGGTGTTGACACATGTCCTCCCAAAAATTGACTAACTCCTAGACTGTCTCCAAGAGGGTAACTTGGAATGATGATAACTTGAGCTCCCGATGGAATTTATTGGTGAAATTTTATATGATCCTAATTGGAAATGGAATTTAAATCTAATGGTGGGGTTATAATGTCTTTATTCATCCATTTGGTCCCTGAAAAAATCAGAATTTTTATCTAAGACTCCACTTGTTACTAGGACAATCTTCCTGCAAATCCTATGCGCCAAGGTGTTGTGAAGAATATGATTTCACCATCATAGTGTAGGTCTTGTAATATCTATTTATTTCTAGTGATGTTTTTTTTACTCTTACCTCCATCCAGAGCTCCCAAAATCACCTTCTAAAGCTCAGCGGCTTGTTTTAGGCCCGTGTACTGACCTAGGCTTGTGAACCTATGTTTTTACTTAGACTTCTCCAAGTATTTCTGAAAACTTCCCCAAACCTTCCAAAATCATTTCCATGATGTTATAAGGTCTTTGGAATTCAAATCCATGTTGAATTATACCCTTTCCATTCTACTCCAGGAGGGTTGATCTAGTTCTAAGGGAAGGCCAACGATAGCCCTTCCCACAACTGTCCAGAAGATAATCATTTTTCAAATGGACTCCTAAAATCACCTAGGGGGGTTGAATTGAATTTCCTAAATCACCTAGGGGAATGAATTAACATTATCATAGAAGGTTGATTTGGACCAACTGGATTTGACCCAGGGTATCTTGGAATGATAGACTTGAAAAATTTGGCACAGGGGTATAGTTGTTGTGCTCGGAAATTGTTCAATTTCCCTGTTGCACATTTGCATGACAACAATTGGCTCTAGCTTGGGGACATGACATGGAGACTGAGCATGTATTGAACAGACATGGCATGAGAGCTTCTAGAATCTTAACTTACAACATATTGACTAGTGCCTTATCCATTGGGCCTTGCTAAGTCGTGTACAACCTACAACAAGAGAGAAAGAGAGAAGAAGGAAAAACACACACTCACATGAAAAAGGAAATGACACACACAATATGAAGGGAAACACACATAACAGAAATGGAAACACGCCTAGTAATCACCTATGGTACAAAGCAGCGGACAACCTACTTTCACTAAAGAAATTTTCATTTCTCAAAAGTTACCCTTAAAGAGGGAAACACTTGAATGATGATGTTTTATCGAAGCCGTTGAAGGCTTTGACAGGTTCCAGAAAAGTAGCCTCCCCTCCTCAATTGTTTATGAAATCCAGGTGCTTCCATGATTTTTCCTTTGTACTTGGTAGGAGTGAGTCCATGTGAGCTTCTTGATGCTCAAGTCCTTGCTTGTAAATTCCATTACCTGCATCCTCTTTGAAATTAGTTTCATAGTGCCAGTTGCATTCCATGTTTATCCACATAGAATGATTCTTTACATCGAGCACGATCATTGCCACCCCAAAGATGATTTTCATTCAAATTACTTGAACATTCTGGATTTTTTTATTTCTTAGGTTGATGCTCATTGACCTCTTTTTCCATGAGAAACTCTCAGACTTATCCTTTTCCTTTACTCCACTATGAGGTGCTTAAGTACTAACGAAAGGATTAGACACGACCTCATACTTGTCTTGTATGTCCATGGCACGAGTGAAGAGATCAAGAATCAGCTCAAGGTCTTCCACAACTTCTAGCTGTGCATCCATTATTTCTTGCACAGAGTTATGCTTCAGTCATTTCCTGCATCTCCTCTTTGTATGCCTTTGAAGAATATTTATTTTTCAGCTCAAGGAAACTATCTGGAGGGATTACCTCATCATCTTGGGAATCACTGCACTCTACTGATCCTTTATCAAAAACAGGGGCTTCATCTTCAAGAGGTCTCGAAACTCCTTGCTTCAATTTCTTCATGATGGAAAGAGTCTTCATCTACAAATGGGAAAGAAAATATCTCCATTTTGTTATTACATCCATCAATCATTAGCTCAAGAGGGACATCATATTTTTCATCTTTCCTTATCTTCAATATAGCCAACCTTCACATTGGTTAAGGTTTCCAAATCAGCTTCATGCTTGTCTTACAGATTCATGGCTTACATCAAGAGTTTGAGATTGAGATCAGTGTCCTTTGTTTCTTCTGTAGCTCTCAGCAGTTCTTTTATGAAATAGATTTCCTGTCAAAGGATTTCACGGGTCATTGTAAAGTGTATTTTGGTCTCTCCATAGATGGTCTGACTAAGGGATTATCTTCATCCCCAAATGGGAATGAGAATAATTCCTCATCTTGGATAAAACATATAAGCTGATTTTTCTTCTTGAAAATCATCAAGCACCATTTCCTCTTCTTCATGGTTTGCATCATCTGGCGATTTGGGCTGCCCTCTTGTAACTTGAATCTCCTCAATGCTTCTTCAAAGTCCAAATCTCTCTAGGAAGGCATGTCTGGACCTATCAAGATGGGGATATCCTCTTCCTCCTTAGTTTCCACAAAGTGATTCATCTGCCTACTATCTTGGTATAAAATGTTAGCTTCTGAGCTTCTAGACTTTCATATCATGTACCTCATCTTATTCTCAGGAAGAAATTTCTCCATGTCTCCCTTCACTGGTATGGTTGCAGAAGACCAATTCATCTGAATTTTCCCTCCCAAGTCTTGGCAGAAACTTCTACTTAGTAACATTCTGAATGAGGTTGGGACATCTACTACCAAAATCATCATTGAAACGTTCTTATCTAGAAATCTGGCGAGAGCCACCTATGCATGTTTGACCTTCCCTACAAGTGAGACCTCTTTTGATCCCAAAAAGTAACAAGAGACACTAGGTGGAGTCATGGTAAGTTTTGAGAGCCTTGGTGACCTTCAAAGGCATCACATTGTCTGAGGCACCAGAATCTATTATGTAATTGTTTAGTAAATATTCTCCAACAAGAAGAGAGACATAGAAAGGTTCAACTTTATTAGTCTTTGATGCACTCAGAGAAATCATGTTTTGTGAGGGAGGTGTAGGTGAGTTTGGTAGCATGCCTTTAGAACTAGAAGTTACAACATTGGGTGTTAGACTACCACTCTTGATATATTTAAACGAACCTCTCGAATTGTTTAGGAATGAGTCTGTAAATATTTTGGTTTCAGTAATCTTCACTTTGGCTTTGTTTGCATATTCTATGAATTCAAAGGGAGTAGATGTGGACAAGGGAGGTAAAAGGGGCTGCTTTTTCATTTTGGATAGGCTTGGAGCATGATTTTATGTTTGAGGGGAATGGCTGATATTTTGAATGGACACACTAGGAGATTTCAAGGTATTAGATTTTACCAGGAGCAGATTTAGATTTAGAAATGGAATAGGAATTGGAAAGCTTGCTTGGAATAGAAAGTGTCTTCTTACTTGCTATAAGGTCATGATTTAACACTAGTGACTTCATGGAAGATAGAAGTGGGGATCCTTGACTGATTATTTTGTTTTGTTTGAGTCACCATAGGAGGATCATCAACCTTATATTAATTTGTTAGCAGTGGATGGAGATGCTTTTTCTTTGGACTAAGAACGAGTGAATACCGCACATGAGAAACTAGGTGTATCATCTTCATCTTCTTCATCACCTTTGGAAATACTCAAAAAATCTGAGTTTTCTATCGTTCTCAAGTTCATCGATCTCTAGGAATTTTCCACCTTCACTTTCTTCTTCAAAGCTCTTCTTCAATTTATTGAAATCTACAATTTATGTTCATGGGTGGGGCCTCCAAGGAAATCCTTCAGGGTGCTCTTACAATCTGATTTGCATTGCTTCTTTGTGAAGAAACCTTTCAAATATTTCCCTCCTCAACGACACCATTTCATTCACCATTTTTTACATTAAAGGATCGGTTCTTTCATCTTCAAGACGTTGAGATTTACCCTTTGAGGGATTCTTGATCTTTCCAGAGAGGATGAGATCGTCATCAAGTTCAATGGCCAATCTTTGTGCTTCTGTAATATCCCTTGGTTAAACTCTTCATAGGAAAAATACTACCTCCGGTGATTGAGAATTGATGAAGAATCTCTTGAGATTTGTTTTTAGATGGTGAATCCTCTTCAGGTATCTTACGAAGCAACTAGTTGAAATGAGCCACGAAGTCTCTCATAGTTTCATTTTCTCCTTTCTTCATTTGAGCCAACTGCACTAAGAGGTCTGATAGTCTTCAGTTGATTTAAATCTCTCCTATGAAGGAATCCTTGATGTCATTCCAAACCATGATGGACTGGGTAGGCAGGAGGTAGAACCATTGTGCTAATTTTTTTTGGAGAGACTCCACGAATAGTCTCACAACAACTTATTCATGTTGGAGACACCAAGAATTCCACATGATGTTGTGAAAGCAAGATGTTTTCTTCAAGATGTTGTGTATTGTCACCTTTGAACTTTGGAAAGTTCTTATGGGAACCTATTGGTAGATCGTGAAGAGGGGGTTCAAGAGAAAGTGGGCATGTATTCCTTCCCCATGGAACAATGGGTTGAGGTCTTTCTACTTCATCTTCCATTGTCATTTATACTTTACTTCAGCTTTGCTTCTATAAATTCTTCTTCTTCTGGGAATTCAATGACCAATGGTGGTTGAAAAATGGAGAATTTGAAGGGGGAGTATCAATAGGAGTCTTGATAGGATTTCTAGGTGAACTATTTGAAGAGATGGATGGAGAGGATTCTTGAGAGAAGAAGTATGGATTATCTCTAATTCGTTCTTGCTAATTTTTCAAAGCCTCAAAATTGGAATCAACAAAACCTCTTGACCTGCTCAACTGGTGTATCTTCTTCAGCCAGCTTTTGGAAAATTTTGCAGTGGGAACATGAAATGGACGCTGTGGAATGTGAAAAGTCACGTGCACAAATCATCAATGTATCTTTCGGAAACATGGACTTTCATGAACTCTTTTTTTTTCTCAATATTTTTCATATTTTTTTTTGAATTTTCAGACCTTGTGGTCATATATTGGGTGCAGATGCTGCTAAATCTACCCCACAGTGGGCTCCAAAAATTGTTGGTGAGAAAATTTGTCGGGTGGACAAACTTGTGAATTTCTTGCCAATGCTCTAGGAATCTAAGTCCCTCTACTTAATCGGTGCAGCTTCCATACATGCATGCACGAGAAAATGTGGATTTATGTGGTGGCCTTTCGACCGGGGATCCAACAGGGGCACTCCACTGACCCTGAGACAAAGCTAGCAATCTATTACTAGGGAAGACTTTGTCTGTAAAGTGGGAAAAGGGAGTGAGAAATGAGGTAGGAGAACTAATGTTATAGGTAGAAAATCAAATTCCTACACACACTAGTTAGAAACTTCATCACATGCATTTATGAAGAAGAAACAACCCTGCAAATGGCAACAAGACCAAATAAATTGATGAACACAAAGTATCATGAAATCTCCTTATTCAAAGAAAGGCTATAAAATCCTTCTTCTTGTATTGATTTCTTAAACAAAAGTTGTACATAGTGTGAGAATGGAAGAAATTTGAGAGTGGAGGAAAGTAGAAGAAAAATGGCTATCTCCTTTGCTTTCTCTAGGTACAATGCACTCATGAGTTTACAAGATCAATTGCCAACACTTTGAAATGGGAATGGTGTTACAATTTATAGAGTAGAATGACTCTTCATCTACCCCTCAATGTCTTTTCATATGTCCTTACACAACTTAAAACTTTTCAACTTCCTAGGAAACTTTTAAGTCCCTTTTATAACATAAAGGTGACTTATTACATTAGGAACATTAGGACATATGAAAAAGTGCAATCCCAAAGTGAAATTAGAATATTGGAAAGTGAGAGAAAGTTGGGGGGAAGAGGAGAGAGAAAGAGAGAGAGAAGAAGAGGAGATGTCATTTCTGATGAATTTTGTTGATCCTCATTGATGGAAAGCTCCAAATGCAGTGAAACTCTGAATCTTCGAACTCCTTGCACACTGTGAATCTCCTTCAAATCAGCTCATGAATGCTTGCCAAGTTGAGTGAACTATTCCGCTGATGACCGCAACTCCCAGCCTGCGTATGATATACTATTTTTAGTGAGAGGTGATTTTTTGCCTCTTCTCGACCATCGTGATGTGATGAAATCCCTCATTTTTATCCTACACACACTACCCTTGCCTCAGCCGCTTCTTTGGGGTGACTTACTATTTTTAGTAAGCACCCATATAAGGGACTTACTATTTTTAGTAAGTGGTCATTTTCACTATTTTTTTCTCTAAACACTCATTTTGGATTCCTCGTGATCTTCAATTCCCGTTACCTTTGTCTCATCTACTTTTGATGATGACTTTCCAAACATAGCAAGTCTATATAGGAAAGATTACTATTTTTAGAAAGTGTGTTTCCAGTGCTCGATTTGCGATGGAACATAATTTTTTGGACTTGTCTTGTTGTTATGATCACACCCTCTGAATTTCACATAGTTTTTCCCACTAGAATGATTGGAAATAAATTTTGAAATTTTGACCTGGCAGTGGCTTTGGGCACGAAGCTACCATGGCGGCCATTAATGGAGCTTGAAATTTGTAGGTATGGTTTTTTTCTCCATTTTCAATGAAAACAAATACATTGCAATAGGTTTTTTATTTGGAGCCCATGTGTAAGTTTTTAGTTTTGTTTCCATTGCCGAAGTGATGGGAAATTCGATGAATGTGAGTCGGTGCATGAAGTGAGGATTTTTTTGGAGAAAATGAATCTGTGAACCATTTGACCTCTTGTTTGTTGCATATTGATTGTCTTGAAAAATTTGAAATTATATAAAATATGACATCTCGATCTGACTTGTACTTTGCAAGATATGATGAGTTTTTGATCAGGTGGCTTCGTAGTTATCTAGTCGAAAAATCTCCATTTTCTCTTCGTTCTTCGTCATTTCACTCCATTTTTCTTTGAGGCCTACATATTGCTGTGCATTCATGGTGTGGAGAGTTTTGTGATCATGATGGATCTGGTTTGGATCAGCAATGGTGGACCGGGTGTCTGGACAAGCTTGAGCAAAGCCATGGCATGGTGAGGAGCGGTGGAGGAGAAATGAGAGGGAAGAAAACAACTAAGTGCTGGATTTGAATATTCAAAAAAATGCACATGGAGGGGCTGGGTGAATTTTTGTGTCCTTGAAATCCCTCACCTTAGGGACGTGAGGGACATCAATTTCCATGGTGATCCTAGAGGATGACACGTGTCACTTAATCTGATGACAGGGGATTTGCTTGAAAAGGGCATGACAAATACCTGGGGGCTGAAAGCTGGTCACGTGAGTGACCAAAAGAATCCCCTTAGAGGGCTGGGTGAATTTTTTAACATGTTTGGTGTCCCTCACCTCAAAGGGACATGAGGGACATAAAATTCCACGGTGGTCTTGGAGCTGACATGTGTCCTCGATCCGACGACAGGGAGTTTGAGCTCTAAAAGTACACTTGGGGGCTGAAAGTCGGTCACGCGGGTGACCAAAAGACTCCGCATAGGGGGTGGGTGCACATTTTTCAAGGGCTGATGTACCTCACCTCAGGGACTTAGGGACATAAAATCCTGCCAGGCTCCTGGTGCTGACACGTGTCCTCCCGAAAAATTGACTAACTCTTAGACTGTCTCTAAGAGGGTGACTTGGAATGATGATAACTTGAGCTCCCGGTGGAATTTATTGGAATAATTTTATATGATCCTGACTGGAAATATAATTTTTAATCCAATGGTGGGGGTATCATGTCTTGATTCATCCATTTTATCCTTAAAAAATAGTGGAATTGTTTATCTAAGACTCCACCTGTGCCTGAGAAAATACTTCCTTCAAATCCTATGATACACCAAGGTGTTGTGAAAAATATGATTTCACCATCATGTAGGTATTGGAATCCTCTTTTTGGGTGATGTTTTTTTACTTCTAACTCCATCCAGAGCTCCTGGAATCACCTTCCGAAGCTCAAGAATTGTTTTGGCCTGTGCACTGCCTAGGCTGTGAACCCTAATTCTGGCGAAACTGCCCCAACTTCTCTGAGACCTTCCAAAATATTCCCATGAACCATATCTATGATTTCCCAAGACCTTTGCATCACCTCCACATTCCAGTTAGGCTCTTTTTCTGTGCTCTCGTGAGGTTGCTCCAGCTCTAGGAAGACCAGTGATAGCCCTTCCCACAACTTCATGTAGCTTTGCAAATGAACTCCTAAAATCACCTAGGGGGAATGAATGAACTTTCCTAAATCACCTAAGGGGGAATGGTATAACATTATTCGGGAGGTCATTTGGACTTACTGGAAAGATCCTGGGGTGTCTTGGAGTGATAGACTTGAAAATTTTGGCACAGGGGTATAGTTGTTGTGCTCAGGAATTATCAATTTCCCTATTGCAAATTTTCACAACAACATATTTGTAGGTTATTTTTATCAAATTAGTTTCTATCCATGGTTTAGGTTCTTTTAAGATCTATGGTATCTCTTGGTGTTATGAATGTTGTGGTGAGGGATTATATTCTTCTTCTTCTTCTTTAGACCCTAAAATTTCTTATATCTCCTCATATTGTTCTTCTTCCTTTTCCTTTTTTGTCGTGACTTGTTTTAGCTTTTCTTTCTCAGCTAGGTCTTTTTTTCTTTGGGTGATTGGTTTTTTGATGGCCGAGGCATTATTTCTTTTATATGATTTGGGTTCACTTCCACTTATTTCTGATTTTACTAATGGTGCAAATTGGTGCTTGTATTCCTTAAAGGTTTCTTTAATCACATCATTAAATCTAGGAAGAACAAGTTTCCTCGGATCCGCAGGGTATGATTTCAGTGCTTGTATTGATGTTTCTACTACCTCATCTGAATATTCATAGAAAAAAAATCACTAATTATTATGGAAATGATGGGAAAGAGGGTAATTTGTGAAATTTTAGTATTAGAACTGTGTAAGTGGATTTTAGGTGTCTATATTTGCCCTTATTTGGGGTGGAATAAGCGACACCACTTCAAAGATAGTAGAAAAATAGATTTTGAAGGAATGGAAGAAAATTTAGTAAAATGAAGGATGCCCCAACGAGTGTCGATGGGGTGATGGAGGAGGTCGATCGATGATAAAAAAAGAGGAAGGAAACAAATAGAATAAATTAAGAGGGAGGGGGGAAAGGAGGTGATCCCTATTACCCCAGGTGTTGTTGAAGAAAAAGTGTGATAGAAGAAAATGATAAGGAAGAAAAATTAAGTTGGCGAGAATGGAAATAGCTTGCATCTAGCTGATGTAAGAACAACTTTATTTCATCAGATATTTATTATACACACACACATATATGTATACACACACACATATGTATACACACATATATACATATATACATATATACATATATACATATATACATATGAGTGTGTGTGTGTGTATACTCACATGTAAGGACTGACTCAAAACAAAATACAAAATGTAATGCTTTATGAGAAAGTAAATAAGAAGACAAACAACCAAACAAGTACAGAGAAATACCCTAAAACAAAAACGTTTAAGATAGTTATACTAATGTTTTTGTTATCTAGATTTATATTCCACCTATTTGAGTTATATGACAAGGGTCAAAGATAACACCCCAAGCAACAATACATCACAAGGTAGCTTATGAAATATTACCATGAAAAAGTAGATGTGCCTTATGAAATATTACCATGTAACTTATTTGTGTAAGGAAGTACAAACATAACAAGCGAATAACCTTTTGTTAATGAAGGTAGGCTAAAATGACCCAAAAGTAATGCGCAAGAATAGGAGAGAACCAAAGAGATATTTTTTGTAGAATATTTTTTGATGTTTGAGGACATTATGTCAAAAAAAATTCAATTGAGTAAATGTTCAATTGGAGTATCCATAGCTTCTTCACAAATTGCCTTAAGTTTTCCCTAGCTCGCTTTGTGGCTCTTTTTGCTCTATATATTCATATTATTGTATGCCTTAGTAATTCATAAGTTACTCCCTTGAAAATTTTAAAATACAAATGCAAAGAAATGTAAACAAACATAAATACATAGAAAAAAGGAAAACACTTCGTGGCTTATTTAGTAAACCAAGAGGAAAACACAACACGTGAAAGTGATAAAAAGACACAATAAACTTTGCAAACAAACCCAATATGAACAAGAAAGAATCACACCAAAGTTATATGTGAACTAAGATGTGAATAAATTTTCTACAATTGGTCTAGAACAAAGGTAAACAAAGTACAACAAAATAACAAACTGAAAGAAGTAAAAACATCATCATAATGTTGACAAACTAAAACAGTACAACACAATTTGCAATAACAACATCTAATGACACTCTGAATGTGTTCCACATTGAAGAACTAGACAAAATATGAATGCCCCCAAGCAATAGCTTAGAACACGAGAGTATTGGATCAGGACAAAGAGTGGAGTGATACCTAGATACTCTTGTCGGATCTCATTGAAGTTTTATCTGTATTGGATTAAAATGTGAAATATAAGTGTGACCCGAGAAAAGTTATATTGCAAAATGGTAAATGATTGCCTCGAGCATAGATATACACCATAGGAAATAAAGATGATTATCGAAAGATGATCTAGAACAATCATGAGAAGCACCATCAAATGGATAAATTGTTGAACTGTGTTATCCAGTTGGCAAAAGTTGGTCAAACATTACCTGAATGTTTTGATTTTGACATTTTTATACTACTTTTGGATTTTGGAAAAAAAAAAATGTTTTTGTATTTTGTGAAACATATTAGGATGTTTTTAGGTTTTTTGAAACATTTTTAAATGTTTTTGGTAATTTTAGACTCGGTAAAGGGGTGCACTGTTTGAAAGCACATGTAAATAATTAGAAGCGTTTTATTCCATTAGCATAAATGTATATTATGTAATGATAGGATGTTTCACTTCATCTATGACTCCACACAACTATGAAGATGTGGGGGCTCATCATTGAGAGCCAAGAAGGACGTGATAACAAGGTGAATAATGATATGAAAGTGAAGATGATAGATGTGAAGACACAAGGTGTAACAATGATCCATATGAGAAAAACGTAATTTATCTCCAGTCAAGATTATCTAATTGATTCCAAGATGATTTCACTTTATAGGTTTTGACTAGACTTAGATCCATTGATGGCCTACTGATTGACAAGATCTAGTTAAAGGAATTGTTGTCTCTCTTTAACATAAGCAACTTCTTGGGATCTTTTTGATGAAGCACTTTTTCAGTAAGATTTATAAAGGCTTTATTGGTTAATTGTTTTTGTTTGTTTTTTTAAAAGGACCCCCTACATGTTGCCCCATGCCACCAGTAAGAGACAAGGGTTCAAAACTGAAGACAAAATGTAGGCGAGTAAGGATGTATTCCTCTATTCCCAATCTCATACTACAAGTAAGAAGTATGGGCTCATCACCGAAGACTGTGAAGAATGAAAGGTGTAATGATTTTTTTTTTTTTTTTTTTTTTTACATTGATTTTTCCTTATATATCGATAGTGTGCTTGTTGGAAAGGAACATTCTGCCCCCAAGTCTTGGTTGCATGTGACTAGTAGGCCACAAGGGTTCAACACCGTAGATTGAGATGGATGGTCAAAAAGGTCCAAGGAAAGAAGTTTGAAATTTTTGTTAAAGAGGGAGCTTATTTGAAAGGAGGATTTGCCATCAGTAAGCCTCATGACAAAACCATAGGTAAAAAGATCTGAAATAATAGAAACCATAACATGGATGAGACATACAATTCCTAATTGGAACAAGGTTAGCCTATGTCGTGATAGGTGAAGAATGCAAATATATGATAATTATATGGTCAACATATCTGCTAATAGATGGAATTCTTAATATTATTTGTACTCATTTTTCCACTTCTGATTTGCAAACAGTGCTTTAAGGAACGATTTAATATCGAGTTTTATTTTATTTTATAATTTTTTTAATTTTTCTGAATTTTGGCGAATGAGGGTTTGAAATGAACTCATCAAGAAAGAGGACCGTGTTTATTAAAGTTGAATGGTCCTGAAATATGAGACTTGGGCGAACAAGATCTAAGTCAAGAGAAGGAATCAAAAGATTTGATAAGTCCTAAAATACGAGACTTGGGTGGACAAGGTCCAAGTCAAAGGAAGAAATCAAAAGATTTGAGAGGTCCTGAAGTACGAGACTTGAGCAGACGGGTTCCAAGTCAAAGGAGAGAATCAAAAGATTCAAGGAGTCCTGAGTTATGAGACTAGGGCAGACGGGTTCCAAGTCAAAGGATGTGTAATTAGATAATTCTTTGATGAAATTGAAAGACCTATGTGATGTTAGAGGAGGATTATCGATGTGGGGAATATGTTGAGATGCATATTCATCTGTGACTGAAAGAGTGCGAGGAAAGAATGATTGATCTCTAGATGTCTATTTAAGGTTCCTTATAGGCCATAGAGAGAAAAAATTCAATAATTCTCCTTCAATGTAATGAATTAGTTGATTTGACGAAAGATTCGCAACTAAAGCGTGTAAAGTTTGTATAAGGATATTCTTGGGTATACGTACCTCATAGATTATACACATGTAGATGTCTTGATATGTATGAATCATCTTGACGAGATGCCTGCAAAATTGACCATTTTAGGTATAATAGACACGGAAGGCTGCATTTTTGCAAGTGTCCAAGCTTGTTGTGGTTGTGTTTCGATAGCGAGACTAGAGATGTCGGGCATAGAATCCGGCAGTGGAAGACTAGAGTCAAGATCAATGGTGCTTGATGACGGACCATATTTTGTAGTGTCTACAATTATATTAAGGGTTACCTGAAAAGCAGTCTTGAAGCAAGGTCAAACTCTCATTTGGTTTTAGAAGGTTGTTGTCTGAAATAGGTTCAATGTCTGTTTGGATGAATGGAATAAAATATGTAGAAGAAAGATATTGGTTTGGAGGGAGAGATACTTGACATTCATCGTGATCTCATTAGATTTCAGTATGTATAGAAGTGCGTACAACGTTCAAATCTTTGTTAGAAGTTTTGGAAGTTGACATGTCGTTGGCTGCGAGAGCTTCGTGATCGAGCTCTATGGAAATGACTTCGTCATCAATTAAGTCTTGAACATAATGACAAAGAGGTGTACAATTATCAGTAGAATGGCATTTCATGTGGTGGTATTCACAATATTTCAATGCACTATACCACGTAGGCTTGAGTTCCCCATTAAAAAAGGGTCTCAGAGTTGGGCATTCAATCATAATAGCCTTTTCTAATTGTTGAAAGGCACTAGAAAGACTCTCTCTGAGAGGTGTAAACTAACGTTCAATTATGCGCAGAGTATTGTCTACAATACATGATATGATGGACTCATAATCGATGTTGTTCGAGGATTCACCATGTTCGTGAGCTTTTCCCTTTTTATCATGGTTAGGAAATGGATTAGAAAACACCTTGTAGACACCAAATTTGTGTCTTACGACCCCTTTGTGACCCGTATCTCATTTCGTATCCTAACCTCATCACCTAAACCTTACACAATTATTTATTAATTACCTCGTAATTGATAAATCCACATCACCTCACCTGCCACCCTCATTTTTCCACCTCATCATGACCTAGTCCTAACCCTAAACTAACCTAATTAAGACCTATAACTTGGTCTAAACCTACACCCATGATTAAGGACCCCTTTCTCGCACCCAAAACCGACATTCTAGTCACTTGACCAAGCCCGCAACTAATCCCTCGGGAGAAAAGCAGGGAAGGTGGGCTATTTTACTAAAAATAGCCTACTTTTTCCTTACCGATGTCGGTTCCTACTCGACCGCCGTCGGTTACGTAACCGCCATCGGTTCCCTGTAAAATGGGCTCCCCTAACAAGAAACAAGGGTCGAAGGATTTTTGAATCAACGGAGATCATTGGGAGCGATCAAGAGCATTCGGATCTTCACTTGGCCGAGCAGAGACGAGTGAAGAGACAAGGAGAGTTACAGCAAAAGGAGATCAAGCCCAACATTGCAACAGAATAGCCAGAAACCTGTGATACTCAGCTGATCATCGGGAGGGAGATCTCTCATCTTCTGTGTGTCAAGCCATCCCACTTGAGTTCTGCCTTTGTCATCAGAGTTCCTGGACCTGCATCTTCATCAATAACCAGTAAGTTACACCTTGCATGTCCTCTTTAATAACGTTTCTTAGAATTTTTGAATCACAGTCCCCATAAATCCATTCCTAGATCCACTACCCAACGTGTCATTGCATCTAACTATCATTCATTTACCTCTCACCATCTCATTACCTAATATCACTCATATACTAGCCTTACCAACAACATTGTTACCCTACAACACGACCACCCCACAAAACAACCAACCTACAGATCCTAGACCATACCGATATCGGTTATCAGCAACCGGTATCGGTTATTGTGACTCAAAACCATAAATCAGCCTTTCCCCTACCCGTCTCAATGAAGCAATTTAATTGATATTTTACAGTCTTTTGTGTTAATTCATATTAGCAGGGGAACTGACCACCTTCGAAAGGAAGTTTTATATTTCTTGGGCCCAAGGAAGTTCCCTCATTTATTATCTAATCAAAATCTTGTGGTCTTGTGTTCTTATTTGCAGGTAGTCCTTCCAAGACAAAAAGGAGTTCTTCGCAGTCAACCTGATCTTTCTCTACGGTACGCGCACACCATCTCGACATTCAACAGGTATTCCTCCTAGCCCTAACCTTATCTGTTTCTAAAAGGAATGAAAGGATAGAAGCAACTCTATTCCCAGAAGCCGAAACATTCCAAGCGAAACATTTTGGCACGCCCTGAGGAAACATTTTAGCACGCCCGGTGGGACCCATTTTGGGTTTCTTTCTTTCTTGCTTGCTTTCATATAGGGAGTATACTTGCTGTTTTCTTCTTCTAAAAAGATATTCACAAGGTTTTGTATTATTTTGATAAAAGAACTTGCTTTGCTTTTACATCTCGCATTAGTGAAAGTCATCTCTTTTGCTTCATCGAATATCATTTTCGATTTGGGTTTAAAACACGTGCATTGCATTACTGCTTGCTGTTTTCAATTCTAGCGAACATAGATTAAGTAACAGGTCGTACACGTGGGGGTGATATCCATGGTATTGACAAGAAATTAATCTTACTTTCACTGCACAACACATACCGAATCACTTCACAATTAACACAATAGCTCAAAACATCCCCCCTTTTCTGCGGTATTCCTTCGCCCGATTGAGGTAACCTTATAAGCCAAAACAAACTTGACATTTCCCCTAAGTCTTTTGTTTAGGATTCTGACATCATTCTACGTCTAAAGGCATAAGCCCACGATAATTAAAATTAACCCTAGGGTTAGTCTCTGGATTTGCGTGTGCATCTTTCTTATTTTTAGTTCTATTTTCTTTCTCATACTTTGTCTTCTGTGATCAATAATTGGACAAGTATACTAAACGTTGTTAAAAATCAAATTAACAGCCTTTTTATACCTTGTTAGCCCAGACTTCTTACACTGACATCGGTTACCTGACCGACGTCGGCTATAGTATAACCGACATCGGTTACTAGACCGATATCGGTTACTGTCTTTCTCAGTTCCTGACAAACCAACAACCTACCAATTTTACCAGTCTGAGTTTGTTTCTGTTCCTGACAGATTAAAACCCTACTGTGAAATCTTGTCCATGGTTGTTATCACTTGAAAGCAAGCCGCCGCCATGGTTTCACATGCTTGCTTTGTTTCTTTGCCTGAATCACCCCCTTCACATTCTGTGGGGAATCCTACGGATACCAGCGAGGTTCCTAAAATTCCTGTGGGAGATAAGGACTTTGCCAAGTTTCTGGATGCTAATTCTAGCGCTATACAATACTATTTGTCTCATACACCTGACCGTACGCCTGATCGTCAGCTCCTTGTTGGTATGCCTATTAGTATAGCTGCTCATTTAGCTCCCACTCCGCCTGATAACACCGCCTTGCTTCCTGTATCTTTAGCCCCGTCTCCCAATCCAACGGCTTCAGAGGTTCATAGGACTTAGATTGGCTTTGCGTTGGTTAATCTTGGACCCCACATATCATTACTGCCGACTGCCCCTACCTCATCTCTCTTGCAAACTGCTCCGTTCATGACTTGCTCTCTGCCACCTATCCACACTAGCTTTCCTTCTCAAGCTCCGCCTACCTTTTCATTCCCATACACGTATCCAGTGACCTCAACATCTTATATGGGACATCCCTATTCGGTCGCCTCAACATATTCATCCCCCATACCTTATCAACACTTAACCCCACCATTGTCCAGCGGAGGCCCTTGGCCCAATTTGCCTCTGTTTACCACAACCGCACCATCATCTCATCCAACCACGGATTTCATCAAACAAATGATGGACAAAATGCATAAACTGGAGGCTTCTGTTTCAGGAAGTCGTAGCACCTTGACATACGAGCAAGTTTGTCAGGAGCCTATTCACCCTTCTGTCCCCCTTCATTCATATCCTCCTCAATGGGAATTACCAAAATTTACCCGTTTTAACAGTAAAGAGGACCCTCAACAACACTTGCGATCATTTAGACATGCTTGTTATTTGATTGCTCATGATGATGCCTTATTACTCCGCACCTTTCCCATGTCCTTATCAGGACCTGCCTTGGAGTGGTACAGTGCTTTAACCCAGCACTCAATCTTCTCTTTTAACCAACTAGCCCAATCTTTCTTGGATCATTTCTCCATTAACATTGCCAAGAAATTATCTATCACCGACCTTTATGCCATCCGACAATTCGAAGACGAATCTATCGCAGATCTCATTGGATGATGGCGGGGCCTTATCAACCAACATACGTATGCCTTGCCTCAAACTGAACTTATCGAACTATTTACGTGGGCCTGCGCTAAGCACATCTCCCCTACCCTCCAAATTCAAACTTTCCGTACATTCGACGAGGCCTTTACTATGGCTTGAAAATTAGAAATTCGAGCCTTAGAGGAAGAGAAATTGCGGTTGCGCAACAAAAACTCCATTTTCCGACCTCCAGATTCTACCAATAAACCAAATACCACCAATCCTCACGCGTCCACTTCTTCTAAATCAAAAGGAGCTGTCCACGCGGTGATGGTCAAATCCCAACCACCGTCCAATACTCCACCAAAAACCACTTATAAGTATAAAGCAGAGCCCATCAACTACACTCCCTTGGGAGAAACATATGGTGTGATATTGGAAAAATTGCTCAAAGCAGGAGCCATTACCTTACCTCCTGTTAAACCTCATTCCGGGTTTGATTCCACTCGCGCCATACCTTCCTGGTACAAAGAAAACGACTTCTGTAACTTCCACCACGTGAAGGGACACAGTCATGAAAACTGCAAGATGTTGAAAAACATAGTGCAGGAAATGGTTGACGCAGGGGATATAGCTCTCGATAATCCTAACGCCCCTAATAACCGAAATTTGAAAATATTTAACAAGCCATTCCCGAATCACTCGTCCAACAGTAACGTAAACCAGGATATCTTAACCGAGGAGAGTGTTCATGAGATACATGCAGTCTTTGATACCCAGCCAAAGGCCTCTATCGAGAAAATTTTGAATCAAGCCTCTTCACTAACACGGGAGCCCGAACTTCCTTTACCACCATCAAGCCAAAGTGAAATCATTCCTTTACCCATAAAGGAGTTAACTTCCCATACTTCTCTTCCCATCAATGAGTCTTCTTATACCACATCCCTACAAGACTGCGAACGAATGTTATCGAATTTATCTATTTCCCAGACGTCTCCCTCTACTGCTCTTGCTGCACAAGAGGAGGGTACGCCACTCCTTTTGACATCCTCAGATGAGAAATCTCTTACACCAACATCACCAAATTCTTTAACCATAACAGATCCTCTCAAACACGCCCTCCTACCTATTAGTCCCTCATCACCTAAATCTTTTCAACGACCAGTCGACCTCTTAACATCTATTGATACAGTGCCTCATCTACCCCCTGTATCACACCTACAGTGGACTGGAATCGCAACCCGTCTTTCTTCCGTACAAAAGTTCATATTCACACGTGAGGACTGTCATTCCACAGAAGATAGACAGGCCCTATGGGAACGTTTGAGTACGCCATATTCTACTCAAATGCAAATGACTGATCCTGATGCCTCCACCATATACCCGAAGTGCTTATAGAAGCTTAAAATGCCCATGTTCTCACCTTCACCCCCCTCACCTCTACCAAATGCCCCGTCTACTTCTATCAACTTAACCAAATCTTCCCCTACGCTTGGGACCTCACCAATGCCTAGTCTAACACACCCACCTAAGCGACTCGATTTATCCAAAAATAAATCCGCCCCGCCACCTAGGAGACCAACTCAATCCGTGCCTCTATCACAATCAAAACCCTCATCGTCACACCCACCTTCCATATTGGGACCTCATCCCTCCACCTTACATCAATATATCATACCTCCTGCGTTTTCTTCAAAACGACCTACACCTTCTACACCTATAAAGAGATCAACGGGTATAACAACACCATCACCCCGCGCATTCTGTCCACCTATCAACCCTAAACAAATTCCATCATCAAAAGATTTGTTTTCGGTCACTCCTATTTCCCCGTGGTTGTTTTCTGATACCACATCATCTGTGGCCTCATCATCCAATATAGCTTCTGCGCCAAAGAAACCACGTTTAGTGAAAACCACGTGTTAACACCCCTCGGCTAAACCACCACCCATACGAACCAACCACACCCAAACATTACCAAAACCTGTACGAACCAACCACGCCCAAATATTACCAAAACCCGCGCAACCAATACCCTTATCCTCCTCCGATTTTGACCCACTCAAAGGATCTTACGCCAAAATCCTTGTTATGATGGTGGAGAATGCGACCATTTCCCTACCCCCACTTAGACCTTATGACCCGTCTAAACCTCGACCGATAAGTTATGATGAGTCTAAAATCTGCGCCTATCACCACACACCAGGACATGATGTGGAGGGATGCAAAGCTTTAAAAACCATCCTTCGTCAGTCACATCTCTCGGATAGAAAGGTTAAGAAAGACCACTTACGAAGGGAGAGACCTTTAGCTTCAACCCCCTCTACTATATCATCTGTCCCCGCCTCACCAAGATCTATCATTATTACAACCCCACCTCTTGAAGACCATGAGTTATCCCAACCATCTTCCTCATCTCAGGTCTACGAGATTAATATGATTAGTGTCACTACTCGAGGGCAGAAAAACAATGGGAAAGCGAAAGAAAACACACTTGCGGCATCTCTTTCTCCTTCAACCATCCCGATTACACTACCACCTAAAGTGGTTATTCGCAGACCCGCCTATCCCGTCTCTAATGGAGCTACCCATCGAGCCATGATCAAAAAGCTTCACCAATCACCCGTAAAAATGACACTGTATGATCTCATTCAGACTTCTGAATGTCATCGACAAGCTCTCGTTGAGATCCTTCAAGGGATAGAGGTTTTACCTAATGAAACCCTACCTGTTGCCTCCATTCTAACACCCAATCACGTTACTTCTCTCACCAAACAACCGACTGCCCCAACCACTTCGGGTTCTATACAGTAAGCCGCTGCTGTCAGTTTCTCCGAAGATGAAATTATCGACTTTGGTATCCGAAGATCCTGACCTGGCCCTTTTCATCTCAGCTTATGTCTGGGATATCCAGGTACGTCGTGTTATGATTGACAGGGGCGCCAGCCTAAACATCATCTCTTCAAAAGCTTTTCAACAAATGAATATCCCTTCGAGCTACATGTGTGCCAACCCCATCATGTTGCAGTCATTCAATGATGCTATTACCTCTACCTTAGGCACCGTGATCCTCAACATTCGGGTAGGACCACATACTTTACCTGAACTCTTCTATGTCCTTGAGGGAGAGTTCCAATATAATATATTGCTAGGTCGTCCTTGGATCCGGGCCATGGGATACGTTCCCTCAACATTACATAGATGCATAAAATTTGAGTATGAGGGGAAGTCCTACACTGTAAAAGCTGATCCTCCCCCCTTTAAAACCTGCAATATGTTATACCTCCCTAACGATGTGCTTATACCAATCGAGACACCCATACATTCAACCCAACCATCCTCTTCAAATGTACCTCAACCATCCACCTCAACTGCATCTATGCCTTCAACTGATGAAACCACCATCGCAAAAACCACTTCCCTTCCCGCAGCTAACATCCCAACCTCCAACCCCTTAGTAGATGTTTTTCAACGCCTTACGCTGGGGGAGTACCACCTATATAATGTTAGTTCTTTCCCTACCCCGCAGGAGTACGGACAATTACATGCACATCCCACCTACGACCGTCATGTGGGGGAAGTAATCTCTTACGGACCACCCCATTGCCGCACCAACCTAATATATGGGGGTGTTGACGCATCTTCCATTACCCTTGAACCTCCTCTTGGTGTGGTTCCCTTCTAATCCGATTTCCAATACCTGAAAAATCATCACTTCGACCTCACTTTCTTGACTCGCTGTGCTTGGAAAGGCTTTGGTTTTGGTCTTTATGAACAAGGTCGACATACGCTCATCCCCATCACCACACGCAAACATAATGATCGCAGTGGTCTCAATTTTCCTGAAACACCTACACAGGAGACACCTCGTGTCAGCTGTATTCTGGAAGAAGATGACGTCACCCCTACCAAACCATCATCACCCACTTTGCCATCATCACCCACATAATGATCTATAGACCCTGAATCTATCCCTCCTCATTCCCTTTGCCCTTTGGGCTTATCGTACTAGCATTCATACCTCTACTAACGATACACCTTTTTATTTGGTATATGGTACCGAGGCCGTCTTGCCTCTCGAAATACAAATACCCTCCCTCAGAATATCCCTTCAGGATATTCTCACCAATGATGATTTCCGTCAAGAACGGTTAGCCCAATTGGAGCTTCTTGATGAACGTCGTCTTACAGCTCTTGATCACCTCCAAATCTATCAAAAACACATCAAGCGTGCTTATGATAAGCGACTTCATGAGCGTACCTTTAAGGTTGGTGATCTTGTCCTCAAAGAGAATCAACATGTCACCAAACTAGAAAAGAGAAAACATGGAAAATTTTCTCCCAATTGGATTGGGCCTTATATAATCACTCACACCTATGGATCAGGCACTTATCATTTAGCTTTGCTTAACGGTAAACCTGAGCCTAAACCCCTTAATGCCTTGCATCTTCGACCATTCTACTGTTGAATCTAGTGTTATATCACTTCTTATCTACCTACTGCTCGTCCCTTGAGCTCATTTACCGCTACATACACTTTGTTTTCTATATCTCAAAATAAAATCAAAATCACTTCTCACCTCCCCTTGATGATGCCTTCCCCTTTTTAGTCTAGTCCATGACTTCAAAGTATTAAAATAAGCCGTATTCTTATGGGATTTTCTTGAGTCAAACTTCCTACTAAACTAGATGCTTCATGCCAAAAGAACATCTAGTCATCTAAATTAAATATAGACTGCTCCCTTGAAGGACAGCTATATGCCGAACTATTGCTACTACTATAAATAGACTGCTCCCCCGAAGGACAGCTATGCACTAAAATCATATCTGCTACTATAAATAGATTGCTCCCCCGAAGGACAGCTATACACAGTCAGCCTTTTCTCAGAAGCTTCTCGCATGGATCAGCTTTGCGAAGACCTCAAGAATAGTACAATCAATATCCCTTGTAGACTTCCCACATCGATCAGTCTATATTCAGTCAAATAAAAGCCTCATTCAAAAGAACTTTTTGGGTCATGGACTTGTCTATTTAGGGTAGGTTCTCTTTCGTCAGAACACTCACTTTGTAACAAGTTCTTTGTACCTCAGCTATATCATCCACCTCACCTCACCATTTGTTTCAACTCAAGGGACGTAACGTACACCTGATATATTGTGATCATACAACTCTTTTCACCTATTGACTTCTTGTCTATGCACGGTACCTAGGGCTTCAAGATCGTTCTACGTTGTGTGGTTTGTTTAGCTCTTTTCACCTACGAAGCACTCTTTCCACTTTGGCCTCGCATCTAGGATTATGTGTTGATCTTAATCAAGACACGCTTCCCTACTACTTGGGTATGCTAACTTTTGCTTCACCTATACCTACACCAACAACATTATCCTACCAACACCAACAACATTACCCTACCAACATCAAATTTTTACCAAACGACAAATTGCCTAACCACAACCAAATTGCCTAAATTCACCTCTCCCTGGTCCTAAGGGAGAACTACATCGGTCTGAGGCCCCTCCTTTCTTTATGCAATGGGCTATGTAGGCAGCACTTCGGAGACATGGGGTCTCCCAAGGTTAGCTCGACCATCCCCTACCATAACCTATCATGTGTGGTAAATATAAATATTTTTGGTGTATTTCTATTTAATCACATTCCTCTTTATCCTTTTTTCAAAACAAAACAAAAACTTTCTTATTATTATCATAACTCAAATCAACATACATATTCAATTTTATTTAGATGTTAAACAAATACATCTTCTCTATCATTGACACGCAGGTCGGCATCCTTATTTATTCCTTATACCTCGATAACATTTACTTAGACCCTCACGCCTCATCCCAAACCAGGTGATGATCGTGATCGTCAACGCCTCTCGCCGGGCCTCCCTGTCCTCAAAGGTACCACGGCTATTGGTACCGCCCACTGATCTGCCAATCTCTCCTGTAACATGTGAATACACTCTCTCGCATGGAGGTATCTAGCCTCTAGTCCCTCCGCTTGTGACTCACAAACATCGCAAATATCTACCTTTGCTGCAAACCCCCTGTTAACCACTTGGCCAGACCCAAGGCCGCACCCCAACCATTTGGCCCAACCTAAGGCCGCAACCCAACAATTTGGCCCGACCCAAGGCCTCACCCTAACCATTTGGCCCGACCCAAGGTCTCACCCTAACCATTTGGCCCGACCCAAGGCCTCAACCTACCTATTTTCCCCGACCCAAGGCCTCAACCTACCCATTTGGCCTGACCCAAGGCCTCAACCTACCCATTTCACCCGACCCAAGGCCTCAACCTACCCATTTGGCCCGACCCAAGGCCTCAACCTACCTATCCGGCCCGACCCATTTGGCCCGACCCAAGGCCTCAACCTACCTATTTGGCCCGACCCAAGGCCTCACCCTAACCATTTGGCCCGACCCAAGGCCTCAACCTACCTATCCGGCCCCACCCAAGGCCTCGCCCCTAACAATTTGGCCCGACCCAAGGCCTCACTCTACCCTTATGGCTTGACCCAAGGCCACAACCCAACAACTTGGCCCAACCCAAGGCTGTATCACTTCAATACCATACCCATAATCAACGTTTTATTTTATCCATCCAATCATGTACCTTCTGTTCAATCAAGCTCACCTGTTCATGTTTTAGCATGATTAGGGTCCTTGAATTGATCTGTCGACCAACTTTGCCTAGACCTAGACCGTGACGTTTATCTCAACCAAACCAACCATTTGGTACTGCCGAACATGCCTAAACGTTCCTGTACCTTACTTTTTATATACCCTGGAACTACTTCCTATGCCTTGGATACCAGGATTATATCACCCTTGTTTGGATAAACTATCGACCTTCACCTATGCATTACCGGTTTGCTCGTCAAATCATGTACCCTAGTCGTACTATTGCATTTCAACATGCGTCTGCTTCCTTGGACCTACCCCACCACCTTCCCATCCTCTCTACAACATTCACCCTTTATCAACCCTATCCCTGATTTCCCGTTCACTCAATCTGTGATAGATTTGAGGGGGATTACCTATACCCTTAACATGAGAAACCACTTCATATTATTGTCCGCGCAACTTTACAGAACAAGCTACACGACAATAAGGGGATAATGTAGACACCAAATTCGTGTCTTACGACCCCTTGTGACCCGCATCCCATTTCACAACCTAAGCTCGTTACCTAAACCTTACACAATTATTTATTAATTACCTTGTAATTGATAAATCCACATCACCCTACCTACCACCTCACTTTGCCACTTCATCATGACCTAGCCCTAACCCTAAAACTAACCTAATTAAGACCCATAACTTGGTCCACACCTACACCCATAACTAATGACCGCTTTCTCACACCCAAAACCGACCTTCTAGTCACTTGACCAAGCCTGCAACTGATCTCTCGGGAGAAAAGTAGGGAAGGTGGGCTATTTTACTAAAAATAGCCTACTTTTTCCTTACCGATGCCGGTTCCTACTCGACTGCCATCGGTTATGCAACCGCCATCGGTTCCCTATAAATGGGATCCCTAAACCAAAACAACAGATCAGAATTTCATTTTTGGGATCAGTCGAAGGATTTCTGGATCAACAGAGAGCATTGGGAGCGAGAAACAGAGTCCAGATCTTCACTTGACTGGAGCAGAGACGAGTGGAAACCAGAAGTGTTTACAGCAAAGGAGATCAGCTTGCATCTTGGTCAAAACCAGTAAGTCACATCTTGCATGTCCTCTGTTATAACATTTCTTATGCTTCTTTGAATCTCAGTCTGCCTAAATCCATTTCTGAATCCACTACCCAACGTGCCATTGCATCTAACTGTCATTCCTTTACCCCTCATCATCTCATTTCCTAATATCATCCATAAACCAGCCTTACAAACACCATAGCTACCAAGAAGATCCTAGAACCCACCGGTATCGGTTATCAGTAACCGGCATCGGTTGTCAGTAACCGACATCGGTTCCTCTGATCAAAACCAGAAAACCAGCCTTTCCCCTACCCAGTTCAACAAAACAACTTAATTGATATCTTACAGTCTTTTGTGTTAATTCATATTAGCAGGGGAACTGACCACCTTCAAAAGGAAGTTTTATATTTCCTAGGCCCAAGGCAGTTCCCTCCTTTATTGTCTAATTAAAATCTTGTGGTCTTGTGTTCTTATTTGCAGGTAGTCCTTCCAAGACAAAAAGGATTTCTTCGCAATCAGCCTGATCTTTCTCTACGGTACGCGCACACCATCTCGACATTCTACAGGTATTCTTCCTAGCCCCTAACCTTATCTATTTCTAAAAGGAACGAAACATTTCCGAGTGAAACACAATGCACACATGGATCTGATACAATATTCCAGTCATATGCACATATCTCTTAATGCTTACTTCTTATGCTCTACATATATCTATATATCTCTATCACTATCTATATCTATATTTCTCTAATTATCAACTATTATGTGATTCACATCATATATATAAGGTGGGCAATTTCCCTTCACCACTTATCTATTACAAAAATAGGTCACATACTATTAATATCCACGCCTTGTTTACAGGCATAGACACTCATGTAAGTGTGCTATCTATAGACCTCTTACAATTAACTGAAGTGACAATCCTATTCTTAGCTCGTATCCATGCAAAATTCTTCGATCCGATCCTCCAAAGATAGACAATGTGTGGTGTGCACGTCTATGCCTCGTTGGTGTATTCCACACACCATCTTCTTAAAATAGGTCTTCATGCCCAAAATTGGCTAAGTCCTGAATGCTGAACTTTCCCTCCACACGCAGGTTCTTGTTGCCCATTCACACCCTTAAACTTAGCCTGTTTTCCCATGAAAACGTTTTCTATGAGTTCTATCAAGTGTTCTCTGATCAACATTACCCAACACTAACCTCATTATCACCCTGACAATGGGTATCTCCAAAAATTAAAGTAAAGAATAGAAGAATAGAAAGAATAAGAATGAAAGAATATAGATATATAATTTTTTTTTATGAGGTAGCCTCCTGTATATCAGTTTGAAGTATCAACTTTGGATACGCCTCCTTTATTTCAGCCTCCAAGGCCTACCATTCAGTGAGTGCTTGTTCTTCTTTTTTTGGAATGTCCACAGCAATGGACTACAATTCATCCCTCGCAAATCTCCCATTTTTCATTTTGTAGAACCAACACAACGCTAGACATTGAGGTCATTCTTCATTTTAGAAGATCCATATTCTATGCAATGAGCTTCCCAAGCTCTTCTAGCCGAGTCTTGTGCAGCTCTTGAGGTGCTACTAGGTCCTCGTGCTTCTACTTAACCATTGAAAATCTTTCTGCGCATCCCAATGTTTTATCCTTCATTGCTCTCTGGACCTCATTATTTTCTTCTAGGGTCTGTATGCTGATAAGCACATCTAGAGCTATGCAGATGTCCAAAGCACGGTTTGCTTTCATCAATACTTCTTGTAGCACTTGCGGCATCCCTTCATAGGATGCAATCTTTCCATCACTGAATCTTTCTCTCATTCTACCTCTTGTTCTGAATTCCTTGGTGCTCGCATGTGCATAGGTTCATCTTCAAGTACTAGTCCACCAACTTTCCTACATAATGTATCGTTGAGGTAAATGTCTATGGTACCTTGGTCTCCAAGTGTGGCCTAGCTCTTATGACATTGTCTCCAATCTCCTCTGCGATGCTGATAAATACCTCATTCTTCTTTTGCACTAAGTCCCTCTCTTGCGTTATGCGTACTATATCTGCATCCTTTGTCTTTAGCTCCTCACATAACAATCTTATCGTTGCAGATTTGTCCATGTTTCTTCTAACAACTTTAGTAGAAACCTTCACCATTGCGTTATTGACCTACTCATATAGCATGATAGTAGGCTTTACTTTCATATGTCTAGTTTCAGGTGCCTTCTTCAGCCGTCTTGACATTCATGACTCTTCGAATACATAAAAGTTAGGCTCATCCATGTGGGTATGCATTGACCATGAGAGTTGATTTATAGTGTGAATGGTCACCATATCTCCATCCATTAATTCCCAGCCAAATAAATCCTTTTTTTCTATAGTGCTTTGGAAACGTGTGCACATGATGTTTTTGGTGTCCTCTGCATAGCCCATGATTGGTACACTATGCTCTCCACTCATCCTATTTGATCTAGGACCCTTGGGAATTTTATCTTCAAGGTTAGGATCCTGTCTCGTTACACCTTGAATAGTCACATGCATGGATTTGAAGGTTTCTTTTTCTCTTTCTTCTCCGTCCTTCATCTCTTCATCTTTTTTCTCTTCCTTGTTTTGTGGCTCGTCTTCTTTCTCGAGTGGGATAGGAGATGCATGATCACTCTCCCCGTATTCCTCTGCTTCTTCATCCAACTTCAACTTTCTTCTTTTCTTTGGCTCAGCGATATCCTTATGTGGAGAGAGACAAGGTGATTTCCTTACCATTTTTGGGGTTCCACTTTGAGTCCTTGTTCGTCTGAATACTTTCCTAAATTTGTGCTCCCCCTGATCAACCTCTGTATCTTCCTCTTCATCCTATCCTTGAGGAAAAGTGGTCATGTGCTGTGAATTTTCTCTTTCATATGGTTGTTTTTTTCTACACTCCAAGCCACCACTATCTTCACCCTCCTCTTCTTCATCCTCTACTTCAATAGTTTATGTGGGCCTTTCTGCTGATATGTTTTCCATTGTGTGCTTACCCTTCGGTGGCCCTGGGAGTGCGAATTCATTCTCCACATACTTATTGCTCTCCATCTTGAGATTCATTTGAAGATACACTAGTGCTGCCCCTCTAACTACTACAGCTAAAATTATCAGCTTGATATTCAATACCTCTGAAATAAGCCTCTCGACATAGGCAGTTCTTCCTAGATACACATACTTCTTCCTCAATGTGTGGTAGTTACAGTCTACCTTATCTGCATTGAATACCAGTTGGCATCCGCTGAAAATATGTGAACAGATGCTTGGAAATACCTTGTAGTGAATGTGTAAGGTAATTTACACCAAGGGCTCTAGACTCCATCTCTCATTGGGAAGCAAACGATGTAAAAATGTTGATATACAGTAAACTGGACTTGTTTCCCCACTACTAACGGTAGGTCCTTCAGGATGCGCCACTCTTATACAAATGCCACATGGATCCTATCATACCATTTTCCCACTCTTTTCTTGATGTCATTTGTCATGGACCCTTTACATAGGTACTTGCTGAACCTTTCAGCTAGTGATTTATTCTCCATGGGGTATTCTCATACCTTTTCTTTTGGCCTGTCTGGTACTCTAATTTCCAAGAATAATAGTGATAATAGAACAACCCCAAAGCTGATCTTCCCTCTTGTGCATGCTTCCTTGACTATTTTCTCTAAAATGTAGCTTGCAATATTATAGACTGCTCCTAACATATTTTTGGAAATGTGCAACCATATGGTGTTCACTTGTGACCACCTCTCCTGGTCTTTGAACTTTGTAACAAGGTGTGTTTCTGCTATAGTTCTTCAACTTGTCTATATCCATACCCATACCGCATTGACCCTTTAAGTACCCCAACTCCTATCTCATCTTTAAGATCATGGATTTATCTCTGAGATCATTCTTTATATCTTCTCATGTGATCTTTAAACCTATCGCCGTTGAGATAAGTGCGGATGAGATTCTAACTCTACGTCCTGCAAAGTAGAAGAAGTACTCATGCACTCTGCTCATGAGCCACTCATATAAGGGCTCATACTTCCTGAAATATAGAAGCTCATATAATTGGTAGACCCCAATTCTCTTCAGAAGCTTCTTGCCTAGATCATCATAAACTAGCATGTCATCCACAGTACATTTTTTCATCCTCGTAGTGAGTAAGGAATCAAGATCCTTCTTGTTCTCCATGGTCCTATGATTGTATTCACTTACTTTTCTCTTTTTGATAGGTGAATCCCATTCCTGGCTGAAAATGACTCGTTCTGGATATTACATTTCTAAAAAATCACTTTCGGGTGCCATCTCTTCCTCCTTGATGGCCACCTTCTTCTTTCCTTTTTCTCCTACTACAGCTGCCTTCTTGGGTGCCATTTTTACCTTTCCATCATCTTCTCTTTAACTCTACAATTTACGAATCAAACCCTATCTCAATTCAATCATGCCCTAGGTGGAAACTTTGTGCCCTAACTCCTCTTTGTCTCCTTGCTTTGGTCAAACCCTTCACCACTAGGGACGGAAGCTTCTTTTCACACAGATCTATTTGTCATGCTTGGTTTCACACCCTTCACACCTTAACCCAATCACTCGGCTCTTCACACTTAGCTCTTTGCTCAAATACTCTTAGTTGCAACGGTAAAAATGAATTCAAATCCCACCCTTATATAATTTTTTAAATTTTGATGCATTTATTGCTCCTTCACCTACTGTTATCCAAATAACTCTCCTAGTTATCTGGATAAATTATATTTCAATCATGACTCTGGTGTTTAACATTTCAAGTTACGCACACTCAAGATTTTTCTTTTAATACCTTGGCACAGTTGTAGTTCCTCTGTGTGCCCTTGCGCACCTTCCTACTCCTTTTTGTATTCTTTTATCTCCTTCCATTTTCCCTCACATTCCTTCCTTCTGTGCACCTGTTTTCTCTCATATCTTGTTGTGCACGCCTTGCATGCACCTCTATATACTTACCTTCTAATCAGCTAAGTCCCTGGCATTCCTCTTATGTGATTACCAAGACTCAGTTCTTTCATGCATCCTATTTCATTTCTCCCTCCATGCGCCTTCTTTTAGTTGAATGCCCACGTCTTGTTTTCATACTTTCCTTCTGCAAGTATGCCTTCCTCTCGTGTGTGCTCCTTTGTGCCTCCCCTCTATTTCCCTTTCACACGCTTGCTCCTCGTATCCCTACCCAAATAGTGTGCACCCCTCTTTGCCTATTTCTTCCACTTCTCCCTTGCACCCACATTTCACATGTTCACGTCCCTTCCACGTGTCAACCCGACGATCCTTCAAAGGAAAAATCCTGAGTGGGCATCTAAATGAGTGTGGAGCCTCCACGCATCCAATTTCATAAAAGGATAGGGTCGGGGTTGAATAATCAAAGCATTGAGAAAATACAACAGAGGATGCCAAGTATCAGCATGATGCTAATTCAAGAGAAAAATTGGGGGAGGGTTTCCAAACAAGCACCAGACTACCACGTGTCCCCAGTCAGATATATGACCCTGTCGAGCAAAAGACTTAGCCAAAACATGAAAAAACTGAGTGAGCCATGGAAGAAGCCTTGTGTCAGCCTAATGTAACTTAAAAATTTAAATACAAAGGCTGCCCTCAGATATGCGCCATCCTTCCACGTGTCTGGTTTCAAAAGGGGGCCCGTTTGGTAGCTGGTTCCCGCCTTTTTATACGGAACCGATCCAAATTTCAAATGAGCATATCTTTTGACTCAGTGCTTGAAATCCAACAAATCTGGCACCATTAGAAATATCTCAGCCTCATCTATGCCATGGAGATATGAAACTTTAATTTTGGAGAAGTTAGGTGGGGAAAAAGTTAAGAAACATCTTCATGTCATTAATATAGGATCTATTTTCCCCCAACAACCAGATCAGATTTGATCTGATCCACCGTTCCTCCTCCTTTGAGGTGCTGAACAAGTAATTGATGTAGACATGACATATTTGAGGTAGATTTGTAGGAGGCTTTAACGATGGTGGTTGAGCTTAAAATTAGTTTTCCCACTTCTCTCTCTTCTTCTTCCCTCTGTGTTGAATCTATAAAGGCAGGGTCAGGGCTCATTGTAAAGGGTTGGACACTCTGGATCCTTACGCATGTTGCTAAGGACTCCATATTTTTTGTATTTTGAGTTGCATACCTCCATGTTTGACTCTTGCATGTGGATACCAACCTCCTTATCATTGTAATAGTTCTGCACATTTTTAGAAGTAATAGAAGCATCGTTTTGTGACTATTCTCTGTCCTAACGTGTTTTCATTCCTTCTTCTTTCCTTTTCTCTTGTATTGTGTATTGTTGTGCTATTTCAAGTCCCCTGCAGTTCCATACCAGTTGTGTTCCATGAGAATGATCTGGTGAATGCGTATTTCACTGTGCTACGCATGCCTAGCCTCCTTTCACACATTCCCTATCATTCTCACTCAGAATAGATAGTGTTCAACCCTCTTTTCTAGTGTTATCACCTTTTAGTGTAGTTTACTTCATGTTATCCTTCTTTCCTTGGTCCCTTGGCATTCTTAGCTTAGTTTTCCCTTTCAACACTAGGAGTAGTAGTACCAGTAGAAATAGATAAAGGAACTGGCCTTCTCCAGAGATCCGTCCCAAGCATGCAAGGTCCCACAACTTGGGGATGGTTCCATTGTGGTCTCAGACACCTCGGCCCTTTTGAGATCCAAGATGCGGGTGCAAGTCTGAGCAACCAACACCTATCGAATATCCTCTCATTCATTAACCAAATTCATTCATTCCACATGACACATCTTCACACCTAAGCTATAACCTTCTAGCGCACCTTCCTACCCTTTGGTCACATAATTCTCTTCAGCACCCACCCTTATGCCTGAGTACTTCGTCACTGTACCTTCTCTTGGTAGTTATCATGGCCTCTGATTACCTCACGTTATACTATCCTTTCATT
Source organism: Taxus chinensis (assembly GCA_019776745.2). NCBI lineage: Eukaryota > Viridiplantae > Streptophyta > Pinopsida > Cupressales > Taxaceae > Taxus > Taxus chinensis. The sequence continues at coordinate 321,572,391 of CM034155.1, read as the reverse complement.
CATCTCCATCCTTGGTCACTTTTGACAAGAAATCTTCTTTTGACTTAAAGCACACCCATAGTAGCTTATTCCTTTCACCTTTCAATTCCCACAGTCTTTTACTTGGTTAACTATAACCACCCCACACTAAAATTATGTGCAGTCCTCTATGCATAAACATTCTTCACATAGTAATTAGCTTTATGTGTGCAAGTGTGCTTATTACACAAGAACAACAACTAAATTGAAAAAATATAATGACAATGAAGGAAATACATTAAGGAAATACAAAATGGAAACCTAATCTAAATGGCAATATTGCCTTATTACAAACATCAAGAAGACTTATTTATAGTAGGGCTTCAGCCTACTCTCATTAAAGTAACCGAGTAGTCGTGTTCCATCAAGTGTTTCTAATTGGAAAGAACTTGATTCAAGTCTGTGAGTGAGGACATACGACCCCAACCAATGTACTTTGAGCTTTCCTAGATGACGCAAGAACTTTGAGTCATAAATCAGTACCATTTATCCATTCCCAAACTTCTTATCCCTTGTGTTTCTTTCATGCCATGCTTTTTGCTGGCCTTTTCCTGCTTCTAACTCTATCGTGCTATGGATCTTCGCTCATCCAATTGAATCATCTTCTCAATACGCTCTTTGAAATCCTTCTTATTATCTAGACCTCTAGCATGCACAATGCGCAAAGAAGGTAACATAAATTCTAGAGGGAGAACGAATTCTGTGCCAAACACCAACTGAAATGGTGTGGCTTTGTTCAATATCTTATAAGTTGTTCTATATTCCCAAATAACAAATAACACTTTATCATCCCAATCCTTTCTTCCAACATCACAAATTTTTGTCAATTTCTGGCTCAAAATCTTGTTGAAAGCCTCAGCAGTTCTATTTTCCTGAGGGTGGTCAGGTGTAGTCTTATGGTGGGAAACCATAAACTCATCTAATAGGATCCTTATGGTTTCATTTAAAAAGTGTGTACCCCTATCACTTGTCAAACTTAAAGGACATCCATATCTTGTAAAAATATTCTCCCATAGAAACCTAGCTACTATAGTTGTTGTACAGTCCTTCGTAGGTGCTGCCTCTACCCACCGTGTGAGATAATCTATGCAAGTAATGATATAGCATGATCTATTCCTGCGCGTGGCTGGTGAAATAGGTCCTACAAAATCAAAATCCCATTTCTCAAATGGTTCTACACTAATAATAGGTCTTAGTGGCATTTCATCTCTTTGTCTTGGTTTTCCTAGGAACTGATAATGGTCACACGCCTTACAATATTCTTTATAATCTTTATACAATATCTCCCACCATAATCCAAAAAGTAGGATCTTCTAGGAAATTGCATCACCTGTATAATGGCCTCCTATAATACCACCATGGGCTTCTTCCATAATATCCTTATGCTCATGCTCTAATACACAACGACGTAGTACTTCATCTATTCCTAACTTGTAGAGGTCACTACTAATTAACATAAATGGTGTCGTGCGTATAGAAAGCTATTTCTTTTCTAATGCCTTCATTCCTTCTGGTGCCACACCAGTATGTAGAAAAACAAAAATGTCTTCTAATTTTGATCGTGCACGTTGTAACCTATATAACTATGCATCTGGCATGGTTTCTTCAATTGTCTGTGCTTCCTCTCCTGAGTTAAGTCTAGACAACTGGTCTGGTCTAGAATTAATTTTCCCTGGCTTCGCCAAAACTGTGAAATCAAACTCAGGAAATAGGAGTACCCATCTACATATGCGCCCTTGCAAGACAATATTTTTTACCAAGTATTTCAATTGCATGTGATCTGTATAGAATAAAAATGGTGTAGCTAGAAAATACTGTCGAAAGTTGTGCAATGCATAGATCATTGACAAAGCTTTGCACTCTGTAGTTGTATAATTCTATTCAGCAGGAGTCATCTTCCTACTAGTAAAATAGATAGGATGATCGACAATACATTCTCCAAGCTAAGCTAGTAGTGCACCAATGGCCAAGCTAGAAGTGTCCACGTGTACATGAAATGGTTTGTCCCATGAAGTAAAATGTAGGATAGGCACAGTAGTAAGTTTCTCTTTCAATGTTTCAAATGTGTGCTGTTCAAATGTGTGCTGCTGCGATTCTCCCAATTAGAATGTACCTTTTCCTTTCAGTAACTCCTCCAAAGGTGCGGAAATTTTTGCATATTGCTTGATGAATTTTCTATAATATCTTGTGTGATCTAAAAATACGTTTACCTCACTCTAACTGGTAGGCTCTTCTAGGCCTAGAATGACTACAACCTTAATCGGATCAACAAGTAATCCCTCCTTGCAGATTATGTGTCCCAACAGTATTCCAAAAGGTGTAGTAAAGATGCACTTCTTGATGTTCAAGGAGATACTCAGTTGTCTGCACCATTCAAACATTAAGCGAAAATTTTCACAGTGATCCTTAATAAGCCCATATACTGTCCAATCATCGAGGTAGACCTGTAAGAAGTTATCAATAAAATATTTGAATGCTTGAACAACTATGCGTGAGAATACAACAGGAACATTTTTCAATCCAAAAGGCATCACAATATAGTAAAAACTACCACATTCAGTAGTAAAAGTTGTCTTTTCTTGATCCACTTGAGAAATCCTAACTTGATGATACCCGGAAAACCCATATGTGAAATAATATATCTCATGTGTTGTAACTCCTATTATTTCCTCAGTAAATGGCACAGGGAATGGATCTGTTACACATGCAACATTTAGCTCCCTGTAGTCCACACATATTTGAATTCTACCATCCTTCTTCATACTAATCACCATTGGACTAACCCATTTTAAATCATCAAGGGGCTTGATAATTCTAGATTTCAACATTTTATTAATTTCTTCTTTTACCTTTTTGTGAAAATTAGGATTCATTCTGTAAGGTCTCTTTCTCACTAGACGTGCACCATCCTTAATTTTTATCTTCATTTCCCCAAGAGATTCATGCATGCCTTTAAGTTCATGATACCCTTGAGAGAATAAGTCCTGATAATCCCTGAGTAACTCAATAATATTTTCCACCTCTGAGTCTAACCAGTAGTCTCCAATTATGGCCTCCTTCGGCTCAGCCTCCAATCCTATATTGACCTTCTTTGTCTTCATTGGTTCATGGTATACGCACATATCCTTATCTACACTATCCAAGACATCATGTGCCCCCTGCGAATGGTCAATATCCAAGTTTTCAAATTCCTCATCATCCACGATTTACACCATCTTTCCTTTCTCTTTCTCAAGGAAAGCGAGTTCAAGTAGTATGGAGTCCATTTCTTCTTCCTTTTCAAAATGTGTGCCTAATTCTATGTCACCAAATAATTCTTGTATGAGTTCCTCTACCTTTTCACTATCTCCCATGGTTAACCGCTTGACAAATTTTAATGCCTCTTCTACTAGAGGTTTAGTCGAGAAGTAGTCAAAGGTCTGGAGCATTCCTGCAGTCAATTTTTGCCAGTTTCCAGTCTCTCAATGTAGTTCTACATATACATACCAGGCGCGTGTGCATCCTTGTAGAGTGGAATATAATTTATGCACCAGAGTGAAGGTGGTAATGCTTCTTGTCCCGGTGGCTAGAGTCTCTCACACTGCTAAACATGTTGTTGAACAGGTTGATCACCATTATAAGTGCAAATCTACGTAGGTGTATTACTTCTTACAAACCTGGTAGATAAGGTGATTCTGATATCTTTCCACTCTAAGATTATCTCTATGAACTACCCACCAATGCGTTGTTGTCCCATGTAAGACATATGCTAACATGTATCTTCTCCTGACTTGGTTTATCCACTGTGCCTCCATGGCTTGTAATAATACAAGAAGATCTTCTACTCCTGTATACCAAGGTACTACGCTACCTATCCGTCGAATAGAACGAATTCCATTCTTGCACGTAACCACACTTTTTACCTCGCATCCTACTATTTCATATGTACCATGAGCCCAATTGTCACAAGTAATACTCGTAGTATCACTAATAGAATGAGAATCCTCCCACTGTAGGATATCTTCCTTTGATGGCTCATTGACCTCTGGGTCCTGACTAAACTTTACATAGATTTTGTTTAAGTCCTCCTCACTTAGAGGCTCAACATATGGTATAGAATTCCTATCTGTCAAAGGTATCACAACCCTTTCTCTTGTTGTTCTTAAAGCTAATATACTCCTTATTGAATCTCAATTCAGTGTTATTTACATAACACCAAGGGTGTCCAAGCAAGGATGGAAAATTGTCTACTTTTGTAAGTGCTAATACCTCAAAATCCCCAGTGAACTTGGCCCCTTGTATGGCTATAGATGCATCCTTTAAAAATCCTATAGGGAGTAGCCTTAGTCTCAGTTTTCCATAAACAACACATTAGATGATGACTGCAATGGAAGCCTCCCCATTTGGACCCATACATCTAATGTAAGAACATTTACTCCCGCACCCTATATCAATCAATATGTTTCTCAACAACCACCCATCCACAATAGCATTCAGAGTAATTTCCTTGTCATATTCAATGCTATGAAGGGGAAGATATTTGCATGTAGGGTCTGTCATCTAGTTCTCAAAACTTGCACATGGAGTGTTCCCCTTGTAACAAAGTTCCGAATAGTGGGATAATGTTCTCCTAGCGCAAAATTCTACACACTTCTCGTCAGATCATCGATATCAGTTTGGACTATCTTTGATGCTTTCTTATACACCTTTAAGTATTATATCTCACCCTAAATATTCCTTAGTGACTTCCATGGTATCCTAGTAAACCTCGTTTTGATGAGCGGGATCTGGGTACCTTGTCATGTAAAACCTCCTCCTTGGTAATTGTAGGCTGTCTAGTGTTACGATGCTTCTCTTGTGTGTGCCACTTCAGCACATGTAGGTAATCTTCACAGTTCAATGCCTCAGGTTCCTTCTGCTATCTTAGGGCATCCACTGATCTTCTACCGCATGCGCTAGATTCTAACCATCCCAATGGCACCTTGTTTTCTTACTTATGCTGTTTACTCAGAGTGCTCATATAAGTCTAGGCACTCTTCATAGCTACGGTTCTTCCCATAGAAATAACATGTAATAATTCTAAGTACATTTGGCACCTATAGTGGTCAGGAGATCTACGTGTATATCATAGTTCCACGAGGGAACTCACCTCTTCCTCTACCATAGCCTCGTCCTCCATATCCAACATCGATATCCATGCATCCCCTTCCACGACCTCCTTCAAAACGCCCCTCATTCTTGTTATAGCAATTGGTTGATTATGATCCCAATCTTAGTGCTCATTCTTACCCTTTGAATTATCTATTACACTTTTTTGTCATACCCCAATGTCTATAGGCATCATAGATCTGACCAATCAACTGAAAATCCTCAGTATCATGGGGTCGTGGACTTACAAATATTGCAAAAGTAAAGATACATTCTTCCTTATCATGCGACTATAACCAAATGACAATGAATAGGCATCATGATTTAAATGATGGATCTCACAATCCAGCAAGTAATGAGCATATATATCTGCATGAGGGTAAACTATCCTTGGTGTGACCTTCGACTTCACAATCTATACACCAAATCACTTGAGTGCATTTCATGGGCTGAATTTTCTAATAGCTTCTCTAACTGCTTTGCCATAGCTGTAATATTGTGCCTCTAAAAATGGACTAATGACTAGTGTCATTGCTCCCAACTACCTCAGTACACGTAAGATGCTTCTTCCAGTGCTTTATGCAGATCAATGTATGTGTTATGTGACAACACCCTTTTAAATGGTGTAATCAATCCTCCAAAAAACCATTGTGCTTGTTGGCTGGCATGAATATCATAAGATAAATTAGATATAAGTTTCTTAAAATGGGCATCATACTCACGTACGCTCTAAGTAGTTCCTTGTTTGATACCTATGAGTGCGATGATACTCTTTTGCTCAAACTCTAGGATATAGAACTCTTTTAAGAAAGCATCCTTCAATGCTCCATAATCGAGGCAAGTTTGATCAAGGTCAAAATTCTTATACCAGCTATGTGTACATCCCTGTAATGTAGTAGAAAATTGACTTTCCTTATGCTCAGAAGCCATGATCCCTTTCATGCACCATAATATTTCACACATATGCACATGTTTGGAAACATCCTCTATACCTCTATACTCTGAAAGATGAAGAGACCTCTCCATATAGATATTTTGTGGTTGCTACGGACCTTGACCACCTGATCCAGAACCTCCTGTGTTTCCTCTACCTCTAGAACCACCAGATCCACTAGAAATAGAACCACATATACCTTTTGATCCTCCACCTGTAGCTAGAACAGGACCTATAGATGCACTCCATTGTGCTTTGACAGTAGTACTATACTGAACCCCTAGAGTCTCTGAGGTAGTTCCACTTCGAGAGGTGAATCCAACATTCTGTGCACTCACGTTCTGTGTGGATGATGCACCTAAAAATGTTCCTCCAAATAACATTGAAGTTGTCTGTCTTGCCATTGATGTACTTACTCCCTGACTTACTCTTTCTCTCCTACTTCCCAAGTTAGCTTGCTGGTTACTTGTACTAGATACTAGAAAACCAAGTGCAAGGGCTAGGTCACTCGGTGGATTTAGATGTGTGCCCATGGCCTAGGTAGTCTTTGTTGACACAGTTCTATGTGAAGCCAAGGGGTAATCTCTGTCATGCTTTCTAAGATGGGAGAGTTCTTGATGCTCTGGCTCCACGTCTTCTATGTGAGCTTCAAATCCTTCACGGGCCATCTCTCTCCTCAACACCATACTTTCTGCAATAGTACGCTTCTTCTCTATCTCCCTCTCACATGTCTCATTATAGTTAAGTTGTCTTTCCTCTCTCCACCTTTCTATTGCTAGGTCTTCCATCTTTCACCAAACCTGTTCCTGCCACCAGGCATGGTGAATTTTAGTTAGTCATCGGTTTAATCTCTACGTACAAATTTACCATCAAGATCTTGATCCCCAGTGGAATACCTTGCAGATATGCTCCTTTAGGATACCATAAAAACTAGAATTCAGCTACCTCCAGGTAAGAATATGCCGAAATTGAATATTCCAGAATATAACTATTTAGAACACCATTAAACCATGTATCCACAACGTGATTCCATATCAGATCAACATCATAAAGGGCCTGAAATTATTCATGTGTCCAGAAAAGTGTGTGATACCTCCAATTCTTCTTAGATGCATAAGCAATCAGCCACTCGTATAATTCTACTAGAAAGATGGTGAAAAATATCTCATATAAATTGTCATACAGATTATGTTCTACCCAAGTGCATGCGTTAAACTCATATCCAATATTTAACCATCGTGTATTCTTCCTCCATATTGTGTATCCACTCCTCAATACTTGATAGAGTTAACCAGTATGTCTTCATCACGAACTATCCTGAAAACAACTAAAAAAGAGGTCCCGAAAATGGAACCAATGATGCAGCCTAGAATTTACCAAATAACACCCTAGATGCATTGGCATATCACTCAGCCTAGACTGAACACTCAACCGAAGCATGCAAAGGTACCGTGTCTCTCTTTAGGGTTTCTATAGCAGGATGTTTAGTGTGATGAAGGAAGAAACATATGGATCCATAACTAATCCATCATTCTACAATGCATGCCATATTCAGATCTATGAAAGAACAAGCTTTAAACAATAATCATGATTGAATCAAGAACATGCACTACTCAATTACACACAGGAATGAAACTTAGATTTAGCCAATATCTTCCATCTATTAATGAACACAAAAGCTCCTTACAATAATGGCATTCTATACCAATGCACACATGGATCTGATACAATATTCTAGTCATATGCACATATCTCTTAATGTTTACCTCTTACGCTCTACATATATCTATATATCTCTATCACTATCTATATCTATATCTCTCTCATTATTAACTATTATGTGATTCACATCATATATATAGGGTGGTGACTTTCCCTTTACCACTTATCTATTCCAAAAATAGGTTGCATGCTATTAATAGTCACGTGTCGTTTATAGGCATAACCACACATGCAAGTGTGCTATCTATATACCTCTTACAGTTAACTGAAGTGACAATCATATTCTTAGCTCATCTCCATGCAAAAAAATTTGATCCGATCCTCGAAAGATAGACAATGTGTGGCATGCACATCTCTGTCTCGTTGGTGTGTTCTGCACGACATCTTCTAAAAATAGGTATTCATGCCCAAAATCAGCTAAGTCCTAAATGTTGAACTTGTCCTCCATGCGCAGTTTCTTCCTGTCCATTCGCACCCTTAAACCTGTCCTATTTTCCCATGCGGGCTTCTTGTGTGAGTTTTGTCAAGTGTTCTATGATCAACAATATCACATTGTATTCGATGTGGTACTTTGATTAGTCAATTTTTCAGTTTTTGATATTGGTGAGGAGGGATAGAAGGTGATCCTTATTTCCCCATTGGTGATATGGTAGGATGATAGAAGCTTAACATACATGTTGGATGTTTATTTACATGATGATGTAGTTGAACAATTATTGATGATAGATGATATATGTAATGTTATATGTGATTATATAGATGATGATGTGATAAAAAAAAACAATGTACAAGTAACAAATAAACACAATTAAAAGTTAAAAAATCTAACACATACACATACACGAAATAACAAGACAACACAACTATGTATGAATATAAATAAGTACGAAAAACAAACTTAATATAAATAAGCAAGAATGAATCTAATCAAGGAAAGAATAGACTAGTCTAAGAAGTATCTTAAGCAACACACTATACAATATTTACAAGCACGTAATTAAAGCTATACAAGAATGTACAAACAAGCAAGCAAAGCAAGAAACAAAAAACAAACAAGTAAGAAAAGCACTACTATGTTTTTGTGAGACAATTTTGAGACATTTTTGCGTTGTTTTTGGGATTTTTTGTGAAACAATGTTCTAACGTTTTTTATGTTTTTAGATGTTTAGGGATTTTCAAGAAACATATTTGAATGTTTTTGGACTTTTCTAATATTTGTGACTTTTTTTGGAGGTTTTTTGAAACATTATTTGAATGCTTTTAGAGTTTTCTAGAACTTTTCCCGAAGCTATGTATAGGAAAATAGAGGAACGTGGATGCCCCCAATATTAGATGGGAATGTACAAGGGAACACACCACACGTATCTACAGGATACCAAAGATGTGAAGATTCTGCCAGTGTTAGATGGGAATGTACAAAGTAAAACCCTTTGCATAATTAAAAGAGGAGGATCAGCTGGATCAAGGCTTCAAAAGGATAGGTTCAAACAAAATCTCAGACATAGGCTTTGGCTTTGATGGTCATATCAAACTCCATGATTTTGGTTACCCATCTGGTTCTTTTTTCACTGATTTCTGCCCCTGTGATGAAATTTCTTGCATTGGGTGTGAAATTAGGACTTTGATACAGTTTGCAACTAGTAATGGATTTAATTTTTAGAGAGTCCGCAAGATGCAAAAAACTGGTTTTTCTAAATGGTTCTATCTGAGTTCAAAACCTTTCAGTGTTTGGCTAAAGAAAGCCACATGATGCTCCATGTCTTCATAGTTCTCTTGAGTGAGAACTGTGACTACTCACAAATTTGTGCCATAATCATAAAGGATGAAATACTTTTAAAAATCTATATTGATGAGCATTGGCACTTAAGCTATCACAATTTTGATCTTGTTGAAGCTTTATTTTCCTTTTTTTGTTCATTTAAAAAGATTGTCTTTCCTCAACATTAAGGTGATAGGCCTAACTAGTCCTTCAAAGTTAGGAATGAATTTCCTAATGAAATTGTTATTGCCACGGAAGGACTAAAGATCCTATTTTTTGAGTTGAAAATGTTTGTGAGAGAGAGGATAACAAATACTCTTTCTGGTTCAATTTCAATTCCATCCTTTGAGACAACGTGACTCGATAATTTACCCTACGGACCTACCAAAATGAATTTCTTAGCGTTCAATGATGCTCCAAATTCTCTGCATCTTTAAAATTATTTCTTTAAATGCTCCATTTTTTTTCCTTCTTTGAGAATAATGTGATGTCATTTAGATAAACAAGTATGGATTGATTGATGATTCCATGAAAACCAATATACATTTATTTCTAGAAGGTGGCACCCACATTTGAAAAACTAAAAGGCATCTTCTAATATGCATATGTTACCCATTTGGTTGTGAATGCGGTTTTGTACTGATCTTGCTCTTTGATTTTTATTTTATTAAAATATAAATAACCATCAATCATAAAGAACCTTTCAGATCTAGAAATTGTTTGAAGCATTTATTCCATGAAATGTAGAAGATGACAATCTTTCAATGAAGCCTTGGTCAAGTCCATGAAATCCACACAGAGCCATATCTATTCGTTCTTCTTTCTAATCGGAACCAAATTGGCCACATAATATGATTATTTGATAGGAAGTATTATTTTTGATTCAATAAGTTTGGATAACCCATTCCTCATGAGAGGCTCAATTATGGGGTTCACATGCCTTTGTTTTTTGTTGATATGTAATCTGGTGAATTCTAACAATAAACAAATCACTATGCTTGTGAAAAATAAATCAAATATATAAAGTTACTTTTTAACCAATATAACGTGAAATAATAAACCATAATTATACTATAATATTGGTAATTAATGTTTGAAGTTAATTAATTAGAATATCCTCATGTAGTTAACCCTTTCATCCTTTAATGTACTCATTTCACTCATTTAGATTTCACATAATCTAATAAGGGTGTAACCATTTGTCATAAAATATTTTTCACACATTCTTAATATTATCTGTAATCATCTGAATCACTCAAAAACCATATCCATGGGTACAATACCTTGGAAGAAGCTTATATTTTAGGTTATAGTGTAATATTTTGATTTTCAGATTCCAATATACCTGACCTTGGAGTACAGGTAATTCCAATATAGGTGATTTTGGATTCTGATAAATGTGATTCTGGATTCCAATATATGCGATATTGGAAACCAATATGTGTGATTTTGGAATCCAATATGAGTGATTTTGGAGTGTAGATAATTCTAATATTTGACATTTAGGAATCCAAAAATAGCTATATTGGATTCTGATATTGAGAATATTTTTTAGCTGTTGGGACTGGAATAAGTCCCAATTTAGTGAAATAAGCATTTATTTGTTATGTTGTACCAATGCTATTTACTAATATTCGACATTAGTGGCCACCATGATTCGAATATCATGGTAGGATTATGATAAATTAATACAAAAATCTAAATGTAATAATGGTGTTTAGCTCAGTTTTTAGGCGAGATGTCCTAGTTATATCATATGTGAGTTAACCAAAATCTTAGCGGCCGCTAGTTTTCGTTCTTGTTTGAAAAATGTATTCATGAAACTCTTTAATATTTTTCTTGTCTTGGAATATTTGTTGCCTTGTGTTGTCTTGTAATAGCTAGGAAATGCCGTAAACATCGAGCTTAGTGGCCTCTAGTCTTGGAATATGTTATTTTAGAATTTAAAAATCATTTCTCTATATTTCCTCATTTATCAAGTAAGTTATTACTAACTGTAAATGAAATATATGTTTGTAAATATAATGATTAACACTTAATAATGTGCGTACCTTTTTCTAAACATAAAAAAATTGTAAAGACAACGTATTTAATTATTTCTACATGGAAAAAATATTTAAAACTATGCTTCTAAGGGAAACCCTGTGATATAAAGGCAATGCAGAAATCAGCTTTATCTGTGGGGTCTGAGAATTGCCTAGGCACAAAATATTCAGAACCTCAGAATCGAATATTGAAGAATTAGTCATGACTATTTATTTCCATAAGTATTAAATTAAAAAAATCATTATACCTACAGGGAGGGTTAAATTGAATTCAAAAACCTGATTTGGGACCTAAACTATTAAAAAAACAACCTCATTATCAATTTATAAAAAAAACTCCCAACGTGTTGAAAAGTATGTGACTCGTGTTTTTGCTGCTATAGATAGATGCAACCACTTAAAAGAGCGGATGAGAGAAAGTTTTTCAGCAGGCTCAAATAGATGAAGGCTCTCATTTCCAATTGTGTGGAATGAAAAATTAGTTGCAATCAGTTCATAAAAAAACAAGAGAGACAAATAGAAGGGATGAAGAAGGAACAGGGGCATGTTCTCTGTGCGTTTTGCATAGACACAAATACTTGAGCTACGAATGAACATAATAAATGGGTTTTTGGGAAGGAATAAAATATTTATAAAAGGGATTACAAAAGGTTTGTATTTTCCTCTCGGCGAAACACCTTATTTTTCTTAATGGTTTTCATAATGGAACCTCTCAGAAAATTCCCCGGCGGTTCCTTTACACCAAGGGCTAAACAAATGGTTTCAGATAGAGCAACCCCATGTTTTATTGGCCTCTACCTCACAAGAAGAACCTGGAACTCATAAATATAAAGGTACCAATCAGGGAAAGGCAATTGGAACACAAAAAGGGCTATTGCAATGTAAAACATGTGGAAGAATTAGGTGAAATTGCACTCCTTGGACTAAATACTGGATGCAAGTACACAACATTTACTAGTGGCGGAGTGCCGGCACATATAATAACCTTAGAGCAGTTGGATTCTAATAGATTACACTTTGGGTATGTTTAAATTTGATACAATATGTGTTTTAGTTGTGTCAAATATTTTTGTTGTTTTGTCTCGTCTTGGTATTTTTTCCTTTTCTCTCTGGTTCTCTTGCTTATTCTGGCTTTTAGGCCTTCTTTTGTAAACAAGGGTAATTGATAATGTTTGTTAAAGCTTCGTATTCTCTCTAAACCACAATATCAACTAGTTTCTATCTTCAACATGTTTTTCTTGTCTCTTTTTATTTTTTCCTTTGATAAAATATTTTGGAACATAAATATAAAGCCTTCTGATTTGCACTCGCACCCATGATATAATAACTATTATTTTGATCACAATAATTATTTTATGTCCTTTTTTTTCTATCTTCAACATGTGCCCCTAAACGTGATTACGTCCTTTTTTTGTGCCCCTATCACTGCCTCAACTTACCATTCAAAAAAACCTCTAGGAATTGAGCACTCAAACGAGTAAATTAGTGCCTACGCATGTTGTATTCTGATTTCAGGATCTACTTTTCTATGCTTAAAAAATAAAAAATAAACCCTAATATATATTAAGATTACATGAAGAGGAGATACCATGCTATACTTACAAGTGTGGGTTTACAATAGTTACATTAAGAGGGCCATAATTGATGATGGAGCAGTAGTAAATATATTTCCCTTTTATTTTCTACAGAGGTTGGGATATGGGTAGACCAACTAATCTGATAATAGGAACACACTACAAGGATATGATAACTTGAAATCTACTTTATTTGGAATCATTTTCCTTCCTATTATCTTTGGACCCAAGACTCTCTTAACTAATTTTTACATTATAGATAGGGAAATAAACTACAACATGATCCTTGGAATGCCTTGGATCCATAGGATGAAAGTGATTATGTCTACACTTTTTCAAGAGGTTAGGATCCTTCATTTAGGAAAGGTTTTCATAGCCCAAGGTGACCCTAAACCCTTCGATATCAATCTAGATAACCTTGGGAAGAAACATGGAGCTCATTAAGAGTTTGAACTCCCTACCAATTAATTAAATAAATCACCTCCTTCAAAAAATTTAGTTACTACTAAAAACATAGTCCAGATAAGGAAAGCCAATAAACCTAAGGAAATTGAAGGGGAAAACAAGATTGAGACTTGGAAATAGGAAATGGGTGTGCTTGGATATAAGAGAAGCTACATTCCTTTACCTAGTTGAGTGCTTTAAAACTATAGTATTGGGATCCGTAATTGTTGTGCATTACTTTTAGTAATATTTATGGATCCTTGACTTCATCTTTTGAGTGTCACAAGGGAGTATGTTAATTGAATTCCATATGATTTCTAGGTGAGTAAATGAGGTAGTATTTTCTTGCTTTTATAGGGTTCCAAAGGTGAAATATTATGATAAGGAAACCTAGGGGGATCAAAAACCCAGCCAATAAGAGTTTATTTAAAGCATAGTTTTTGAATGTATTGGTGTATGGCCGTAAAGGTCATCCATAAATGGATTATATAACCTGACTGAACTGTATGGTTTTATACAAGAAGAAGGTGAATTGAATATGAAAGCTTCATAATGATGGTAACATATTAAGAATTGATTTTATGGACTTGTATTCATATTTTTTCAACACATCAATGTGTAGGAATAATGAAGCTAGGAAATATATGGAAATATATACTAAGTGGGAGTAGGATGTGGGTGTTTATGTGAGCCAAGATACAAAATTTTAATAAGCAATTTCAAAGGGTAAATTGTCAAATTTAAGTGTCTATAAGATTTTATTTAGGGCCAAATAAACACCTATTTCATCACATTGATTTTTTAACCTAATTATTATTTTGATGTATACATCATATTCATAGAGGCAAGGAATTGTTTTTGTGAAGGAGGTCTATGAAATGTTTAAAATCATAGCAGCATCATATAGTAGGTACAATATATAGATATAAGTAACATGTCTATATTATAACACATGCACCTAACTCAGTAGGACAAATATGATGAGATAGTTGCTACTTTTGAGGATGGGACACCATTGAAGGCTCGATACCCTTACCTCTTCCAATGAATTCCCAAAGGAAGTCTATTTATAGGAGATGGGGATGTAGTTCCCAAAATATATCTTGTCTATTTTTTTCTCCATTATATATTTTTAGGGAGACTTTAGATACATTACTATTACATTTTTATTTTTTACATCATTATGATTTTTGTCGTCATATTAGAACTTAGTTTCTAACTTGTCTTGGCAGGATGATGTATGTGGGATGCAATGCAAATTCACATATTTAATTGTTAGTACTTGGTTTATATGTGATGATTTGAATATTATTGATTCGATATTTACTTGGATTATGTTTAGGATATATTCTAAATAGTGTTCGTAATGGTTTTATATCTCTTTACTAGATGGATGTTACGTAATTACTTTTTGTGGATTAACATATGCTTGATTAGATAGTTTTGACATGTACAATATCATTTTATTTATTTTTGGTATCGAGTAGGTATGACGTTTGAATTGAGTGTGTAGGCTATAGGTTTCACCACAGAATAACATGGGATTCAAGGGTTGCACCACCAAGTTGCACAAAAAGGCCATTTAGGTCAAATCTATTCCTCGTGTTTGTTTTTCCCATATATTATTATGTTGTTGACTAAGGATGGAAATATGAAATTCACCCCCTTGGAATGTATATTAAGCTATTTTTCATCACTTTTGGCTTACTGATCTAGACATTTAAGTTACTTTGGGTTTATCTATCTTATTTGCTTATTTTTATTATTTTGTGGGAGCTAAATTCTTCTCACTTATTTGGGATGGATTAATTTAGTTAATCCTTTATTAAGTTGGTTTTAAGCCACATAATCATGGATTATGTGGGTGCACCATCCCTCTTTAAGGGCCACATTTTCCTAAATCTTGAATTTGGGCAAAAAGATTAAATTTTGAAGGGTGTTTGGAAAGTTGGGGAATATATTTTCCTTATAATAAGCCTTAAGGACCATTCCTATGAATAGAGGCTCTTCCTAAAGATCAAAAATTTTTTTCCCTCCCTTTTGACCCCTCTCTTATCTCCATCAACATTAATGTTTTGATTTTGTGTGAGGCTTGGGATTTGGGTATGCATTATTGCTTTGATTTGTTGTTTTTAATCATTCCTCTTCATTTATTATTATTATTTATTCTTGATAGAGACATTTGGGTGACTTAGAATCAAGATGGGATTGGTGACACTGGTTACAATCCCACTGGATTTTTATTTTAGAGACCTTTCTCATATTTCACCCTCCATTTTGAAGTGTGTGAGGGATTATTAGATGATTGTTTCTTAGAGATTTTGGGAGAAAGGGAGATTTTAGGAGTTGAAATTTTTGGGGTTTGGACTTCCAAGTTAGTGTTGTAATCTCTAGTAATGAGGTAGGCCACACACTTTTAAACTTGTTTTTTTGTTTTAAAAATGAAAATTTTCTTGGTATTTATTTATTTTTGGGAGTTGAAAGGATATGTTGGATTTTTTTTTGGTTGTTTCTACTTTATTTTTTTCTCCATCCATCCCCTTTGTGTAGTGGAGTTTTGCAGTGTTGGGGAAGAGAGTATAATCTCTCTTATTCCCACAAGGCTTGTTGGGCAAGCCTTGTCGGGATTCTTAATGAACTACCTTCATTTAGTTGAAGTGGGAGATGGATTTCCATATATTTTAGAAACCATCTCCTATCCTTTCTAAGGAAACCTCCAAGGTTTTAAATAGAAGGAATGATAACCAGATCATACCAAGCCAAGAACATTGATGCTAATCAAACACCACGATATATAAGATGAAAAAAATTCACCATAATAACTTTACCTAAAACCTTTGAAAACAAATAAGCATCAATATATTATATTATTGTGGAACTCAATGAAATAAAATGAGAATGATCCCTGCTTATATAGGCAAGGAATAACAATCTAAGAACCATTCAAGGTCGTAAATCAAGCCATAAATCAAGGAAACAACTAGTCATCAAAGAAATAGTCAAGACCATATATTTAGGAGATAACTAGACATCAAGGATCTATTCAATACCATAGATCAAGGAAAGAACTAGTCAATACCATAGATTAAGGAAAGAACTATACCTAATAACTAGATAATATCTCCTAATATCTAAATAAGATAAAAGAAATATCCACACACATAAGTGGGTGAGGATAAATACAATAAAGGTAAATAAAGTACCTAGGTGAACATCAGCTAAGGTAAATACCTACTCTAAAATTAAAAACCTTGGCGAGGAGGAGGAAAGGGGAGATAAGGTGTATGGTAAGGATAATGATATTTTTGTGGTTTTATGGATACTTGGAAATGTTAAAAAGTTACTGGATACTTGTGATCTTCAGATAAATGGGACTTCCTAACCCTCTTCCATACCTATTGAAGAATGGAGTTTCTTGTTGTTATGTTACATTTCAATTATTTTTTGTTGCTTAAGTGTTGTGTTTGGTTGTTATTTACATTACCCATCATTGTGCTTCTTATAGGTATGCTTCTTCTCTCTCCCATGGTATTGGATGGAGGCTATAATATACTCCTTATTTGAATGATGTAAATTATTTGGGTGGACAAACAAGTCATCTTATGTGGTGTTTTGTGTTTGCTACTTGGATTTTGGATTTTTATTTGGAAATTTATTTGACCTTATTCCTTATTGGACAAATAATTTATATTTCAATAAAAAAATTCCATGTTGTTACCACTTAGTGGGAGGATTACCCACTTTCATTTTAGGATTATTTATTATCTTGTTGATTTGTAAGAGGGTGAGAAGTGTTAAGAGGGTTGCATTAGATTGAAAATTTTCATTGTTATTTCCTTTCACAAATATTATATTGGAAAGGATTAAGTTTGTAATATTTTATGAAGAGGTGTTCTCATTCTATCATAGTTATCTATGAGTTTTATTTTGGCATCAAACTATTGAACTTGTACTAATAGCATCCCTTTGTATTTAACTAGAATAATAGATGGTGCAAGTGAAAAATGTCATTTCTAATTTGTATAATATTTCAAAAAAATTTGATAAATGGTGATTTAGGTTGAAAGGAGGAAAATGGAATCAAGGTATTGTTTGGAAAGGTTAAAATGGGATTGGCCTTTGTGTTATTTTATTCATCATGTAATCTCCTTACTCATTGTTTATATAAAAAAGAGATTAAGTTCTTATCTCTACTTTGTTCAAATTATCATTTAAAAGGATTAACAAGAGGAAATGAAATGCCTCATTTAAATATTTCTAATATTATAATGTAAATGTGACTCAAATATTTCTATAAATGTATTAGTTACAATCTTTTTATTGTCCTCATCATCTATTTTTGGGCTTTAAAATTAGTTTCAAACCTCTTAATTTTCTTGTATAAATAGAGAGCAAAGAAGATATTTTTTGCCTTAAATATATATTCTTATGTGATAGAATATACATTAGTTTCTCACTTGTTATAGATCTCAATATAATAGTTTACCTCCAACCAGAATTATTTTAGAAATGAGTATGAGTATAGTTTAATAAATACATTCATTCATTCATATTCATACTTATATAATATAATATATAAATATGAATATGCATATATAGATTCTTGTAGAAGAATTAAAAAAAAAATCATATCTCTTCATATTGGGCTTTGTATTAAGGTTGAGAGAAAACATACACACATTCATGTGTGCAGACATCACACACACACACACACACAATTCTTTGTGTGTGTGTGTGTGTGTGTGTGTGTGTGTGTGTGTGTGTGTGTGTGTGTGTGTGTGTGTGTGTGTGAGAGAGAGAGAGAGAGAGAGAGAGAGAGAGAGAGAGAGAGAGAGAGAGAGAGAGAGAGAGAGAGAGAGAGAGAGAGTACATGTACGTGTAAGCATGTGTATGTGTGTACAAGAGAGAGAAAGAGAGAGAGAGAATGTGTGTGTGTTTGCGCATGCGTGTGTAAGCATGTGTGCACATGCGTAGGTGTGGGTGTGGGTGTGTAAATATATATCCATATATTGATACATATACATTGGGTATATGTATAGAAGATTAAAATGAAATAGATATTTTAAATAATATACAAACAAATTCCTTCTATTAACTCCAAATATGGTTTGAGGGAAAGAAAATGTTTGAAAATAAACAAATATAACTCATTTATCCTCCATGGAAGATCCCTTGAAAACATGCAATGAAAACAAGAGGAAATGAGAAAATGAAAGTCATATAACAATGTTGGTGAGAAAAGTTTTTGGGTGGACAAATCTATGGGTTTCTTGCAAATGCTCTAGGAATGGAAGTCCTTCTACTTGTATGGTGCAGATTTGTGCTTATATGCAAGATGAAATGGGTTGTTTTGGTTTCCTTGTGACTACAAATCCACCAGGGGCACTCCAATGACCCTGCAGAAATTCTTGCACCTACCCACAAGAGAGGACTTTGTTTAGAGAGCAGGAAAGGGAGTGAGAAATAAGAAAAGAGGGATTAACGTTGTAGGTTGAAAATTAGAGTCCTGTAACTATTAACAAGAAGTTACCACCAAACATATTCATAGAAATAAAACAATGATGATTCAACACTAATGATGAGAGGAAACCATGCATACAAAGATGCACACATTCATACGTTTGAGAAAATGGAAAATTGTTCCTTGATTAGCATTTCAGCAAAGTTGTACAAATTAGGGAAAAGGTGGAAACATATGCAAGTGGGGAATGGAAGAAATGAACTATCTCCTTTGTTCTCTTTACGAAAAATGCACTCTTGAGTTTACAAAATCGAAAACCAACCATTTGAAAAGAGAAATCCTTTAAAATTTATATAATGAGAGATGTCTCTTTACCTACCCCCCAATTCCTTTTCATATGCCCTTTTACACCTTATGAATTCTTACATCCTCAGGAAAATATTAAGTCCCCTTTTATGATTTCAAGGTGACTTATTACATTGAAAAATAAATTCATTTTTAATTAATTAAAGGCTTTATGAAAAAATGCAACCCCAATGAAGAATTAGAACAAGGAGAGAGAAAGTGGGGGGAAGAGAAGAGACCAATGGGAGAGAAAGAACTAAGGAGGAGTTCCAATGAAGAAGAAGCCGCTTAAGATGAAGGCCACTGATATTTGGTGGATGATCTGATGAAGTGTTCCAATGCAGTGAAATTTGGGTCCTTGAATTTCTTGTACCATGAGAAAACTCTTTTAGATGGCGTGTGAACACCACGAGATAAGTGTTTTAAAAAACTGTCAAATGAATCCTTTGGTGATCATGAGAGTTGCTCATGAAGATCCCTTCTAAAGAAATTGAAGCTTAAAACTGATTGTGTTATGAGTCTTTGTAATACTATCATGTTCAACTGACAAAGATGGATCTTGGGATGATGCACCTTACCTGTCAACACTAATGAATACACCATTGATCAAAGTGAATATTTCCCATTCTGATACACTATCATTCCTTTGCAGTAGTTATTCAGACAAATTGAACCATAAAAATCTCGAGAACTGGAATTTCATGCTTCTTTGGACACCTTACTATACTCAAAAAGGATAACTTACTATTTTTTGTAAGTGTATGATTTCCCCCTTTGTGACCCCAACTAGTGAAGTTGGATTGCTCAATTTCCTTTGTGTATACTGATCCCTCTGGAAGAATTCTTTGAGATGAATAACTATTTTTAGCTGGTACCCCTATAGGGAACTTACTATTTTTAGTAAGTGGCCTTTTTCACCATTTTTGGCACTGTGACCATTCTGATCTTCTAATTATCCCTGGTGCACACCGTCTTTTCCGCAAACACTTCTGGAGATGTCTTACCAAAAAAGGATAGCACTTTTGTAGGAAAGATTACTATTTTTGGAAAGTGGGTATCTAGGAATCAGCTTGTGATGAAATGAAGTTTTCCAATATGTGTTTTTCCCAATAGTGCACCTCTAAAATTTCAACTCAATCTGGTGTCAAGAATGAGAGATTTTAAAGTTCCAAATATTTGTTGCGGGAAACTAGGGTTTCTTCACTATAAAAAAATTAGAGCATGTTTGTGAAATATTTCACTTGGATCCTCATGGCATCTAAAAATTAGAAGATTGAAAAAAATCCCATGTCAATCCGTGCATCAGTCTTCACATTATGAAGATTCTTCACTTAACTACTTACTAAGTCATTCAGGCAAAGAACAAACTTGAATCCTTCAAAAATCCATGGTTTTTCTTGATTTTTCTTCTTCCAATCATGGGAAAATGTAAGCAATGGATGGAGCATGAAAATGGTGAGGGAGATTCGATTGAAAATTTGGCGAAGTTTTGGGAGCAGATGGAGAGATGGTGGGAGAAAGAGTGAAAAATGGCTAAGTCCTGCGTTTCAATATTTTGAAAATAAAGAGACAGGATGGGTGCATTTTTATGTCCCCATTATCCCTTTGTTTTTGGGAAAATATGTTCACAAAAATTCACCTAAGCCTAATGTTGCTAAGTGTCGATCAATCATTAGCTAGGAGGAATATAGGAGGGAGCTAAAAACAAGCACTTGGAGGTCTCTGGAAGGTTGTATAATGAACTGTGGGAAAATAAGGATGGGAGCACAAGTTTTTACATATCTTATCCCTTTGGAAAGGTACAATGTGGACATAAAATGGGCCTCATCCTCATGCTGACATGTGTCCTTCAAAAATTTGACTAAGTACAAAAAAAATCTACCTTGGGAAGAGACTTGAAAATGCCATATATCGAGCTCCCAAAGGTATTTTTGGGTGAATATTTATATGATTTTGACTCAAAAAATACTTCCAAGATCAATGAGATGGGTCTTATCTTTTAAATTTTCTTTAAAATCCCTTAAATATCCCCTTTTGGATTAGGATCATCAGCTATCCCCGTAAAGAATGGGCTCCCCTAAAAAGTGCCAAGAGTTTTGTAAAAATATGATGATTCCACCTTGTACATGATTCTATTATATTTAAAATGAGTATTTGTTCCCTTGTAACTCCTTACCGAGCTCTCAGAATTGACTGTTAAAGATCAGGTACATGTTTTGACTTCCTTCTCCCTGGTGCAGAGATTGGGTCGCATGGGGGACCAAGGGCCAAAAATTTATGGGGGTGCATTTTTTTGTCCTGAATTTCCCTTTGCAAATGGAACACAGGGTGAAAGAAAATTCACCTTGCTCTAGAGATGGAAAGTGTCGTACATGTAGGAGTAGGTAGGTGTGTAATTCAAACTGGTTAACGGGGGCTGGAAGGTGAGCACATGATCATATGGGTGACTTGGAGACTAAATGAGGGTGGGGCGCATTTATATGTCCCTCATGTATATTTGAAAATGTGAAAAAGGTTCTAAATTTTTTCCCTAGCCTCATAGTGACAAGTGGCATGCATGCAGTAGTATGTAGGTGTGCAAGTCAAACTGGTCAATGGGGGATAAAAGATGAGCACTGAGTCATATGGGTGACCAAAAGAATAAATGGGGAGAGTGACTAATTTTTTTCACCTCATGTCCCTTTGGTAAGCTAAAATAGAGAAATGAAATTTCTCCTTAATCTCATCTTGACACGTGTCAACGTGTGAAAATTGTTAAGTATCGAAGAGTGCACCTTGAGATCCAACTTATGAAGGTCATATATTGAGCTCCCAGATGAGTTCTCAGGCACTTATTTATATGATTTTCCATGAAAATGACCTTTTGATAATAATGGGGATGGTCTCAAGGCTCAATTCTAACCGTAAAACCTCCACATGGCTTCTTTTTTCTCTAGACCCCAGCTCTGCATCAAAAGAATGAACTATCTAGAAAAATGCATCGGGTTTCAATATGTCCCATTTTTTCCACCATGTAGATAATTGAAGATTATTTCCATAGGTACTTTGTTGGGATTTCAAATCATTGTGGAGCTCCTAGAATATTTCTTTGAAGTTCAGGTCCTCTTTCGCAGTGCATGCTCCTTTAGGCCCAAAAACCTGTTTTTGACGAATCGGCTCCAAAACTTCTCAAAATATTCAAAAATCACCTCCTTGATGTTTCTATCACTTTAATTCTCATTTGTGATGAATTTTTACCCTTTGATATTCTCCAGGTATGATGTGTTAGTCTTAGGAAGGCCGATGATAACCCTTCCCAAAACTGCTTGAATGCTTAAATGCTCCAGAAGTTCTTTGATTTTTTTTTTCTTCCTACATCGCCTAGGGGGATGATTGAAATTCACTTAGGGATCATTTTTCTGATAGGATAGGATGGATGTTGTGGATGGAATGACTTTGGGGTGTCTTAGGAAGGTATATCTTTGGAAATTTTTGACATTGTGGTATGGTTGTCCTATTTTCAAGTGAATTTTTCCTCTAAAAAAATAGAGGACAACAAATAGATTTTAATGAGAGCTATTCCTTTCTAATAAGTGAATTATGATCAAAAGTGGAGATTAACCATGATCCAAGGGTCCAGATGAAAACAATATCCTTGCACTTGACTAATAGTCTCCCTCAGTTGAATTTTCCATTTAAAATTTACAAGTGAAGAACTAACTTATCTGAAACATATGACCTTTCCTAACCTATACCTTAATGGGCCTAAAAATTGTTTCCGCTAGAAATTTTGGAAAAATATGCTCTTTTCTAGTAGTAGCCTAACTCTTTAACCAATCGTACGCCTCACAACCTTACTGAAAAAGAATATCCCCATGTTTCAATTCCTATTCAGCAGAGAAGACATAAAATATAGGTGAGGAAAATGGAGTGACCTACCACCCATCACTATTGTCTCGCCCCATTTGTCCACTTCAAATAAGAAATGATTTAGGGACATCAAACCCTTTGAAACACTCTACAAAAATGTCTACATGCACCAATTTTTTTTTATAGTAAGCATCAAAAAGCAAGGGCCATGACACACTCAATGTTTTGTCCATTTCCGATTCCATGTCAACCCTGTACCCTGGTTTTATCCAGTCTCCAAAGCCCAATCCTTCACCAGGTGTATGATAAGAATATGAAAAATGAATATCAAAGAAACTTCCGCATTTACCCTCAGATGTCCTACAAAAATATAATCATCTCCAAGAACTCCCTCAATAGAAACCAAGTCTTGCTATGTTTCAATTCGAAAAATCAATTTCAAATGGTGATACAAAATTTTCGTATAAAATTCCAATTAACTCACAGCCATAGAAAATTACATGAAAGGCAACATTGGTCTGGCCATTATAGAATAAATGAAATCTCATGAAATAATCCCAAAAGGTGTGAAAATAAGGGGAAACGATAAGATCAATATATGGAGTGAATATGCCATCGCATGCTTGAAATTAAAACAGGATTTTCGGTGGCTTTAATATCAAGGTTTATTGGAAAAGGTGATGAGTCCAGCTAATCAACATATTTATTCCAAATCTTATCATAAAATATATCTATTTAGTAGCTATCTTAATAGATAAGAATTATGGTCCAATTTGGATTTAATAAGAACATACAAAGGGAGTTTTAATCACACAATAATTAATGGTGGTACATGCCATACTATATATTAGTTTTCCACTCGTGTTCCTATCTCCTTAATTCAGTTTGATCGTGTTTTTGGGCTGGCGAGAAGGGATTTTTTGGGGTTTCCTTTCATAACTCTACATAGGGAGAGAAGAGAAAAGGCCTTCACTTTGGCCATTTACCATAGGAGGCTTCAAGAGGTGTTTTGTTATGCATTCATGCTTGAGGCCAATGCCATTGAGCATGTGATTGGTGATTCTATTAAGTAGGACTCCCATAGGGATAGAGTTAATTCTGAACTCGTTGAACATTTGTTTCAAACTACCTCTTGATCCATCAAGTCAAGGTGGATATAATCTAAGTAGAAGAATTATTTATCTACCTTGTCCATCTAGTTGGCTTGTGTGAAGAAATGGAAAGGTTCTGCGTCCCTGACCCTCTACTCTAGGTGTAGGTAGCAGACATCTAGGTGAATGGCTTCAGGAGAAGGGAAGATTGGCTCGGTAAGTGGTATAGTGAGCTTTTACTTCACACAGAGGTAGTTCATGTTGTATTCTAACATGGTGGTCCAGACTCTAGCAAACTGCCTCCTCTAGATCTCACAGATGCTCACTCACCTATCGACTTAGAAATTGACCACCTCAATGAGCTTCGGGCTAATGCCACGAAGGATTTTTTCCTTCTACTGGGTAAGGCCAAGTAGTGGGTAGGTGGCACTTCTGGCAGCAGTGGTTGGGGCAAGGTGGGAGGAAAGGGTGTTGAGTCAGACGCGGAACTCGGCACAATAGTCAAAGAAGCAAGCATGTCATGATTGCTAGGTGTGGTGGTTATTTCTGATGAGGAGTAATCCTCTTTTCTATTTTTGTTTTTTGTTTCAATGAAATTTTGATTTCGTTGTCGGGTTGTCATTGCGATGTGTTCATTGGTGGTTCCTTCTTATTCATGTGGGCCATTTTGTGGGGCCTTGTGTAGTTGTATTTTTTTTTAGTTTTTATCATTTTTAGTTGTAAGGGTGGGGTCCCTTAACCCTCCGGTTCAAAGGTCTAGTTAAAAATTAGGTAAACATAAAAAAACACAAACTATCTTGATGTTGGTGTCCGCTATGATATTTTTTATCTTTTATACGGGACAAGTAGTAATGAATTCACTAAAAACTAACTATGCTCCATTATTGTATTTAAATTTTACAAGACTATTGACCATCAAGGAGGATGCTTACTACATTTCTTTGATGTTCTAAGACAACAAATACTCCAAGACAAGAAATGTTTTTATGAATTTTTCTAAATATACGTGATTCAGAATGTAGATTCAAGAGAATATAATACATGTAGTCAAACATGTAATCTTAAGCGTAGCGCCCATTAGGTATATTATCCACCACAAGGATCCTAGTAGATGTCAGTGTTTTCCATGAATTGTTTGTTATTCGATCACTGATTTTAAAATAAGAAACTATTAAGGCTTGATGCCCGGAAACCATAACTGCAAGACATTTTCCTTTATACTAGTCTATTTCAATTATGTGATATACATGATACATCTTATGATAACTATAAAAGGAACCTAATTAGAACATCCAAAAACGTCACGACATGCAAGATTTTTTATTATTAAATAATCAATTCTCAACCCTTATCACCCATGTTGGATTTCAGGTTATCACAATGATCTAGTGTAACTCAAATATGTGTTTTATAGTGATGGGAATATATAGATGATAGTGGCCGCTAATCTTCACTTATGGCAAAAAATTCACTACTTGAAGCAAACCAAATTTAATAGCTACTAATTATTTAAATTGATTGGTGCAACGCATAACAAATGTTTTTATTAATACTTTATTTTTTTAATAAATAAATGAGGGTTGAAGTATGCCTGGCAATCGCTATGCTATAAATATTTATTCCTATTGAATTTTACTCTATGAAAATAATGACATTACGATACAACATCTCGTTGCTATTGCACTGTTGAGAAACAATATTTGTCCTTTCTAATTGCTTACAAAATATTAATTTGTTTAATTCCTTTTTATAGTTAATATGTATTTCATTGGCTGCACTCCGTTTATGCAAATTCATTTGATTGAAGAAGCAGAGGATTTGAAAAAGAGAGACGATGACTATTTTGTAGAAATGCATTCCCCGGAAAGTTACCACGGTGATATGTGGTTATTTTTTGTTAATGAGGACGTTGTCAGTGAAGTCGGTATGGTACTAAATTCAAAATTTATTGATGAATAAACATTGCATATTCAAGTTGAACACATTGACATCGTAATGAATAAGTGCTTTATTCTTCACATGGATTTTGAAGTTTCATTATTTAAGAAACTAGAAATGAAGGCTTTTAGAGAAAACAAGGTGCGCTCTTGTCTTAAATATGGTTAGAATTTGGGGGGAATTTCAGATAGTCAGACAAAATAGGATATGAAAATTCCCTTGAATTTCATACTAACATGAATTTGGTATTCAAAAAATTGTTTAGAACCAAGGATACCTCTTCTATTTTTCATTATTTGAATAGAAAAAAAAATTCTCCACAAAAACATGCAAAAATATTTACAACGCTAAGGAGATATTATTTGTCTAAATTAGAGATAGATCCATCTAAGTAAAATTTGAAAGGGATTAAAAATAATAACAAATTGGCTTTGTTGTTGAAGAAAGTGACTAGTATATTTGAGCAAACAAAAACTTCAAATTCTGAACAATTAAAATTGTTTTTGTTCTATGGCGATGATTTTCCAATTGAAGTTACTAGGTTCCGTTTGGCACCTCCATAATATTAATTACGTCTTATGTATGTTGATAATGTTGACCTTCATGTGTATTCAATATTTATTAATGATATTCCTACACTGAGGGATGCACTTCTTCTTCTCTTTTTACCTTCTACAAAAGAACTTGTGCAACTCAATGATCCAGATGACATGAAAAGGGATGAAGTGTAACCTACATTATTGATGACCAACATACCATTTGTGCCCAAAAAAATATTGGTAGAAATAAAATACAAGTCCTTACATACTAAGATGCAATTTAGAAAGGATCGCATTATGTCTTCACATGCTCCTTGCAAAGTCATTGTTAAATTTTTCTAGTAGCAAAATGATGTAAAAAAAAAATGGATTGATACCAATTTTATTGATGTAATTTGCAAGGATCGAATGATTTAGAAATCCCTAAGATATCCTCGGAGTCCTGGAGTAGAAAACTCAAAGTTAGAGGATTTGAAGGTAATGAAACTTAATTTTAACGCATTTTTTCTTAAAATTTAAATTTATAATATACATAAATTAAATATACTATTTCATTTTTCAATGCAGTGTTTTGAGTTGCAATGTCTTGCTATTTTTCAAAGTGTCTAAGATAGATACCCTTCATGAAAAAAGCACATTTCTATATTTAATTGAGGACATATGGACAAAATTGATAACAACCATTGAGTTTTTTAAATATGATGGGCAAGCTTGTTCTCCTTTTAAGGATAACCAACCTAACTTTCAACCAAATTCATTAGCAAGGTTCATAGTGAATTACTTTAGGCCTGCAAGAGGAATGACCGATGAGGAGATATCAATTCTACTAGATAAAGTGCAAGCAGGGAAAGTATGGCTAACTCTCTCTATTGAAGCAGGAGTCATAACATAGACTTTAGATATTTACTGCCAAAGAGTAAAATATGACAGAAGGATGAGATAAAATTTTCCAAAATATATGAATAGTAAATATCCATATAATCATGTATTGGAAAAATGCACTGATAAAAATATAGTTTAAAAATATGGTGTGCATGAATCTCACTACTGTTAGTTGTGTGTACTCTTGGGAAAAGAAACTAAAGGAAAAAGAAAAGTTGAATCTAGAGGAAGTGAAAGATCGGCAAAAAGAAAATTTGATGCTGATGTGGAAGAGGTTCACCCAATGGAAGCTCAAATAATTATAGACAACTACGTGATTGCAATGGAAGAAAATATTCTAGCAAGGATAGAAGAAAACGAAGAATTTACCTGTCAATGTGCATATCCCTTCCAACTCTAGTCAATAATATATTCTATTTCATCAACTAATCCATTCAATGCAAAATGTGTGATCACAGATTTATGCAATTTGTCTAGTGTACTCACTTCTGATGTAATAATGGACCTGCTTATAGTTTTCGGATCTATTATGCTAAATTGTGTAATTATTGTGCTCTTACCTGTTGCTTCTTCAAAAAATTTAAGAGATATTTTAAAACAATACATGCAAAAATTCAAAGACAAGGGGGAATCAGTTATGGAAGGTCGTTATAGATTTTATGACAGCAATGGAAAATTTAAGATATTGCATATTTTGTACACAATAACTGATGTGCTTAATTGTGATGTTGACAATGGGGATTTATCTGAAAACGCCATGGATTCGATGGATCAACTTCCACAACAAATTGTGACTGCAAGTGAAATTTTCCTACGAGAAAAGACACATCCTTTTCTTTACGAGAAATATTATATGTTTTGGTCTCATATGTTCACTTGAATCAGTTATGATAATTCTCTGGTTATAGTGATTTACGAAGGTAGTGTTGTAGTGCATGTTTTGGTTGACTCAATTCTATCTGCGGTTTTTAGTTTTGAATCGCATGATCAAGAAATGTTTTTAAAACATTACTATTGTCATTTGAAAAAAGCTACGTTGATTAAGATCACTTTAAGAAACTCTATGATTTTAATGCATTTGATCTTATACATACAATATTTATACAGACAACCAAAGAATAGAATAAGAAACCGTCTCTTCCTCTCCATATACAAATGAAGGAGATGTTGTCAATCTTATTATGTCGCAACCAATTCAATTTTTTTCCCCATAAGTCGCTGACCATCCCTCCAAGGAATCTATAAAACTTGAGTGGGAAATACTCATTTTATAAATTTATCAATCCAAGATGTTTTCGATTGTCATTGTTTGCATATTTTTAATAAGAACTTCAATTTTATCAGATTTGATGCCAAATGGGGAGGTTGTTGGAACGTCACGCACAAAATCGCAGAAAAAAAATGGTATGATAGTCATATACAATTATAAATAAAACCATTTATAAGACCCTCATAATTGAAGGAACCTATAGCAAAGTAGTTTATTTTTAATATGCATTACCCTAGTGGTCGCTAACATGCATATTTTAATTAGATTTATTTTGAATTGAGTAAATTTTTGGTTTATTGGTTAGTATTTATTTGCAAAAAATGGAAAAAAACTTACTTCTATATTGTTGGCTATTAGCGGTCGCTAAGGCCATCATAGATTGTTAACCTAAACATAGTCTAGGCATTAATCACTTACGTCTACTGGTTGCTAATATATAACTACATCTATGCAATATTGTATAAAAGTGAGTTTTTTTACGTATTTTTTACATCAACTTAAAATTTATTTTGAATTGATTACTTCTTTTTTAAATAGAATGATCATCACAAGAACCTATAGAGGGGGAGTGCAAGGGAATCCAAGACAAATTCTCAATCAGTAAGTGTTAACATACTAAAATTTTGATTATTTGAATTGGTTAATATCAAATTACGGATAATTGAGAAAAAAATACTTATGTGTAGTTGGCAAAATATAGTATTTAGTTATTTTAGATTTGGAGGGTTTCCTCTATGAGAAAAACAATCCTACAAAGAGTTTATAATCAATTTTGGTAAGAAGACTCTCAACTTGCGAGGTGGGCTCAAGGAATATTCAAACACACTGAAAACAAAATGTGAAGTGGGATTTTTGTGTAGCTATCTCTCTTACACCAAATTTGAAAAGATGATTAAGGGTTTGAAAAAAATTAGCATTTGAATTCAAACCATTTATTATTTTTGGTAAAGAACATTTCCGTGTAAAAGACGAAATTGTAGAAAAAGATCTCCAAAAGATTTGGAGTAGAGATGGTATTGTTTTCGGCCTTAGAAACACATTGTGTATTACAATGGACCTAAAGGGAAACTCTTCAGAAAATTTTATGGTGGGAAATAAATTCAATGACGAAAATTATTTCAAAGATAAGTGGTTGATGACCAATTTCTACAAAAACATAACATATATATCGTGTCAGGGTTTGAGTGTTGTGGAGGGCATCCAAGAATTGCAACAAATAGAAAATATATAACTATTAATTATTTGAAAAAAAATACAATGATATTCATTCGTACAGTCATATGGTCACTCTTTATTTTATAAGTTGAGATTATAAATTCATAAGTAGACAAATATTTATATCTTCACTATGATTGAGAAGATATTATAGTTTTATTAAAAAAATTATAACCTGTTTTTGAGTTGTGATTAAATACTTTGATTCCTTTTTTAATCACTTTTGGAAGCTTACATTGATTCTAAGTTATTTTTATATATCTTATTGGGAAGCATAAGAAATTACTATTATTGGGAGTTAAAGGTTTTTTGTTTGGAATTTCTAGTATTGGTGACAAAATACCTCGTAATATGGTTCCAGATTTTAGATCCGGGAATACTGAATACTTTGAACGAGAGTTTAGTTTTGACTTGATAAGTATTGCATCATAATATTTTTACACTTCCTTATGGTCTTCATTTATGAATTCAACAATGATGAAATAAATGTTCATCAAAAAATTTAGATGGCTATGAGAAACCCACTTTAGGTTCATTTGGGGATGCCAACAATGTAAGTTCAAAACAAATACAAGCCATCAGATAGTAGACATTAATGGTAATGTCTATGGTGAAAAAATATACTTTTGATCGATGACACTATATTCTTGTCACACGAGGTCAAATAAGAAATTAAAAGGAACAATAACCAGATCGTACCAAGCCAAGAACACAGATGCTAATCAAACACCACGATCAATAAGATGAAAGCAATTCACCAAAATAAATTTACACAAAACCTTTGTAAACAAATGAGCAACAATATCATATATTATTATGGAACTCAATGAAATACAATGAGAATGGTCCTTGCTTATATAGGCAAGGAATAACAATCTAAGAACCAGTCAAGGTCATAGATCAAGCCATAAATCATGG
Organism: Taxus chinensis; assembly: GCA_019776745.2. Classification (NCBI taxonomy): domain Eukaryota; kingdom Viridiplantae; phylum Streptophyta; class Pinopsida; order Cupressales; family Taxaceae; genus Taxus; species Taxus chinensis. The sequence continues at coordinate 321,541,260 of CM034155.1, read as the reverse complement.
AAAGAACTAGTCATCAAAGAACTAGTCAAGTCCATAGATTTATGAGAGAACTAGACATCAAGGATCTAGTCAATACCATAGATCAAGGAAAGAACTATACCTAACAACTAGATAATATCTCATAATATCTAAATAAATAAAAAGAAATATCCACACACATAAGTGGGTGAGGATAAATAAAATAAAGGTAAATAATGTACCTAGGTGAACATGAGCTAAGGTAAATACCTACTCTAACAGAAACTACTCTCAAAACCCCAACATACTGGATATTTGATGGAAACTATAAGACTAAATCAAAAATCTATACTTAATTATGTACATGGTTGAAACATGAAGGAGAGCACAAAAACATGTGTAGATCATTGAAAACATTCAAATGCATAATTGGTGTTTGAATTATATACTTTGTTTCCAAATCTAACAATGTATTGTTCATTTTTATGGAATAAAGTAACTACCTTAAGCTTATTAAATATTTGTATTGCACAATCATTTTTTTCGATTCTATTTTGGGCAAGAAAAACATTTTTATCTAACTTGGGTGAAGAGATAATCGTGGATCATGGACCAATAAAAGAACAAGTTTTCCTATATCTACATAGTTTAAAATTTTGTTTCACACATTGATGTTGGCTTCTCTGAAATAAAAAAAAAATTCTCCACATTTATGTATGGTTTAATCTTAAAGACATTTTGAAATTGATAGGAACCTTAGTCACAAGAAATAAATAATCCTAGCAGCCGCTAGACCATATAAAATAGAAACATGTTCAACTTGTTGATTTATAGATCTATGGAGGATTCCTTGAAATCATAAAATGAATTTTTACCAGATCTTCATATGTTAATCTTAATGAAAGTTTGAAAATGATAAAACCTTGTTCCAAAGAAAAAATAAAGCCTAGTGGCCTATAACAAGTATATAACTGAAACATTTTCTATTTATTGTTTTGCAAATCACTATTTTAAACATTTTCAGTTTATTTTTGTGTGGAATATTACATCGTGATCATACAGGAAGATTTCATCGTGACCAAACGAACCATTTATCGATGATCCAAGAAAGAAAACAAATTTCTCAAAAATCTTAGCAACGTTTGAAATGACATTTTAAAATTGTTAAAAATGATATTCCAAAGCAACAAATAAATCCTATTAGCTGCTAGCTATTATAGAGCGGAAATAGTGATGGCATCCGAAAGAGTGTGATGTGGGGAGCTTAAAGAGGAGGATAAATAAAACCTATATTTTCATCAGCCACCATTGAATATCATTTTACCAAAAGAAAACAACATGAAGAAGATCGCAAAATACTAGTTAAATGAGCACGACCAGAAGGTGGTTCATACCAGTACCACGTACATCTATAAAGTGGCCAAAGCGTTCCTGAACAAGCATTGATCTCTAGTGCCATGAAGTGGCACAAGATCAACACTACTACCAAATAATAACCCTTGGTGAACTTTGTAGGCATCCCCTTAGGGGAAATATTGCTATAATGCCTCTGTCCACCGGGATCCAAGGCTGATTATTGAAAATCTAGTTAAGATGTGATGTCCATCATGGCTGGCTCCTAGGGCGGTGTGTTCCTCATGGTTTTCCATATCTGTGGTAAGAAGGGTGATCATTGGACATAAAAAATGGACTTACAAGGATCTCACCCCCACTGGTGCCACATACACCTTAACAATGGATAAGGTTGCCGATGGCCTCACCGCAGGTTGAAGCAGCACTAGTGGTACTGCCACTTCTTTCGTTGTTAGGAAATCAACCTATGTCCCTCCCATTCTTATGGGTGTTGTGGACCTCTCCTGTGATAGAATGCCCCACAAAAATGATGCAAATTCTGATCAAGTTACCAATCTATTCGAGGAAACCATGGATGTTGATCTGCAAGAGTTTTTCAAGCTGTTTGGACACACCATGTGTGTTTATGTGGCCATGGATCAAAAGACCGGGGTTATCAGGGGGTTTGGTTTTGTTAATTTCATCAACAAGGAGGATGCACATAGAGATGTCAATAAGCTCAATGGTTATGGTTATGCTGATCTTATTCTCAGAGACGAATGGGCCACTCTTGTGGTATTTTTATGGATGATTTTTATTCTTCTTTTTTACCCCTTAAGATAATGCAAGATGTTGAAGTTCTATATTGTTTGATGTCTTCCACTGACTTTAATATAAATGATGATACAAAGGATTTGAGTTGGTTTCTTTTTTCTTCTACGAAACATGTTCTCGTAAGAGAGTGTATTGTGCTATCAACTATTATTCTATGTTTTTTGATTGGCAGATCTATGGGGATTAAACCAAATTAAAAAGCATTTATTTTTTATTGAAAAAAAATTAAGCTTAAACCTAGTGGAGATGCATTGTTCGCCCTTGAAAATAAGTTTACGTGGGCATAAGCATTCTTATTTTTATTTGTAGGGATTTAATGTGATGACCAACGATTTGAGTGTCTACAAACCAAAGATAACTTTTCTCCAGATGCATGAGTATTTCACTTATTTTCCCTTTTCTTGAGCTAGGGATGATAATTATTGCTTATGAAAGAGTGAGAAGCATGGAGCTTAAATAGGAGGATACTAATACACACACATGCCCCAAACACATGTTGGATTATGATTAAGGAGAATGAGACAAGTGTTACATATCACACTCTTGACATGAAACATTTTTAAACATAATTTTAATGACATTTTAAAATATTTATAAATGTTATTCCAAGGTAAAAAATAGAGCATAATGGCCACTAGCTAGTATAAAAAAGAAATAGTGATGGTGTCTGGTAGAGTGTGATGGGGGGTTGCTTAAAAAGGAGGATAACAAAGACCTACATTTTCATCACCCACCGTCAAATATCATTGGGCCAAACAAAAATGGTGTGAAGAAGATTGTGGAATATAAATTCAACAAGCATGGCCATAAGGTGGTTCACACCACTACCATGTACATATACAAAGTGGCCAAAGTGTTCCTAAACAAGCATGCTCTCTAGTGCTGTAAAGTGGCACAAGCTCGGTACTGCTACCAACCAAGATCCCTCATTGAACTTTACAGGTATATCCTTAGAAGAAATCCTACTGCAATATCCCCATCCACCAGGATCTAAGGCTAATGATTCAAAATCTGGTCGAGATGCGTTGTCCATCCTAGCTGGCTCTAAGGGTGGTGCAGTGCTGATAGTTTTCCATATCTATGGTAAGAAGGGCAATCATTGGACATTAAAATTGACTTACAAGGATCTCATCCCCACCAATGTCACAAACACCTTAACAATGAATAAGGCCATTAAGGGCCTCACCGTAGGTGGAAGTAATTCTGGTAGTACTACCACTTCTTCCACTACTAGGTGATCAACCTATGTCCCTCCTAGTCTTAGGGGTGTCATGGACTGCTCTGGTGAAACAATGCACCACAAAATGATGAAAATTATGATTGAGTTACCAATCTATTTGAGGACACAATAAATAATAATCTACACGATCTTTTCAAGTTGTTTGGACACACCACTTGTGTTTACGTGGCCATGGATCAGAAGATGGGGGTTAGCAGGGGGTTTGGTAATGTTAATTTTGTCAACAGGGAGGACACACAAAGAGATTTCAATAACCTCAATGGTTATGGTTATGATAATCTTATTCTCAGAGATGAATGGGCCTTTCCTATGGTATTTTTCTATATGATTTGTAGTATGATTTTTTACCCCTTAAGACAATGAAATATGTTGAAGTTTTGTACTGTTTGATGTCTTCCACAGAATTTAATGTAATTGATTATACAAAAGATTTGATTTGGTTTCTTTATTCTTCTATGAAAAATGTTCTCGTAAGAGAGTGTCTTGTTGTAGACACCCATAATTACGCCCAAGCAATTTAAATACTTAAATTGCGCTAATTATCCCATTTATCACAAATCAACGACATATCGTCAAAAGCACTCATTTTCCCTCATATCATCATTAATTAATTACACTAAGCTAATTAATTAAGTTTTCTATCCAACAAATACCCTAATTAACGACCTTCCGTTAATAAATCACCCCTTCTACCTAGACTAATTAATTATTATTAATTAATTAGCTTTCCCTTCCATTTAACCAATAAATCAATATTTAATTGATTTAATCCCCTTTTAATAGCCTAAATCGTACTAATATTCTTCTAATTGGCTTCTATAAGCTTACACCTACCTATTAATTAATCACCTTTGATTAATTAAAGCACCCCCAACTCCCATGACTTGCTAAACATGTATTAAACCCTTCTAAAGTAAGGTTACCTTTAATAAAGCAACCTTATCCACTCCTAATCATGTTTTACCTTTATCCCACATTCATGAGAATGTGTTGAATCCTTTATCCTTTGGGCTATATAAAGAGCCCTCCACCTACCTTTTTACTTACACCTAAACTCCTTAGAGAGAAAATGCAAAGCATATAGCAAAGAGACTAAGAGCTTGCACCTTTCCCTTTTGAGAGTTCATCATCTTGAAGAGTTAAGCCTCTTTCTTAAAGTGCTTAGGTCATATGGGAGGTGTTAAAGGGGTCTTGTAGCCCAACTTTGATATAGCCCTCATTCCTAGGTTACTTGGCATACTAAGGACAACTATTTTGATAGCCATGGAGCTTACTTAGGTCCATTCATTTATTTTTTGTTAGAGAATAGAGGAGTTTAGATATTTAGCATTGTTAGTTTCAAAGTTTGTATTGATGAATGCTAGCATCTAACCCTTGTTTAATTCTTATCATGATGGTGTTTAGTTTGTTGTTTAATTCTTGCTAAGTTAAGGCTATTTAGGTGTTAGTCTTTACTCATATTAGCATTATTTTGAAAACAAACACATGCACACATTTGGCATGCCCAGTGGGACTTAATCCATTGTCCTTTGCACTTAATTTCAAGTTTTTGTAGTTAAGTTTTATTTTTGGTTACTAACCCTCTTTTACACATGTTGATCTAACTTATTTTTCTTAACTTGTTTTGTTGAGTTTGCATGTGTTGAGTCTTCCTTGTAGGTATAAAGGAGGTGAAGTGCTGTAAAAATTGGAATTGATGGGAAAATTTCAAGATTTCTCCATGTTTTCATTTTTAGAGCTTACTTTTTCAACATTTTACATGCTAGTTTTGTCAATTTCTTGAAAATTTTCAATTCTTGAGCATGTAGGTTAGTGTTTGATAGTGCTGAGTCTTCTATTTACATATTAATGTGGTGGGTTGCTGTCAAAATTTGTGGTGGGTTGCTGTCAATCTTGGTGAGAAAATTTCAAGATTTCATCATGTTTTCATTTTTAGAGCTTACTTTTTCATCATTCTACATGCTAGTTTTGTCAATTTCTTGAAAATCTTAAATTCTTGAGCATGTATGTTAATGTTTGATAGCGTTGAGTCTTCTATTCATATATTAATGTGATGGGTTGTTGTCAAAATTGAATCTTGGTTGGAAAATTTTTCCCATTTTGTAGATTAAGGGATTTTTTTTGACATTTTTTGAGTGCATGTCAAGTGCATACCCGTGAGCATAAGAGCATATGCGTAACCCATCTTCCGAAGGCCATAAATTTTTCTCCCGAACTCGAAATGACTCCATTTTTTTTGTGTTGGAAAGGTATTGAAGTTAACTATGCAATGAAAACATAAATTTAGGATTTATACTTACAGAAATTTTAGGTTTTTCTGTTATTTTAAAACTGGTCATTTTCTAACATGTCTAATGTTTTGATGAATGTTGTATTTCCATGCTTCCTCGATTTAGACCAAAGCGTGTGTATGATCTTCTCTTGCACCTTTTGGTGATCTTGAGAATCAAAAACAATTTTGATCTATATCTTTTTAACATTGGGATTAAACTTGGAAATTCGATTATTCATTTTGCTTAAGGGAATGAACCTTTTACCAAACATTTTTCAATGGTCCTTTGATTTGAAGTTTTCCATTTCTATATAGTTGGGATAAAGTTTTGTGTATGCTCTTCTCTTGCACCTTAGGGTGATCTTGTGAATCAGAAGTAACTTTAGTCTTCATTTTATAACATTTGGTAAATTGGAAACTTCATCTTTCACTTTTGGTTTAAGGGAATGAACCTTTTACAAAGCATTTTTCAATGGTCCTTTGATTTGAAGTTTTCCATTTCTATATAGTTGGGATAAAGTTTTTGTATGCTCTTCTCTTGCACCTTAGGGTGATCTTGAGAATCAAAAGCAACTTTAGTCTTCATTTTATAACATTTGGTAAATTGGAAACTTCATCTTTCACTTTTGGTTTAGGGGAATGAACATTTATCAAGAATTTTGTATGGTTCATTGATTGAAAAGATTTTATTTACTTTTTAGTTGGATTATTTGTTGTGTATGCTCTTCTCTTGCATCCTTGGATGATCTTGAGAATCAAAAGAAACTCTTAATCCTCTTTTAAATAATGTGATTTTCTTGGAGAACTACTAACGCTTGAGTGCAGGACCTAAAAATACTTGTCAAAGAAAGGAGGAATCAAAACAAAATCAAAAACTACTAATACAGTTGTTATACAGGTTGCCAAAAGGTGTTCAAGTAAACCACACCTAATTAAACAAGATAAAAAGAACAACATATTCAAAACATGTATTGTAGGTTTCAGAAAAGGGTACGTCCCTCTCTGCTCAATTAGAACATAACCCCTTTGGTATAACACCTTAAGCTACAATAATAGGGGTGGTTCCAGGAACCCCAAAGTAGTCCACGGAAGAGGGAACCTTGTGGATGAAACGGGACGTGCTCCACACTACCTAATTGACTAGTGATTCCTTTGTGAGATAGCATTATAGGTTTTCCATTGTGGCGACCCCAGTGATAGTACATGTAGACACACTAGTTGCCTACTGTTCTTGAAGGGGGTAAAGTAAAGCTGAGATACTCCCAAACTAGTCAGTGTGACTTTTTGGGTAAATCACGCTCGCTCGTGGCAACTTTGTAACACCTAGGGTGAGAGAACCACCTAGGAGAATATACTTTGGCTAGGAGCCCACTTTGACCATTTTAAAATAGTGTTGAGTTGTGAACCTTCTTTTTGAGAAACATGTGACGTATTACTTTTGCCTAGTTTTTACTTGCCTTAGGGCGAGGTGAAACTCTGCCGAAGTGAGGCTAGCATTTTTCGTCATTTTTCTTGATTTATTTCCTTCATATTCTTTTGACACTTTGTTGATCAAAAGAGGTGTGATTACCTTTGTGTTACCAATCGACTGTTTCTACTCACTTTTATGTCCATTTACGCCCATCCATGTTTGCGGCTGGGTTAGTTAAACGTCTAAAGTGAGTGGAGGTGTATTTTCACGTCATTGGTAATATTGTGATCTTGATACCCATGTCAAGGTCATCATCATAGTTAGGCATGGTTCATCACCGGATCTCCTTAGAAGAGTTATCCTTGTGTGCATTATCTCGACAATTTCAGATGCTTACGTCATGTTTCTTCATAAATCCTGACATGGTAAATCTAGATTGTACTTACTATGTTTCTGATTGGCGCATGCAGGTCTAAAGACTATGGTCCTCAGTATACTTTGACTTTTCCAGCAATCAGTTTGGCTTCTGATTATTGTCCTCTGATCTTGAAGGTTTGGATGAGGTGACTTAGTTTAGTGCGTCCTAGTTTTTGGGCTCGATACCACTTTGACATCTAATATTCTCTTTCTTCGCAAAGTGGATTAATCATATCTTGGTGTGGTTACGTCATTTACAACTGATTATAATTCACCTTTAACCGATTTAGGCCTGCATAGGGACAATGTTTTAAGCTTGGTCATTGGTATCCTTTGATTGGGAGAGTCACATTGACTTCTTTTTATTTACCTTACCTTGTTCATTTTGTGAGCTTGACGTCAAGTCATATTAGCCATTGTGATTGCACAACATCAGGTGAGGGGTGATCAGAGTTATCATGGGTTGCACATGGATTTTACCATATTAGAGTAGTTCCTTAATTGATTGGCTTTGGGTTTCACACTTTCATGATTGTTCTAATTATGTTCACTCAGGTTGTTTTTGAGGTGGCATCCCTTTTGATCTGGATGATGTGGCATTCATTAATTATAACAATTAATATAATTTTTAGGGCATGTAAGGTTTTACAAATCCATGGAAGGTACCATCTCTCGGGATGATTAATACAGACTTGTACAAGGTGTCATAGAGACCCAAATTTGGTGTCAGATTATAGGTTGCCTTCTCCACTCAACTCTGAACATAACCCCTTTGGCATTACACCTTAAGCTAGGTCTAGACAATTTGGGGTGCTTCCATGAACTTAAAGTAGTCCAGAGATGACTGGAACAGAAGAAGTGGACAAAACGGGAAGTGCTCCTCACTACTTATGACTAATGCCAGATCCTTTGTGAGATCGGCGTTCACATCAAAGGACACCATTCATGACCATAGTGCACATTGATGCACTAGTTGCCTTCGCTGTAGAGAAGGGTTCGGGTAAACCCATACTCCCAAACTACAGTTCATTTTTGGGTCAAATTGGCTCGTGGCAACTTTGTAACATTTAGGGCACGAGAACCACCATTATATTTTCCAGGAGTCCACTTTGACCATTTTCTAAAATTTCCTCTTCTCCAAAGTGATTGAGTTGTGAATTTCTTCTTTTTGAGAAACTAATTCATGATTACTTTCACTAGTTTTGTGACTTGCCTAAGGATGAGGTCTACTGAAACTGAGTCTGTTTCGAAGTGAGGCTAAAAAGTACACGCGATTTTTCTGTCATTTTTCTTGATTTATTTCCTTCATATTCTTTTAACACTTTGTTCGAATCATCCCTAGGTGTGATTACCTTTGTGTTGTCATTGACTGGTCAATTCACTTTTATGTCCGTTTACGCCCATCCATGTTTGCGGCTATTAGTTAAACACCTACAACGCCACTGAGCGGAGGCGTTTTCATGTCCTTTGATGGAGATACAATGTGACTTGATACCCATTGTCAAGATTTTGATCAATTATAAGTCTTAGGCTCTGGTTCTCACTGCAGGACGTGTCAATCATTCAGAATGTGTTTTGTGATTCACGTATCACTACAATTTTCATCAATTTACCCCCATTGAATTTCCTTCTGTAAACTCGACATAAATTTGGCCTATATTGTACGACCCACGCTGCAATCACATTTGAACTTATTCCTAGCTATTTTACTTTGAGATTTTTAGTGTTGGTTATATTATTACCTCGATTTCAAAGAGTGATAGGTGTTACCATTTGTGCGTCCCCCACATTATATCAATAACACCTTTCGATATCAATACTTCAGCTTTCTCGGAAAGTGGGTTAACATATCTTGGTGATATTGTTGTGTCATTCGCGAATTGTAATTGACACTTTTTGAGATATAGGTCCTTAATCAAGTTTGAGTTCGCTCGGGATCAGTATATCTTGATTGGGAGATCACATTGACTTCTTGTTTTTAATATCATTACATTTTGTTCATTTCCTTGAACTTGGCATAAGTGAAAACATCTTGTTGATCATCTTTGCATCGCATTTTCATATGGTGTGTTTCCTTATTGATTGGATTTGTGTTTCACACTTGCATGATTGTTCCTTGTGATTATTCATTCAGAAAACTTATTTTCTAGGACAATCCCTTTTTATCTCATCAATATTGCATCATCACGATGTCTATTTTCCTTAGACCTTCTTTAGAAAATCACACATGCATATCAATACTTATGAAATGTCTAGTTAGTTGTCCTTATGCTACCCAAATCAACATGTCACTTCCTTACCTTTGAAGGAGTTCCATCACACTATATAGATCTAGACATTTGTGCTTAAAATAGTGCCGAAAATGACTCAGACTATCGTGCAGTTCCCCATACTTACAAAAATATTGGAACCTAGGTTTAGCAATTCAAATATAAATTCCCATTACAACTAAACCTTGTTTGGTTCTTCGTGCTAGAGATCCCATACGGGTAACTCATTCCCCACCTTCATCTCATAGTCGGTGGTATGATTTGGACACATCTGATCCAAATTATTATTCAAGTTCCCCCCACTCTTCTTCTAATTCTAATCCAAACATTTCCTCTTCTTCTGAGGATTCCAGGATCCAAATATTTCCTCTGATCTAGAGAATGGTGGAACTACTATTTGGATTCATCTAATTCTCTAAACCATCCTAAGTCATGGTCCTCCCTTTCTTTGCAGGATCCTCTTCATCAATCATCTAATGTTAGAAAATGTCAAGGTCCTCCCTTTCTTTGCAGGAACCCAAGTTTATCAGTCACCCCAATGACAACTTCTTCCTTTGAAGATACACGCGACTCCAAATCCCTCCAATCAGAAGTATAATACAATTATTGAATCGTAGGTCCTCTCTTTCTTCAGAAGAAGACCCTTGTCATCATTCATCTAATGTTGATGCTTAAATCTACATTACTCCCTTTCTTTACAGGATCCTCTTCATCATGGGTCTTGCGATGATCTTATGCTCGCGCCTCCCTTTCTTCATAGGACCCCTTTTATCATCACCACTCAACGGCGTCTTCTTCCTTTTAAGATGAAACTCCATGCTCTAATCAGAATCAATACAATTCTTGAATCACGGTCCTCTCTTTCTTTGTAGGACCCTTATCATCATTCATCTAATGCGATGCTTAAATCACAGTCCTCCCCTTCTTTACAGGACCTTCTTCATCAATCACCCCCATAGAATATTCCTTCTGTGAAGATTTGTGTGACTCAAAATCCTTCGAGACAAACATCTGAATTGACCCATGTGTCATAATCTATAGACTTTGGACTTAATCCTACTATTTTACATACGACATACCATTGTATAGGTAGGTCCACACCACCTTCTTCTAGTCCTGATACATCTAGCTACACATATTCTTCGTCCCCCACATCATCTTCTTCTATCAATAATCATCAAACATATTCTAAGTCTTCCACACCAAGTGAACCTATTTCTTCCAATAAACCCCTAGGGATCGATCAAAAACTCATACCGATTGATCTCTTTCAGAATGAAGAAAAAATCAGGGCATTTATAGGGGCATATGAAGATATTCCTTTAGTAGATTACAAAAAAGGATTCTCTTTAGACTTTGATGCATCTGCATATTGTGAGGAAAAGGTTGATTCCTTTGATCAAGAAATGGAGGAAGAGCCTCAGATCATGCAACTTGATCCTCCTCTTATTCTTCCATCTTCACATTCTTCATTATGTGATGAAAATCCTTGGTCTTGCATAGATCCATGGCCTATCTTCTCATCACCCAATAACTCTTCATCTATCATAATTCCTCAATCACAATCTCTTGTGGGGTCAACGCCAAGTAGCCCTTCATCTTCATCTAGGTGTGGGTCACCTTCTAGTAGCCCTCCCTCTTCTATTTGTGGGACATTTTCGAGTAGCCCACTATCTTCGATTATTGGGGCATGTCCAACTAGCCCCTTATCTTCTATGTATGGATCACCCCCAGGTAGTCCATCATCTTCTATTCTTGGGCCACATCCTAGTAGTCCATCATCTTACATCTATGGGTCACGTCCTAGTAGCCCTTCTTCTTCTATTCTTGGGCCACATCCTAGTATCCCTTCATCTTCTATTTATGGGTCACGTCCTAGTAGCCCTTCTTCTTCTATTCTTGGGCCACATCCTAGTAGCCTTTCACCTTCTATCCATGGCTCACCTCCTGGTAGCCCATCCTCTTCAATTCTTGGACCGTATCCTTTTCAGCTATCACATATTTCTTCTATCAATGGTTGTGGCAAGCCCACTACCATTTCTATCGTTCCTATCATCAATCGTAAATGTTCACATTCTTCTCCTTCTCGAGGTCAGAAAATTCAAGCGTCAGCTTATAAGAAACCCAAACAGGTTCATTATCAAGCTCAGGGAAAAACTTGCAAGAGCTCAAAATCCCCCAACAATTGGAACAATCTCAAAGTTGTAAATCAAGCGCGATTCAAGAATGCACATCAACATAACCATCAAGTATGGCGTAAAGTGCATAAACCTCTAGATAGGGAACTCAAGCTCCCACATACAAAATCCATGTTTTAGGATAAATCACAGTCCTTTGTTGAGTGTGAACTCACCACGATCATCGAGATTGGGGAAAACATGACTCTTGATAAACAAACACGCTTAGTCTCCCTTATCAAGGAAGTCACAAACATTATTGTTGGATCCTATCACACAGAGTGACTTTGTTAGTAACAACGGTTCAAAAAAAAAAAAAAATATCAAAAATCTAAAAATAAAAAACAATGCAAAAATACAAAAATACAAAAAAACATGAGAAAAAAACAACAAAAATCAAAGGTACAAAGATCAAACATTGCAATCAGGTGTTGCGTACACATGGATATTTCTTTCTTCCCTTCCTTGCTATTCTTCTGCAAGTCTTCCTACCATTTTCATCCCTTCGGTGATATTTTGGTTAGCTTATTCGCATGCATTTTGTGACATTTATCTCTATGGTATCTATTTGCCCCTGGTATTTTATCACCTTGGTAAATTAAAAAATGATTGACCTCATGGAGATCCTATCACATTCAAACATCTAATAAACTTGTTGCGAAGAAATTTTGGACATATTTGTTGACACTAGCCAATTTCGTCATCACAATCACTTCCACCTCCTTCCATCAAGCCATCAGTGGTTCTTAACCCCTTGTCAAACAAGAGAGCTGAAATAAGTTTTCAGAAAGCAAAAGAATCAAAATCAATCAAAACTCAAAAGCTAAAAGCTACAAAGCAAAAGAAAATTAATATATAACTCTCTCTTGGGGTATTTCCAATAATCTCTATCGGGGCTATGGACGCCTGACTGGCAGTAGAGCAATGTTGTGATTAGAATCAAATACATCTCCGTCAGGGCTATGGATGCTTGGCTGGCAGCGGAGCAATGTACGACTATCCTTTCACCCTCCATTCACAAAATCACTTATCAAAATAAATCATTCCTACACATTGGCTAGGGTCTCTTCACTTGTTGTCTATTAAATCTTCACTTCAAGAGGTAATAAAATCCACATGCACACACTGGATCTCTATGAGTAAATAGGATTAGTATGTTACCAAGTGTCTTTTTTTGACCTTGTTCAGACTCTTACTCTAGTCCATATCTTGTCTCACGATTTATGCCTTTGGCTAATCACTTCTTCATTGTGAGGCTTCTAAGCTACATTCATATCATTCACATCATTCTTCTACTTCATTTAGAACATCCATGTGTATAAGATTACTTGTTTTCCATGTTTGTGGAAACCTTTGTCCCCTTCCACAAAAATAATCTTCTCCTTCCTTTCTATCATGTGCTTTTAGGCCAACTTACACTGGGGGCATCCTTGCCTCTTCCCAACACTTCATGGGTTTACGTTCACCATCATGTTGAACCTATCCATAATGGCCTTGGGTCCCATTTCTACCTGTGAAGAGTTTACCTTTGAATACTCCCACCTAATTGTTGGGGAATTTTTGCATCTTCACCTTTCTGGTATGCACGTGGCCTTATGCCCTTGTACATCCCATCTATTGCTAGGGGCATCCACGCTTCCTCATATTCCTATACATAGTTTCATAAAACTTTCTAAAGTCAACCAAAACATTCAAATATGTTAAAAAAATCACCAAAACATCAAATATGTTAAAAAAAAATAAAAAACATTCAAATATGTTAGAAAAATCATCAAAAAACATTCAATATGTTTCAGAAAACTTCTAAAATTGAAAATAATCCTACAAAACGTCACTCTTTGGTTCTCACTTGTTCATGTGTGTGACTTGTGGATCATCTTGATCTACCTCCATCAACAAAAGCTAGGTTTCTTACTTCGTCCGTACTCTGGGGCACAACGAGTTGCCTAGTACTGTTTCGTAGTGCACATTGATTTTCCATCAGACCCAAGTGTCCTCCATTATTCCCCTCACATGTATCCTTGCTTGGGGCACCATCATCAACCCTTGTCATTAATTTGCACAGGTCGTAACTGAAGCTCGATAATAAAAACATTATATTATGTTTCTCTGTTAGTTTAGCTTGTTTACTTTCTCGTATTGCATTACATTTTGTATGTTGCATGGAGTTAGGCATCTTTCACTTTCTCGTATTGCATTGCATTTTGTATGTTGCATGGAGTTGGTGTTTTCAGCAATGGACAATCATTCGTAGTATGGCTTTTCATGTCGTTCTACCTTTGTCGTATGCTTATATTTTTCATAAGGACCGATGACGTAGCTCTTATGGTAATATGATGACACCGAAATTGTCCCAATACATAGTGACTAGAGGCTAAGCTCTTCTCTCCCCTCCTCCATATTCATTCTACATCGCTTTCCTCTCACCCCTATTCTTCCATCTTACCAGGGCATCTTGCCTCTTCCCATTCTTCTACCTATATCTCACCTTTTTCGATCGTCGATCGACTTATTTCATCACCCCATCGACACTCGAGGGGGCATCTCTCACTTCTACTAATTTTTCTTCTACCTCTTCAAAATTCCACCTATCTACTATCTTTGAAGTGGCATCACTTACGCCACCCCAAAGAGGGGCAAATGTAGACACCCATAATTACGCCCAAGCAATTTAAATACTTAAATTGTGCGTTAATTATCGTCTTTCTCGCAAATCGACGACATATCGTCAAAAACACTCATTTTCTCTCATATCATCATTAATTAATTACACTAAGCTAATTAATTAAGTTTCCTATCCAACAAATACCCTAATTAACGACCTTCCATTAATAAATGACCCCTTCTACCTAGACTAATTAATTATTATTAATTAATTAGCTTTCCCTTCCATTTAACCAATAAATCAATATTTAATTGATTTAATCCCCTTCTAATAGCCTGAATCACACTAATATTCTTCTAAATGGCTTCTATAAACTTACACCTATCTATTAATTAATCACCTTTGATTAATTAAAATACCCCCCAACTCCCATGACTTGCTAAACATGTATTAAACCCTTTTAAAGTAAGGTTACCTTTAATAAAGCAACCTTATCCATTCCTAATCATGTTTTACCATTATCCCACATTCATGAGAATGTGTTGAATCCTTTATCCTTTGGGCCATATAAAGAGCCCTCCACCTACCTTTTTACTTACACCTAAACTCCTTAGAGAGCAAATGCAAAGCATATAGTAAAGAGACTAAGAGCTTGCACTTTGTCCTCTTGAGAGTTCATCATCTTGAAGAGTTAAGCCTCTTTCTTAAAGTGCTTGGGTCATATGGGAAGTGTCAAAAGGGTCTTGTATCCCACCTTTGATTAGCCCCCATTCCTAGGTTCTTGGAACATTAAGGACAACTATTTTTGATAGCCATGAAACCTACCTAGGTTCCTTCATTTATATATTGTTAGAGAATAGAGGATATTTAGGTGCTTAACATAGTTGATTTCATAGTTTTGTATTGATAATTGTTAGCATCTAACCTTTGATTAATTCTTATCTTGATGGTGTTTAGTTTGTTGTTCAATTTTTGCTAATTAAGGCTATTTAGGTGTTAGTCTTTACTGAATATTAGCATTATTTTGAAAACAAAGACATGTACACACTTGTGTTATCAATTGTTATTATATGTTGTTCGGTAATTGATGATTTGGTAGATCTATGGGGATTAAACCAAATTAAAAAAACATTTATTTTTTATTGAAAAAAAACTTAAGCTTAAATCTAGTGGAGATGGGTGTCCATCCTTGACAATAAGCTTATGCGAGCATAAGTATTCTTATTTTTATTTGTAGGGCTTTAATGTGATAACCAAGGATTTGAGTATTTGCAAACCAGTGATAACTTTTCTCCGAACGCGTGAGGATTTCACTCCTTTTCCCTTTTCTTGAGATAGGGATGACAATAATTGTGCTTGATAGAGTGATAAGTGGGGAGATTGAATAGGAGGATAATGATACACACACATGCCCCACACATATGTTGGATTATGTTTAAGGAGAATCAGACACACATTACATATTACACTCTTTATAGGAAACAAATTATACATTTTAAAACATAATGTTAATGGCATTTTAAAACTGATATTAACATTATTCCAAGGAAACAAATAGATCTTAGAGGCCACTATCTAGTATAAAAAGGAAACATTAATGGCGTCCGACAGAGTGTGATGGGGGGAGCTTAAAGAGGAGGATAACAAATACCTAGATTTTCATCAGCCACCACCAAATATCATTGGGCCAGATGAAAAAAGCATGAAGAATATTGTGGAATACAAGCTCAATGATCTGGACAGAAGGTGGTTCAAACCAATTCCACGTTCATCTACAAAGTGGAACAAAATACCTCAACAAGAAAAATATCTAGCACCACGAGTGGCACAATATCGACACTACTACACACCAAGAACCCTCAATGAACTTTACAGGCATCTCCTTAGAAGAAATCCTGCTGTAACGCACCCACCTATTGGTATTGAAGGCTGATGATTCAAAATATGGTATATATGTTTTATCTATCTTGGCTGGATTCAAGGGTGGTTTTTATGCTCATGGATCTTTGTATCTACAATAAGAAGGGTGGTCAATGGAAATCAAAATAGACTTATAAGGATCTTTCCCCCGTCGGTGCCATAGATACCTTAACAATGGATAAGGCCACCAAGGGCCTCACCATAGGTGGAAGAAAAAATGGAGGTACTACCACTTCTTCCACTACTATGAAATCAACCTACGTCCCTCATAGTCTTAGGTGTGTCATGGATCGCTTCGATGATACCATGCACTGCAAAAATGATGAAATTTTTGATCGAGTTACCAATCTATTCAAGGATATGATGGATGTTGATCTACACAATATTTTCAAGTTGTTTGGACACACCGTGCGTGTCTACCTGGCCATGGATGAAAATATGGGGTTAGTAGGGGGTTTGGTTTTGTTAATTTCATCAATGGGAAGGATGGACAAAGAGTTGTCAATAGGCTCAATGGTTATGGTTATGATAATCTTATTCTCAGAGACGAATGGGCCACTACTGTGATATTTTTTTAGATGATTTATATTTTTCATTTTTTTATCCCTTAAGACAATGCAAGATGTTGAAGTTATGTAATGTTTTATGTCTTCCAACAACTTTGAAGTAAATTATGATACAAAGTATTTGAATTGGTTTCTTTGTTCTTCTAAGAAAAATGTTCTCTTAAGAGAGTGTATTGCTTACATGCGCGCATAGATTGAATGGCCCTACAATGCCATATGTGGTCACTCTCAAACAATATTATCCTCTATTGACTACGTTCAATAGGTATCCACTTTAACGAACACAATTATTTAATTTTATTTGTAATAGTAATTTACTAGTTAAATTCACTTAAATCTAATTAAAATATGAAGAGTCGACGAGACTGTAACCCTAAATTGTTCAATATTTTTGGCAGAGAGAATATGGAGCCCTCAGACCCCTCAAAACCTTAAAAAATATTAACTTGAAAACCTTGACAAGAATTTTACGTGAGCATAAGTATTATTATTCTTATTTGTATGGTTTTACTATGATAACCGACGATTTGAGTAATTAAGGAGAATCAAACAAGCATTACATATTGCACTCTTTATAGGAAACATGTTATACATTTTAAAATATAAAATTAATGAAATTTTAAAACTATTATAAATGTTATTACAAGGAAACAAATAGAGCCTAGTGGCCGCTATCCAGTATAAAACATAAACATGATGGTGTCCGACAGAGTGTGATGGGGGGAGGTTAAAGAGGAGGATAACGAAGACCTATATTTTCACCATCCACCGTAGAATAACATTGGGCCAGATGAAAACATCGTGAAGAAGATTGTGGAATACAAGTTCAACGAGAATGACCAAGAGGTGGTTGACACCACTATGACGTGCATATATAAAGTGGCCAAAGCGCGCCTTAACAAGCACAATCTCTAGCGCCACGAGTTTCCAAAACTTAGCGCTACTGCCAACAAATAACCATCATTGAACTTTATAGGGATTTACTTAGAATAAATCCTGTTGTAATTCCCCTACCCACTGGGATCCAAGGCCAATGATTCGAAATCTGGTGGAGATGTATTATTCATCCTGGCTAGCTTCAAGGTTTGTATGGTGCTCATGGTTTTCCATATCTATTGTAAGAAGGGAAATCCCTGGACATCAAAATGGACTTACAAATATCTCATCCCCGCCGATGTAACAGACACCTTAACAATGGGTAAGGCCACTGAGGGCCTCAACTCAGGTGGAAGTATTGCTAGTAGTACTGCCAATTCTTCCACTACTGAGTGATCAACCTATGTCCCTCCTAGTCTCAAGGGTATCATGGAACACTCTGGTGACACCGTGCACCACAAAAATCATGAAAATTTTGATCTAGCTTATAATATATTCGATGACATAATGGATTTTGATCTACACAAGCATTTCTAGTTGTTTGGACACACCACATGTGTCTACGTGGCCATGGATCAAGAGAAGAGGGTTAGCAGGGGGTTTAGTTTTGTTAATTTCATCAACAAGGAGGACTCACATAGAGTTTTCAATAAGCTCAATGGTTATGGTTATGATAATATTATTCTTAGAGATGAATGGGCCACTCCTATGGTATTTGTCTAGATTATTTGTATTCTAATTTATTACCCCTTAATAAAATGCAAGATGTTGAAGTTCTGTATTTTTTTATGTCTTCCGCCAAATTTAATGTAAATGATGATACAAAGGATTTGAGTTGGTTTCTTTTTTCTTCTAAGAAAAATGTTCTCCTAAGAGAGTGTCTTGTTGACGTGTGCATAGAGATCGAATGCCCTTGCAATGTTATACGTCATCACTTTCAAACAATATTATCCTCTATTGATTACGTTCAATAGGTATCCACTTTAATGAATAAGTTTGTTTAATTTTATTTATAATAGTAGTTTACTAGTTAAATTCACTTAAATATAATTAAAAATAAAGATTCGATGGGACTGTAACCATAAATTGTTCAAGATTTGTGGTAGAGAGAATAAGAAGCCCTCGGAACCTTGAAACCCTAAAAAATATTAACGGGAAAACATTGACAATATTTTTATGCGAGAATAAGTATTGTTATTGTTATTTGTAGGGTTTTACTGTGATAACAAAAAATTTGAGTGATTAAGTAGAATGAGACAAGTGTTACATATTGCATTCTTTACTGGAAAAAGGTTATACATTTTAAAAAATAATGTTAATGACATTTTAAAACTGTTATAAATGTTATTATAAGGAAAAAAATAGAGCCTAGAGGGCACTAGCCTGTATAAAGCAGAAACATTGATGGTGTTTGGCAGATTAAGATGGGTGGATCTTAAAGAGGAGGATAATGAAGACATGGATACTCATCAGCCACCACCAAATAATATTGGGCTAGAAAAAAATGGTGTGAAGAATATCATGGAATATAATTTCATCGAGCATAGCCAGAAGATGGTTGACACCACCACGACGCACATCCGTAAAGTGGCCAAAGTGCACCTGAAGAAGCATGATCCCTAGCACTGTGAGTGGTGCAATATTTCCGCTTCTACCAAACAAGAACCCTCAAAAAACTTTACAGGAATATCCTTAGAAGAGATCTTGCTACAGTGTCCCCACCTGTTGGGATCCAATGCCAATGATTCAAAATCTGGTGGAGATGTGTTGTCTGTCCTTGCTAGCTCCAAGGGTGGTGCGGTATATTTAATTAATAAAACCTTTCTGTATAATGTGCGTGAGTGTCTCTAGTAATGTGATTTTATACAATGTGTTTTTATCAATCAGGGGTAGGCTTTATTCATAATCTAGCCTTTGTTTTAACTATTCCTTAGACCTTATTATAGTTTTTTCTTTGTTGTTTTACTAGGCTTGTCCTAGTGTTCTTGTAGCTTTGGGGATTTCTCTCATACAACCCACTTATTCTGTTAAGATATTCTTGAATCATGTTATATTTAATATAATATAAGATCCTTTTCATCAAATAATCTAGCCAATGCATGGGAAAATGTTGATGATGCCATCATTTTTTATTGTGTCAACCTTCCTAACATGATTCATGAAACCATTTAATCGTTGGGTTATGATTTCACCTGTCCTCACTCATTTTATTTTGTTTTTATCTATTGTTTCCCCCTTCCATCTCATGGAATCTACCTATGTTCCATTCATCCTCTTGTATAGAAACAAACAAGAAATAACTTTCATCTCTACTATGTCTGACAGTCGTCTTCACAATTTCTTCCAAATAGACTCCATAGATGTTATGACTGCGATTATGAATGTCCTGGTTGTGGATTATCTTTAGAGTACTGGGAAATCTCGTGTAAACTCCAAGATTCTAAGAGTCTTCATGTTAAATTTCCTAGTGTTGTGTGTAGATAAAGCACTAGTCATGGCGGTCACATCCCATTTCATTTTCCTAGATCATCATGTGGGTTTAGTGTATAGACACCCAAATTTGGGTCACAACCCTCTAAACCCCCTACGATTAATTAATTCCATACTACACCTAACCATGATACCTTGCACGCATTCTAATTGATTTAACTATCAAAATTAAGTAAATTATATACCTCACCTCTCCACCTCACCTAAGCCACCTCACCTTTCCTCCTTACCCTAAACCTATGCTAAGCTCATTAATTAACCAAGACCAATTCCCCAATCCCCTTACCTAACTGGGAATTATTCTAACTCTAATATTAATGGCCCTTTTATCCCTATAACTACTCTCCCAGTCCATTTAGCGTCATTCCACACTTGTGACCTAGAACCAAAATCTCAATCACGCCAAATTTGGGAAGAATCAAGATATTTTTAGCAACTATGACCTATTCTCCCTAACTGACATCGATTATTCCTCAGAAGATGAAAATCACCTAATCTTCTTCAGATAACTTAAATATGATTTCAAAACTCTTTGCTTGGGTTTTGAATCTTGCTTCTTAGTTCTTGAGACCTTGCATCCTCACTCTCAAGTTTTCTAGTAAGCTTGCGACATACCAGAGGCCGTTACAACATTTAGACATCACATCATTCATCAACATATCAATTCATATCTCCAGTGCACTCACAGGGAAACATTGTGCCATCTAGCTATTGCATTTTTTCAGGATCACTTTATCCTACAACCATCATCACCTCTTGCTATTCATTTTCTTTTTAAAAGTAAGTATATTCCTTCTTTGTCATTGGTTTCAGTATATTTGTTATTTACTAGCTATCAATTTCATTTTCCTCCTGATCATATCTAAATATCTCCCACAACACCTCTATCCAAATATCTTCCCAAACAACCTTCATACCTTGTCCAAACACCCATATTATCACCTCTGAGTCCTAATAAAAATCCCATGACCTTACCCAAAATCCCCTAACTCTCTGTGTAATCATAGGGAATTCCAAACCTCATCTTTTTAACATTCTTACCCAATTGTCCCTACTGACACTAGTAACCTAACCAACATCAGTTTATTACTAGTAACTAGCATTAGTTGCCTAACCAACATCAGTCTCTGTGAATGGTAAAATCCTCTAAAATAACAAGCTCATAACTTCTTCAAAACACCCCAAAACCTTACCAAACCTTTCCTAGACCTCACCTATAGCCTCTATCAGACCTGAAAAACCCAGACCAACCTAACAGCTCTCTAGATTTAATCATAACTTGCCTGTTAGATTATTATTTTTTATTGTATGTTATATGAGATGCCTAAATCATATCAACTACAACAAGATTCTTTTATTTATAATTTTTCCATGCATTAAGTTGTTATAAACAATGGATTGACAATCATTCTAGGAAGCATCAAGCTTCTTGGATCTAGCCTTTGCTAGGTAGTCCACTGTCATTTGCTATTTAATATTATTTGGTGGTATTGTTGTGTTTCTAATAGGTCATTACTCCTAGCCAAAAGGAATCTCTTCACAATCATCTTGTTCAACAATCTACATGTGCATACCTTCGTCTATTATCACAGGTATTCCTCCTACCCTACCTTTTCTTTATTTGTTTCTAAAAGCATACATTTACGGTGAAATAGTCAAAGCTCTAGAAGAATTATGCCTTCCTTGTATCTTTGAAAATTTGGGTCCTACTTCAATTTTCTGACACTATTCAACGCATCTGTCCATCAGATGGGGCATTTATCTCCAGTGTGTCATCCCTGGTCCTAGTCGCACTCACAAAAATAACCCCACCCCTTCCTGATTGAATGATGTACTTGAATTTTGTTGCTAACACGTCCTTTTCCTATCTCAAGATAATTGCGACACTTAGTTGGGTAGAACCCTAGGGTTTCTCTATCAGTCCCGCTCTGGTTTTTTATATTCACGGCTATGTGTTTTGCAGGATTGATTATTCATGTTACATGTTGGCCTCATTATATTTCATACTCATTTTTTTATGTATCCTTTCATCAATAAAAATTTGGGATACTTGTAGGGTGGGGACCCATCAACCCTCTGATTCATAGCTCGGGTGAAAAGCGTTTAACTATCTAAAAAAACAAATTATGTAAGTTGTCCCTAAGTTTATTTGACAACAAGTTTCTATATAATTTTCCTGACTATCTTAATAATACTTATATGTATAATATGCGTGATTATCAATAGGAAATTTATAATATATTAAAGTATTTAAATGATAATAGATATCTTAATATATAAAAAAGTGTACATAACATTTTCATTTCTAGTGAATTCTTATTTGATTAATGTTAATTTAACTCGATAAGATACACTTCCATTACCCAATGATTCTATTGTCCTCTCAAATGATGTTAAATAAGTCCCCAAGGTGATTTAGGAAAGTCAATTCAACCCCCAAGTGATTTTAGGAGTTCTTGCAAACTATTATTTCTTGGCAGTGTTGGGAAGGGATACCACTGGCCTTCCTGAGACAATGTACCCCCCTGGGGTGGAAAAAAGGATAAAAATTTAATTAAAATGCATATGTAAGGTCTAGAAACATTCTATAAGTGATTTTGGAAGATTCAGGAAGGATTTGGAGAAGTTGGGGCAGTTTGATAAAAAACAAGGTTCATAGACCTAGGCAATGCACAAGATCAAAAGAGATGATGAGATTTGGGAGGTGATTCTAGGAGCTCAAGATGGAGTTAGGAGAAAAAAAACATATTTGGAAAGGGAATTCCAAGACCTAAAATATTGTGAAATCATATATTTCACAACGCTTTGGCGAAATAAACTTACAAGTGGTTTTTTAAATGCACAACTAAGGAGCTAGATAAAAAATCCTATTTTTCAAGGCTTAAACGTAGGAATAAATACCTGAGACCTCTACTGTTAAATTTAAAAGGAAATTTTCAGTCAAGATCATATAAAATTTTTTCAAAACATTCCATCGGGAGCTCGAGATATCACCATTTGAAGTTGCCCTTTAGGAGCGAGTTCAGGAGTTGGTCAAAATTTGACAAGGACACATGTTACCTCCAGGATCATGGAGCAATTTAATTTCTCTTTAGTCCCTAAAAATAAGGGATATAAGGGAAATTAAAATTTTATCATCTCCTATAAGTCCACTGGTCATCTATACAACCTCCAAGATTGTCAGTTCAACCCCTAGGTTCTTGTATGAGCTCAAACCCTCAACTGTCGGATCTGTGACAAGTGTCAGGCTGAGGCACACAATGAAAATTGATGAACCTCATGTAAATTTGTGTTTTGGGGACATGAGGGACATAAAAACTTTCCCATCCACCAATAATCCTTCAGGTCATCCATGTGACCCTCTCCAATGCACTTTCTTAGCCCTTATGAGCTAGTGGAGCTAAACAGATAACTATCGGATCGCTGCAAAGTGTCAAGTTGAGGCATGCTATAAAAACTGATGGCCCTCATGTCCCTTTGTTCTGGGGGACATGAGGGAAAAAATAATATTTATCTAGACTAAGTAATATCTCTTGGTCCTCCATACAAGCAATTTCCAGCCCCCCAGTGCTTCCAGCTTGGTTTTTAGCTCAAACTCTCAGCCGTTGGATTTTTACCATGTGTTGCGACCAGAAGCCACATGAAAATTTATGTACCTCTCATCCCTTAATTATTAAGGGACATGAGGGATATGAAAATATTTATCATCCCTACTTTTCATTTTTTGAATTTTTAAAATCTTACCTACCCCTTTATTTCTCACTTCTTACTTTCCATAGCTTCAATCTGCACAACTTTGTAACTCTATAACTTGCTCACACCTAGTCCACCATTTTTATTCCTCAAAACACCTCCAATATAGAAACATTATCCTCCACTCCATGATAGTATATAGGTCTTAGAGTAAGAATTGATCAAACAAAGTAATATAAATGAAGAATGAAGAAGAAGAAGAACCCTGAAAATCTCCATTGTCGTGAAGAAAAATTTGAAAATATTTTTTATGTGTTTATCATTCTCAGAGACCACAAAAAAATCACCTTAAGATCTCCCGTTCACAGTAAGGAGTGTTCACAGTGAATAAATCTTCCTTTCACCTCAACGAAGGAAAAAACCTGATTTCCCATCAAACAACAACCGAATCGAAGTGAATTTTCACTGGTGGAATAAAAGGAAAAAACCAACAAAAAATATAATTTTTTTTGCAAAAAGAGAAGAAAACCAGACATGCAACTTTCAAGGTCTATTAATGGTTGTCATGTTCATAGGTGCTACAAGGTAAAAAATTTGAAGTATTAAAATCTCACCAACTATTGATTTGGTAAACACGAAATTTCAGAGGAACGATATTGGGCAAAAACCCATATCAGAAAATTTCATTCAACAAAAATCCCACAAATAGAAGCCTAATTTCTAAATATTACAGGTCTTTTACATAGAGGATTGCTATTTTGGGAAAGTCATCAACTGAAGAACCTGCGAAGGAGACGATGAACACAAAAGATGTATTGCTATGGTCATCTTTGTATAAAATTGGCACTTAATAAAAATAGTAAGTGGTCCCATGAGCACCTGCCAAAAATAGAAAATTGATCCAGAAGGTGAGAAAAATGCAAGGAGAAAAGGAAATCCAAGTTGCAACATCCAATTGAGGTTCGAGGAAGCTGAATTTTCACACTTTCTAAAAATTTAAGTTGTTTTTTCTAAAGAAACCATGAAGTATAACTGGACAGGAAAGAACCTAAAACAACCTTTTGCTTATGTGTATGAGATAGAAGACAATGATATCTCGTATATGGACCTAAATGATCTTAGGGCTCGCATGAAAACCAAGGAATGAGGGAAGATTGAGGATCAGTTATTCAAAAGTGGATTATTTGTAGGTGCAAGACACCCCATGACTATACAAATCCTTGAGTTGGTCTTGTCTTCCTCTCACCACTATGAACCAAAAACACAAACAATTCAAGCCAATAATGGTGTGGCAATGACGGTCATCTATCCCAGAACCATCTCAATTACTCTACAAATCTAGACATCACCTAACATGGTTTTCATCTCTAAATAAAGTGCCTAGAAATGATGGATGCATATGTGAAAGGGTTTTCACTTGGTTCATGGATGAAGACAAGGAGAAATCCCTCAAGAATTCCCAAGACCCTTTTGAGGTATGAGTTCCACGAGGGTTATTCAAATGCAATCACCCTCTTCAGTAGGGTGATGGGTGAAGAAAAAATAAGAGACTTTTAGGAGTGGATGGGCCTATTCATCTTGATTGTGACTGAAGGAAAAAAGAGAATTTACTGGGGGAAAATCATTAGTGACAATCTACATCTACAACTGCTCCAGGTTCCCATGATGAAGAATTTCCACAAGAATTCTTACTTGGTGTATTTTCTCGCTAGCTCAAGATATTTCAAGGGATTAGACCTCATGTAAAATAATATCCGCCAAGGCTCCTTCATTCAATAAAATTCCACAATTGGTGATGGAGGAAATCCATAGGAAATTTACTCACGTGAACAATGTGTTTAGAATTTATGTGGTATGAAGCTTGGAAGGTGACTTAGAGGCTAGGATGTCACCACAAGTGGCCTCCCTGATCAAGAAGTATGGCTCTTACTTCATCCAATTCTTGACCTTCTCCTACCTGTTAGTTTTTAGCTTCGATTAAGCTTCACTAAGGTTGCCCAAGTACCTTAGAGATCAAATTTTACTATTTGATCTTTGTAGGAAAACCAGACAGGTAAACAACGGGCTCGGGAGTAGGAAGAATAAGTTGATCTCATTTCCCATCTCTCTCAGGATGTTCACATGTAAGATTTCAAGTGATGCATATCATCTAGAGGCTACCTTCACTCATTTTACTTTTCATTCATAAACTTCTAGGCATAATTTTGACATTCAATATGATCCTGACTCTTTCCACATTCTAGACTTACAACATGAGCCACAAATAGATGACTATTGGGCCAATTGTGCTGATGAATTTGAAGTGTAGGAAAAGGACCATATTAGTATGACCATCAATGAAATGAAGAAATTCAATTCCTCTTGGTATGAATATATCTCACAAGATGATGGGACATAGATCTATGATTCTAAGTACTCGATAGTCAAAATGTCTCCATTCTATCAAGTGAACTAGTACATTCTTGGATTATGGGATATGAAGTAGCAGACTAAGAAGGTGGTTAGGAGAACAAGGGATTGGTTTCATAGGAAGAGGACCATGACCATCCTATCATGAGGTATGCCCACATGTTAGAAACAAGCCTCTCATCAGTCATCATCAAGTGTCATGGAAGTTTCCTAAAGTTCAAGGCATTATAGAGAAAGTTCTAAATGAAGATCCATATAATTTGAGAATTATTCTCATGAAAGGTCACCAAAGAAAGATATGGTAGAAGAAGAATCAATTACAACAATGCAAGAAAAATATCTGGTGAAAAAAGCATAAGTGGAGGAAGAGCACATAGTTCAAGACCTAGTTTTTGAATCACCACATGAGACCTCACCTCTTATTAACACTAATGTCTCTCCCATCCAATATGTGCCTTTTCTTCCATTACAAGGAATGGTTAATGCACCTATCATAAAACCTGAATATGATGAGATGTTATCTTGGATTACGGAAACAATTTCCCCTGACACCCACATTGTTCAACAAGTAGCAACCCCCAACTCATCAGAAATTGCTTCACCGGCTAAAGAAAAGAAAAGGAAGTTTGCACACATGACCTCATGGTTCTATAGTGGGGAAATAGGTCAATAATACATCTAGGTAGCCCGACTGAAGGTGATCAAGCTAGTGTATAAGATAACACCGACTGAATATGAGATGAGCATGATCCAAATGGGATTGAAAACTCATGAAGGGGATTTACACATGTATCAAAAATCTTCTTCTCACATGGTGGCAAGGAATAAGGAATATAATAAGAAGATTGATGAACTAAAGGAACAAGTGTGAACTTTTTTGTCCTACGTGCAACATCTAGTTGAACCAAATACCACGACAATCCCCATTGAAGAATTTTCACCGATCAACAACTTCAATCCATAATCTATCAAGAGGACGCATGAGTTCACAATGTAGGGGAGAGAGAATAACAAATGTATTGATTTTGAAAAAGGTAAGTCAATTCTCCAAGAAGCATTCAAAATCTTCACTTACATGTGTGTGACAATAAACAAGATGCAGACACTCATGGAAGAATTGGATAAATAAAGGGACTATTGGGATCCTATGGATCCAGTAGTGAATGAAA
Source organism: Taxus chinensis (assembly GCA_019776745.2). Classification (NCBI taxonomy): domain Eukaryota; kingdom Viridiplantae; phylum Streptophyta; class Pinopsida; order Cupressales; family Taxaceae; genus Taxus; species Taxus chinensis. The sequence continues at coordinate 321,513,621 of CM034155.1, read as the reverse complement.
TAAGTAACACTTTTCATTATGAGTTAATCAATGGGAATAGTTTTGAAACTCCTTTAGAATATTTTTCACATGTATGGGTGAGGTCTTTAGAAATTAGATTTGAAGAATTCAATCAGGCCATCACTGAACTAGAGGAAAAAGAGGGACAAGTGTACAAGTTGAAGGATAGTATAAATCATGAAATTTAGAAACTTGGAGTACCTGTAATGGAAGAAAAAACAACTGATAATGAGCTGATTGGACCATTCAAGGAATATGTCAAGAAAGAGGCAAACAACTGATTGCATTTCACCAAGAATACCCTATAATTCCTTTGAGATATTTGGGCTGTCATTACACTTATCACAGAGAAACATCCATTATGGTCTGGGAACTACAAAGATATCAACAATTTTTATGATGGATGGAGAAATACCTTAAGTTGCGTTCACATCCCTCATGATAACAAAGTGCAACCTATAACAGATTGCTTCAATAAGTAATTTGGAGGGTCAAATATCTTCTTAGTGGTGCAGGGTGGATACCAATCAGGGGGCGAGATCAAATCCACCGCATCATCTCATTCTTATGCATAATCCTTCTTTCTCCTTCCTCCTCATTCTCTCTCTTCTCTTCTCTCTCAACACACTCTCTCTCTCTCTTTAATGTTATAATCTTGTGTTAGGGTTTGCACTTTTTGATATATCTTTAAGTTACTTTAGAAACATAATGTAACATTTAAGTCACCTTGTTTTTATAAAAGGGACTTAAATATTTAATTGGAATATGAATAGTCTAAAGTCAAGATATGGTATTTGAAAAGTCACCGGGAAGATGAAGAATTTCCTTCTCTTCTATAAATTGTAGCAAGCTCCTCATTTTAGGGTCTTCTTAGACTTCCTAGATCTTCATATACTTTGGAGGATTTTTTGTGAATTCAGGAGAGAGAGATCCTTGTGAAAATAACAAATAGATATCAAATTTCTTCCATTCCCCTTATTCTAAAATGTTTTCCATTTCTATGTTATGTATAATTTCTTCTTGAACATTAATACAAGAAGAAGGAATTTTATCCTTTTTTGACTAAGATGTTTAGTGATACTTTCTGCTCATTAAATGTTATTTGGTGTAGTTGTTGTTATGCAGATTTGTTTTCTTCTTAAATCTAGTGCATGTGAAGAAACTTCTAACTGGTTTACGTAAGTCTTTGATTTTGTACTTGTAGCATTAGTTTCCCTTATTTAACATTCTCACTCCCTTTCTAGTTGTCCTAGCAAATTCCTCCCTTGCACATATCCACAATATTTTGCCACAAGTTTAGGGAAGTGCCCCTGTTGGATCCCCGGTCGCAAGGCCACCTAAAAAATCCACCTTTTTACTTGTGCATGCATATACAAAAGTTGCAGCGATTAAGTACAGGTACTTAGACTCCTAGAGTGTTGGCAAGAAATCCACAAATTAGTCCCTGACAATTTTTCTTGCCAACATGATGAATGAAATCGCCCATTTATTAATATTAAGGGGATGTTAATGTTCTTGTAGTCTAGGTTTATTCCACTATTGTAATCCAGGTTAAGGGGATGTTAATGTTCTTGTAATGCAAGTGCTACCGGGGTTTATAACTATTAAGGGGATGTCAATATTCATGTAATACTTGATGTATTGGTATTACAGTTGTGTGGTCGGGTCTGTGTAGAATTGAACAACAAATTTTTCTTTGTTATATCCTAGCTGTTAATAGGAATATGGGGGAAGATTTGGTTCACACTGAGCCTTGGGATCTCAATGATGTTAAATTTGAGGGTATGGAGGTGTTCGAATGAATGGGATTGTCCCCTTTCTTAAAGATATTTGAGGGGTACAATGAGAAACTTGGTAAGGATTTCATATTGACACGATAGCCAGAAAAGAAATGGATTTAGGGGTAATGTGGTGCTATGGGGAGTGAAGCCTGTATAAAACTAATAAAAGATGTCTAAACGGGCATCAAATTTAACACCATGTCGTGGCCTTTGTTGCAGCCATTGAAGGACAATAGAATATGTTCGCTATCACGTATAAATTAGAAACATGTTTTGTACATAACATTTCATAAATAATTCCTAATGTCAGCTAAAATGTATAGCATAGCATAAATAATGGATGGTGGCCACTAGCCCTTATAACCTAACATAAATAATAGATGGTGGCAGCTAGCCCTTGTAACATAACATAAATAATAGATGGAAGCCACTAGCCCTTATAAAATAACATAAATAGTGGTTGGTGGCCGCTATCCCTTATAAAAAAAAAACATGTTCTATACATAACAAATCATAAATAATGCCTAGCGGCCACTAGTTCGTATAATGGATTCCAAAATATGAGACTTTGGAGTACATATAATTCCAATATAGGGTATTTTGGTTTCCAATATATGTGATTATGGATTCCAATAAGTGCGATATTGGAATCCAATGTGTTATTTTGGAATCCAATATGTACGATTTTGGAGTGCAAATAATTCCAATATTTGACATTTGGAATCCAAAAATAGCAATATTGGGTACCAATATTAGTTATATTTTAAAGTTGTTGGGACTATAATAAGTCTCAATTTAGTGAAATAAGTGTTATATGATTAAGATCCTTACTCCATTGATGGAATAGCTTCCTCATATTTGCATCCATTTCTTCATGCTTGATTAGTAAAGGAAGATCTAAACATGGCCTTGTAGCCATTTTAGTGAGATTCTTTCATCATCTTGAACCAATAACACAAATTTGATTTCTTTTAATCTTCATAGGTTCATAGTTTTAAAGGAAATCATACATTTTAGTAAGAATGTCTTGTAGTTAGATTATTTATTTCATGTTCTTCCATATAAGTTTTCCATTAAGCTCTGATTGTGATGGTTATATAGTAAATTTATAATTTCTTTGAGACTAATAGGTGTTAGCATCTTAATTAGCATAGTAAATTTAACATGAAAATATTTGACACACCCGGTGGGACATACTCCATTTTAATTTGCATTCATTTTCAAGATTTTTAGATTATTTAAAAAATTTGGTTACTAACTCTCATTTTAGCACATTTTAGATAAATATGGTGTTTCGTAACTAGATTAGTTGAATTTTCCTTGTTTTGTTGCTCTTTGCAGGAATAAAAGAGGTGAGGTGCTACCAAATTTGGATCAAATCGATAAAGTTTTGATCTTTTTTACATTTTTTCTTAGAAAATCACATGTTTTTCTGCTTACACAGGTGTCTTGCACTAGTGGAAAGAACCCTTGCGCTAATACTTTGAAGTTTGCACTAGTGAGAAAACCCATGTGCTATCACTATTAAACTTGTGCTACCATTTGATAGGATTGTACTAGTGCCTCTCGGATTTCCTTTTTGATAAAATGGGATTTTTATACTCTGTGTATGGCATGTGCTACTACATTATAGGTGCACACTACTTCTTACTTGGATTACATTGCCACTCCTCTTCCTGCATTAGCAAAACACGTTATGTATTTTTTGTCTCAGACTTGCGTCTGTGAGATTATCCTTGCACTAGTGGAAATATTCCTTGTGCTAGTGGGTTTATCATTACACTACCACTTCTATCCATGAACTACTATTGTACACGCTTACACTAACACTTTGTGTTGATTTTTAGATTGGATTTTGAGGGTTCAGATTTTGACTTTCCATGTTTCTTCTATTTTACATGTTTTTCCTAATTGCTTTCTGCCTGTTTTATCATTTTTAATTAGATTTCTAAAATGTTGTTAAGCTTTAATGAAAATCATGTTTCCATGCTTTACTTAAGTTAGACTAAAGTTTGTGTATGCTCTTCTCTTGCACCTTAGGGTGATCTTGAGAGTCAAAAACATCTTTAGTTTTTATTTTTCTAACATTTGGTTAATCTGGAAACTTAATCTTTCATTTTTTCTTAAGGGAATGAAAAATTTATCAAGATTTGTTTAAATTTCATTTTATTTAAATTTTTCCTTTGAATTTATCTAGTTGGATCAAATTATTTTGTATGCTCTTCTCTTGCATCCTTGGAAAATTTTAAGAATCAAAAGTAACTTTGGTTCACTTTCTATTGGAAACTACTAAATATTTTTTGCGCAGGACCTAATTCATTTGTCAAAGACTTGGGTTCTAAACAAACTATAACTACATATGTGTTACAGGTTTCCAATGGTGTACTAAACTTTATTAAGATCAAAGATAAAAAAAAATACACCACTTTATTCAACACACTATATTTGTAGGTTTGGATTAAAAGCTATGGCTAGTCCGATTTAAAATGGGGGAAGTATCTTGGCATAAGCCATTAAAATATTTATGAGGATTACCCCAGGAACCCTAACTATTCCACACCTTGAGAGAGCTAATGGACAAAACAGGAAGTTCCCCGCTACCCAACTGAGCAGTTGAAAACCTTTGTGATAAAAGATTCATGTTTCCCATATGGCACCCCATTCATTAATTTGATTGTGGGGTAATGGTCTATTATATAAAAGTAATTCTAGAAATGTGTACCTCATTTAGGAAAGAATTGGTGAGTTTGTGAATAAAAGCATAGGTGAACCATTCGGCATCAAGCTAACTTGAATTTATCCATCGTGTCGTGTTCCAAATAGCTCTCACAAAGAGAAATAAATTTCAGATTCAAAACATTTTTATTCGAACAAGGAGAGATTCCATTAAAGTTGAAGCCATGTGTTATTCATCATGAAACTTACAAAGCATCACTTTTTCCTAGTTTCTACCTATTCCTAAGATAACGCGAAACTCTGCCAAACTTAGGTATAGTATTTTTCATCACCACTTGGTCTACTCCTTTGTTTTCTTGTTTCCCTTTTTGGGACAAAATAAAACAACATACACAGATACCACTAGAAATAATCATGTCCACCACTTTTGTATTCTAATCACATGAGTATGTCATGGAAGGAATGTGAGTTTTGAAAGTGTGAATGGTATTTCTTCATGTTATAGTAGGTCCTTTGTCTCCCACCCATATTGAGACTCATTGTCATTGTAGCTAGGTTGTCTCATGATTGACTTCTTTTGAGTTTTTACACTACCTAATTTTTTCTCATCATTTACTTCCTTTGAGTTGTTACACTTCTCATATTATATAAATATAGCTGTGATATTTACATCGTGTTTCCTTTGTGAAACTTGATCTAAGTCTCTAAGTTGTATTGTTATGTTGCTCACATAAATAAAAACTTATTGATCTACTTAGAATCATTTTTAATCCTAACATTGCCTTGAGTTTTTGAAATTTTCATAGTTATGTTGCTCGCATTTTAGTAACAACATTTTCATACTAAATTTTTTCTTTGTCTAAAAATATTTATTAACACTTCCAAATAGTTTTGTTGCGCTGCTCACATTTTTTGCCTCCATTTTCAAATACTTTGACTTTGTTTTCATCTAAACTTGCTTTAGTATACCTTTTTTGGAGACCACATAAACACCTTCTTAGTATTTAGGAATTTTTAATTCTAAAGTTGACCTAAGTGTTGATATTGTGTGGTCATTATTCACACCAAAACTATCTTTGAGAACGTAGGGAGTAACTATTCTTTTGATTGGATCATAATATTGTACTTAATTTTTTTTATAGATACTACTTGCTAAATGGTACCTTAATTAGTGTGTCACTCTTTATCCTTTGGTATTATTGGTTTATATTGCCTTGATTATTTGGATTGGCTACCATTCATTATTTGACATTCTTTGTGACTCTTTGACATCGTTACACTACTTGGTTTATCCTATGGTCCATTTTAAATAAACCTTAGTAAAACCTTTCTTATTATGCCTCCTATCACAAGGATGGGGCATAAAAAATTGGGGTAAAATCCCTTTCTAAATGACAAGATAAACCCAATTTTTCAAGAAAAACCATGGTTAATCATAGTGGTGGTGAGGAGAATTGTCCTCAGGAAGTCTTTGAATTTAGCCCTACCCAAATAGACAACTTTTTGTTTCAAAATAGACATGAAGTTCTTGTGCAGGTTCTAGAGTTAGGGGTCAAGTTGCCACCTATGTTTTATCCCTCTCTCCTTGCCGGCATGGTTTAAGAAGAATAAGTAGAGCGCCCTCCACGTAACATTGATGAGATCTTATACCTAGGACATGCTTCTACTTCTAGCCAAAGGAATGAGGAATAATTGACTTCTCAAAATGATGGTGGTTATCACATCCCCATTTTCAAAATTCATTGTGAGGATCATGAGGAACATGCTAATCATGAAAAAAATCCCTCTCATGAAAATCTAAAAGAGATACCAACCCAAGAGGTTACCTTAGACCAACAAATAACATTCGTTTATCACCAATTGGAAAGCTTGGATTCACATGTTATTAAGGAATCAATTAAAACTTATAGACAAGAAAAATCTATAGCTTTGTATCAGGATTTTTATACTAAGACTCCTAGACAAGAAAAATATAGCTCACTTTGCATCAGGAGTTTTATACTAATACTACCCATCAATAAAAATGTAAATAATTGTATGAGAATTTATACACAGATAATAATGGAAGTGAAATCATTAGACTTAACCATTTATATAATCCAAAATCACCTACACAAGGGAAAATCTTCAATCAAGAGTGTTTATCCATGAAGAACACCCTTATTATTGTACAAGAAGGCAATAGTAAAAAGTATTAGTTTGATGAGCTATGTCGATGTACCGTCGATAAGGCTATATTGCAAGTACCTTTCCCTCGTCACTTTGACTATCCCAAATTTGAAAACAAATAAGGGAAAAGGTGATCCAAGAGACAAAATTAAATACTTTTACATGGCATGTCAAGAGGCCACGTTTAGTTATAATTATCTCATTCTCCTTCTCCCACAAATTCTATGAGATCAGGCACTCAAATGGTTTTTACATATACCTAAAGGATCCATTTCTACATGGTCAAAATTAGTAGAACATTATGTGTGTCAGTTATCCATTAACATGGAAAATGATGTCACCATGATAGATTTGTGCAATGTAAAAAATGGAGCAATGAAAGTTTTGCTAGTTTCTTACAAAGATGGTGAGGGCTTGTTAGTTGCTTCCCTTGCTCCATAACAAAGAAATAGTTGGTCAGCATATTTGTACCTAAATTACACTCCGAGATAACTTTCCACTTGTAGATGCATTGTGGAAACAAATTTGAAGAGTCATAGAAAAAGGTAGTCAAATTGAAAAAGCATTATTAGTAAAAGGGACATTAAAACCCTCTTCACACAATAATCATGATTCAATCCAAATGAAAAACCAAATTTTATTCCAAACAAGAACAAGAATGTCTTAGGTGACAATATAACAAATGCTAAATGAGTACAGGAGTTTCAAAACAATTCTCCTTTAAAACTTGCTAAGGGACCTTCGACCTCTGAGTATAAATGTTACACTTTTACCCCTCTATCTTACTCTATGTCATCAATATTAAAATAGTTAGAGGAATTCAATATGGTTAAATACCCAAAAACTGTACCCTCTAGAGGTGACACACCTAAGCCATTGTGGTTTAGAGAAAATGAATACTACGCATTTCATCATTTCAAGGGTCACATAAATGATAAATGTTTGAAGTTGAAACAATTCATCCATGACATAATTGATATTAGTGATGTGGAAATGGATTCCTCTACCCCTAGTAAATCTACCAATGTAAACTTTGGAATTTACAACTAATCTTTCCCTAAGGATAAAAAAGAAAGGAAAATTCAGATCAAGGACAATCATCTCAAACCAAAAATGTCAACTATGCTACAAAAACAAATAATCCTTTTGATGCCCTAATTGGTTGTGTTAACTCACCTTTTGATAATATCAACACAATTAAGATTAAAATGAAGGAGTGTACTATGGTAACACAACTTGCTAACCTTTTTATCTCAGAACCTCCTTCATCTACCCCTAAGGATAGTCATTGTGATGTTTTAGAGAAGCTTGAGAAATATACTACTAAGATTTCAATCTTAGATATTCTTAAAATATCTAATGTTCATAAGGAAATATTTTTTAAAACATTACAGGGGTCAGGAGTGTCAGTTGATATTGATCCTACATGCGTCCAAGCCACGACCAAACAGTTTGCTCCACTAGAGCACATAACCTTTAGTCATGAACAATTTCCTAAAAAGGATCCTAGCCATAACTTACCCTTACATATTGAGGTTATTATTGATTGTAAGAAGATGAAAAGGGTGCTTTTGGATGGTGGATTAGGTTTGAATATTTTCTATTTGAAACTAGTTCGACAACTAGATCACACTGAAAATTATCTAGAAACTAAGGTCATTACCATCAAGGCGTATGCCAATGAAGAATGACAATAATTCGGCATGATCACTTTATTACAACATACTAATTGGTTTCCCATGGATTCACACCATGTGAGCTGTACCTTATACATGTCATCAATGTTTAAAGTTATAACTTGAAGAACAAAATATCCATATTCAGGGGATCCTTTACCCTTTCCTCATTGCAGAGAATTATCAAATTATTTTCCCACCACTTATGAATGCCCTTCTACAGAGATGGTTGATCAAATTCAATCAAAGGAGATCACCTCATAGTTGATCTAGATACCTTTTCTACCAATGATAATGAGGATACTACATCAGATTCTCCTTTTTCTTCATAAGAGATTAAAGTTGTTACAAATGGATGTGGAGAATATTATCTCCAACAGGACCTTTTAATTTCCAAGATCCCCCTATCACCCAGAGCATGTAGCAGGTCTTACCACAAATATCAATGGTTTAGAGAATATTTTATCATAGATACTTTTACTCATAGTGGTTTATTAGTAGATGAAAATTTGTTTAACAATATTGTATCAAAACCTTTGGATGATGAGATGGCTCTGTGCTATAAATCACCCAAGTATGTTATCCCCGATAAAATTATGTATGTTATGGGATACAAAGGATATGGTTGTGGCATAAACAAAAAAGGTATGCAGGATGCTCTTCCAATACCATATCACAAGTTTTTTAAATATGGTATTATAACTAATCCATATGGGTCTCATCCCCTAGAGGTCAAGGCTTCCTCTTCTAAATGCGAAGATAGTTCATCTGAATATGAATTTGAAATATATTCTTAGTGTATTATTTATGAATACCTTTCCTCCATGAACCTATTTTCTAACACAACTATCTTAATTTTAACCCCTATCATATCACTTATTGTTCCAACATTAGACCTTTTCTACCCATCACTTGTTAACTAGGACCAACAACAACGTGTACCAATTGACATCTTTGAAAATGACAAAGTGATTAATGATATTATAGATCTCTGTGATGATATTTGAGTTGGTGATCATAAGAAGGGATTCTCCATCAACCTTGATGCATGCATGTATTTCAGGGAGGAGGCTGAGTTTTACAGTCATCTAAGTCAAAAAGTAAGCAAGGTTAATATTTCTACATAGATAAGTAAGGTTAATATTTCCACAGAGATAAGTAGGCTAACTTTAGAAATACACTTTCGAAAGGATAAGTAAGGTTATAAGGTTTCTTAGCAAATTTTATTATAAACATTTTTATACAATTTAGATTAGTAACATATACACGAGGATTAGAAATTTATTATGATTCACAATAATGAAATTTTAAGGTGTGGAGGACCATTTCCTCTTATTATGTTGTTCTATTCAAGTTACAAATATTTATCTTATGACCGTACTAAAAGGGTTTTGTTAGGATTAATTGTGGTTCCCCTAACATTGTGGTTAAATTTCACAAGAAACCAAAGATACCTCAAAGAGAAACCAAGTAACAAAACACCGTACCATATTCCTTAGACCAATGATTACAATTCTACACTCGCACATTTGAACACAAATTTATTTTCGAAACAACCATGACTACCTATGGTGTCCAAAGTGGCTAATCTATACAAAAGAGGTTAGCACCCAGATGCCTCTTAGAATATAATTGTTTTGGGTATTAGCATTAAACCTAGAAAACATGTAACATAATATGATAATCATATTATAAAATGTTGCACCCCCCAAAGGTTCTCTAAGAAGTTAAATGGTTCATTAGGACCCAATTTTCCTGTCCTATGATTTAACAAAGATGGCTACAAAAAGGGGATACCAAACCACTACCAAAAGTCCAAATGGTAAAAAAAATCACATCTAACCAATTATATATTATAAAGGTATTTAAACAAGACATACAACTCCCAATAATAGCGAATGATTCTCAAACTAGAAGCACCTTGTCGGAGCCATCTATTAAAGTTTCGCTATTGAATTTCAACATATTTTTAGTGAAATTGGCTACAAAAATGGGTCTTGAAAAAAAGGATCACAACTCAAAAACTCATTCCATAGATTGTCATCTATTATCCTATATATATAAAATATGATGAAACTTACAAAACATAATTCTGATAACCAAAAATCTAGTTATGACTTCGTTTTCGAAGCTACTTATTATGATTGACTAGTTTGTGTTTTGTACTAGAACGACTAGAGGCCTCCTTAACACGCTTGGAAAATTAACTCCCAAATCCATTTTCACAAAACTAATTGATACAACCAATTTAAATGTAGAAATACTAAAGGTTAGAAGTGGTGGATTTCAATTTTCTACTAAAGGTACCTAAACCATGGGTCAATATTGAAACGATGTTTCTTAGATTTCAGTTGTTGTCCCATGCATCAATGTGATAAAATGGGCTCAAAATGCATTCAACTAAATGATCAAACGGTCTTATAAATTGGGCTTAAATTATGTTGTGACTTACCATGTAACTAGAGAACATGATCATTTGAAACGATCTCCACTATGGGAGCCACAAAGCCATTTTTACGCTAATTTTGAATGACTTTTTCAAACATTTACAAGGTGTTTTAGCATAGAGAATTTGAGAAAATATTACATTCTAATCACCCCTGATTGTTCCATTTCTCAAGATTTCCCACCTAAGTGGGTGTTCAATAGAAAATCACATCTTAAGTGTAGGAGCAATGCTCCAAAATGGTCGTTTTAGATGTGCGGCATCCAACTCCTTGTTATGACGTTAGGAACAACAAAGGAATGAAGAAAATAATTTTAGCGATAACGTTTTCACTGAATGGAAAAAACAAAAATCCATACTTATTAAACTATCACTTGAACATACCCTATGCGCCTGGTGTTGGAACTCGAGATTTGATACCAAATGTAATGCCCCAATTTTACAACATTAAAATACCATTTAAAAAATACTAAAACTTAGTCTATTTTTTTAATGTAATTAGAGATTATCTTATCTATTCATAATACCACTTGTCGGGCTAGGTATCCTTAGTCTGTAATAATTTCATTTCATTAATTTATTGAAGCCCAAGGTACTAATCTATTTTCCCACTTATACTTTAAGTCAATCACTTACTTTAAAGGTTCTTATTTATTTTCCGTAATATAAAAGGTCACTTCATTTAGGGTATTTCCCAACCATTTAACATTCCATACTTAAGTTTGAACCTCACCCTTACCCTTATATATATATTTTCTTCCTAGAGCACTCACTTAAATAATTCACCTCCACACCCATTAATTTAATTTCCCTAAAGACCCGACACATCTTTCACCCCACTAGTTAATTAAATACTTACCCCACCCATGTCATGTTGTAGGAATAAATAGGATCCCTTAGATCTTTTTAATCTTTGCCCTAGATTTTAGGGATTTCCCAAAAGCCCTAAACTTCTTATCCATATGTTTTCTTTTCCCTTTCTTTTTCATTTGTTTGGTTTTCTTCTTCATTTTCTTGTGCATGTTTAAGGAGGAGGCTATGGAAGCCATATGGAAGGTATGGAAGCATGAATTCTTCTTCTCTTTTATTTTTGTGTGCAGGTTTACCAAATAGATATGTGAATCTCTTTATATATATATATATATATATATATATCTTCTATTTAACCAAAGAAATTTATGGTTTTGGGTTTTTATTAATTTACCCGTTTTCTTTCTGATGATTAACCATATTTTCTGGTTTTCTAAATATTTGTATGAGGATATATATACCCTAAACTACTAACCATGGTGAATTAAACAAAAATCATAGGTTTAAAATAATGTGGCGGCTTTGTAACCCTGGCTGTGTAGGGGGGCTATGGCAGTTGGTTTCCATAAAAAGGAAGGCATAAGGGTTTTGTTTTTTTCTTTTAGTTTTTTATTATTTTAAAATACCACACATCCATAGTGTGGCCACTAAAATGTGGCTTTTGATTTGTTTCATTAAGTGAAAACAGTCACACATATATATCCGTATATATGGATTTATCTTTTTTTTTTACAAAACAATTTCCAGATGGGTTTAATATGTATATTTTTTTTTTATATTATCTCAAACACATTTTAGTATATAATATGGGTAAGTGCAAAAATTTGGTGGACAAAAAGGGGGTCATAAGTGGACGTTATATTGCCAAAAACAACGAAATCTCAACTTGTAGGGATTATTAGGAATACACGTACTCAAAATTAGAAAAAAATCTATAAATATGAATCGTAGCATTCGGTTTTTAGTTTCTAAACTACTAAAAAAATTTAAAAACAGACAAGTTTAGCTATATTAAACACTAAAAATTATATGACTTGGTTTTTTTTTTTTTTAAACCTATAAGATTGTAGTCTATTTGCCCGCGATTTGGATGACCAAATCTTGTTTTTTTTCATTTGGTGAAAAGTTAGATGTCATTGTCTATCTTGGGATGGATTTTATTTTGTATTTTTTCGAACAATATTTTTTTTATGCTTTTTTCCGTGAAAGTGGTCTGAAAATTTTTAGAAAACAGAGCGCTTTATGTTTGCCCACCATAACTATATAAAAAAATAACAAAATCAAATATTTTTATTTTTTAACGTGTATAGAATTTCTCCACGCTTAGGATGGTATAAGTTTTATCACATTTTCATAAGCGAAACAAAATTTGTATTCTTAAACGTAGACATGAACATTCGCGGGAAAAAAAGGTCTTAAATACCTATTGTTAGTAAAAATTATAAAATGATATTTATCTTATTCTATTCACTTTAAAATCAATATTTCTACAAAGTTAAAAGTCTCCCCCATGCGATGGAACCATTTTTGTGAAATGTTTTCAGTTTTTCAAAATGGTTCAAGTTTGTGGAAGAGAAAAATTGAAGTTTTTTGACCTTTTACATGCCATAATGACCTCCCATAGCTTTGGTTGGGGAAAAAAAAGTATTTCCCGAGCCTTAGGGTTGGACTTGATGATACAAATAGAACCATGATCGTGGTTTTTAAACCATGATCATGGTTTTGATAACAAGCACCGTGATCGCGCTTTATAAACCAGGATCACGGTTTATAAAGCATGATCGCGGCTCTTAAATCTTATTTACACACATCCTAATGTTCAAATTACCATGTGATTTTTACTGTTTGACCTTACCGTATGAATTACTGCACAATTTTGTCACTTTCTACATGTTTTTCTTATCATTGGAAGCAAAATATCATGGGAGACAAGAAATTAAGTCATTAAGTAAAAACATTCCAAAAAAATTAGAGGAAAACAAATTTCAAAATGTTGAGCAAATGCGGAATCTTTGTAAATCAACAAGAGGTTCATCTTCAACCCCTACTATTGTAGGTAATAAGGAACCAGGTAATGTTTTTACTGTTAATATTGAATTTGAATTAAATACTCATGATGAAGATGTTTTTACTGTCAATGTTGAAGAAGAATTAAATACTCGTGATGTAGCTGATATTGAAATTGAAGGAGACAATGAAAATGTGAATAAGGAAATTTAGGTTGAAACTGTAGACAAACAAAATTTGACAAAAACACCTCCTAGGATTTTACATAAGAAACCTAATTATTTTATTAAAATTGATGAATTTTTTTTGAAACCAATGTCTGAAAAACTTTCTAAACAGAAAATAGAAAGAAAAGCCACTGAAATTTGGGATAATCATTTTGAAATTTTAAATGATTCCCAAAGATGTCAGTTGTTGGTTAGTTTGATGAAATTGATTAAAATGATACTTACATTAAACACCTTAGGATTGACAATATATAATATACGTGGTCAAACCTCTACAATTGTTGAAAACCTTCATGATGCATATCACATTGTTGGTGTCAAGAGATGCACTAGGGATAGTAATATTGTGCATCGTGTACTTGTTACTAGTGTTGTAAGTGAATCAATAAAAAAATAGCGTTTGATTACACAAACAAGTTGAATGTTGAAAGTTAATCGAAAAACTCTAATGAAAGCAATTGAAAGACGTAATATCCTTCAATCACTCAATAACACCAATTTTTGGGCATTTTCTGCTAGAGCACCATGTAAGGACAAAGATAAATCTGATGTTATAAGAGAAGTTTTTATTCAATTTTGGCATGATAACACTAGAGTTTCACCTAATACAAGAGATGTTGTAAAACGGAGAGTTGGTTCTGTTAATCCCGAACCACATCCAAAACATTTTTTAGTTATGACTCAAACTCAATTTTTTCATAAGTTTGAATAAAAGCATCTAGAAATTAAAATTAGTCAATATTTTTTTTGAAATGTTGAAACCATTCTACGTGAAAATCAACCACACTCGCACCACTTGTTGTAGGCAACATGTTAAATTTGCGATGCATTATGCTAAATTTTTACGTATTCATTCTAATTTTCATTCTGAAACTATGTTATCGGAATGTGGTGTTCAATTTCCACCAATATCTTCCAAGGATTTCATACCTACGATATTTTGTGAAAGAGAAGTTGGATAATTTTTTTATAGTCAAGATTGTTTAGATGGAAGTTGTGGTACATGTGATGGATTACCTAAATTGGAAAGTTACATCCATGAGAAAATTGAAGGTGCAATAGGACATAATTTAGTTGAGTTTGATAAATATAAATCAGTACCATACCAGTTGAAAGATGGAAAGGAGTCTAAACAATGTGAGCTAGTTATAGAACATATGTCTATTTTTCAATTTATAAGAAAATTTAAGGATGAAATTGTTTATGAGTATGCTAGTCATACACACAGAGCTCGATGGTTGGATGAATAGTTCAAGATATGAAAGGACACATTCCTATTGGTATTATTGTTTTAGTGGTCAATTTTGTAGAGAATTACACATTGCAACCAAAAATGGAGGTTCAATCGCAATATTACAACTCAGTACAAGTTGTCATTTTTGTGCATATAGCATTTATACATTCTCCTAACAGTACAAATAATGATCAAATTTTTTTAAGAGAGTACCACTTTTATATCAGTGATGATCGTACTCATTCTACTGAATTTTTACAAGGGTGTTTCTAGTTATTTTATGGAAACTTGTCTGATAAGGACATCTGCTTCAAACAACATTATATATGGTCAGATAATTACACGTCTCACTTTAAGAATGCACGAATGTTTTATTGGATGAGCAGGATGCACGTCAATATGGGTGTGCAACATATTTGGAGTTTCACTGAGGCTGGACATGGAAAAGGAGAGCATGACGGTGCAGGGGCATGTGTGAAAAGAGCTCTTGCAAGAGAAGAGTTGAAGTACAAATATGGTGCTAAATTGAAAGATGCAAAGAGCATAGTGGAATGGTGTATTGACAACATGGCCCAAGGTTCTCAAGAAAATTTCACAGTTCGCAGATATTTTTGGTTGATAGAGAAACAAAAAATTGCTAACCACGAGGATTGTATGACACTCACAGTGTCCAGTGATATGCACTCATTTTATAGCTCAAACGCTACTTCGTGGACCACATGGACAAGAAAGTTGGCATGTTTTTTTGCATCTTGTATAAAATTTGTCACTGCTGAGTGTGATTCACAAGAATGGGTGGATGGATGGATTTGTAGGCCTCTAACTCCACTTCCCAGTTATCAACCTCCACAAGCATTACGACTTGTTTCTATAGATGAAGTTACAACATCCAAGGACTTTGATGAAATTTTGATTTTGGTGCGATAAGGTAAATGGTTATTTAAAAAATTTGTATTGATTTATGTCCATGAAAATTTTAATATGTAATTTAAATTTGAGTTGAACTCTTTGTTTTTTGTAGAACATGTGTTTGCAGTTATTACGACAGAAGACAATGAAGAAGGAACAAACTATTTCTTATGTCGTTGCATCAAGGAAAGAAAGAAGTTGACTTCTCCTATTATAGATGGTGAAGATATTGAGTACCCTATAGGGTCAGTGGTAGTTACTGGAACTTGGCTTCAATGGTATCCATTAAAAAAACTCCTCTGATTGGGTGTTTGAAGACTTTGAGACACACAAGAAAATACTCTTATATTTGCATCTAGTTCTAGTGACAAATATTCAGTTGTATAGATATCGAGGAAGGCCTAATAACAAGATTCTTTGGAAGGTTTGAGAGTCAGATCATGAAGAAATATTGTTTGTTATTCAGAGTAGATCCGATCCTGATGGTTCACTGGAATGAATTTACTTGCTCACTTCTAGTATATATAATTTCTTTGAAGTGTTTAAATTTTTCAACCAGATAATTTGTGTATTTATATATATATCTATATATATATATATATATATATATATATATATATATATATATAGTATTTTGTATAATAAGTGTTTAAATTTGTGTATTTTGTATATATCTAGTATACATTATTTTGATTCAACTTAAAATTCTTTGACTAGTTCATTTTTATGCAGGTTAGTGGTGCCAGAAAAGCTTGGACACTTTCACATCCTGATGGTGAACATTGGAATGAATTTACCTGAGCTCGTCTGATATATAATTTTTTTTGAATTGTTTAAATTTTTTAGTTCTAGATTCAAGTTCATATATTTTATTAAATTTGTGTATTTTGTATATATCTAGTATGGTTTTGATTTGAAACTTAAATTTATTTTACTAACACTTTTATGCAGGTTAGTGGTGCCAGAAAATATTCCACCTTCATGCGGTTATAATTGTTAGTAGATAAATTTATATTCTCAAAGCTAAGAGAATCTTTCATTGTTTTACAAGAAAAGAGAAGTAATTAACAACAATTTATGTACCTATGGAGGGGGTTCTTGGCTCTGGAGGAGGTAGCCCAAAAGCACCGGGAGCTTAGAGAACCAAAAAAATGCCTCCCCAATTGTTTACAAGACCATCCCTATACGTGTGCACATTCATTTCGGTGGCATGACCAACCGTTTGTAAAATATAGCGTTTGACAGCCTTACACTGGCTCAAACTACACTATTTTGCGTTTGCAAACAATAGGGCAGCGAGAGCACCGATTGGAGACAGAAAAAACTGAGACAGGATATTGTAGAGGGTCCCTACACCGAGGTGTAGGATCCAACGAGACATCTCTAGGTGTCACAGAGTCTGAGTAGTCACCCGTCGAAGTTGAACAATTTTTTGGTTTGAGGGCTCTTAAGGGACTATGTCCGAACGAAGTAGCCCGGAAGCAATGACGTTTTTTGTGCACCAAAATTATGCCTCCTCTAGTGTTTCACTAGGACACCCAGATGTGTTGGTGTAGTCGGTTCGGTGCCACAACCCACCGTTTGTAAAATATAGTGTTTGACATCCTTACACTAGCTCAAATTGCACTATTTCGCATGTTTGCAAACAATATGGAAACGAGAGCACCGATTGGAGACGAAAAAAATGAGACAGGATATTGTATAAGGTCCATATGTTGAGGTGTAGGATCTGACAAGACGTCTCTAGGTGCTGTGGAGTCTGAGTAGTCACCTGTCGAAGTTGAACAGGTTTTTTGGTCTCACGACTCTTAAGGGACTACGCCCGAACGAAGTAGCCTGGAAGCAAAAACATTGTCGTGTACTGAAATGACACCTCCTCTAGCATTCACCTGGCCACCAAGACATTTTAGCGTAGTCGGTTTGGTGCCATGACCCGCCGTTTGCAAAATATAGTGTTTGACAACCTTACACTGGCTCAAACTGCACTATTTCATGCGTATTCAAACAATAGGGCAGCGAGAGCACCAATTAGAGAAGGAAAAAAATGAGACAGGCTATTGTAGAGGTTCCCTACACTAAGGTGTAGGATCCAACGAGACGTCTCTAGGTGCTACAGAGTTTGAGTAGTCACTCGTCGAAGTTGAACCATTTTTTGTCTCATGGCTCTTAAGGGATTACGCCTTAATGAAGTAGCACGGAAGCAACGACGTTGTCAAGCACCAAAATGATGTCTCCTCTAGTGTTAACTTGGCCACCCAAATATGTTGGCGTAGTCAGTTCGGTTTCATGACCCATTGTTTGCAAAATATAGCATTTGACAGCCTTGCACTGGCTCAAATTACATTATTTCACGTGTATGCAAACAATAGGGCAGTGAGAGCACCAATTTGAAATAAAAAAAACTGAGACACGATATTGTAGAGGGTCCCTACGCTGAGGTTTAGGATCTGATGATACATCTCTAGGTGTCACAAGTGAAACAGTCTTAAACGATTAGTCACCCTATTCTATTCACTTCGAAGTTGAACAAGTTTTTTGGTCTCAGGGCTCTTAAGGGACTACGCCCAAATGAATAGAATGGAATTATAGAGGGCCACCGGAAGCAACAACGTTGTTGCACACATCTATAACAGAACACCCATCGAAGTTGAACAGTTTGTTGGTCTCATCTCTTAAGGGACTTCACCTAGCCACCCGGATGTGTTGGATCTCCTCTATATTCACCTATCAAGTTTGGTTCGATTTGGTGACACGACCCACCGTTTGCAAAATATAGCATTTGACAGCCTTACACTGGCTCAAACTGCACTATTTCACACATTTGCAAACAATAGGGCAGTGAGAGCACCGATTGGAGAAATAAAAAACAAAGATAGAATATTATATAGGGTCCCTACTCCTAAGGTGTAGGATCTGACAAGACATCTCTAGGTGCCACCGAGTCTGAGTAGTCACCCGTCGAAGTTGAACGATTTTTTGGTCTCAGGGCTCTTAAGGGACTACGCCCGAACGAAGTAGCCTTGGAAGCAACGACCTTGTCATGCACAAAAAAAATGCCTCCTCTAGTGTTCACTTGGCCACCTGGATGTGTTGGCACATTCAGTTTGGTGCCACAACCCACCGTTTGCAAAATATAGCGTTTGACAGCCTTACACTGGCTCAAACTGCACTATTTCACGCATTTGCAAACAATAGGGCAGCGAGAGCACTGATTAGAGATGGAAAAAACTGAGACAGGATATTGTAGAGGGTCCCTATGCCAAGGTGTAGGATCTAACAAGACATCTCTAGGTACCACGGAGTCCGAGTAGTCACCCGTCGAAGTTGAACATTTTTTTGGTCTCAGGGCTCTTAAGGGACTACGCCTGAACGAAGTAGCCCAGAAGCAATGACATTGTCACACACCAAAATGATGCCTCCTCTAGCATTCACCTGGCCACTTGTATGTTTTAGCACAGTCTGTTTGATGCCACAACCCACTGTTTGCAAAATATAGCATTTGATAGCCTTATACTGGCTCAAACTGCACTATTTCGTGAGTATTCAAACAATAGAGCATCGAGAGCACCAATTAGGAGATGAAAAAACTGAGACAAGATATTGTAGAGGGTCCCTACATTGAGGTGTAGGATCTAACAAGACATCTCTAGGTGCCACGGAGTCCGAGTAGTCACCCGTTGAAGTTGAACGGTTTTTTGGTCTCAGGGCTCTTAAGGGACTACGCCTGAACGAAGTAGCCCGGAAGCAACAACATTGTCGTGCACCAAAATGGTGCCTCCTCTAGCATTCACCTAGCCACCGAACATTTTGGCGCAGTCAGTTTGGTTTCACGACCCACTGTTTGCAAAATATAGCATTTGACAGCCTTACACTGGCTCAAACTACATTATTTCACGTTTACAAATAATAGGGCAGCGAGAGCACAGATTAGAGACAGAAAAAACTGAGACAAGATATTGTAGAGGGTCCCCATGTCGAGGTGTAGGATCTAACGAGACATCTCTAGGTGCCACAGAGTCTGAGTAGTCACCCGTCGAAGTTGAACGGTTTTTTGGTCTCAGGGCTCTTAAGAGACTACGCCCGAACAAAGTAGCCCGGAAGCAACGACATTTGCATGCACCAAAATGATAGCCTCCTCTAGTGTTTACCTTGGTCATGAAATTTTCAGTCACCAAACCCACTGTTTGCAAAATATAAATTTGATAGCTTGGCTCAAACTAGAATTTGCACCAACAGCCACCACTTATTGGTGATGAAAAAACTGAGTCAGAATATTATAGAGGGGTCCCAATATTAAGTTGTAGGATCCTAACAAGACAATTTGGTGCCACGACCCACTATTTTGTGGTTTTTTGGTCTCAAAGGGACTATAATGAAGTAGCCCGAAAGCAACAACCTTTTCACACACCGAAATACATGCCTAATCTAGCATTCAACTTACCCTATTCGCTGCAAACCCACCATTTGTATATAGCTTTGACAGCCTTACACTGGCTCAAACTGCACATATTTCATGCATTTGCAAACAATAGGGCAACGAGAGCACCGATTGGAGACAGAAAAAACCAAGACAAACTATTGTAGAGGGTCATTATGCCAAGGTGTAGGATCTAACAAGACATCTCTAGGTGCCACGGAGTCTGAGTAGTCACCCGTCGAAGTTGAACAATTTTTTGGTCTCAAGGCTCTTAAGGGACTACGCCCAAACGAAGTAGCATGGAAGCAATGACATTTTCACGTACCAAAATGAAACCTTCTCTAGCATTCACCTAGCCACCTAGACATTTTGGTGTAATCGGTTCGGTGCCATGACCCACCGTTTACAAAATATAGTGTTTGACAGCCTTACACTGGCTCAAACTACACTATTTCACGTGTTTGCAAACAATAGGGCAGCGAGAGCACCGATTGGAGACGGAAAAAACTGATACAATATATTTTATAGGGTCCCTACACCGAGGTTTAGGATTTGACGAGACGTCTCTAGGTTCCACAGAGTCCGATTAGTCACCCGTCGAAGTTGAACGATTTTTTGGTCTCATGGCTCTTAAGGGACTATGCCCGAACGAAGTAGCCCGGAAGCAACAACGTTGTCGCCAACCAGAAATATGCCTCCTCTAGCGTTCACCTAACCAACCAAATGTGTTGGTGTATTTTTTTTAGTGCCATGACGTCCTAAGGCATGATTTCTCACTACTCGCCTCCGTTCATTTCCTAGGACTACCTAGAAAAGGTAGTTTGTAAACAATTATGCCACGAAGGCTCAAGGAATGCCAGGAAGGCTCTGGATCGGGTGGTCTGACTCCAAACCAGGCCTCCCTAGAGCCCTCCATAGCACCCAAAGGCATATACCCCCCAATCAAATGCGTTGGCAGTGACAGTTTGCTGGACCACGACCTCCCGGGGCATGACTTCTCATGTTACTCGGCTCACATCAATGAGATTGCAACAAGGTTAACACATTACCATGTAAATACTCTAATGATTGTTAAATGATCTCTTTTTAAAGCATGTTAATACACAATAGAGTCTTAAGAATATTTTTTGCATATCTTGTGCCAACTAAGTTCTACAATGTTTATGTATTTTTTTACAAGCGAATTCAAATTAGGACCTTATTTTTACACACATCAATAACAAGTTTAATTTGGACTAATACTTAACAAATAAATTGTAAGTACACTAAAAACATATAAAATGACTTGTAATAAATCCCTCAAGACCATTTTTAATTGTGTACATTTTTTCCCACTTTGGAGTGTGTTAACCACGTGCTTAAAATAAGAAAATTGATATAAGTCCACACTTGAATCTCTTGAAAAAAAATGATCTTGCACCCAAGAACCTTCAAAACCATTATATAACATAACATCATATATCATATATCATATATCATTTAACAATAACATTTAACAGATCATATATCATATATATCATATCCATAATGGTCACATAATCGAGGCCATCAAATCAAATCAAACATATAGAACTAATATGGTTATGAAAACATACATAGAAGGATATCATGTGCAATGAAATCAAATCAAACATAGAAGTAATATCGTTATGAAAACCAACATGGATATAATGTATCAAACTAAGTGTGTTGGACATGTCTCTGAAAATATAAGTTCATAACATGTATCGAACTAAGTGTGTCATACATATAGGACCACATGCAGTCACATAAGGCTATATACATGGACTATATGAAGAATCATGAACTAGGACCAGATGGCATATATATGTATATACATCCAGGTCCTATGAATCTAATCATGAAACATCTTCCCTCTCTTCACCTGCTAGAAGAAGCATGTCCACAACCTGGGATGTAGTGGAGGGAGATGCCACTACGGATTTCATCTGTGTGGTCCTAGGCGTCTCTAAGAAGGCCTGCAACCTAGCCTACACATTCATAAACAACAAGTTTTTAACACCCAAATTTTTAAAATACATTCAAAATTTAGAAACTTAGAATTTAGTTAATGCATGTGAAATCTTACCGCAATCTCATGATCCCTATCAATTTGTCGTCGACGCATCGCAGGGTCAACGGTAGACTCATGAGGGGTAAGCTACATACAAATAAATAGTTCAAATTAAATATTTCATGTACAAAATTTGATATTGTAGATTTAAGTAATAAGAAAAAATTCCTCCAAAATTTAACAAATTTGAAAAATTGTACCTCAGTTAGTGGATCTGCAGATGCTATGGCAATATCTACAATAGCCTCCACAGTCTGCATATATGGAGGAGTCTCTCTGGCAGTCATAAGCTATACAAAAAACATGTACATATCAATATTAATCTACATGACTGCCACATAACAGACCCAAAGCATAATCGACACATAACAGACCAATACATATTAATTTGCTAATAGAAACCAACCAAGGAATCTAGGTTTAATGATCTTCTAGGGAAGCTTCGATGTTACTCGAGTCTCCAAAATTCCTACAAGAGTAGATACACAATTGAACTTCCACAATTAGAAACAAAGTGTAAAGAGAAACTAACCTGCATAAAAGTCACGTGAGGCGTGCCAGTAGCCTCAGTGCCCAGAGCAGATGATGACCCGCCAGGCTCCTGCGTATAAAAGACAAACATATTAATATGTACATGTACACGTGAAACATTATAATAATAAAAAATGCAATCAAATGAAATTTGAAATGTAAGTACAACTTGAAACTTACGTCTGTAACATGCCCAGCTGCAGTAGCTAGCATGTCGATGCCGGATGTGTCCTTCACTGGCTCTTGTTGTTTAAAATAAAAAAAATTAGTTTTTACATGTATGTACATGACATAATCAAATACATATATATTAAAATCTCAAATGAATTAAACTATTGTATATATATATATAAATATTTATTTGACATTTACCTGTGAAAGACCAAGATCATTTGCACCAGTTCCAAAAACATCCACCATCATCTCATCTAGAGAAAAGAAATCATGTGATCCAACAAATGATGTCTCGCCCACAGTGCATACGGCACCACATGATCCACAGTGGTGTGGTGTGCTAGAACTGACACCTCCACCAACATCACCAGATGCAATCTGGTCACTATGTTGGGTCAGAGTGTCAATGAGCTCCCTTAATGCATGTAGTGTGTCAATCTCCACAACCTCCTTCACTGTAGGAGGGATAACTAAAGGCAATGGGGGTTTTGGGGCATGGGGGATCCTTGGTTGACCAACGCATGCACCAGGTCTACTCTGTGCAGAGCCACCTCCTCGCCCATAAAACTCAGAAAAGTCAAAATAATTTGGGACCTCATTAAGCACGAACTCGCAATATAATTTCTTCAAAAAATAGAGAGGAACCTCATTGTTGTTGCATGGTGGATAATCAAAAACCATCCACCATCGGTCCCAAAAATTGTTCTTGATTCAGTCATCGTGGCACCAATGGATTGGGAACCATTTGCAAGTAGGTACGGGGGGCATTGGTTCTCGGGTTAGTAAATAATGCACAAATGCAGTCTTTTGTAATTTTTTTGTCTTTTACGGCCGCATGGGATAATTTATCCACATACCACCACCTACAATCACCTCTAAAGGTATTCCATCTGTCTATTTGGTTGGTTGCGGAGTCGACTTTGCCAATCAATGTTTGCAATGTGTTGGCTAAAGTCATGTGGGATGGATTTGTGGCATGATTTTGTCTTATAGTTAGGAAAGAACTGAATAAGGTTCTCAATGGCAATTTTATTTTGTCAGATTCTTCCAACGATATTAACTTGTGTTCCTACTGATTCCGTGAGGACAGAAGGAGCCACAAGAGGCGGATCTATGTTTGGAGGAGGGTTTTGAGGAATGTTTGGAGGGTTTTGAGGAATATTTGGATGGTTTGCAGGATTACGAGCTTGCCGAGGAAATTGACAAAACAAAAAAATTGTATACATAAACAAAAAATTGAAAAACCCATGAAAATCACAAAAAAGGGTTTAAAAAACACAATCATGGTGTAGAAACCGTGATCGCGGTATGTAAATTTCAGGTTTTTATGTCCACTTAATTGTCCACCAACTTGCATCATTTTGTAATAGAATAAGCTAATGGTTGAGAACTCTTTTTTTTTTCTAAAATATTAAGCAATATAAATATTACAAAGGTTATCAAATGTATGGTTCTTATCATATATTCATTTCCCATAAAATCTTTATTTCAATGCAAACTTCTCATTACACCATTTAAGGCTTACACCCATACTTTTACAAGAATGAAAGACTACACATATATTTCTCATTTTTCCATTTTTGTAAACAAATACATAGGCTTAAATAAAATATTCTTTTATCATGTAAAAGTCAAGATTACCATACAACAAGGTTTCTTTCTCAAAGGAAGGATCCAAACATAATTAGCTCATTCATTTAAACCGATTTTTACACCACATTCACAAAGTAATAATAGGAAACATTTAACAACATTATGGATTAAGATTTCAACATGATATAAAGCAAGAATAAATGACATTAAAACAATTATACATCCAAATTAAAAATACCAACATTTCTTCACAAGATGGTAGTTCAACTCATCTCATACAAATACCAAATACAATATTTATCCCAAGATATGAACCCTTTTACAATGAGCTTACTACATTAATTCTAAAGCCAAAACTCAATTCCAAGTAATAAACCTCCCAAAACATTGGGGGATGGGCATTAACAAAATAAGGTCTTTTCAATCTTCTCTCCAATCCTCATTTCAACCTAAAAAGTTGTCATGCTTTCCATTCCATAAGGTCTTCAAAACACAAGGAGATAGGCTCGATTTTTCCTCCAACCTATTGGCATCATTACATGTCATCTCCAAAGTTTGGAGGACATGATAGCCCTCTCTCCAAGCCCATGAGAGAGGAAACAAAGAAACCTTAAGTTGCACAATTGGGTATGGAAATGAATAAGAAACAACAACACAAGAAACAACTTTAAACACACAAAACACCAAATGGAACAACTAAACACAAGGGGAGAAAACTCCATGTTTTCCCTATAATGGGTAAGAGTGGATGAGAAATCCAAGTATTCCAAAAGTTTGATCCAACCATAAGAAACACGCACAAAATAAAATCTGTAAGCCCTCCTTATCCATCCATGGAAAACATGCCCTTCTTATATCTCCTCCCAAGCACCAAAATTCCTCCTTGGGAGGATTTTCAACTCATTGTGGTTTCCTTTCCAATGGTGGGGGAAGGAGTGTTCAAACCATGAAAAAACCTTCCCACCTCAAACCAATGAGGGGAAAAAGATAAAGAATGTTAACATGGCTTTGTCCATCAAGCCATGTGGTAAAGAGGGAAAATTCCCTCCTCTTCGCCCCAACACCACTCCAAAATCCCATTAAACCACATGATGGATGGAGAAAATTAAACAAAAACCAACTAAAATCATAACCATACTATAAAAATCACACACATACCCACACAAAATCCCATTTGTCTTCTTCATAATTCATATAATAAAACAAAATAAGGCACAAGAATCCTACCTCAAGTAGCTCTCCTAAGTCTCTAAGCTATCTAATCCACTCCAAAACCAAAGCTCCAAGCTCAACTCCCCAATTCTAAGAGAAAAACTGACAACAAGCTAAAGCCCTCTTTTCCTCCTCCATGAGGAGGTATAGATGAAGAGAAGCTAAGAAAGGTATCCTCCCAAATGAGAGGGTGACCCTGTGTCACCCCTATCTTTCCCAAACCAAGATTATAAAAATATTCAAAAGGGAGAAAAAAAAATCATTTTAAGAACAAATCCCAAAATTCCCCCAAAATGTTAATAAGTCAACACACCATCCAACTTTTTAGAAACACACCACCCAACAATTATTACCAAGAATGGTCACTTGTGAGAGGTAAAATGGGAGGGTAACTCTGATTTGACCAAGAAAATCCCTGAATCCCCCTACCTATAGGTAGGGGTCCAAGGATCTTCTTTTTCATGAAAATAGAACCCCCAAAGATGAAAGGGGTCCCAAAAATTCCCTTTTTAGCCCAATTTCGGGTTTGGAAAAATGGCACAAGAATAGAGGTTGTGGGCACACCCAAGGGGTGTTTATGTGACCCCACCCAACCTCCCAAAACAAAATTAATTGATCTAATACTTCTTCTAATACAAGTGTGGTACCATTAGGTCCTCTAAACTAGTTTACAAAATACTTAACAAAACACAATTACATTAACTAAACTTTTTTTGGAGTCACCCATGTTGCCCCTATAAAACATGCAACTATAAAATAAGTCTTCATTTCATACAAAAACACGGCTAGAAATCAGCCCGATTGGCTACTTGTGCATCTTGATTTGCCTCCCTGAAACCGACAATTCTCTTGTGCCTTGTAATCTGCACACTCATTTCATACATTAACCATACATGACCAAATATATATATATAGATAAATCAATAAATAATGACAATAATAATCATGGGTTAGCATGCTAACACCACAATAATAAAATACCACCCACCGATGGTCATATACTATCAAATGAGCATCAATAATTAAGCAAGATATGATCCCCAACTACAATAAGCATGATAATATGCTATATCCAAAATACACCAACGTTATCAAAGTATGAAATGATAACATAAAATCCATCGTAGGTCAAAATAGGGTCAACTGTGTCATGTATTGCTATAAAACCATAATCATGTGTGCAGAAATGAAAACTATGATAATAATCACTACTTGATTGGTGCTTTCATGCCCTAACCATCACAGGAGCCATCAAAAGATCCCAACTGAAATCACATAATATCCAGATAGAGCTATAAACCATGTCCAAAATCTACTAGAAGTAAAAAGTCAGCAATAAACTATGGTAAGAAAGGGTGGGTACTACATTAAGTCTAGGGTCCCTCAAAATAAGAAAAATCAATAAAAAAAATATAAAATCAGAAAAACTAAAGAGAAAGAAATCAATACATCCAAGTGTGAAAAACCACACAATTGTGGCACTTTGGACAAGTACGTTTGGTGAAAACCAGTTTCCGGTGCCATTGAAGGGTCTATTGTTCACAAGCGTCTCATATCTAGGGTTATAATGGATTTATCCTAAGCTAGTATTTTCCTGTGTCTGAGATACTTTTGAGGCGACCCCTCTTGGCCTTGATCCAGCTGATCCTACTTCTATATGAAATATATTTTTTCTTTGTACATTCTCATCCAAATGTTTGGGAAACTTTGCATCATCACTTCTTATGCATATGGCATGACATTCTGACCTTTTACATCTCATATATCACTCAGGAATCCACATTTCATCATTTTCTTGCACATAGCTTTGGAATTCTTTCTAGAAAATCCTAAAAAATTAAAATATTTTAGTTGGAAAAATAAAAAAAATTCAATACATCTCATATAAAACTCAGAGAAACAATATAACATTTTCTCGAGATAATACCAAAAACAACACAAAAAATTTCAAAACTATAATGCAAAAAAAAGTAGTAGTTTTCTTACTTTAGTTGTTTGATTATATATAGTTTTTATTGATTTGCATTTTTTATATTTGTGTTCTTTAAATTGGATTCATTTTATTTCTTATATTTAGTGTTACTTTAATGTGTTGTGGAGTTCATTGGGTTCATTTTTTATCTTGCATGCTTGTATACACTTGTGTTGTTTTGATTAGATTTAATTAACTTGTGATTGTCTTGTTTCCTTGTACAGTTTGTTATCATATCATTATCGTGTCATTTATCATCACAGTCTAAACATCATCACATATCAATAAATTCTAATCTACAACATCATACAAATGAAAATTAAACATGTATGCACTAAGCTAACATCATATAATATCATCAAATGGTGCAAGAGGGATTATCTGTATCCCTCCACATCATAGACCATAATAAAAACATGGAATAAACATGATATCTCATGTAACACAAAATTGTGATAAATAAAACACAGTCCATCATCATCATCATATGTCCATGTAAATACAAATTTCTATATATAAATTTAAGGGTGTAATATACATCAGATGCAGTAAGCCATCATGGGCATGGATAAAAAAATTATATGCCTTCATCTTGAGGAATAATAAAAAAATACATATACATACAATCAAAATTGGTGCCGTTCATCATCACGAGGCATACATCAAAAAGAGTACATCAGTATGAATAATCAGAGTAAACCATGAATCTCACCCACACCAAGACTTCCTGGCTTGGAGCCAGGTGGATGCATCTGCTATATGATGTGGACCTGTGGTGTAACATCTATTGTGTAGAAGCTCCTTGGTGAGGGTGATGACTTATAGAATGATCTCACTGACTGAGATGGCCTATATGATATTACTATAGACCGGCTATCGGATAACTAACTAAAATCTATAACCATTGTCCCTAGGGAACGACCCCATGTATAATGCCTTACCTTAATATGCCCAGTCCTCACCAGTATATATGGAAAAAATAAAATAACCATGTCCTAATCATGTGATGTTATGGGAACATGTTGGAGTGTGTCACACCTCCTATCAATCTAGTCATATCTTCCTATAATTTTTCCGATAGATAGCCAACGGGTTTTTCTCTACAGTGACCTACTCTAATTGTTTCTTTAAGGCAACCAGATCCCATGTACCCTAGTTAATCTATCTCGGGTGATCTATGGTCTTTTTTTTTTACAAAATGGTGATTTTATGATACTCTCTATCATCCACCTACTAGAATATGTGGTGGAGAACCCCATCCATGCTATCCCATGTCCTCCATCCCCACCTTTTCCCCTCTATGGACTCACAACATGAGGCACTAATGTTGACACTTGTATGTGAACCTTCTCTACCTATATGATGGTCTACTGATGTATTGGATGATGTTTGGGAGGACCCTGTGGTGGCACCTATACATATGGACCCTATCCCCCTATGCCTATAAATCTGCCTCAACCTCAAG
The DNA here is from genome assembly GCA_019776745.2 of Taxus chinensis. NCBI lineage: Eukaryota > Viridiplantae > Streptophyta > Pinopsida > Cupressales > Taxaceae > Taxus > Taxus chinensis. The sequence goes on along the minus strand of CM034155.1, from coordinate 321,484,248 downwards.
ATGACCTTTGCAGCTTAGTCTCTCAAGGCCTGTTCTTGTAAACCCTTCGCTCTTGTAGAAATACCTGCATCTATCATAACCTGTGGATCGTAAGGTGTAGAGGAAGTATTGTGGCATACCAAAGCCCCATAATCTACTATAGTCCTAGCGGTCCTACACCCATTGGCTATGCGATCCATCATTATGGGGAGACATAAAAAAGATATCTCAAGCTCACCGTAGTCTGATCTTTGGGCTGAAATCAAATGTCTCTCATTCCTATGCACATACCACATCTCATCTCTTGGTATGGCCCTGGATATAGCCAAGCTATCATTTAAGTTGGTACCATGTCAACATGTACCTATGCTCCACCAGGGTCCCAAGGAATGAGACCCCTCTCTCTAATTGACTTTGAATACCAATGATAAAGTGATCACTCTCTACAGTGCTAAGCTCTATGTTTTCATCACATGTTTAAAAGTAACCACTGATATAATTTAATATAGTCACCAGGTGGTCATACACAGTTGCAGGTCATCAAATGTTTTTTCCTATAATATGTGATTCGTCCCCCATGTGTAAGAAAACATACTCAACCCATTAGCTCTCATAGATCTCTCCTTTTTGTCGTTGGACAAGAGAGGCCAAGGGTTGCATGGAAGTTCTATTCTATGGAGAGGCCCTTCAAAATCAAGCAACTCAATGGAGAGAAAGTTTCTATCACTCTCATAGCTGGATTGGAACTGATCTCCCACTTCCGCCTAGCGGGGGCAGCATCTGAAGATCTCAGGAAGTAGAGCTTGCCTCTCGTCTTTGGACCATGTGCTTTAAGTTGTGTGTTTTCTTTCGTCGTGATGTTTATTTTCGGATTGTCGTGTTGTTTATTTGTTTCTCCCTCCCCCCCTCCGGTCCCCCTGTTTTTGGACTCTGTTACCCTCAATGGATAGGCACTGAAACTGGGATTCTCTACCCTGAGATTGCTCAGGGATAGTCCCCAGAAAGAGCCACTTTTATCCCATAAAATTTGACAAGGGCAAGTTTAAATTTAGAATAAACCTTTACCGAAAATTTTGGTTTTCCGAATCCCTCTTTAGGAATCCCCTCATTCAAAACCGTTTTAAAATAAAATCCCTTCCCGGGAATCTAGTTTTCTGAACTTTGTCTTTTGAGCTTTTTTGGCTGGCGCAATGGATTTGCCTTGTTAACACTAGCTTTTGATCGCGCCCCCTTAAAAGCCTTTGCGGCATGGTTCTCCATGTTAACACATCTTCGATGTGCCAAAGGGAGTTTGAGTTCCTCTTTTGCAATACGCCACGGCACATGCGCTTGTGTTGGTTACAAACTTTTGTTGCGCCACTTTTGTGCGCCCATGGGCGCACATAATCTTACTGAACACACAATTTTTGATGCGCCCAAGGCGTCACATAACTACAATGTCTACATTGCTTTGGTGCGCCAAGCGCGTTTAAGTGTCCCTGCTGAAATATGTTCATTCGCCCAAAGGGCACACAACGCTTTCTCCTTCGACAACAGTTTTCATGCGCCCTTTCAAAAGTGGTGGACGGCATTGATGGCTGGTTTTTTTTTCTAATATTATGTGTTTTTGTGCACCCAATGTCATTTTCACTTTTGCGAAGCAACATGTTTTTCTGAGCTTTTTTCAGCCTCTGCTTTTCCGTCGTTTCAACGTATTGTGACCCGTTCTCAAACTTTTGCTATTTATCAGTAGAGGTTCTCCCGCTTCTCTACGTTTTGTGTTTTTCGGTTCTTGATGCAATTGTTGGTCCGGTGTTTACCGAAGCTTGTCGGTTTGTTTTTAATAGAAATAGGGTTGAGCTTTCCCCCCTCCTGGTGCTGCCGTGTCGTTATTCTTTCTTTTCCTCCTCCTCTTCCCCCTCTTTCCCAGATCTGCTTCTGGTGAGGGGTGGTCTATTTTTCAAAAAGA